>JBBGZY010000275.1:1070000-1814404 GCA_037952925.1 Lithobates clamitans | reverse complement strand
TATGCAGGCATAGGACACACCCCTGGACACGCCCCCTTAAAGGAGAATTGTACAAAAAAACAAGCTTAGTTAACCCCCAAGTGCTTTTTTTACCACCGCTATTCCTTTATATTGGCTTTTGGAATTTACAAATGCAGCAATTTAGAAATCAGATGAAAGGTTTAGCGCTAGTCGCTAGAAAACACTTTTTGATAGATAAAAAGTGCATTTTATATACATCTATATAGATCAGACCAAAATGAGGGACAAATGAGGAGGAATGAGGGACAGAGGGACATTGCTCCAAATCAGGGACAGTCCCTCGAAATCAGGGACAGTTGGGAGCTATGCGCTACGGTTTCTCTCCTCCACGTCAGGACAACTGGTCTCTCAACTCAGCAACCTCACGAGTGATTTCAGATGGATTCTGATAATGATCTCTCGTGTGTAGAACCCCGCTACACTCTCCTTCCTTCACTCCAGGAATTCCGCTCAGCTACTCACCTCTATACATAGCTCCGTTGTAACATGCAATCATAAACATAGACAACATAGTGCTCTCTGTATCCATATTTATTAAAATATCCCCAAATATGGGAAAACTTACAAGATATCTTTTTACATTTTCCTATTGGCAGCAATGATATTGTATTTCTGCCAAATTAAATGTAATTTTTTTTCTTTATAAATGTCCGTTTTGCTGCAGCATATTCTATACACGGTACAGATGCACCATTTTACAGGCAGACTAAAGGGACCCCCCCAGGCACTATATTTAAAGGAATTTTTCATTTTTATTGTTTCACTTTAATTCCGCGTACACGCGGTCGGATTTTCCGACGGGAAAACGTTGGATGTGAGCTTGTTGTCCGAACGTGTGTATGCTCCATCGAACATTTGCTATCGGACTTTCCGCTAACAAATGTTTGCTAGCAGGTTCTCAAATTTTCCGCCGACAAAACTTTGTTGTCGGAAAGTCCGATCGTGTGTACACAAGTGCGGCGCACAAAAGTTCACACAGGCTCGGAATCAAGCAGAAGGAGCCGCACTGACTATTGAACTTCATTTATCTCAGCTTGTCATACGTCTTGTACGTCACCACGTTCCCACGTTCGGAATTGTTGGTCAACATTTGTGTGACCGTGCGTGACAAGTTTGAGCCAACATCCTTCGAACAAAAATCTATGGTTTTGTTGGCGGAAAGTCCGAGTGTGTTTACGGGGCATAAGCATCATTAAAGTCACTGCTCCTTTAAAAAAAAAAAAATCAACATGTCCCCCAGGGCAGTACCCAGCCCCCCATACCCTTTTTATGGCCAATAACTGGCATATAGGCCTTCAAAATGGGCACTTTTTCAAGTTCAGGTCCCATAGACTTCAATGGAGTTTGGGTCCCAACTTTTGCGATGTTCGAGAGTTCTGGCGAAAACCAAAACCAGGGGTGGGGGGGGGGGTTTGTTCAGCCCAACTCTATTCTATTTTAGGATTACTATAAGTTATCACTGGAAAACAGACCCACTTTTTTTACATTTCTTTTTCTCTATACTGATCTGATAACAGTAATTGTAAAAAAGGTATCATAGATGTTAGCAGTGCTGCTCTTGAGTATTTATTAATAAAATCCCACCACAATCCAATCCTGAAATAATTCAAGAGTCCTTGTGTCAAGCACCCATTATAAAGGTGATTGTGAGCGCTGACATAATGCTGTTACGCTTTAAAATGTTGCTGAAGTTTACTCTGCATTTTGGAACCCTGCTAGCAAGGGGCTGGGAACACGCTTTATAACATGTTTATTGCTACTTTCAGCCTTGAATTGCTTGCCTGTTAAGTACCAAAATGCTTCTGGAGAATACTAGATTACTAAATCCAAAGAGTTTCTATGAAAAGCATTAACACTAAGTGATGATGTCTGTTTGTGCGAGAGCTAACTCGCTCTTCGGTAACATACCGTATTGTGGAAATGGAGATGTGGCGATAAGTAGTACTAGGACTTTATGGTTCATACATTTTGGCATCATTGATCCAGCACGGCTCTGATAGCACCCCCCTCGCGTGGGCTCGCGGCTCCTGGCACTGAAAGCCCACACAGCACGATGCGGGAGGTACGGAACTTACCGGGCTGTGGCTCTCCTCCTGCTGTGTCTCCTCCACTGCGGGCAGCAGGAGTCCACTCCTCATGCTTCCTCCGCCCTCTTGTGTCTCCTCTTCCGCCACAGCGCTGGGCATCCAGTAGGATTTCCCAACGCTTTGGCCAATGGGGAAACAGGTCTCACCGACCTGCCTTCTGATTGGCGGGGAGGCATTGTAGCGTGAAAATAGCAAAAATTCATTCGCTATGGTCACGCAATTGGGTGCAATCGGGGCGCATTCTCTGCGCCCCAAGCCCACCCCTTGTTGAAGCCTATTAGAGCCTCTGGCTCTAATCAGCTGCTTAAAAAAAAAACACCCACTCGCGCCCCCACAATAGGAGACCATGAGTCTTGAAAAGGGATAGAGGGGCAGCAGCAGGGATTGGGGGGGGGGGCGGCGCCCGTGCGCCCACAATGCACGGTCCGCCACTGAGTGTAACCATTCCTTTTTACTGTTTTTACTTTTTCTGAATGTAGAGTGAGTGATCTGTACCGAATCCATTCATAACTGTGTTTTCTGTGCTTAAAGAGGAGGTTCAGTCAAAAAAAAAAAAAAAAAAATGAAAAGTCAGCAGCTACAAATACTGCAGCTGCTGACTTTTAATTGGACACTTACCTGTCCCTGGGTCCAGCGATGCGGGGGATCGAAGCCCCGATTGTGTCCCCCTCCGTTCAGCGGCGCCGGCATTGCAACTGAACATTTTTACCCTCAACAGGTACTGTAATCTTTTCTAACTATAACCATACATATAAGAGATACCATAAATATTTATTTTCATGGACTTTTCTGTCTACACTTTACAGGGCTTCTTCTTTCCCGACCCCAGTGTGTCCTCAGGCTCTCCCCACCCCTTCTTTCAGGCCTTCCCTCCCACTGTGGAGGAGGGGGATTTTTGGGTTAGTGCTGAGGACTCTCCTAGGTCTGACATCTATGAACTTATACACATATATGTGCAACTGTGGGTCTCCAGAGCATGAACTTAAAGGAACCTGTACCCTCGCATGTTTTTAAGATTCAACTATTGGAATGTTGACTACACTGTTATAATATTTGTAAGTGTTCCCTTTTTTCTGACAAAAAACGTTATACACCATATAATGTCATTTATTATTTGTTTATTTATTCATTACTCTATTTTAGAAATATGGTTTCTTCTCGCATACACCCCTGAAAAAGGAGGCAACTTAGCACTCTGAAACGCGTTGGGTGCGAGAGATTATAAACTGTATTGTATATATACATTTAAATGTATAACAGTGTACAAATTTACAGATATGCCCTTGTTTTTTTACATGAACATTGTCTTTTGTTTATATATTTGCTAAATACATTTTTGAAACTATCAATACATTTCACTAAAATCCTTTGAAATAGTTTAGTGCCTTAAAAGTCCACCACATAGGGGATTTTTTCTTGTTTTCGTATGATATTGGATGTGGCACTAACCCCTGCGCAATATCATTCGCCTAATAATCTTTTCTTCGATATCTCACCAAAGCAGCCTAACGAGGTTCCTAAAAAACTGTAAAACATAATAAAAAAGAAAATTGTAAAAAAAATTTAAAAAAATACTGATACCAGTGGCGGAACTACAAGGCTCACAAAAGTTCACACTTGCGACCGGGCCCTGGAGTTTCACCACTGGGCTCAGAGGGAAGGGCCCCGGTCGGGGGTCAGGGGGGCTCTTCATGGTTTCTTGCATCGGGGCCCTGAAGGTTCTGGATACACTACTGATGGAGAGCACAGCACAATCATCACCATTCTCTGTATATCAGCTCTCTGTGTACAGATCTCAGAGTAATCAACTCCTGCTTATATGGAGATCCTAAACAGTCAGGTCTGCTCAGTCCTCTGCCAGTGTCCCGTGTGCCCGCCTGTGATTGACAGGTCCCCCTTAGCCCCCCACCCCACCCTCATCCCCGGCCACCCAGGGCTCTGCTGAAGTGGTCGGAAGGTCCCAGCTCAGTCCAGTGCCGATCCTCAGCCATGGTGGGCAAGGCGGTCTTCATTCTGCAATGGTACTGCTCATGATTGGTTTCTCTCACGGCTATCTCCCACCAGGAGCTCTTCCCCCTACAGGGAGTCCTGGGAGACCTACTGCTGCCCGACGGGGATGATGAGACCTCTGAGGTGGTGAAACTTGCACAGCCCCTTCTCTTCTATGAGGCAGAGTTTAAGGAGCTCTATGTGAGTACAGCACTGATAGAGACAGAGCACTGACACCAGCACTAAGAGAGACAGAGCACTGACACCCACTAAGATAGAGGACATTGACTCCAGCACCGAGATAGAGAGCATTGACACCACCACCGAGATAGGACACTGACTCCAGCACCAAGACAGAGTGCACTGAGAGAGTGCCATGACACCAGTACTGAGATAGAGAACACTGACACCAGCACTGAGAGCATGCCAGCACTCACACCAGTGTTGAGATAGAGGACACTGACTTCTGCACCTGGGAAAGAGTGCCATGACACCAGCACGAAGATAGAGCACCCTGACACCAGCATGAGATAGAGGACACTGACACCAGCTCCAAGACACACTGTACTGAGATAGAGTGCCCCAACACCAGCACTGAGAGCACACGGATGCCAGTGCTGAGAAAGTACACTGATGCCAGCCCGGAAGCCAGTGTTGAGATAGAGACACTGACACCAGAACTTTAAGGTTCTTAATATATGCAGTTTATAGAGTTAATTTTTATCAAACAAAAGGAAAAGTCTTGCGAGTTACCTAATAAAATCACCCCTATCACTCAGAGATAAATTGACAGCTCCTAGCACTAATCACGTCCCATACTATCGTGTAATAGCAGAATGATTTTTTATCGCTTTAATTTTTTTTTACCATTACGGGCGTGAGTGGGGCCTCATGTCTCAGTTTTGCCTACGGCCTTACAAAGCCTAGAGCCGCCTCTGAGCAATGTGCAATGTTTAAAAAGCCACTCAACCATTTCCAAGTGCTGAAGTGATGTGTGAAGGTTAGCAGCCTTTAGAGCTGTGAGATTCTGGTGCCCCAGCAAACTTTTAAAGGACAAGTCCACTTTGAGTATAAGGTATACTACTCCACCCTCTTAAAAACTGCACAGCCAGTTGATGATGACCTCTAAATGCCTTCCACTGCCTCCTCTGCTATTTACACCTTAGGAGTGGAACACTCATGCGCTTCTACATTTTGGTTGCTCTCCTAGTGATCCTGTTGTTGGCAAGTTTCTAACAGTGTCATTATTGCTAGTGTAACGTAGGCCTAAGAGAAATCATCATCTATTTTAAAGCATTTTAAAGCTTCTAGGAAGCCTAAAAATAATTCCTTGTATTGGGAGCTAATTGCTGATTTAGCTCTAGGGGACTTTAGAGTAGATTTGCTTACCTCATCCTCCGCTCCTCCATGTTGTTAGATTGGTCCCTGCAGCATCTTCTTCCCCATTGTCAGGAGCATGTAACGTTCCTGTTCCATGACAGCTGGTTTCAATCCAGCATCCTGGCTTTGGCAGAGCTGCACTCTCCCTATCTGACTGTCCACCTGCAGGGTGATTGATGTAGACACAGCCTCTGGGTGGAGACCAAAACAAATTTAGGCCTGCCAAGCCCTTAGTATCATGCTTGTGATGGTGTGTGCAACACATGCTTCGAGTTCTCTGTTTTCCTGCCCTATTCCTGTACCTTGACCTTGCCTTTGCCTGCATCCTGCCCTGCCTGCTAGTTTGAATGATGACCTTGGATCGAATATCGAGTACTCACAGAACTCAGCATGCCCTGAACCTGGACTGGCACTTGTCCAATCTGCCTGTCTGCCAATCACAAGTACCTGTGCTCAGTTTGTGTCTGCCCCGAAGTGGTTGCCAGGCACTATAGCATTGTGTATAGGACCTGGAGACAACCGAGTACCGGCAGACCTGCTTGCCTTATGGTAAATGGAGCGGCTATAGGTGAAGAACACAGAGGCCAACCATGGTGCTTGACCACCAACTCTAGGGGTTGGCATGACACCCATGCTCCAGTGTGCCCTGCATATGATGTGATGACGCCGAAGGCCAGTCTACTGCTGAAGCCTGAGGAAGCACCATCTGCTGGGGGAGCGGAGAATCAAGAAAGTTAAAGTGCTTCTCCTCTCCCCTAGACTAAGCGAGTAGTTAATGTCTGTAGTGTGGGTTCAGCCCAACTGCAAGGGAGGATTTCACTTTTCCAGGAGTTGGGCTTTAAGAAAGGGATCCAACATGTTCCTGAAATTTCAGATTATTTGCAATCTTATGATGATTCAATAGAATTCCTAACAAGAACATGTGCTGCACACTGACCACAAGGGGGCTTCCAGCCCGGCATTGCCACTGTTCAAAGATCATCTTGTATTTTATTCAATGACTACAAGGTGTTCTCTGATTGGACAAAGTGGAGAGCGTGATCCCACCTTCTTCCTCTCCACCTGGTC
Organism: Lithobates clamitans; assembly: GCA_037952925.1. Lineage (NCBI taxonomy): Eukaryota > Metazoa > Chordata > Amphibia > Anura > Ranidae > Lithobates > Lithobates clamitans. The sequence goes on along the minus strand of JBBGZY010000275.1, from coordinate 1,807,859 downwards.
CTTTCAGAGAATGCCTTGTATTCACTGAAGAAAACACAAGGTGATCTATAAATGGTGGCACTGAACAAGCAACCCCCCTGTGGTCAGTGTGCAGAAGGGAAGCCGCTTGGCACAGGACCCAGAAGATCGCGGCTATCACTGTAGTAATGCCGGCTACTGCTCTGATTTCCAGCTTCCTCAGCTGCCTGTAAGGGGAATTGTAAATTTGTTGGCACTAAAGAGTACAAGTCCCTCTGCCATCTTGTGCCCAACTCCTTGCCAGAAACCTTCTCACGACATCCCAGGCCATTAGCCTTTATAGTCCGAAGGAAGCAATGTTTACACAAAAGAAGTAGAGCTGCTGCATTTTACTGGTACTTCAGAAGATGGCAATTACAGTCACATCACCTAGACATACTATCCTGGGTCACTGGACAGTACTTTGTCACCCAGCAATTGATTGCTGGATCTCGAACTGGCCCACCTCTATGGCAGATTTGAGTTGGGCCCCTGTATGTTCCAATTCATGCTATCTTTATTATTCATATCTTTTTTGTTTCTGAAATTTGATTATATACTGTTTATTCCTTGTAGAAATATCTACACACATTACCTTCTGACGCATACTCCTAAAGAAGCGGTCATACCGCGAAACATGTTGAGGTTGAACTGACATAGGACGGGACCTATGGTTCTCCTTTCTAGATGGATACACGTCTAATTGTCTAGTTCCTCTTCAGAGACCTAATATTGTGTACTACATATTCTCTCTTCATAGGACCTTTTTAATGATGTTCTTGTCTTAAATAAATTTATACTTTTCATATATGATTGAGTATGTGAGTCTTTGCCGTACCATGAGAGTCCACAGTTGCCTCAAATCTTCTGCCTCCTGTTTTTCAAGCTGATAGGACGATGATACATTACTTTAGTGTTTTCAGTTTAGTAGTGATAATTAATCACATATAGTGGACCATCCGCAGTAGTCACATATGAAAGCAGCATACAACACTTCTCCCTTCAGCCATCTTTCCTTTTACATTCTCTCCTTCCCTGGGGTCATTAGTACTCACTCAGGGGGCTCTGGCTTGCCTTAGGCTATCTGTGTGCAGCTCATGACTCCCTGGATGTCAATGTCATTCCAGAGACAGGATCACTGCCGCTACACCTCTAATTCCAGTACATTTCTCCCAGGTCCTCAAGGGGGATAGACTCACTTCAGAGAACATTTGGCCTGGCCTGAAAGGCCTTTTGCAACCCTTTCTAGCTTCCACCACCATAAGAGACAGGACGATTACAGCTGGCTCTTCTGGATGCAAAATTATCGCTCCCTGTCCTGCAGTCATGCCCAGGTCCTCTGCACTAGGTGACTACATCTGTACATTGTGGTGGAATCTGAATCCCATTCCCCAACTGCACTAAGGCTCCACCCAACCTGACTTATATGCGGGCACTGACTCACCCATGACACCACTACAGGATGGACCTAGCACCTGATTACATTATTGCTCTGACACCACATACTATTCCGCGACAGATCCACCTAGTGGCAGACTAGTTAACTGCACCTACCTACATGCCCAAGTATGAGTAATGCATAGTTATGTTGTGCCAAGCTGGAACAATGCAAGTATGCAGGGCCGCCATCAGAAATCGTGGGACCCCATAGAGCCTGCTTAACAGAACCTCGAAAGGCCATGATTTTATATGTCTTATTGGGCTCACACAGTAATCCCACCAGCCACAAATATGGATATAGAAAGAAGAGGCTGGAACTTCAACCTAATTGTTGGAAGCCGCAGATGGGGAATTACTCTCCTGAAAACGAGTAAACAGTCCCCTTTCTGTTTCCGGCCCTTGCTGCTGAATTCATAGGGCCTGAGGAGCTTTTACTTAATCACTGGGAGCCACACCCCTAAGGATTACTGTGCATGTACCCAAAGGTATTTAAAGTGTCCCCTCTCTGCCCCCTGGCCCCCTGCTGGACTGGAGGGCTGGCTCTATTTCCCTATCGGTGGCCCTGTATGTATGGATTACAAATAACTCCTGGAGTTCGGCTTTAAAGTCTATATAAACCCAATGTAATACAATGTATATTACTAGTACTTGGTGTGTTGGCTGCATTTGTATTCTTTTTTAAGTATCTTTCCCTTTATTTTCACCCAGTACTCCTGCAAATACCACACTTTTGTCCCTGGGTGGCTACATCACTCCTCTACTATATGTATGGAGGGAGCCGTGGTTGTCACCCTAGGCGGCTCTCCTGATATGGACTACAAACATGTCCATATCTCTTCATCTCCGTTAGATAGGGGGCAGGGCAACCGGCTTCACAGAAGCTAGCTGGGAAGGAAGATATTCTATGGTGCAGCTCACAGGAAATGACCAGGACACAGCCTTTCTGGCAAGATCAACAGATATTTTCTGTATTTGCTAAATACACTATATTACCAAAAGTATTGGGACGCCTGCCTTTACACGCATAGGAACTTTAATGGCATCCCAGTCTTAGTCCGTTGGGTTCCATATTGGGTTGGCCCACCCTTTGCAGCTATAACAGCTTCAACTCTTCTGGGAAGGCTGTCCACAAGGTTTAGGAGTGTGTCTATGGGAATGTTTGACCATTCTTCCACAAGTGCATTTGTGATGTCAGGTACTGATGTTGGACGAGAAGGCCTGGCTCGCAGTCTCCGCTCTAATTCATCCCAAAGGTGTTCTATCTGGTTGAGGTCAGGATTCTGTACAGGCCAGTCAAGTTCCTCCACCCCAAACTCATTCATTCATGTCTTTATGGACCTTACTTTGTACATTGGTGTGCAGTCATGTTGGAACAGGAAGGGGCCATCCCCAAACTGTTCCTACAAAGTTGGGAGCATGAAATTGTCCAAAATGTCTTGGTATGCTGATGCCTTAAGAGTTCCCTTCACTGAAACTAAGGGGCCAAGTCCAACCTCTAAAAAACCAACCCCACACCATTACCAAATGATTTGGACCAGCGCATAAAGCAAGGTCCATAAAGACATGGATGAGCGGATTTGGGGTGGAGGAACTTGACAGGACTGCACAGAGTCCTGACCTCAACCCGATAGAACACCTTTGGGATGTATTAGAGTGGAGACTGTGAGCCAGGCCTTCTCGTCCAACATCAGTGGCTGACCTCACAAATGCTCTTCTGGAAAAATGGTCAAACATTCCCATAGACACACTCCTAAACCTTGTGGACGGCCTTCCCAGAAGAGTTGAAGCTGTTATAACTGCAAAGGGTGGGCCAACTCAATATTGAACCCTACGGACTAAGACTGGGATGCCAATAAAGTTCATGTGCGTGTAAAGGCAGGCGTCCCAATACTTTTGGTAATATAGTGTATTTAGCAAATACAGAAAATACCAGTTGATCTTGCCAGAAATGCTGTGTCCTGGTCACTTCCTGTGAGCTGCACCATAGAATATCTTCCTTCCCAGTTCAGGGACTACGGACTAATGCCCCGTACACACAGTCGGACTTTCCGACGGAAAATGTGCGATTGGAGCTTGTTGTGGGAAATTCCAACCGTGTGTGGGCTCCATCGGACAGTTTCCATCGGAATTTCCGACACACAAAGTTTGAGAGCTGGCTTATAAAATTTTCCGACAACAAAATCCGATCGCGTACATTCCGATCGTGTGTACACAATTCCGACGCACAAAGTGCCACGCATGCTCGGAATCAAGCAGAAGAGCCGCACTGGCTACTGAGCTTCATTTTCCTCGGCTCGCCGTACGTGCCGTTACGTCACCGCGTCCTTGACGTTCGGAATTTCCGACCAACTTTGTGTGACCGTGTGTATGCAAGACAAGTTTGAGCCAACATCCGTCGGGAAAAAATCCAATGGATTTTGTTGTCGGATTGTCCGAACAATGTCCGACCGTGTGTACAGGGCATAAGACTGGGATGCCATTCAAGTTCATATGCGTAAAAAGGCAGGCGTCCCTATACTTTTGACAATATAGTGTATGGACTATAAACACATCCATATCTCTTCATCTCCATTACATAGGGGGGGTCAAGGCAATTGGCTTCACAAAAGCTAGCTGGAAAGGAAGATATTCTTTGGTGCAGCTCACAGGAAGTGACAAAGACGCAGAAATACTGGGGGGTTGATTTACTAAAACTGGAGGATGCAAAATCTGGTGCAGCCCTGTATAGAAACTGGGGCGGGGGCGGCGTTGGCGGTAAAGTGCCGCTATTGTAAGCTGCGCTTTACCGTCGGTATTCGGCTGCTAGCGGGAGGTTTTACCCCCCCCCCCGCTAGCGGCTGAGAAAGGGTTAAAAACCACCGCAAAGCGCCTCCGCAGAGGCGCTTTGCCGGCGGTATAGCCGCGCCGTCCCATTGATTTCAATGGGCAGGAGCGGTGAAGGAGCGGTCTATACTCCGCTCCTTCACCGCTCCGAAGATGCCGCTAGCAGGACTTTTTTTCCCGTCCTGCTAGCGCACCGCTCCAGTGTGATCGCCCTCGGGGGCTTTCACACTGGGGAGACAGCAGCGGCTGTTTCGGGTTGGTTTGCAGGCGCTATTATTAGCGCAATAGCGCCTGCGAACCGCCCCAGTGTGAAAGGGGCCTTCATTGAACAAACTGAAGTTAGAAGCTGATTGGCTCCCTGCCATGCACAGCTGCACCAGATTTTGCACTCACCAGTTTTAGTCCATCAAACCGCCAGTATTTCTGGCAGGATCACCGGGTATTTTCTGCATTCACTAACAATGAAACAAAAGAAAACGAACGGAGGCACCGCATCTAAAAACTGCAAGCGGCAATATATTACATTTTTGTTCTCGGGGGTTTAGTTATCCTTTCATTCCAAAGAGGCTTTTGTAAGAATTCCATAGGTTAGGTTAGATCAATTAGCAAAATAACCGCGCCAATGTCACTTCTCTGGTTGGTTTGGACCAGATCTGGGTGAATAAGCCTGCACAATTCTGCCTATAGATCCCCCCTTTATCGGAGAGAAGTTCATGTGGGCTGATAGGATTATGTCTGCTAGGGGAACGCCGTTGCCATGCCAACGTGATCCCTCCCAGAGCCTTGGGCTGCGTATTATGTTTTCTCCTAGACGTTGTACTCGCGAGGCGGACAGCTATTTATATTGAGCTGTTTAATATTGGGGAAGCGGTGTGACATTGATGAATTAACCTCTATAAGGCCAGAGGGTTCCCGTGTCACTCCGCCGTTGTGACATTTCCTCTGGGCCGCAAGGGGTCAAATCTGCGATTTATACTGCCTTCCCTACGCTGATGATACACCATTTAGCGGCACGGCTTTAGAATTCCTGGCAAAGATTATTGCTGTCATTTGTCACTCATTAGTAATGATAGATGTCTTCGCCTCAATAATCAGGTTCTCCTGGTTAATTCTGGAGGAATAAAATCTATTAGATTAAAAGGAAATGAAGAAAAAGTGAGTAAAAGCTCATTTACAAATGGCTGTATTATTTTTGCAACCAAAAGTTTAAAAAATAACAGACAATAACTCCCTAAAACGATGACTCGATTTTGTACTCGAAACTGGCTTATGCAACCTTTTGCTTTACTGGATGGATATTTGCAACCCATTTGGGTCAGCAGTGAAAAGGGAAATCATAGGGGATGCTTCTATTGGGATCCTGCTATTATTTACAAGCAGAGGTGCGGTATTCAATAGACATGCGCAGACCGCAAAAAAATTAGTTTTGTTTCGGATATATTCATTATGTTACTAATTTCGTTTCGGAATGCATTTATTTTCATTTCGTTTTTTGTTAAACTTTGTTTTGTTTATTCATTTTCGAATGAATTACAAGTTTTTGGAACGATTCGAATTCGGATCAGTCGTAAAATGATCGACCAATTTGAATTCTGTGTGAAGAATAGCTGGTTGTTAACCACTTCCATACCAGACCTATTCTGGCACTCCTTTCCTACATGTAAAAAAATCATAATTTTTTTGCTAGAAAATTACTCAGAACCCCCAAACATTATATATATATATATATATATATATATATATATATATATATATATATTTATTTATATATATATATATATATATATTTAGCAGAGACCCTAGAGAATAAAATGGCGGTCATTGCAACTTTTTATCTCGCACGGTATTTGCGCAACAAGTTTTGAAATGCGTTTTTTTTTTTGGAAAAAAAAAACAGTTTCATTATTTAAAAAATAACAAAACAGTAAAGTTAGCCCAATTTTTTTGTATAATGTGAAAGATGATGTTACGCCGAGTAAATAGATACCTAACATGTCACACGGAATGGAATGACGCCAAACTTCGGTACTTAAAGCGGAGGTTCACACAAAAATTGAACCTCCGCTTTTCTGAACCCTCCCACCCTCCGGTGTCACAGGGGGGTGGGAGGTTGCAGATACCTGTCTATGACAGGTATTTGCACCCACTTCCGGCATAGACTCCCACGGGAGTCTATGCCTCTTCCCGTCCCCACCGCGCTGTCTGCTGGGACACACACGGGTCCCAGAGACAGCGGGGACCAGTTAGGAAGAGCGCAGCGCGACTCGCGCATGCACAGTAGAGAACCGGGAAGTGAAGCCACAGCGCTTCACTTCCTGGTTCCCTTACAGAGAATGGCGGCGGCAGCTGCCGAGGACCGAGGGATGATTCGGTCTCGGGTGCCGACATCGCTGGACCCTGGGACAGGTGAGTGTCCTTATTTTAAAAGTCAGCAGCTGCAGTATTTGTAGCTGCTGACTTTTAAATTATTTTTTTTCGCGGGACTCCCTCTTTAAAAATCTCCATAGGCAGCGCTTTAAATTTTTTTTACAGGTTACGTGTTTAGAGTTACAAAGGAGGTCTAGTGCTAGAATTGTTGCTCACACTCTCACGCACGCGAGGCGATACATGTGTGGTTTGAACAGTGAACAGTGTGTACATATGTGGGCGGGACTTACGTGTGCGTTCGCTTCTGAGCGTGAGCTACTGGGGACAGGGGCGTTTTAAATTATTTATTTATTTATTTTTTAATTTAAATTTTTTTTTTTTTTACACTTTCTTTTAATTTTTTTTTTGATCACTTTTACTCCTATTACAAGGAATGTAAGAATCCCTTATAGTAGGAATCGTTTTTGACAGGTGCTCTTTATAGAGAGATGCGGGGTCAATAATACCCCACATCTCACCTCCAGGCTGGAAAGCATGAGATCGGAAAAAAAATCCACTGTTTCATGCTTACCAGCCGCGATCGTGGCTTTGTTTACATCCGCAGCCCGGACGTGATATCATAACATCGCGCCCAGGCCTCCGACGGTCCAAAGATGACCATCTGGTCACCAGAAATCTCTATGGTCCTCATCCGGCTGCGGCCGATTCTTTCTCCGGGTCCCCGATGGCACGGGAGAGCCCAGAGAAGCACCGGAAGGCGGTGGGAGGGGGAATATCCCCTCCCGTCGCCTGTAAGAACAATCAAGCGGCGGAACTGCCCCTATGATCATTCTTATGGTCTTAAAGATTTGCCGGCTGAAAACAAGGATATCTGAATGATGCCTGTAGCTGCAGGCATCATTCAGATATTCCCACTGAAAGTCAAAGACGTCATATGACGTCTTTGGGCCGAAAGTGGTTAAGGAGCAGGCCAGGAAGCCGGCCACCGCATCCTTAACAACCGATGACGATCCCCACTGACAGCTAAAATGTAAACAAAACAATGCGGCAATAGAAAATTCCAAAAAGAAAATAGAAAAGCCTCCAGCATTGTCAAATGCTCCCCGTGGACTGCCTACTCCTCTGTCTGACATTTCTTAAATAGCTAAGGGGCGAAGTCATCCAATGACATTAGTGGGTGACCCTGCCTCCTTGTGATGTCACCAACGGGGGCATGCTGGGTCGATGGCGTCACAAAGGGGCAGGGTCACCAGATGATGTCCCCATGTGGTCCTGCCTCTTACCTATTCAAGGATTGTCACCTGGTGGAGTAGGAATTAGGCGGTCAGCCTGGTATGGATTGGGGGGAACCACATGCTTTTTTTTTTTAATTTTTTATTGCCGCCATTGTTATGTTTACATTTCAGCTGTCAGTGGGGAAGCTCGCTGACAGCTGATGAGTCATCGGTTGTGAAGGACGCAGCGGTCGGCTTCCTGGCACGCTGATTAACAACCACCTATTCTTGAAATAGAATTTGATCATTTTTGACCAATCCAAATTCTAGTCGTTCTGAAGATTTGGAATTCGTTAGAAAATGAATAAACAAAACATATTTTAAAGAATTTCAACGAAATTCATTACTATTCGTTATTATTTCATTTGGAGATTCAGATACATTCAAATCTCAGAATAACCAAAAATTTGTCCGAATTTGTATTTGGACTAAAATAAATTACACATGTCTGGTATTCAACACCCACAGAACATCTTTGCCCCAAAAGAAAGTCCTATGTATCCTTACCAGGGCTTTTTTCCAGCACTGAATAGGGGGGAATGACAAGTCAAGGGGTGCTGGGGTGTGATGGAGGGTTTACTGATGCTGGTTGCTTGGAGATGAATTGCTGCTGCAGGGCGGTCTATTGTTGCTTCTTGGGGGTCTTTTGTTATGGGGGGGAGAGGTGTCAGTTGATGCTGGAAGGGATCTACTGTTTAGCGAGGGGACTTCTGTTGCTGGCTGTTGAAGAGTCTATTAATGCTGGCTGCTGGGAGATCTGTTGCTGCCGCTGGGGGTCTATTGTTGCTGAGGTGATATTTTGTTTTGTTGCTGGGGTTCATTGTTGCTGGGGAGAGGAAGTTCTATTGCTGCTGGCTGTGGGGGATCTATTTTATTGTTTTTCTTCTTGTCATTACTGAATTCCATATAAATTACTTTGCCCTACAAAATGATGCTTGGCTCTGTATTCTCTAAAAGGCAAGGTACTGGGAGCTGGGTAGGGGGTGGAACCAAGGGTCAGTGCTCGGAGGTGGGTAGGGGGGCGGAGACACAAAGTGACTCCAAACGGAAGAGATCCTACACCTATTGTCTGGGAGCTTTATTAGTATTAATTTAAAGCAGATGTAAACCCATTCACTAAAACTTTGTATAATATTTGTAGCACCATCCTAGTTAGGTTGTTGGGATGTTAGGCACATTGTCTTATTTTTGCCCCCACTGTAATCAGTGGAGCAGTTGTTGATTCTTTTTGGTTTTTCTAGGTTTCACAGGCAGCAGATTTGACTGGCCCCCCTATCTTCTAGAAATTTCCAGAACACAGGGAGTTGATCAAGGCAAATGGGCAGCATGAATATTAATGGTGCTGCAGACAACCCCTGGGAAGGTGGACCCAAAAGATAGCTGAAGGGCACGTAAATAGTCTGAGCTTTAGAACATCTGTGTGGGAGGTGTTGACTATTTTTCCCCCCAGTCATTCTACTGAGTTGAGCTGTTGTCCATCAAGGTCCTGGCTGTTGCACACCTGTACCTCTGCATCCCTGACACCCCAAGACTTTACCTAAAGGATCCAGTTTGCATAGTCTCACTAGAAGACATCTAGAAGCTGAATGGGCACAGCTGCTCCTCTGGCCTTGTGAGTACCACCCTACTATAAGATCCTGGTGACTGTGTACTATTGGGATAGTTGAGCCAAATAGTTCGTCTCCTGAGGGGTCGCTACTTCTGACCTCCTTTAGTCTCTCATTGGAGAACTGTACTCTAAAGTTTAGTAGAAGATTTGTCTTCGGAGACTGCAATATAGAGAAGTGTGTCCTCCTGTTATTATTAGTGGTCCCAGAGTATCCGATATCACCGTATACCTTCGCCAAGTTCATTCAGCAATGCATCACAAAAGACATCTCCTAGACTGTTTCTTGTGTCAGTGTGCTTGAACTGTGCTCTGTGTGTGCTGGCAACCCCTACACTAGTGAGGGAGAACTCCGGTCATCGTTATTACCTGTGCTACAGCTACATCAGGAAGGGTGCAGTGACTGTGCTGTCGTTACGCTAAATCATCATCAATCAGCGGCCCTTTCGAGGCTCCCGTTACATATTTTACTCAATAATGTAATTTCAAAAGTAATTTCATTCTTATGATATGCAACTTTCATTAAAAAAAAAATAACTGATAGACTTGCCATGGAGGACTTTGTTTAGGACATTGTTGCACTTTCTTTTATGGGGTGAAAACTGCCTCTGATCTGCGCTCATGTGCTGTCACTCTGTCACATGCTCCCCTTTCAAAGAAAACAAACAGACGTCCCGACCCACATTGAGCAGGCATGGTCCACCTTTGTTATTATAAGAAAGGCCACCCTGTAAGAGAACTGTCAGATCGCTCCCGGCGCGCATGTGCGCAATCACGGGCAAGGGCATATTTCCTCGCGCACCAATGCACATGCACGTATGTGTCGCACTGCGTGCACGTGCAGGAGCGCACCTCTAGCCACAATTGGCACCAGACGGCCTATTTAAGGGTGGCTCTGACTTCTGAAAAGTGCTGACTGATCTTCAGCTGTGCCCTGAGATTCTGAACCCTGTTTACCTGACTTGATACCTGTTGCTGAACCTTGGCTTTCCTGACCCTGCTTTTGGACTCTGATTACTCTGAATATCGGTTCCTGATCCTGGCTTCCTATTTGACCCTGCTTCTGCTTATTCCGTGGTACCTCGCTGCCCGCCTGTTGCTGAACCTGACTTTCCTGATGACCTCGCTGCTGTCTCCTGCTTGGTTCCATGCTGTTTCCGAGTACCTGTGCTAGCCGTCCATCCGCTCAGCCTTCCTGGTTCCAGTTCTTCACCAGATACCCTGCCTGCACCTCCAAGCCTGCAACTCCTGCTGCAAGTTCTGCACGCAGCATTCACACTGGGTCTCCTCCTTCCTCTGCTTCATGGCGGCACAGCTTCCCCTGTGACCCTTGGTAGAAAAGGGAATGGTCAGGTCCAGGCAAAGGTAGAGGCAGGTGACAGGCAAGAAAGTGGTCAGGTCCAGACAAAAGTTGAGACAGGCGGCAGGCAAGAGATTGGTCAGGTCAATGGTGAGGACGAGGCAGGCAAGAGAGAAGTCAGGTCCAGACAGAGGTTTGGGCAGGCAAGAACGAGTAGTCAGGTCAGATACTCAGGTAGTAGTGGGCAGGCCTTGGCAGGTACAGCATTATAACACTCTAGTTCTAGCTTAGCTGGTGATAAGACACAGCACCAACCACTTCAAAATGCTGGTACTTAAATACCCTTCTAGTCAGAGATAATGCCCAGCATCATTAATGCATGCTGATTCATGATGACACATGCCTATTCAGGCCGATGCACACTTTTGCATGCGAAACAGGTACCCTGGGAAATCTGTAAATCCTGGAAGGCCTGGAGGTCCTAGGAATCCAGGAGGTCCTGGAGGTACTGGCAGTGTAAATACTGTAACGGTCATCCATTTGGAAGTTAGATCTACTTAAAAAATAGTACTTCACATAAAAAAACTCCCCAAAGACCCTCACCTTTTACAACTACTGAATAATAAAAGAAATGAACTCAGGAGCTTCTTAATTACCGACCATGATAAGTATATTAAAAAATTAAAACTGAATTACTACTCCCAAGATAATAGAGTGAGCAAACTTCTAGCTTCCCAATTACGCCAACGTCAAAAGAAAAACAAAATTCTAAAATTGACCCATCACAAAACCGGAAGAATAATGTAAAACCCGCAAGAAATAGCAGATACCTTCTCGGAATATTATGAGCACCTGTATAATCTTAAAGATGACAAGAATACTCATCAACCAATTAAAAGTTTTCTAAATAAGATTAAACTTCCGCAAATTGACCCCTCCACATTAGAAAAGCTAAACCAACCAATATCAAATGAGGAAACACTCAAGGCCATTAAAAATACACCATTAAAAAAGGCACCAGGTATGGTTGGGCTCACTGGTGAATACTACAAGGCCTTTGCTGAAATATTAGCCCCTTTCCTGACTAAAACTTATAACTACGCAACTAACAATAATAAGTTCCCTAAAAAAACGCGTGAGGCTATCAATATTACCATACCAAAACCCGGGAAAGACTCCACATCCCCCATTAATTATAGACCAATTTCCCTACTAAATTCTGACATTAAAATATTTGCCAAAATAATTGCCACTCGATTACTAGAGATAACACCCTTCCTAGGACCTGATCAAGTAGGGTTTGTTAAAGGCCACCAAGCTTCGAATGGAACTAGAAGAATGATTGATGTGATCAGTTATGTAGAGAAAAACAAAATGCCTTCTCTGCTTCTTGTTTTAGATGCGGAGAAGGCATTCAATAGAATGCATCGGGGCTACCTATCAGAAACACTTTGAATTTAAAGGATATATACACACAGCTATAATGTCTCTGTATTCAAAACCTTCTGCTAGAATATTCTCCTAAGGTAATATCTCCAAAAGCTTAAATTTAACTAATGGAACCAGACAAGGATGCCCACTGTCACCAATAATTTTTTCACTAACTAATGAATCATTAGCAGAACCAATACGCTTCATTAATACTATTAAGGGAATAAAAATTAGACAAACTGAACACAAAATAGGATTATTCGCGGACTATATAATTCTAGCCATATCTGATCCTGAATCCTCTGTTACTATTGGAGAGTTTTGGGAAAATATCCTGCTATAAAGTTAACAATAACAAATGCTATGTTCTTCCTATGAAAATGACAAAATTGGAGACTGATACGTTGAGAAGCAATACTGGGATGAACCCTCCATCTCCTATTTAGGTATACAACTCACCTTCCCAACAACTAAATTATATGCAGCCAACTTCCCAAAATTATTAGAGCAAATAACCAAAGATCTACAATGCATTCAGAAAATACAATTATCCTGGGTGGGGAAAATAGCCGCATTCAAAATGCAAATCTTACAGAAAATCCTGTACTATTTCCGTTCCCTACCGTTCACCTTAACTGCTAAATTATTCAACCAAATCAATCTAAAACTGAAAAATTTTATATGGAATGGCAAGAAACCTAGAGTTGCCTTTACAATTCTTACCTCCAACAGTAACAAGGGAGGAATGGGCCTTCCAGACATCCGGTAATACTATTATGCGGCAATTTTAGACCAAATGAAATACTGGTTCTCCTCTACATCTGATAAACTATGGAATAACATTGAAAAAGAGGTAACTAATGGCAATGATATGCTTTATCTACAGCATATATCTTATTACTTAAAATTATTATGCCCCAATTTATCACTATTAGAGCTACATTAATAGTGTGGAAGCATATAATCTAAAGATTTAGGGGAACTGAATAAACTCCCTATTCCCTTGAGAGTACTAGACTACTGCAAAGCTCGAATATCAGTAAAACAATGGATCATACAAGGATTTAATTATGATCAATTACCGTTGACTCATAAGAATACGGTATTAAAAAAACGAAGAAAATACAATTATCTTAAGAATTTCAACCCCGACTCACGTATTCACATACCCTCATTAATCTGGAAATTCATTGCTAACAAACAACAACACAATATAAAAGGTATATCCCTATTTTACAAGCTCCTTTCGGAATTCCCCCAAAAATATCAAATCTCCCAATAGGATCAAATGGGAAAAATAATTTTCACTAACCTTTACAGGGGAGCAATGGCATAGCGCTATATTAATCAATGGTAAAGCATCCTCTTGTGTGGAGAGCTGGGATAATGCCAAGAAAATCTTAAATAGATGGTACTTGACGCCATATAAAATCTCCAAAATGTATCCTTCCTCATCACCCACTTTTTGGAGGTGTAGAGAACACATTGGGTCCCTCTACCACATACTATGGAGCTGCAAAAACTACAAAAACAAAAAAGTTTCTTCAAATCAATTTCTTCCTTTGTTTCTACACTTACAGTAAATCAAATTCCTCTTTCGCCAGCAATGGTCCTATTAGGAATAGATTTAAATATATACCCTACACAATTTCGGACAGTAGTGGCTAATATGTTGATTGCCGCAAGACTTACTATCACCTCACTATGGAAATCTAAAGATGCTCCAATCTTTCTGGAGTCATCATACACAAGCTCATTATGAGTTGTTGATAGCCTTTAAAAATCTCTCTGTAGTTAGATATAAGAAGCTGGAGGGGAGAGAATAGAGATAGTTCTGTGAACTATTTTAAGCAAAGTGATACGTACGGAATACACACTATGGATAAATCACCATAGGCATGTTTTAATATAATGCTATAATAATCTTGAAATTAAGATATGAGGAGTAGCCACACTGGAAGTGAACTATTGAATAAAATTGGTAATAAATAGAGATATTCAAATATAGAGAGTAAATTACTACTAGGGAAGGGAAAGGGGAAGAAGAAAGGGTTGAGGGCAAGGTTTACCAATATGTATTGCAATGTTGGAATAGGAAAATATACTGGATACATTTCTTCTTTGTTGATTGTAAAATGTACCCTATTTTATGAGATTTTGTACTGGGAAAAAAAAACGAAAAAAGAATAAAGATTTATAAATGTGAAAAAAAAAGATATAAGAAGCTATGGCAAAATTGGATCTCATACCCTAGAGCTTCTAATTTCCTTAAAGATTCTATTAAAACACTATAATTTTACATTAACATTTTGCAGCTATAATATGAGGTTCTATACTGTTGACTATTTTAGTTAAATGCCTATAATTCTCTAACCTTTATCTAAATGCTTTAGGACTATTAGAGTCTCTCTTTATACTGTACCTGTTTACAGTGTGTCCCCAATGGGGTAAACGGGTTTTATAAATCTATACACGAGATATTGATATGATGTTGTTTATGATGGGAATTTTTTAGGTTTGAATACAAATATTCTGATTACTGTTAACATATTGGTAAATGTTAAGTAACCTAACAGTTCCTACTCCATATATTTGATTTCCCTCCCTTATTGCTTTTAGTATATGAGGAAAAAAACTTAATAAAAATGTAATGTTGAAAAAAAAAAAAATAGTACTTCCTTTTTGGTATGTATAGTTGGCAATTTGCTCCTCATCTTTAGACCATAAATCTTGGACCAATCTTTGATATCTCTCGGAGACTCCATTCCTAAGCATTGCTTTTTTGGATCTGCCCAGTCTACAAAGCTATTATAAGACTGGGTTCACACTGATGCGAATTGGATGCGGATTGCGCCACATGACAGGAGAGTGTGACTGGCTCTCAATGGAGCTGGTTCACACGACTCCGGGGCGGCCGGATTGAAGAAGGGTCCTGTGCGTCTTTGGGTCTGTTTCAGGCGCGAGTTCAGGCAAAAATTCAAACCTGATTCGCACCTAAATTGGTGAACAGGGACACACCGGACCCCCTGCTGTGACCCGCCGCCGCATGAATGTGAAACCAACCTAAAGGGGTCACATTCAGACTCTCCATATTCCATCATGGGACAGCGATACCATCATTTGGCCAGAAGTTAGGCTGTGTACCCTGTAGGGATTTTCTTGCTAAATTTACAATTAACTTCAAGATTGGATATGTACTCCAATCTCCAAACTCCAAGAACCACCATTACTCTTCACTATCATGTATGTCCATGGATAATAATAGGAAAAACAGAAAAAGGTTAGACGTCCACTGTAGATTTTAGTCATCTTGGCTACCATACTCTAGGGCAGTGATGAAGAACCTTGGCACCCCACCTGTGTTTTTTAACTACATTTCCCATGATGCTCAGGCACTCTGCAGGGTAGTTGAGCATCATGGGAAATGTAGTTCCAAAACATCTGGGGTGCCACCAAGGTTTGCCATCACTGCTCTAGGGATACGCCCTTTAAAAGCCCATCTCCAGGCAACGCTCTACTTCCTTTCCCCAAAATCATTCCCCAACTTTTTTTTTTAATAATCTTAAAAAATTCTTTTCTACCTACCTAACTTCAGTGTCCTTCACCAGTGCTATTGGCTGTCGGTCCTATGCCAATTTGCTGTCTTATCATATCATCACTCAGTGTACTCTATTAACCTTTCCTTTTTCCCTATTTATGTATCCATTATTGTCTCAGTATGCTCTGACGTGAAGTCCCTTGCATTCAAGCTCTTCCAGTGCTTTAGGTAAATAAATTACATTTCACTTACCTTCAATCTAGGCATTTTGCTTTGCTCATATACGCTTCCACCCCTAGACAATTAATGGAAACTCTTATTAAGGTCTGTCTTACTCCAGTAATTGGTTTCTCCCACTGCAGGCTTTGAAGGTCCCCCTGACTATATACCACTCCAGAGTCAAATTTCGAAATTATACAGGTTGAGTGCAGGCAATTACAAAACCAATGATCTGTGTGTGTGGGCAAGCACTAAATCACTAGAAGGATACTAAGTGATAGATGCCAATCTGGATTTCAAAGAACCTCTCCATTTCTCCAAGAGAAGCTCTAGTAAAAAGATTCAAGGAATTGCTTTATAGTTCCTAAGACCAATATAGAAAATAACTTGTCCCCCGTTACCGTACAACTTGTTGAAATGCACATACAGAGACAATAGGGATGCTCTTAATTCAAAAGGGGGCTACCCAATCATCCAAGACAAATTGACAAGTTCTCTTGAAAGCCCTTGTTCTTGAAATTTATATTATCGGAGTGGGCATCCAGATTAGCTCATCTGATTCATGGAAATACATTAAATCACAGTAGATGTTTCTGTTTACAGAACATTGTGCAATGATATGAACTTTACACTAGATACAACACTACTGTAATAAGAATTTGTCTTATTAACCACTTCAGCCCCGGAAGATTTGGCTGCTCAATGACCGGGCTATTTTTTTGCGATACGACACTGCGTCGCTTTAACTGACAATTGTACAGTCGTGCGACATTGCACCCAAACAAAATTGACGTCTTTTTTTTGCTCACACATAGAGCTTTATTTTGGTGGTATTTGATCGTCTCTGTGGTTTTTATTTTTTGTGCTATAAACAAAACAAGAGTGACAATTTTGAAAAAAACACAATATTTTGTACTTTTTGCTACAATAAATATCCCCATTTTTTTTTTTTTTAAACAATTTTTTTTCTCAGTTTAGGCCGATATGTATTCTTCTACATATTTTTGGTAATAAAAATCAGAATAAGCGTATGTTGATTGGTTTGTGCAAAAGTTATAGCTTCTACAAAATAGGGGAAAGATTTATGGCATTTTTATTATTATTATTTTTTTACTAGTAAAGGCTGTTGATCTGCAATTTTTAGCGAGACTGTGGCATTATGGCGTACAGATCGGACACTTTTGACATGTTTTTGGGACAATTGACAATTATACAGTGATCATTGCTATAAAAATACTGTGTAAATGTCACTGGCAGGGAAGGGGTTAACACTAGGGGGTGATCAGGGGTTAACTGTGTTCCCTGACTGTGTTCTAACTGTAGGGGGATGGGAGTGACTTGAGGAAATGACAGATCGTTGTTTCTAGCTAGTAGGAACTCACAATCTGCTGGTCCTCTCCTCACAGAACAGGGATTTGTGTGTTTACACACACACATGTCCCCATTCTGGCTCTCGTGCCCGCGATCTCGTGTGGCTGGCGGTCATCGGCACCCCCGCAGTGCAGCGTGTGTGCCTGCTATCCCGCTTAAAGGGACCAATGTACAGCTACGACGGTTCACGGGATCATGCCGACCTGCCGCAGTATAATGACGGCGGCTGGTCGGCAAGCGGTTAACACAGTGGAATGTCCCCCTACCATCAGTTGCATATAAATGAAACTTCAAGCCTCGTACACACAATTAAATTTTCCGACAGGAATTGTGTGATGACAGGCTGTTGGCGGAAAATCCGACCGTTTGTACGCTCCATCGGACAATTGTTGTTGGATTCTAAAATCTTCCGTGGACAAATGTCTGTTGTCGGATTTTCCAAGCGTTTGTACACAAGTCTGTCGGACAAAAGTCCAAAGTACAAACACGCACGCTCGCAAGCAAGGACGAGCCAGAAGCAGTCGGTCTTGTAAACTAGCGTTCATAATGGAGAATTAACATTCGTGACGTGGCAAAATATGAAATCTCGAAACGCAGCGCACAATTCTCTTCTTCTTTAATGGGATAATAATGAAGCTGCTTTGCTGGTGATACTGATGGAGTTATTGCAAACAAATTTTCGAAGGCTTTTTTTTTCTAGTGATATCAAGAATAATATTATCATGCTTTTTTTTTCAACATTATCCCGTAGTTTTTAAAATCAAAGATACAATTATGTTGGTGTTCCTTGTTAATTTTGCATTGTATTTTTTTAAATGTAACTGCCGACTCACAAACTGTCATTTAATGTAAAACACACATCCAAGTATTATTCTACACAATTTTTTTTATTGTGCATTAAAAAAATTAAAAATAAAATTAGACATGCTATCTGCCAATAGAATTTAACCAAAAAGTGCATTCTATGCATCTAAAAATATAGAAAATATACTAAATCAAATCATTATTATTCAACCAAAAAATAAAATAAAAGCCTCATGCATGTGTCTTGCTTCTTAATATAGGGGGTCAGCAAGGCCAAGAGTTGGTGAAAGCAGGGGTCTGTCATCCGGAGATAATTCCGAAAATCCTCCGGATTATTCTCCTGGAGCTCCCGCAGCAAAGACATATGACATAATTGGTCACGATTAATAAAGCAATCAATTTTTGGTCCAAGAAATCCTCCTCCTCCTGTACCTGGACTGGACTTGGGTCAAAGCAATAACTCCAAGGCCAATAATAAATAACATGTTATCTCCTCCGATTCCGCAACATGGCTGGTTGACAAACGGCCGTTCATAAATTAACTGAAAAGAGCAAAATGAAAAGTGCTAAATAAAAAGCGTGAAATGAAAAGTGCGAATCAACACTCACCAAACATCTACTAACACGAAATTAGCAGAAGGAGCCAAAATGTGGCGCTAAAGAGCTGAAAAACCATGTAGTACGTCCGAAGTTTTGTCTGTGAAAAATCCGATCATGTGTACGAGGCTTTAGGCTTCATGTACACAGGACATTTGAAAACCTCTTCTGAACACTGGAACTTGACAGCTAGTATCCGACAGTTAAAAACGTCCGTTTTACCACTTTTACATGCCCTGTTTATGCGCGTTTTGCGACGTTCATGAGTGTTTGCACTTAGAAGCGTTTTTGACAGATAACAGATTTTACAGATCAGTAGACCCTCCCAAATGCCTACAATGCAGGAAAAAAATTAGTCTCTCTCTCTCTGTCTCTCTCTCTGTCTAAGGTGCTGTGGACTGATGAAACAAAGATTGAGTTATTTGGTCTTAACAAGGGCCGTTATGCATGGCGGCAAAAGAACACAGCATTCCAAGAAAAACACTTGCTACCCACAGTAGAATTTGGTCAAGGTTCCATCATGCTGTGGGGCTGTGTGGCCAGTGCCGGTACTGGGAATCTGGTTAGAGTTGAGGGTCGCATGGATTCCACTCAAAATCAGCAGAATCTTGAGAATAATGTTGAGGAATCAGTCACAAAGTTGAAGTTATGCCGGGGCTGGATATTTCAACAAGACAACAACCCAAAACACTGCTCAAAATCTACTCAGGCATTTATGCAGAGGAACAAGTACAATGTTCTGGAATGGCCATCCCAGTCCCCAGACCTGAATGTCATTAAACATCTGTGGGGTGATTTGAAGCGGGCTGTCCATGCTCGGCAACCATCAAACCTAACTGAACTGGAGATGTTTTGTAAGGAGGAATGGTCCAAAATACATTCATCCAGAATCCAGACACTCATTACAGGCTATAGGAAGTGTCTAGAGGCTGTTATTTCTGCTAAAGGAGGCTCTACTAAATATTGATGTGATTTTTCTGTTGGGGTGCCCAAATGTATGCACCTGTCTAATTTTGTTTTGATGCATATTGCGCATTTTTCTGTTAATCCAATAAACCTTATTTCACTACTGAAATATTACTGTGTCCTTCAGTTATTTGATAGATCAAAATGAAATTGTTGATCCAAACACCCGAATATTTATAAATGACAATCTTGGAAATTGCATACAACTGTGTGTATATATATATATATATATATATATACATACAGTATCTCACAAAAGTGAGTACACCCCTCACATTTTTGAAAATATTTTCTTCTATCTTTTCATGTGACAACACTGAAGAAATGACACTTTGCTACAATGTAAAGTAGTGAGTGTACAGCTTGTATAACAGTGTAAATTTGCTGTCCCCTCAAAATAACTCAACACACAGCCATTAATGTCTAAACCGCTGGCAACAAAAGTGAATACACCTCCAAGTGAAAATGTCGAAATTGGGTCCAATTAGCCATTTTCCTTCCCCGGTGTCATGTGACTCATTAGTATTACAAGGTCTCAGGTGTGAATGGGGAATAGGTGTGTTAAATTTGGTGTTATTGCTCTCACTCTCTCATACTGGTCACTGGAAGTTCAACATGGCACCTCATGGCAAAGAATTCTTTGAGGATCTGAAAAAAAGAATTGTTGCTCTACATAAAGATGACCTAGGCTGTAAGAAGATTGCCAAGACCCTGAAACTGAGCTGCAGCACGGTGGCCAAGACCATACAGCGGTATAACAGGACAGGTTCTACTCAGAACAGGCCTCACCATGGTCGACCAAAGAAGTTGACTGCATGTGCTCAGCGTCATATCCAGAGGTTGTCTTTGGGAAATAGACATATGAGTGCTGCCAGCATTGCTGCAGAGGTTGAAGGGTGGGGGTTCAGCCTGTCAGTGCTCAGACCATACGCCGCACACTGCATCAAATAAGTCTGCGTGGCTGTCATCCCAGAAGGAAGCCTCTTCTAAAGATGATGCACAAGAAAGGCCGCAAACAGTTTGCTGAAGACAAGCAGACTAAGGACATGGATTACTGGAACCATGTCCTGTGGTCTGATGAGACCAAGATAAACTTATTTGGTTCAGATGGTGTCAAGCGTTTGTGGCACAACCAGGTGAGGAGGACAAAGACAAGTGTGTCTCGCCTACAGTCAAGCATGGTGGTGGGACTGTCATGGTCTGGGGTTGCATGAGTGCTGCCGGCACTAGGGAGCTACAGTTTATTGAAGGAATAATGAATGCCAACATGTACTGTGACATACTGAAGCAGAGCATGATCCCCTCCCTTCAGAGACTGGGCCGCAGGGCAGTATTCCAACATGATAACGACCCCAAACACAGCTCCAGGTTGACTACTGCCTTGCTAAAGAAGCTGACGATAAAGGTGATGGACTGGCCAAGCATGTCTCCAGACCTAAATCCTATTGAGCATCTGTGGGGCAGCCTCAAAAGGAAAGTGGAGGAGCGCAAGATCTCTAACATCCACCAGCTCTGTGATGTCGTCATGGACGTCATTGACCTAGGACCCTGAGAGCCGTCCTGTGTATATATATATATATATATATATATATATATATATATATATATATATATATATATATATATGTTAACCTAAATCTGACAGCAGTTTAACCCTCCTTTACTCTATCGAAAATGAAAAAAAAGTTTTGTCTTCAGTTCTTCTTTACGTAAAATAGACAGATCTTTCATAATACTCCCCCACTATATCAGGACCTAGTCTCTAAAATGTCACAAAAAAATCTTAAAGCACCATATTATACTGTGTAATGACTCTTCATAAAAGTCATGGCTACAGTGTCAAGCTTACATTGTTAAAAAAATTTTTTAGCGTAATCATAATTTCTTATAAATAAGTTTGTGTTTTGTATATCTCCCCAAGTTACATCTGAAATTCAAGTATGTAGAACACGTAGATTATGACGTAAATGTCAATAGGCGAGATCGGGGGAGACTACCGTATATACTCGAGTATAAGTCGTTCCGAGTATAAGTCGAGGCCCTAATTTACCACAAAAAAATGGGAAAAACTTATTGACCCGAGTATAAGATGAGGGTGAGAAATGCACAGCTACTGTAAGTGGAAAAGAGGGTCAACAATGCCCATTTGCAGCCTCACTGTGCCCATTTGCAGTCATAGGTCCCCTGAACTTCAAACTCGGTAGTTAAGGGTTCCTAGATGCCCCCTAGCTGCAGCCAAAATTTGGGGTCTCTGAACCCAAAGGGTCCCGAAATGACATTGCAGCAGATGGACACAGTCGACCGAATTTGGGGCCCTCTATCTCAGGGCCACTTAGAGCTAAGAACCCCAAATTTGGTGTGCAAACCCAGTGGAACTAGCACCATAAAATTTCCAAAGCTGGGGTTTCTAGCACCAAGTGGCCCCGAGATACAGGGCCCCAAAAATCAGTTCAGAAAATGTCAAGCACTTTTCTACAGCAGAGAATGACATTTTCCTAACCGGTTTGGGGGCCCCCTTACTCAGGGCCACTTAGTACTAGAAACTTCAGCTTTGGATATGTTGTGGTACCAGTTCCACTGGGTTTGCACACCAAATTTGGGGTTCCTAGCACCAAGTGGCCCTGAGATATGGGGCCCCAAAGTCGGTTCAGAAAATGTCAAGCACTTTTCTGCAGCAGAGAATGACATTTTCCGAACCGATTTTGGGGCCCCGTATCTCGGGGCCACTTAGTGCTAGGAACTTCAGCTTTGGATATGTTGTGGTACCAGGTCCACTGGGTTTGCACACCAAATTTGGAGTTTCTCAAGTGGCCCTGAGATACGGGGCCCCAAAGTCGGTTCGGAAAATGAAATTTTTTGCTGCAGAAAAGTGCTTGACTCGAGTATAAGTCGAGGGGGGCACTTTCAGCACTAAAAAATGTGCTGAAAAATTCGACTTATACTCGAGTATATACGGTACTTTAAAACATCCCGATAATGAGCAATGAGCATACACCACTGAAATGTCTTGTATAAGGAAAGTTTATACAAGCTCTTAAGTGCTCAGTTCACAGGCTTTTCCTGATTGCATCCACCGCTGAAATGTCAATTTGCAATGGCGTCTTCCACCTTGATGCACTCTGGATATATCACATACTTTCCAAAGCTGAAAATCCCTGCTTCCAAATGAAAATCTTCCCTTCAGATGATTATCCATCTCCATTTTCTCAAATTAAATGTTTGGTACATAAACAAAATGTATTAACCGAGGACCTGAGAGCGTTCATTATGCCTGAGTTTCACAGCGCCTATTTACACGCCTATGTGTACAGGCACATTGCATTTTAGATTAGTAAAAAAAACGCTGTACTGCGATTTTTCAAGCTGCAGTGTGCAAGAGGCAGATAAACAGATCATTAGTGTCATATGACTGGCTTTGCCAAGTGCTGTTGGTCCTGGAACTACGCAGGCACCATCAGATTGGATGTCAATCAGACACAGCCCAACAAACCCGTAGGGTTCAACAGAACCTTGGTTGAGAATGGCTATACTAGACAATCTGAAAATTTAGAAAATATGTGTAATGCCGCGTACACATGAGAGGAATGTCCGACAGAAAAAGTCAGACGAAAGCTTTTCATCGTATATACCGATCGTGTGTAGGCCTCATCGGACTTTCTTTTTCCAAAAATCTGACGGACCTAGAAATAGAACATGTTCTAAATCTTTGCGACAGACCCAATTCCTATTGGGAAAACCGATCGTCTGTATGCTGGTCCGACAGACAAAAAAGATGCATGCTCTGAAGCAAGGAGGAGACGGAAGCTATTGGCTACTGGCTATTGAACTTCCTTTTTCTAGTCCCGTCGTAAGTGTTGTACGTCACCGCGTTCTGGATGGTGAGACTTTGGTCGGACTTTGGGTTGACCGTGTGTAGGCAAGAACGCTTGAATGGAATTCCGTCAGAGTTACGTCGAAGAAACCGTTGGAGTTTATTACGATGGCTAAACCGGTCGTGTGTACGCGGCATTAGGGGGCGCTTTTATGATATACCTTTACCTATAACTTGACAACTTATTATCAAAATGAGATGACATAGAATGCAATGATTAAAAAATGTATAATATTAATGTGACACGATTCATAAAGTGCAAAGTGCTAAATTAATAGTGTAACACGTTAACCAAAGTGGTGGAAAATGTCTTCTAAAACAGTTCATCTAGTCTTCCATATTAAGTCTTCAATATGGTAAGATGTGGGAGACCATCACCAGCTTAGCACATACCAAAAACAACCCCAACGTGCTCAGTAGGATGTCCTAAAAAGAAGGTCAATTGACGCTTTTGTGGTTGAGTTATGGATCCTGTATGTTTTTCCTCTGAAGTTGATCAAGAATAACTCCTCCTCTCCACCATAAGACCACATTAAAACGAGAGATAAGTGACCAATGGCTTGATACCGTTTATTAAGAAGTTACTTTATATAAAAACATAAAAATGCCTGCTTATATTTATAAGTGCCTAACCCGGCACTAGGGATTCGCATTCAGGATAAGAGGGGAACTGCCACTGCCCGCTTTACGCTCAATCTATGGAAAGCAATTTCAGGCTATGGCCACTTTAGGATGAGATCAGATTGCACATAGCTCTGGGTTAATTTCACCAGTTTATATGGACATCTAGTACATACACAGAGTGCATTGAAACAAAGCCCATAGTTTCAGATGAAATGCGTTGAACGTAGTTCCTGATGGATGTACCTCGCTGCCTGAACCTCTGGGCCACAGTTAATACAATTTGTTTATGCATCGTACATTTCATTTGATGAAAAGAAAATGGATAATCATCTGAAAGGGAGATTTTCATTTGGAAGCCGGGATTTCGAGCATTGAAATGTATGTGATATATCCAGCATGCATTAAGGAGGAGGAAGCAATTGCAAGTTGACATTTCAGCAATAGATCTAATAATCTAATAATCTATATGCCCTACATACATGATTTTCAGACGTATTTTGCAGAGATTTACAAAAATGAAATTTGCTTACAAGATATTATGATCATGCCGAATTATTTTTTCAACCACGTAGGATTGTGACTGTAATTGAGAGCTTGTTGATGAGTCTTTATAACAGAGGTGTCAAACTCAATTTTATCACGAGCCGCATCAGCAGCATGGTTTCCTTCAAAGGGGCAGTTGTATCTGGGGTGTGCAATGTACAGAGTGCAGGGTTCAGGAGTGCGTTACACACAGGGTGCAGGGTTCAGGAGTGCATTATGTACAGAGTACAGGGTTCAGGAGTGCATTACGTACAGAGTACAGGGTTCAGGAGTGCATTACGTACAGAATACAGGGTTCAGGGGAGCATTATGTACAGAGTGTAGGGTTCAGGAGTGCATTACGTACAGACTACAGGGCTCAGGAGTGCATTACGTACAGAGTGCAGGGTTCAGGAGTGCATTACAAACAAGGTGCAGGTTTCAGGAGTGCATTATGTACAGAGTGCTGGGTTCCGGAGTGTGTTGCGTACAGAGTGCAGGATTCAGGAGTGCATTACGTACAGAATACAGGGTTCAGGAGTGCATTACGTACAGAATATAGTGTTCAGGAGTACGTTATGCACAGAGTGTAGGGTTCAGTAATGCATTACGTACAGACTACAGGGCTTAGGAGTGCATTACGTACAGAGTGCAGGGTTCAGGAGTGCATTATGTACATAGTGCAGGGTTCAGGAGAGCATTACGTACAGAGTATAGGGTTCAGTAGTGCATTACGTACAGAGTACAGGGTTCAGGAGTGCATTATGTACAGAATACAGGGTTCAGAAGTGCATTACTTACAGAGTGCAGGGTTTAGGGATGCGCTATGCACAGTGTGCTACCCAACACCCACTCCCAAAGCTACTTCACATCTTTCCCAACCTGGCCTGGTTCTATTGCCCATGTATTCAACTCTAGTACCTTGCTGTGTAGGGGATCTGTTAGACCCTGGAACCACTGAGAGCAAAGTGTGGAAGCTGGAGGTCGCAGAATGGAGTTCTGACATTTTTCAGTGCATTCTAAGCCCAGATTGGGTGAAGCTTAGCCCAATCAGTGCACAGTGAATACCTAGTTGTTAAGGAAGCCAGCCGCTGCGTCCTTAACAACGTATAAGTCTTTAGCTGAATCCCTGCTGACAGTGGAATAAAAAAAAAAAAAGGGTCCCCCTTGAGGTTCATACCAGACCCTTATCCGAACATGCAGTCTGGCAGGACAGGAAAGGGGGGGGACGTACAAGCCCCCCTTCTGAACCACACCAGGCCACAAGCCCTCAACATGGGGGGGGGGTGTTTTGGGGCAGCCCCCCGTCCCAAAGCACCTTGTTTCAATGTTAATTGAGACAAGGGCCTCTTCCCGACAACCCTGGGCAGTGGTTGTGGGGGTCTGCGGGCAGGGGGCTTATCCGTATCTGGAAGCCCCATTTAATAAGGGGGTCCCCAGATCCTGCCCCCCCATTTGAATGAGTATGGGGTACATTGTACCCTTACCCATTCACCAAAAAAATTTTCTAAAATAAATAAAGACAGGAGGCAGTTTTCTGAAAATAAAAAACAATGTCTCCTTATGTAGATCCATTGTCAATTACAATGCCCACTGAAACGCCAGACCAGAAAAAAGGAAAAAAAAAAACGGTTTACAGCCGAATGCCTGCTCTGCCGTTTGACAGTTCTTAAATAGTTAATAAAGGAATTGTCAAAAACTGTCTCCTGTCTGTGTTTATTTTTTAAAGGAAAGACCCCCAATGGGACCTTTAAGGCAGTGGACAATGGAGTAACCAAAGTAGAAATAGTAATACATTTTATTTAAAGCTTAAATTAGTGATCAATATGACACTAATCAATAAAAAACAATAGAAAGTCACCATACAGAAAACGATATGTAGTATTTTGGACTAAAGGGAACCCAGGTAGGTCTTGTGTCGCTATGGACCCAGTAATGCAATGTTCCCACAATCACAGCCCAGTGTTGTCGGGAAGAGGCCCTTGTCCCGATCACCCCCCATGTTGAGGGCATGTGGCTTGGTATGGTTCGGGAGGGGGGCGCTCACTCGTCACTCCCCTTTCCTGACCTGCAGGACTGCATGCTCAGATAAGGGTCTGGTATGGATTTTGCTTCAGCTGGTTCTATACACAGTACAGATGCACCACTTTACAGGCAGACTAAGTGGACCCCCCAGGCACTATGATTAAGGGAATTTTTCATTTTTATTGTTTCACTTTAAGGATCAATAACATTTCTGCTCCTGTAAAAATGACCTTTTCTAAAAAAAATAGCATTGATACATGTCCTCCAGGGCAGTACGTGGGCCTCAATACCATTTTTAAGGCCAGTAACTTGAATATAAGCCTTCAAAATGGAGACTTTTGATTTTTCAAATTCGGGTTCCACAGACGTCAATGGGGTTCGGGATCAGGTCCGAACTTTTGCGATCTTCAAGAGTTCTGGCGTGAACCAAACTGGGGGTGTTTGGCCCAACTCTAGTGTCATTGTGTCTTGTTCCATTCGTTATTGTGTCCTTGTGTTGTCTTTGTGGAATGTAACTGTATCTTAACCACCTCCCGTCCTCGGTATAGCCAAAAGACAGCTACAGTGCGGACCTAATTTGCCGGGAGGGCGTCCATGGACGTCATCCCGTGCTCGAGCGGCCTGTGCACACCCTGAAGGGCGTGCGGAGCGCTCTGTGATTAGCGAGTCTATGAGACTCGGCTGATCACAGATCGGAGTAAGGGGTCGATCCCGACCCTTACCACATGATCAGCTGTCAGCCAATGACAGCTGATCATGTGACGTAAGCAGAGCCGGTAATCGGCCATTTTTTATCCTCACGCTGGTAGTGTGAGGAGAAAAAAAAAAGATGATCACTAGCGGTCATGAGAGGGACATCAGTCCCGATCAAGGAGAGCCACTGCAGAGGCTTCTGTGCCCACCAGCGCCACCTACCAGTGCCCACAGTACCACCCATCAATGCCCACAGTGTCACCTATCAGTGCCCACAGTGCCACCTATAAATGTCACCAATCAGTGTCTCATCACCAGTGCTGCCTATCAATACCACCTACAGGTGCCCATCAGTGCCACCTACCAGTGAAAATCAGTGCCACCTATCAGTGCCCATCAGTGACATCTATCAGTGCCACCCATCAGTGCCACTCATCAGTGCCACCCACCAGGGCCCATCCGTGACGTTTTATCAGTGCCTATCAGTGTTGCCTTATCTGTGCCTATCAGTGCAGGCCATCAGTGCCCATCAGTGCAGCTCTTCAGTGCCTATCAGTGCAGCCCATCAGTTCCCATCAGTGCAGCCTCATCAGCAAATATTAATGAAGAAGAAAAATTACCCATTTGCAACATTTTATAACAAACTTTGAAACATGTTTTTTTTTCAATAATGTCTGTCTTTTTTTGTTTAGCAAAAAATAAAAACCCAAGTGGTGATTAAATACCCCCCAAAAGAAAGCTCCATTTGTGTGAAAAAAATGATAAAAATTTAATTTAAGTACAGTGTAGCATGACTGCGCAATTGTCATTCAAAGTGTGACAGCGCTGAAACCTAAAAATCAGTTTAGGGTTCAGTGCAGTCACCCTCCTCCCAGTGTATGATGGCCCGGCCCCTCTCAAATCCTGTGCAGCTGTCACGGTGTGCTGGCTGGTGTTAGGAAAGAGCTCACCTTTGTCCCTTGAGTTCAGCTGTATCTCCAGAGGCCAGCCCAAGAGGTGTCTGTCCCCTGCAGGCACTTCCTGTGTGTCACTGTAGCTGTCTCTCCCACCTTCTTTTGCACCTCCTAGTTTGCTGGCACCGGCCCTGCTTTAGGCATGGCTGGAGGTGAGCGGCGGCCGCGGTCTGTGCTAGCCCTGTTCAGACCACGGTTGTGACTTACCTCCCGCTGTGCAGCTTGGTCATCAACAGGCCGCTTTTCTTAGGACATGCAGCCCAGAGGCCCCAGCCCACCAAAACGCCCGCTGTGCCCTATGGCCAGTCCAGGCTTGGTCACCGCACATGTGAATTCAGCCTAAGTAGTAAACCTGCCTGTGAATGTTGGGTGTCTGTGTGATTGGGTATTGAATATTTTGGATGCATGCTTTTTACAGATCAGTATCAGTAACTCACTAAGCAGTAAGGCAAACAGGAGAAGGCAACACAAAGGAAAAACACAAAATTTGCACCTGCAAAAACAAAAACAGCAGCTCCTATATTCGTCTTGTCAAGTTTGTATAATTGCCATCTATCTTTGATTCCCATGCTGGATGGCACCAAATCCCATTTATGTAAAGAACAATATAAATGGCCAGAGCAGAGTGGCCTATAGATGTACCATGGCGCTGTATTTAAAGGCTAACCTGTCCAAATTTTGCAAGTAATGTATATTAGACTAAGAGACGTGCTGCTTCAGCAGCCGAATGAGACCGTTGCAATTAGAGGGTGCCTGACGGCATCTGAAAGTGAATTGCGTCTATAAATCACTTCCTGACACTCGGTAATCCATACACTTTGCCACTTTGTGATGTCCTGTCACAGCTCTCCCTCTAATTGGACTGCTTTCTAGGCAGTTATTGCTTTACAGCTTATGGCACAGCAATACTAATGAAACATTTAGTAAGACAAGAAACATATCGAGTAACCAGGATTCTTTTTTATTTGACTGTATCTGGCTTTGGGTTGAGTTTCTGAATTATAATGTATTGGTTTAAATAACTCCACTGCTTCAATAATTTATGTTCTTGTAAAATCATTTGCTTAAAGTGATACTAAACACACACTGTTTAATTTATATTATCCCTTCTCTTTCTGTATGTGGACAGCACTGTAATTATTTTAATAAAAAAAAAATCTAAGTACCTTTTTCCTAATCGATATACAGCTGTCACATGACCCAGCTCTCTCCCAGCTTGTCTGCAGGGAAATATAAGCAGGAGGAGCTTCTAGTCCTCTGCTGCTGGTCACATGTTGTCATACAAATGTATATTTGAAATCAAATCTTTATTATTTGTTGTCAATAACATTCTGTGGGCGGATTTCTGCCAGTCACAGGATGTGTCACGCCCAGAGTCGGATAAACATTGGGGCTATTGGAGCTGTAGCTGTAGATAGGTCCAACCCAGTGAGTCATTAATGCTGCCCAACACTGCTCTGTGTGTGTACACATGATTGATATATAAATAGTCTGGACAGGGCTAACACAGACCACAGCCGCCGCTCACCTCCCGCTATGTAGCCATGCCTAAATGAGGAGGGTGTAGATCTGCTGGGAGTGAAGATGGCCAGAAAGTTAGAGGGGTTTTTAAACTAGGCGACGGGGGACGGCCCAGAGGTAGAGAAAGTCAGCGCAGAACATATTCCAGAGGGTAGTATTGGGGGCATTAGTGGTAGGTTGAATAAAGCACATAAATCTAAGGTAAGTATATTAACAAGTCCTAGTTGCAACCTCGGAACACCCAATAAGAGGATAGCATGTGACCGGTCTAAGCTATGTGGCATGTTCACCAATGCCAGGAGCCTGGTGGACAAGATGGGTTAACTAGAGATACTGTTGTACGAGGAGGATTTGGATTTTGTGGGAATTTCAGAGACCTGGTTTAACAGCATTCATGATTGGCTGGCAACCATTCAAGGATATACCCTTTATTGCAGGGGTAGAGAGGGTGAAAAAGGGGGAGGGGTATGCCTATATATCAAGAATAATGTAAAAGTGAATTTGAGAGATGACATCACTGAGGGAGCTAGGGAGGAGGTGGAATCTTTATGGGTAGAGCTCCAGAGGGATGAAGCTAAGGAGAAAATAATACTGGGAGTATGCTATAGGTCCCCTAACCAGAGGGAGGAGGGGGAGGGGGATCTCCTATCACAAGTTGGATTAGCAGCAAGGATGGGAAGTGTTATCATAATGTGGGATTTTAATTATCCAAACATAGACTGGGCAGAGAAAACCACACATTTGTCTAAGGCTCACCAGTTCCTAAATGTCTTGCAGGACAATTTCATGGTTCAGATGGTAGACGCACCAACTAGAAATAAAGCGTTACTGGATCTACTGATTACCAACAATACAGACCTGATCACGGATGTGGAAATACGGGGCAATTTAGGAAACAGCAATCACGGGTCAATTGGTTTCTGTATAAATCACACAAATAGGAAACATAAGGGGAATACAAAGACACTGAATTTCAAAAGAGCCAACTTCCGTAAACTACGAACCTTGCTAAAAGGCATGAATTTGGATAAAATCTTAGGAACAAAGAACACGGAGGAGAGATGGGTTCGCTTTAAGAGCATTTTAAATAAGGGCATTCGCCAATGCATCCCATTGGGTAATACATTTAAAAGAGTGAACAAAAGTCCTGGATGGCTTAACTCCAATGTAAAAATACATATAAAAGCAAAAAAGAAGGCCTTCAAAAAATACAAGGTTGAGGGATCATCATCAGCATTCAGACTTTATAAAGAATGCAACAAGAAATGCAATTAGGGCGGCTAAGATAGAACATGAAAGACACATAGCGAAGGAGAGCAAAAAAAAATCCCAAGAAATTCTTTAGGTATGTAAACAATAAAAAAGGGAGGACAGACCATATTGGCCCCATAAGAATGAGGAGGGACATCAAAGGATGGGGAGATGGCGAAGGTATTGACTTTATTCTTCTCCTCAGTCTTCACGAGGGAATCGGGGGGCTTCAGTAACCAAAACTGCAGTGTTTAACCTCATGACACATCACAGGAAGCACCTCCATGGTTAACAGAGGACAGAATTAAAATTAGACTTGGGAAACTTAACATTAATAAATCACCGGGACCAGATGGCTTGCACCCGAGGGTATATAGGGAACTCAGTCAAGTAATTGCCAGACCATTGTTCCTAATTTTAGACATGTGCATTCGTTTTCCTCCGAATGCATTTTTGTCCGAATTTCAGGTATTTTCGTTATCATTTTAACAAACGATAACGAAAGTGCAGAATCCGAAAAACGAAAGATCCGACATTAACAAATGCTTTATTTTCGCTTTTGTTGCTACAACAGTTCGATATAGATAGGAGATTCGACATGATGATGACAATAACAATCTGTGTCCATCGAACCTGTGGTCGAATGTGCCTAACCTTAACTCTATTAGTCCAAGATTATTCTACATAGAGAGAAAAGATTCGACATAGAGAGAAAAGATTCGACGTAGGGGAGAAAAGATTCGACGTAGGGGAGAAAAGATTCGATGCAGGGGAGGAAAGATAAATCAAAATAATGATGATGATGAATGTTATTGGCTGATTGTAACCAAAGAGGAGGAGCAGTAAAATAGCTAGAACTAAGTACACACGTACTTTGGCTTATGATGTCTGTTGAAAGTTCTAAGAAGATTCGATGGAGCAGGTAAACTATACGGCGTCGTACAGTTTAGCTGCTCCGTCAAATCTTCTTTAAACATTCGACAGACACCATAAGCCTTAAATGACAGATTCGACCTTAATTTGGATTTTCGGACGAATGCAATTTTTAACGAAAAACGAAATAAATAAAAATGAATTTCGGGAGTAACTAAATAAATGTATTTTTCGGACGAAAACGAAATTCCGAAACAAAATATTTCAGTTTGCACATGTCTACTCATTTTTACTGACAGTCTACTGACTGGAATGGTACCAGGTGATTGGAGAAAAGCCAATTTAGCACCAATATTTAAAAAGGGCCCAAAATACATCCCTGGGAATTACAGACCAGTTAGCCTAACATCAATAGTATGTAAACTCTTGGAGGGGATGATAAGGGACTATATACAAGATTTTAGTAACGAGAACGGTATCATTAGCAGTAATCAGCATGGATTCATGAAGAATCGATCTTGCCAAACCAATCTATTAACCTTCTATGAGGAGGTGAGTTGCCATCTAGATAAAGGAAGGCCCGTAGACGTGGTGTATCTGGATTTTGCAAAGGCATTTGACAGTTTCCCATAAATGTTTACTGTACAAAATAAGGTCCGTTGGCATGGACCATAGGGTGAGTACATGGAATGAAAAGTGGCTACAAGGGCGAGTTCAGAGGGTGGTGATAAATGGGGAGTACTCGGAATGGTCAGGGGTGGGTCCCCCAGGGATCTGTGTTGGGACCAATCCTATTTAATTTGTTCATAAACGACCTGGAGGATGGGATAAACAGTTCAATCTCTGTATTTGCCGATGATGATACTAAGCTAAGCAGGGCAATAACTTCTCCGCAAAATGTGGAAACCTTGCAAAAAGACCTGAACAAATTAACGGGGTGGGCAACTACATGGCAAATGAGGTTTAATGTAGAAAAATGTAAAATAATGCATTTGGGTGGCAAAAATATGAATGCAATCTATACACTGGGGGGGAGAACCTCTGGGGGAATCTAGGATGGAAAAGGACCTGGGGGTCCTAGTAGATGATAGGCTCAGCAATGGCATGCAATGCCAAGCTACTGCCAACAAAGCAAACAGAATATTGGCATTAAAAAGGGGATCAACTCCAGAGATAAAACGAGAATTCTCTACAAGACTCTTGTCTGGCCGCACCTAGAGTATGCTGTCCAGTTCTGGGCACCAGTCCTCAGGAAGAATGTACTGGAAATGGAGCGAGTACAAAGAAGGGCAACAAAGCTAATAAAGGGTCTGGAGGATCTTATGAGGAAAGGTTGCGAGCACTGAACTTATTCTGTCTGGAGAAGAGACGCTCGAGAGGGGATATGATTTCAATTTACAAATACCGTACTGGTGTCCCCACAATAGGGATAAAACTTTTTCGCGGAAGGGAGTTTAACAAGACACATGGACACTCATTAAAATTAGAAGAAAAGAGGTTTAACCTTAAACTATGGAGAGGGTTCTTTGCTGTAAGAGCGGCAAGGATGTGGAATTCCCTTCCACAGGCGGTGGTCTCAGCGGGGAGCATTGATAGTTTCAAAAAACTATTAGATAAGCACATGAATGACCGCAACATACAGGGATATACAATGTAATACTGACATATAAGCACACACATAGGTTAGACTTGATGGTCTTTTTTCAACCTCACCTACTATGTAACTATGAGTTCAGCTGAATTTGCACGATTCCATTCCCGCATGTCAGTCCCGACTTTGGGGGGGCGATTTCAGAGACAGAGCGGGTTGCTGCACAGCTGTCTATAGAAATCGCACCCCTGAAGTCGCCAAAAATAGTACAGAAACTACTTTTGGGAATCGGTGGGGCACTGTAAATGTGGCATCGCAATGACTTGGACGGTGCCATTGCCGGCAATTTTTCCACCGATTAGGCATGCGAGTTGGCACGTCATGCCAAAGCGTTCCAATGTGAACCTAGGCTGAAAATATTTTTAAGAAATGTCTATGTACTGTGTTGGTGATGATCAGTTAGCCGACTGATTGCAGGTGCTAGCCCTGATGCAAGCTTTCTGACATCCCCATTGAAGTGAACAAGCACGTTGAACTCATGTGAAACGCGTCTACCTTATCCTGTGTATCATGTCTACCTCTGGCATATGGGATTAAAGCCTATTTCTTTATTCAAGCTCCTGGTGGTGTGCGGCTGATTTCCTTTTGTCTGTGAACAATCTAGAAACTTTTTCAATGTGAATTACAAGCACAGGCTTTTTAGAATGGGGGGGGGGGGGGGGGGCATAAGCCTGGATAATATATATATATATATATATATATATATATATATATATATATATATATATATATATTATGTCATATTTTGAAAATGTTCACATTCTGAACAACTCTTGGTATTGCAATTTGATATCTGGTTAATGATGTCTTTATATGAGTGTTTTTCTTATTGGAGATGGAGAGAGAAAGTCTAGTTTGTCTTTCCTGGAGGAGTGAAATATGGCTCATCAAAGCATTGAGTGCACTTTGGAATGTAATAAAAATGTTTCACATATTTTTGGTTGTAAATAAATCTGTGTCAGGTTGTAACTGCCCTTCATTAATACTTACATATAGGAATCACTATTTTCTCATCAAGAGAAACCACTGTAGACTGCCTATAGAGAAGCTGCTTCGTAGCGGTATTAACCACTTGACCGCCAGAAGATTTACCCCCCCTTCATGACCAGGCAATTTTTTTGCGATACGGCACTGAGTTACTTTAATAAAGAAAACGGTATATTCAGTGCTAAAAATAAAATGGGAATAAAAGTCCACTAATGCTGGAAGAAAAGTCCAATTCCTTTTCAGAACCACCCAGAGTGTAAATCGGACAAATGAATAAAGATATCCTCCACCGAACATCAACACACTGGGCCTCCTACCGCAAGCAGTGGAATTCTAGATTATACTCTAGGTGGTCAAACTGGCATAATATATCCCCAAGATGGTCACGTCTTCACCAAAGTAACAGGCACCTGGATCTTGTATAGCCCTCACGTATAGTAAATCCGCAGGTTCATACATTAAATAAGAGAAAATGACTCCTCGTGGTGCATTATATCAAGCTAATATGAATTAATTCCAATACAAATACCAAAGTACTCCCATTTTGCATGTTAAAAACGATCATTTGTTTCCAGCCAACAAGATGGCCGCGGTCAGCACGTGTATGGACGTGACATCAGATCCCAGGCTACACCCTACGCGTTTCGTCCCTGACGACGTTCCTCCTTGGACGTAACTATATTATTGTCACCAACAATTCTATGCCAGCTGCTCCTTGGAATCTAAGCGCAGTGAACACTTCTCATTTTTGTTGACTGAGATACTATAACTGACAATTGCATCGTTGAGCAACGCTGTAGAGCTTTTTTTGGTGGTATTTGAATACTTCTATGGTTTTTATTTTTTGCGTCATAAACAAAAAAAGACCGAAAATTTTGAAAAAAAAATTTTTACTTCCTGCTATAAAACACATCCAATAAAAAAAAAAAATCAAATTTCTTCATCAGTTTAGGACAATATGTATTCCGCTACATATTCTTGGTTAAAAAAAATCCCAATGGGCGTATATTGATTGGTTTGGATACTGTCTGGTATCACAGAGGAAGGTGACCTGCAACCAGGGCCTTGTGAGTACTGACCCCCTAAAGGGATCTTAGAGACTGGTGCTGCTAAATCCCCCTCTGGGTGCTCGAAGTCAGCTGCTGGGGTGTAGGCTAAGGGGAATACCGGCTGGTGTCTTGAAGAAGCAGGGTCCCCTAAATTGCTTCTACTAAAAAGGGACTTTGCTCTATTCTGTACATTCTGCTAAACAGTTCTACCAAAAAAACGGTTCAAATTTGGTGTATC
Source organism: Lithobates clamitans (assembly GCA_037952925.1). Lineage (NCBI taxonomy): Eukaryota > Metazoa > Chordata > Amphibia > Anura > Ranidae > Lithobates > Lithobates clamitans. Next base: position 1,771,868 of record JBBGZY010000275.1, on the reverse strand, counting down.
CTGCTATATCCCTTCTCCTATCCAAGCTCTCCAAATAAAACCAATCCCCTGGTCATTGGAGAAAATGAGTAGAAGAGTGTGGGCACCTTGTTGTGTGGGAAAATACCTTGTGACTGGCTGCAGATAACAAAAGTGAGAAGATCCGGGCAAAATACCAGTGGCTCCTGCAGGGGTTGTGCAATACATACAGTAGATATAAGTAATAACCGGGCCTCCGTTATTGATATGCTAATTAACTCAGCACATAGCTATGTTCCAGTCCTCTTTCCTCTCTCCCTACTTCCTGTAGCATCACTTCCTGTTCTGAGCTCATAAACCAGTCCAACTAGTTCATTAACATATGAATAAGGGAAACCTAGCTTCTGAAAACAATTCATGTAACTAAAATGCATCATTTGTATATGTTTATATGTGCTATAAAAATCACTAAAATAGCTGTAGCAACACACTGTGGCTGAATAAAAATTTTACAATAAGGTATCATCATCGGTGTGCAGCTGGTATTGCATTTTTTCCTTTGGATCAGGAGCATGGATGGGTTCCTCAACCAGCACCCAGAGCACCCGCAATTAGGGAGAGGCATCAGTCTGTAGAGTGCGTGGCAGGGTGCAGCGTGGTGTGTCGGCGAACAGGAATCACACAGAGGCCGAGGTGAACGACAACAATTTGTTCATAGAAAGTTCCAACAAAGTATAACCAGCCTTGGAATGTAGACACAGCCTTCTGGAGTCACTTATGGAAACTGCAGAGAATTCTGTTAACTCCAGATGTTGCTTATAGCTTCTGCAACAAGGAGCGAGAATGCGGCCTGGCCGGTCCACACCCAAATGGGTGGTTACGCCAGCAAACGTTAAGCGTAGTCCCAGCTGTACCTACTCCTCTGGAATCTCTGCCTAGCTCTCACTAATTTCCCTGACAGATGGGGAACCTGTCCCTACACTCAACATTCTCAAAAATTAGCGCCAAACCCAGGAGCCAGTGTCTTAAATACACACTGCCCTGGCCCAAGATGGCAGCAGTTTCCCCGATTAAGGCAGGACGTTTCAGAGGAACTAAGTTTCTTTCACCTTCCTTCCCCTTCTTTATTGCCGCTGTGACTCAGCGCCACCTACAGATGGGAGAACAGACCGCACCTGCCTACAAGCTGGGCCGGCATCATTCAACAGTTTGCATTTAAAAGGTAGACTTAAAAAACGAAAAATAACGTCACTCTGTAAAAACATAATGAGCCATTGTACGCTGTTGCATTTTATGTGCTGTACTCTTTTATTTAGAACAGAACATTTCCATTGGCATTTATTTATGAGAAGGAATGATAAACACTTCATGGCACTGACAGCTTTTATTCAAGTTTCTTGGGAGGATTGTAAAGTGCTATTGATGAGAAGAAATAACTGAAGAGGCATAAATAGGATACGTAATTCTTTGTGCTTTGTATTTTGAATCTTCTCCAAAGGCAGGCATGATTAAGAATATAATTCAGAGAATCTGGCATGTTATTTATTCAGATCCTATTATACACAAGCAAGCTTCAGTATGATCTGGAGGCAGGCAACAATGGAGAGATGAAGATCTGCGTTAACTACTCTGAAGTCCCTTGACATCTACTGTTATATGATTATATATGATTAATAAAAGGGATAATTAAGGTTCAATTTTTTGTAAGGGTATTTTTAACTTGGGAAGATTGGAAAATGGAAAGATGGAAGATAAACTTTAAAAGAGGTTATTCTATTTTGAGCCTGAGAAACATTTTAAGAAGAAGTCCCACTGCTTCTACATCATACCTCTGCTGATGGGCAAGCATCTACCCACTTTTAGGCCATGGCTAATTAGCTGCCTAGTAGATCCAATGATCTAGGTGCCTAAGGCTGCATTCAAACCTAAGACTAGCGTCTATGAGCATTTTTTATTTTTTTGCGCGTATTTATGCACAATTTGCGCATTTTTATACAGCGTTTTTGAGCCTTGTTGTTTTTTTATTGACTAATAGAGAGAACTGTCATCTGTTGCATCATTTGTTGCTAGGTTTTTCAGCTTTTTTTTTGCTTTTCCTTCAACTTTTCTTTTTTTATTAGAGCCCTTGCACACTGGGGCGGTTTGCAGGCGCTATTGCGCTAATAATAGCGCCTGCAAACCGCCCCGAAAGTGCCGCTCCTTGCATTCCAGTGTGAAAGCCCCGAGGGCTTGCACACTGGAGCGATGCGCTGGCAGGACGGTAAAAAAAGTCCTGCCAGCAGCATCTTCGGAGCGGTGAAGGAGCGGTGTGTATACCGCTCCTTTACCGCTCCTGCCCATTGAAATCAATGGGACGGCGCGGCTATACCGCCGGCAATGCGCCTCTGCAGAGGCGCTTTGCGGTGGTATTTAACCCCCTCTCGGCCGCTAGCAGGGGGTAAAACCGCCCCGCTAGCGGCCGCATACCGGCGGTAAAACGCCGCTAATAATAGCGGCGTTTTACCACAGACGCCGCCCCCCGCCCCAGTGTGCAAGGGCTCTTACTATTATTCATTTACTATAATTTTTTTCTTAGGGTAAGGGCTTACAGTTAAGGTTAGGTTGGGGTTAGGATTAGGAGTTAGGGTTATTTATTATTTATTTTTTGTTACGGTGTTAATACAGTAGTATTAACTACTGTACTTCTACTACTAGTACTACTACTAATAATAATTGAATAAATAAATGTAAAGTTAAATACACAAATACAGGTAAATAAAAATAATCGTAAATAAATAATAAATAAATACAATAAATATATACTATGTAATAATAAAAAAATAATTAACCCCTAACCCCAAAAAATAATAATAATCATCATCATAATAAAATAATAATACATAACTAAACACCCTAACCCTAACACAAAATAAATAATAACATTATTATTATTATTATTATTATTATTATTAATATCACTATTGATAATAATAATAATAATAGTAATAATAATATTAATCACTTCAGCCCTGGAAGATTTTATCCCCTTCCTGACCAGAGAACTTTTTACAATTTGGCACTGCGTCCATTTAATTGACAATTGCGCAGCCCAAACACCTTTGTGTCCCTTTTTTCCCCACAAATAGAGCTTTCTTTTGGTGGTATTTGATCACCTCTGCGGTTTTTATTTTTTGCGCTATAAACAAAAAAAAGAGCGACAATTTTGAAAAAAAACCAATATTTTTTACTTTTTGCTATAATAAATATTCCCTCAAATTTAAAAAAAAACAAACAAACACATCTCTTCATCAGTTTAGGCCAATATATATTCTTCTATGTATTTTTGGTAAAAAAAAAATCGCAATAAGCATATATTGATTGGTTTGCGCAAAAGTTATAGCATCTACAAACTATGGGAAAGATTTATGGCATTTCTATTACTATTTTTTTTTTTTTTACTAGTAATGGTCTGCGATTTTTAGTGGTACTGCGACATTGCAATGAACAGATTGGACACTTTTGACATACTTTTTGGACCATTGACATTTATACAGCGATCAGTGCTATAAATATGCACTGATTACTGTGTAAGGGTACTTTCACACTGAGGCATGTGGGCACTGGCGGTACAGCCGCTTTACCGTCGTTTTAGCGGCGCTACTCGGGCTGCTAGCGGGGCGGTTTTAACCCCCGCTAGCGGGTGAAAAAGGGCTAAAACCGCCCGCAAAGCGGCAGCGCTTTGCTGGCAGCGCTTTGCCGGCGGTCTGCAGCGCTGCCCCACTGTTTTCAATGGGAAGGGGCGCTTTAGGAGCGGTAAATACACCACTCCTACAGCGATCCAAAGAAGCGGCTTGCAGGACTTTTTTGACCACCCTGCAAGCGCACCGCTCCAGTGTGAAAGCCCTCGGGGCTTTCACATTGGAGTGATTTGAGCGGCTCTTTCAGGGAGCTTTGCAGGCGCTATTTTTAGCACTTTAGCGCCTGCAAAGCGCCTCAGTGTGAAAGCAGCCTAAATGTCACTGGTAGGAAAGGGGTTAACACTAGGGGGCGATCGAGGGGTTAAATGTGTGTTCCCTCAGTGTGTCCTAACTGTATGGGGATAGAACTGGCTGGGGGAGGAGACATATCGTTGTTCCTACTCAGTAGGAACAAACGATATGTCTCCTCTCCCCTGACAGAACAGGAATTTGTGTGTTTACACACACAAATCCCCGTGCTGGCTTTCCTGCACCCGATCGCGTGTGGCCGGTGGCGATCGCACCCGCCGGTCACGTGCATCGGGTCCCCCGCTGTGCAGCTTCTAAAGGGAAAGCCGTACCCGTATGGGGTTTAGGCCAGGAGAGCCATTGTGCCGCAGTATCTCTGCGTGAGCCGGTCAGGAACCGGTTAATGCATGTGTTATTATACTTTTTATTAATATTTTTTTTGTTCAGGCTTGGGTGTTATAATAATAATAATAATAATAATAATATTTTTTGGGGGGGTTAGGGGTTAATTATTTAATTATTTTATTTATTTATTTATTTATTATTATATATTATCAATTTATTTAATTGATTTATGATGATTTTTTAGTTATTTGTGTAGTTATTTTACATGTATTTATTCATGTATTATTACAATTTTTTTCTTTTTTTCTTTAAGCAGAAAATTGTGCAAAATATGCAACCACACGCACAAATGCGTACAAAAACGTGCAAATCGCGCGTTTCCGTTCATTTCTTTGAGTAAATACGTTCCAAAAATGCGCAAAGCAAAGCTCCAGAACTTTTTTGAGCTCCAGGTGTTTGGTTTCAGGTGGAGCGGAGATATGAACCAACTCCATAGAGAGTAATTGATTTTTTTTCTCCTGCAGTGTTCGGGAGCTTCGAGCTTCAAGCTACAAAATGCTGAGGTGGGAATGGGGTATAAGTGTTTTTCTGCTTCTTCCAGTGTGTTGCAGATCAGAGAATCCAAGGTGTTTCAAATTATGTTGTGCCATGCAGGAAGTGCCAAGCCTTGTAAACCTACTGAAAAGCAAAGGGTAGTATCAGGAACATCATGGTAGCCATCAAAAAGGACGTACCTTCCATATAGCTCATGCAAATGAAGGCAGTAAGAACAAACTCCTGCGCACAAGTGTGATGTTGGGATCCTGATGCTTCTCACTCATCTACTTCTCCAAGTATGGGACAGATCACCACGCTTTGCTGCCCTCTCAGGACTGGGGATGCTCCAATATCATAGCACTGATGAAGAGGGGAAACCCCTCGAACTACGTAAGCCTGATAGATCCAGGTGGAGTGCTCCCTAGGCAAGGAGCACATGCAGTGGATCAAGCAATATTGTCTATGATGATTTTATTAAGCTTGTGGTTCACAGTCGTTTGTGAGTATACACCGTGTGACGAACCCAACCAGGACAGGGGCTTTTGTGTAGAGGACCTCAGGATAGCCTCTTGCCTACTGACTATGTGCCCTGGCTTTTGAGGGGGCTCTATTCTTGGAAGGTGTGTCAATGGGGGACCCTTGAAATGGTATTGCTGCGGATTCGAGATTGTCTCCCCGAAACACACAGACTCTGGGAATCTAGGCTCTGGATATAGATTTGGGCCCTTTGTGCCCAAACTAGCAATGCCCGCTTTAGACTGTGAGACTCAGAGTAGATGTTAATTTAAATCAGCTCAAACCAAACTGATACGGGGGGGTCTCATGCTATAGTCTGTTTATTAAGGAGTTATGTGTTTATTGTTAAGTTTGTCTCTCCCATTGCGTGCCTCTTAGGTGTGAATTCCCAATTGTTAATTGAGTCACCTAATGTTTCTGTCTGTCTGCTCATCTCTTGGAGAAGTGATTAACCACCTCAATATCGGGCATTTACACCCCCTTCCTACCCAGACCATTTTTTAGCTTTCAGCGCTGTCGCGCTTTGAATGACAATTGCACGATCATGCAACACTGTACCCAAATCTATTTTTTTTATCTTTTTTTCTCACATAAATAGAGCTTTCTTTTGGTGGTATTTAATCATCGATGTAATTTTAATTTTTTTACAAAAAAAGACCGGAAATTTTGAAAAAAAAAAATTGTTTTTCTTATTTTCTGTCAGCAAAATTTGTAAATAAGTAATTTTTCTCTTTTACTGATGTGTGCTGATGAGGCTACACTGATGGGCACTGATAGGCTGCACTGATGGGCAGTGATAAGGTGGCACTTATGGGCACTGATTAGGTGGCACTGATGAGGAGGCACTAATATGCAGCACTGATGGGCACTAATAGGTGACACTGATATGCGGCACTGGTGAGCACTGATAGGTGGCACTGGTGGGCACTGATAGGGGCACTGATAGGTGGCACTGCTGGGCACTGATAAGCGGCAGTGGTGGGCACTGATGGGCAGCACTAGTGGGCACAGATAGGCTACACAGATAGGCAGCACTGATGGGTGGGGCTGATGGGCACTGATGGGCAGCACTGATGGCAGTATTGATGGGCAGCACTGATGAGCAGGCACTGATTGGAGGCACTGACTGGCATCACTTATGGGCACTGATTGGTTGCACTTATGGGCACTGATTGGTGGCACTGAGGGGCACTGATTGGTGGCACTGATGAGCACTGATTGGTGGCACTGCTGGCACTGCTGGGTCTTTCCTGTTATCAGGGTACTGATGTGATGATCAGTGCCCCGATTACCTGCCCAGGTCTCCTCTGTGAGGAGATGCCGCTGATCAGCACTCCTTGCCACACACTCTGTCAGTGTGAGGCAAGGAGAGACGATTCACGGCACTTCTGTATTTACACGTGAGCGGCTGTGATTGGACACAGCTGATCACATGGTTAAACAGCCGCAGCTCTTTATAGAGATCAGGGTTGCGCCGTGTCCTAGCAACATGCCATGGACACAATCGGCGAGTTGCGCGCCCCTGCAGCTGTTCTGGGGCACCGTCATATGACGTCCTCCCAGAACAAGAGCTGTACGTCCTTCTGCCATTTGACGGTGGGCGGGTGGCAAGCGGTTAATATTGTGACCACTTTACCTTGTTATTAAACCATTGTGAGATGTTATGTATTTATGCTTATGATAATGTGTAATGTAATTTGTGTACCCAGGGTTGTGGGCTGGGTGCTGAACGGTCTGGGCACCTAGGCTTGTTTAAGTGACTAGTTGTTTAATGAGCTTTATGTTTATATTGGCTGTTTCCTTGATATTTACAGTTTGCAATGTTAGGCTAATGTGATCAGGCTAACTGATCTTATGTGCTATATATTCAGTGTGAATTTACAATAAAGACTTCCAGTTCCAGTTTGCACCTAAGCTAGTGTCATCTAATATTTTGGGTGCAATATTCAGCTATAATACCTGGTTCCTGAGATTGGAGGAAGCTACACTATATTGCCAAAAGTATTGGGACACCTTTACATGAACTTTAATGGCATCCCATTCTAGTCTGTAGCTTTCAATATTGCGCTGGCCCACCCTTTGCAGCTATAACAGCTTCAACTCTTGTGGTGTGTCTATGGGAATGTTTGACCATTCTTCTAGGAGCGCATTTGTGAGGTCAGGCACTGATGTGGATGAGCAGGCATGGCTCACAGTTTCCGCTCTAATTCACCCCAAAGGTGTTCTATTGGGTTGAGGTCAGGACTCTGTGCAGGCCAGTCAAATTCCTCCACCCCAATCCATGTCTTTATAGACCTTGCTTTGTGCTCTGGTCCAAATTATTTGGTGGAGGGGGGATTATGGTGTGGGGGTTGTTTTTTAGGGGTTGGACTTGGCCCCTTAGTTCCAGTGAAGGAAACTCTTAAGGCGTCAGCATACCAAGACATTTTGGACAATTTCATGCTCCAAACTTTGTGGGAACAATTTGGAGATGGCCCCTTCCTGTTCCAACATGACTGAGCACCAGTGCACAGAGCAAGGTCCATAAAGACATGGATGAGCGAGTTTGGGGTGGAGGAACTTGCCTGGCCTGGACAGAGTCACAACTTTACCCTAATAGAACACCTTTTGGGATGAATTCGAGTGGAGACTGCGAACCAGGTCTTCTCATCCAACATCAATGCCTGACCTCACAAATGTGCTTCTGGAAGAATGGTCAAACATTCCCATAGACACACTCCTAAACCTTGTGGACAGCCTTCCCAGAGGAGTTGAAGCTGTTATAGCTGCAAAGGGTGGGCCCACTCAATATTGAACCCTACGGACTAAGACTGGGATCAGTCTCATGTGCGTGTAAAGGCAGGCATCCCAATACTTTTGGCAACATAGTGTATATCTTGATGGAAGCATCCAAGCTGGGTGCTGGACGGTTCTGTCACCCTCGGCACCTGTGTGAACCCAGGCTTGCCATAATGATTTCAAGCTGGGATCACACCGGAGCAGTGGGGGAAACTGCATGCGATTCAGACAGCAATCGCACTGCATTCCTGTTCAAATCGCATGTGATTCTTTATTTTCATTCATTTTGTATGGGCTCAAATCGCACCGCAAAGGTATCGGTACTTGGTATTGGCGAAAATATCAGTACTCATAGTCGCCGATAAAAATCCGGTATCTGTTCATCCCTAATATACAGGTTTGCAAAGGCATTTGCTGCACACAGAGTGGATTTATTTCCTTTGTGTTTGTTCAGCTTTAAAGATTAGTAATACTAAAGTCATCTAATATATGCAATTATTTACATGCTCATTGAAAAGCTTAGTATTATTATGCTTCAATGAACATGTTTAATGTTTAAATCTGTTTAAATCTAAGTGAAGTCAGTACAGCCCTTTATTATACGTGATGTGATAGGAAAGGACACTTTTGCATCCTATTCTTTATGTGTTCTGAACTGCAGGTCTTAAGGTTGCAATGAGAGGTTAACAGCTAATATGAATTAGTCATAAATGAGTTCCCCTAGCAGGAGTTCAGGCCAATGACTTTATGACCTTTGCAAACGTTTAGAACCCCAGGCATATTCCCTGCTGCAGGCTTTAAATAATTTCACATTTCCAGATAATACACACACCAATAGATAACTTATGTTGCTGGGTATTATGTTTTTTTTTTAGATGCACTGTAATTATTATTATTTTTTTTTTTTTTTTGCACTCATAAATAACAATTTTGAAATGGAACAATAATATCTTAAATCATAAAACTACATTGAAAATGTTAGTACTGCTGTTCATGGTTTAATGCACCATACTTCAGATTTTTTCCTCCAGGCATTTAATGTGATGTAATTCCACTCCGAAAAATACTTTGTAACTCTTGCTTCTCCAGATGACTATCACTTGTTTTCAGCTCTAATGCCGTGTACAGTACACACGACCGGACTTTCCGGCATCATCATCAGCATCATCTTTGAGTGGATTGACACTAGAGCTGCACGATTCTGGATAAAATGAAAATCACGATTTTTTTTGCTTAGAATAGAGATCACGATTCTAGCAGCCATACATCATCTTTCACATTATACAAAAAAATTGGGCTAACTTTACTGTTTTGTTTTTTTGTAATTCATTAAAGTGTATTTTTTTTTTCAAAAATATTGCGTTTTAAAGACCGCTGCGCAAATATGGTGTGACATAAAATATTGCAGCAACCGCCATTTTATCATCTCTAGGGCCTCTGCTAAAAAAAAATATATATATATATAATGTTTGGGGGTTCTAAGTAATTTTCTAGCAAAAAATATTGATTTTAACTTATAAGCAACAAGTGTCAGAAAAAGGTTTAGTCTTTAAGTGGGTAAACTGCCCTCATCTACAGACAGAAGTTCTTTCCTTTGATCTATTCTAAAAGAACTAAATGTTACAATGTTTCTCTTTATCTCACTTGAGGGATCTTGCATAAACTTGGCAGACTGCCTGTGTTTTTTTCTGACAGCTGTCAGCTTGAGCAGAGAACTCTCTGCACTGAATCGAGAAAATGCTGTGTTAAGATCGCAACGGGGTTGAATTGTGATCTCGATTCTTTAATGATTAATCGTGCAGCTCTGACACCCTAACGTTAGGAATCTGGCTTAAAATTGGAGTTTACAAACAAATCAAAGGTAGTCTACAACAAAAGTAATGATTATGCAGAGGCAGATATGGGAACACACAATAAGGTCAGAATGATTATGTATAGGTTTATTAAGTGCTAGGATTGGGATAGGGGGCAGGGTTAGAGGGTTAAAGGGTCAGTTTATGCAAAAGGGAAATTACTTTGGAGACTGGTGGTCTGAATGGCCTCTTATATGTTTTGTATATTCTATTACCAAGATCTCCCTGTCATAGGTTCTGGCTTTGGTCTTGTCCACTTGAGAGTTTTGGATGTTCCAAGTGCATTCTCCGTAGTATGTTATCATCGTCATCTTCATCATCCATCATCATCCCTCATCATCCATCATCATTTTGAGTGGACTGACCCCCTGAGGTTAGATTTTTGCCTTTAAATTCGGGTTTACAAACAAAGAAAAGGTAGTTCACAAAGATAATGGACATGTAGAGGCAAAATACAGACATACACCATACAGTAAGAATGCCCATGTAGTAGTTTATTGAGTGCTAAGGATTGGGTTAGGGTCAAGGGTTAGAGGGTTAAAGGGTCAGTCCACGTAAAAGAGAAGTTATTTTGGAGTCTGGTGGCCTGAATCAGTCCATGGCTGCTTATATGTTTTGTATATTCCATAAGCAACATCTCCCTGCCATAGGTTGTGGCTTTGGTCCTGTCCACTTGGGAGTTTTAGATCTTCCAAGTACATTCTCCATAATATGTTATCATCATCATCCATCACTGTCTTCCATCTTAAGCCCTCATGATCCTAATCATACATCATCATCATCTTTGGGTGGATTTACCCCTAAGGTTAGGCATTGGGCTTAAAATTAGGGTTTAGAAGCAAAGCAAAAGTTGTCCACAATGAGGGTAAAGGGTATGTTGAGGCAGATACGGGAACACGCAGTAAGGGAAGAATGCTCATATTTTAATTTACTGAGTACTAGGATTAGGTTAGGGTTAAGGGTTAGAGGGTTAAAGGGTCAGTCCATCCAAAAGGGAAGTTACTTTGGAGCCTAGTGGTCTGAATTAACCCATGGCTTCTTATATGTGTTGTATATTCTATCTGCTAGTTCTCCCTGTCATAGGTTCTGGCTCTGGTCCTGTCCACTTTGGAGTTTTGGATGTTCCAAGTGCATTCTTCATAATATGTCATCATCCTCATCATCTTCATCATCATGTCTGAAACCATGAATCAGACCGAGACAGAAGTACAGTTAAGGCCCCTTTCACACTTATACGACTTCAAAGTCGCACGATTTTACCGCGATTTTGCGGCCGCGATTTTGCCGCTATTTTACCGCGATTTGCCGCGATTTTACCGCGATTTGGGAGCAGTACTACTTTGCCACGTTTTTGGCATTAACAAATTAAAACATACAGTAGTTGGTATGAATCATAAGGGGAAACTCCACGCCAAGTTTTAAATAAAAAAACTGGCGTGGGTTCCCCCCCAGGGACATACCAGGCCCTTAGGTCTGGTATGAATTGTAAGAGGAACCCCCTACGCCGAAAAATCGGCGTGGGGGTCCCCCCAAAATCCATACCAGACCCTTATCCGAGCACGCAGCCCGGCCGGTCAGGAATGGGGGTGGGGACGAGCTAGCGGCCCCCCCCCTCCTGGACCGTACCAGGCCGCATGCCCTCAACATGGGGGGGTGGGTGCTTTAGGGCATGGGGGGCACCCTGCGGGCCCCCCCACCCCAAAGCACCTTGTCCCCATGTTGATGAGGACAAGGGCCTCTTCCCGACAACCCTGGCCGTTGGTTGTCGGGGTCTGCGGGCGGGGGGCTTATCGGAATCTGGGAGCCCCCTTTAATAAGGGGGCCCCCAGATCCCGGCCCCCCACCCTATGTGAATGAGTATGGGGTACATGGTACCCCTACCCATTCACCTAGGGAAATAAAGCATCAATAAAAAACACAGTACACAGGTTTTTAAAATAATTTATTAGGCAGCTCCGGGATCTTCTTCCGACTTCGGGGGTCCTCTTCTGACTTCGGGGGTCTCTCCGGCGTCCGCATCTTCTGCCGGCTCCACCGCTATCTTCTGGCGCTCTTTTGCCAGCGGTGGTCCGGACCTCTGGATCGTCTTCTTCCCTCTTCTCTTCCAGAGATGTTGACACGACGCTCTCTCCAGCCAGAATGGTCTCTGTGCGCTCCGCAACTGACTTATATAGGCGGTGGCCCCGCCCCCCTATGAGGTCACTGTCCCGGGGCATGCTGGGACTGTGCCGTCATAAGGGGGCGTGGTCCTCACCCAGTGACCACGCCTCCTAAAACGTCACAGTCCCAGCATGCCCAGGGACTGTGACGGCATAAGGGGGCGGGGCCACCGCCTATATAAGTCAGTTGCGGAGCGCACAGAGACCATTCTGGCTGGAGAGAGCGTCGTGTCAACATCTCTGGAAGAGAAGAGGGAAGAAGACGATCCAGAGGTCCGGACCACCGCTGGCAAAAGAGCGCCAGAAGATAGCGGTGGAGCCGGCAGAAGATGCGGACGCCGGAGAGACCCCCGAAGTCAGAAGAGGACCCCCGAAGTCGGAAGAAGATCCCGGAGCTGCCTAATAAATTATTTTAAAAACCTGTGTACTGTGTTTTTTATTGATGCTTTATTTCCCTAGGTGAATGGGTAGGGGTACCATGTACCCCATACTCATTCACATAGGGTGGGGGGCCGGGATCTGGGGGCCCCCTTATTAAAGGGGGCTCCCAGATTCCGATAAGCCCCCCGCCCGCAGACCCCGACAACCAACGGCCAGGGTTGTCGGGAAGAGGCCCTTGTCCTCATCAACATGGGGACAAGGTGCTTTGGGGTGGGGGGGCCCGCATGGTGCCCCCCATGCCCCAAAGCACCCACCCCCCCATGTTGAGGGCATGCGGCCTGGTACGGTCCAGGAGGGGGGGGGGCCGCTAGCTCGTCCCCACCCCCATTCCTGACCGGCCGGGCTGCGTGCTCGGATGAGGGTCTGGTATGGATTTTGGGGGGGACCCCACGCCGATTTTTCGGCGTAGGGGTTCCCCTTAGATCCATACCAGACCTAAGGGCCTGGTATGCCCCTGGGGGGGAACCCACGCCGGTTTTTTCATTTAAAACTTGGCGCAGCGTTCCCCCTCTGGATTCATACCAGACAGCTGTCAGCACTGCCTGTCGCTCATCGGGAAAGGAAAGAAAAGTTTTCCTTTCCCGAATAGCGAGGCCAGGCTTGTGCTTACAAAGTCGTGCTGAAGTCGTGTCTATATAATATTCAGGCACGACTTGCATGCTACTTCAGGGTTTAACATTGAGGTCTATGGAGTACAACTCGCATAGAAGTTGGACCAAAGTAGTGCAGGGACTACTTTCAAGTCGGCACGACTTAAAGTCGTGCCAATATGAATGGTAGTCATTGAAAATCATGGAGAATGACTTGTCATACGATTTTGCAGTACAAAATCGTGGGACAAGTCGTATAAGTGTGAAAGGGGCCTAAATCACACTTGTTTAATAACAAAAGTAAATAGAATAAACGTAGTCAAAACATAGCCAAAGTTCGGTAACCGGAACAGATAGTCAGCCAAGCCAGAAAGTCATGGATCAGTGTAGTGGAACAGCAAGCAGGATCTGGAGCCAGAAGGGATGTCAGCCAAGCAAGTCTTTAACAGGAACGCAGGAGATAGTCTCTGTGATGTTGACCAAGGTGAAGGCAGAGATCATCTGGGCTGGACGGCTTAAACAACTTACCGACCGCCGCACGACTATATACATCCTGACTTTAAAGAGGGATATCTTGGTAATGGCAGCAGCTGCTGCCACAACCGAGGTATCCATTTCTTCAGGCGGCGGTTCGGTTAAAGATAATGGTGGTCTCTGCGGCGGAGCCATCGTTAGTGGCGGAGGTGATCAGGTCCTATCCTTGGCTGGGTATGGAGACGAGTGAGGCTATGATGGCCCCCACCCGTCTCCATACTATATCAGGGCGGAAGCAACGTCAAAACGTAATTTCCGCCCATACGTCTTAAAGGCACATTTTTTTGTTGTCATTTCTTTCAAATGACAATTTTTTTTTTCTTTTATTGCATTTAAGTCCAGATATGAGATCTGAGGACTTTTTGACCCCAGCTCTCAAATTTAAGAGGACCTGTCATGCTTTTTTCTATTACAAGGGATGTTTACATTCCTTGTAATAGGAATAAAAGTGACCCAATTTAAAAAAAAAAAAAAAACAGTGTAAAAATAAATAAAATCAAATAAAATAAATAAGAAAAAAGATTTAAAAAAATTTAAATGCCCCCTCCCGACGAGCTCACGCGCCGAAGCGAACGCATACGTGAGTAGCGCCCACATATGAAAACGGTGGTTAAACCACACATGTGAGATATCGCCATGATCGTTAGAGCGAGAGCAATCATTCTAGCCCTCGACCTCCTCTGTAACTCAAAACATGGAACCTGTAGAATTTTTTAAACGTCGCCTATGGAGATTTTTAAGGGTAAAAGTTTAACGCCATTCCACGAGCGGGCGCAATTTTGAAGCGTGACATGTTGGGTATCAATTTACTCGGCGTAAAATTATCTTTCACAATACAAAAAAAAAAATTGGGCTAACTTTACTGTTGTCTTATTTTTTTATTCAAAAAAAGTGATTTTTTTTCCAAAAAAAGTGCGCTTGTAAGATCGCTGCGCAAATACAGTGTGACAAAAAGTATTGCAATGACCGCCATTTTATTCTCTAGGGTGTTAGAAAAAAAGAAATGTATGTTTGGGGGTTCTAAGTAGTTTTCTAGCAAAAAAAGTGTTTTTAACTTGTGAACACCGAGTCTGAAAAAAAGGCCTGGTCTTTAAGTGGTTAAGTAGGCAGGACTGACGAGCAGGATATCATCAACAGGTGAGTAACTGTGAAGCGATAGAAGCTGGCAATTAGCCGACAGCTGAGTGGTCAGCTCAGAGAAGGACGGGCTGAGCCCAGCCCAGACACATCCATCATCATCATCCCCATCATTCATCATCATCATCATCATCCCCATCATCCCTCTTTATCCATCACCATCATCATCTTTGAGTGGACTGACCCCCTAAGGTTAGATATTTGGCTTAAAATTTGGGGTTTACAAACAAAGCAAAGGTAGTTCACAAAGAGAGTAATGGGTATGTAGTGGCAGATACAGGAAACACACCGTGAGTACCGAATGCTCATGTAATAGTTTTTTGAGTGCTAGGATTGGGTTAGGGTCAAGGATTAGAAGGATTAAGGGTCAGTCCTTTCAAAGGGGATATTATTCTAGAGCCTGGTGGCCTGAATCAGCTCATAGTTTCTTATATGTTTTGTATATTCTATCAGCAAAATCTCCCAGCTGTAGGTTCTAGTAGGAAATCATTATCATCTTTAAGCTGACTACACCCCTAAGGTTAGGTATTGGGCTTAAAGCTGGCCATACATGGATCGAAATTCAATCCATGTATAGGCACCCTGGTTGTGCAGAAGTCAATATATCGATCAACTTCTGTACAACCAGCTTGTCAGGTTTTTACCGAACGATCAGTGCTGTTGGCTATAGCCGGCAACACTGATCATTGAGTTATGACGGTGTCAGGACTCAATAGTGCAATGGCAGTGATCCCCCCCCATCCACCTCGAATGTGTGGATAGGGGAATAGGCACAATTTTTTTTTTTAACATGCTGGTTTAACAACAACAAAAAAAAAGTATAATGCATGGCTTGCTCAAAAAAAGGGTTTACTAACAAAGCAACGGACTAACAAGGGGTCAACAAGCAAAAGCACATGGCAGCTCCTAGTCGTCAAGGGTTATCAAAGGGGTGTAGGAAACATTTTACTTTGTAATACAATTTTTTTTATAAGGTTCTTATGTAATTTTAATGCTGGTTATTTTTTTTTCCCTTTAACATTATTTACACTCAGAAACGTATAATTTCAGTGAGTAAAATTTAAAAAAAGTATTGACATCTGAAGTTAAAGTTGAAATAAAGGCAAAACTTTTTTTTTTTTTGGTGCCCCATTGGGGAGATTTCCCCTTACTTCCTGTCCTACAGCCAAAACAGGAAGTAAAAAAAAAACCCTTAAAAGTGGGGGATTCCTAGCTGTCACCAGAACTAGTGTCCCCATCGGAATATTCCCATGTATTCCTGTTCTGGAGACAACCTAAAATGTGGGATTTTTGTTCACTTTCACTGTCGGTGATAACAGTAAGCAGGACAAACAAGAGAGGCTGAATCTCCCTAACAGGGGTACAGACAGGGGTTCTAATCCCTCTCCACTCTATTCAAACCTGAAAAAAACATTTTGCCTTTAGTTACTACTGTAATTAACTAATGTTAGGTTTTTACCGAAAGTAAAAAAAAAAAATAGTTATACATCGAATCCTGTTTCAAATCTTCAAAACCCGAACTGAGCAGCGAACCCCATTGAAGCCTATGGAATGGGGGTTGGGGGGAAGTTGTACCAAATTCTGTCCATTGTTAATACTAATAAGCCCTAAAAATGCAAGTGACTACAGGGCGTAGGTGTAGCATTGCCATCATTCACAAAATGCCTTCTGTTTTTTTTCCAATGAATAACAAGGCTTTTTCTGATTGGGTGAGGTGCAGATCGTGACATCACTGCCACTCCTCCCTACCTCTTCCAATCACAGAATGCCTTGTGTTCACTTAAAAAGATATGTAAAGGGCAGCAGCTTCCCCTCTGCACACTGGCAACAGAAGCCTTCAAAAACGTACTACTCCCAACATACACGGTCCTGTAGAAATGGCCGTGCATCAAAGTGGGTGCTGTAGTGACCAACGGCTGGAACCGTCACATGCCTGATGAAGGGGTCCTGCGTGGCTCCGAAATGTTTCTATCTGCTGTAACAATGCGATCGCTCATTAAAGACTTTTGGACCCACTCTGGAGATCCTTGGTGTGTTGGTGATATTTTGTGTTCTGATAACAGAAGGTCCAATGCAATACTCCCAACACACCCGTACCTGCACAAACGGCTGTATCTTAAATTGGGTGCTGAAATGACCGACGGCTGGAACCGACTGCAATCAGGAGAAGGAAGTGTCACCAGCACACCAGGATCTCCAAAACTGGGTCCAAAATTTTAATCACAAAGTATCAAAAAAAAAATAATTAGAAGCTTCTATGTGTGATCCTGGTGTGCTGGTGACACTTCCTTCTCCTAAAAACGGAAGGGGCGCTCGCTCAGTACTGTCACCATCCTGCCACCATTCTTAGATTGCTGAGTGAGCGCCTTCCTGTAATTAGTGCACAGAGGGGACGCTGCTTGACACAGGACCCAGAAGATCAAAGCTACCACAGTCCTGGCCCCAACTACTATAGTGATTTTCGCTTTCCCCAGCAGAAACTGAGATATGTATACCACCTATATTGGTTCAAGCTGGATTGGTTTAAGTATGCAATAGATCAGCGATCTCCAAACTGTGGCCCGGGGGCCGGATGCGGCTCTTTGCTTGCTTTTATCCAGCCCTTGGGGTACTAGTTCATCCACTGACACCAACAATGGGGCACAATTTGTCCCTTTGACACCAATGATGGGGCACTATTCCTCCCACTGACACCAACAGTGAGGCACTATTTCTTCCACTGACAACAACGATGGGACACTATTCCTTCTACTGACACCATCAATGGGATAGGACACTATTGCTTCCACTGACACCAACAATGGGACACAATTCCTTCCACTGACAGCAACGATGGGACACTATTCCTCCCACTGACACCAACAATGGGACACTATTACTTCCACTGACAGCAACGATGGGACACTATTCCTCCCACTGACACCAACAATGGGACACTATTACTTCCACTGACACCAGCAATGGGACACTATTCTCCTTCCACTGACAACAATGATGGGACCTAATCCTTCCACTGACACAAACGATAGGACACTATTCCTTCCACTGACAACAATGATGGGACACTATTACTTCCACTGACAACAACAATGGGGCACTATTCCTACCACTGACACCAACGATGGGACACTATTCCTTCCACTGACACCAACGATGGGACACTATTCCTTCCTGTGACAAAAATGATGGGACACTATTCCTCCCACTGACACCAAGAGTGAGGCACTATTTCTTCCACTGACAACGATGGGACACTATTCCTTCTACTGACACCATCAATGGGATAGGACACTATTGCTTCCACTGACACCCACAATGGGACACAATTCCTTCCACTGACATCAACAATGGGACACTATTCCTCCCACTGACACCAACAATGGGACACTATTACTTCCACTGACACCAGCAATGGGACACTATTACTTCCACTGACAGCAACGATGGGACAATACTCCTCCCACTGACACCAACGATGGGACACTATTACTTCCACTGACACCAGCAATGGGACACTATTCTCCTTCCACTGACAACAATGATGGGACCTAATCCTTCCACTGACACAAACGATAGGACACTATTCCTTCCACTGACAACAATGATGGGACACTATTACTTCCACTGACAACAACAATGGGGCACTATTCCTTCCACTGACACCAACGATGGGACACTATTCCTTCCTGTGACAAAAATGATGGGACACTATTCCTTCCACTGAAAACAATGGGGCATAATTCCTTCCACTGACAACAACAATGGGGCATAATTCCTTCCACTGACACCAAAGATAGGGCATTGTTTACTCCCACTGGTCATAGTCCAGCCCCCTAAAGTCTGCAGGACAGTAAACTGGCTCTTTGTTTAGAAAGTTTGGAGACCCCTGCAACAGATCATACATGGAGTTCAGCTGTAACATATTCATTTGTTAACAGAGATGGATGGTAACATTGCCCTCGCTACATGAACTCATAAACCAACTCAGACATTTTATGTTTACTGGCCCGTTAAACAATGTTGGACACGTACTGGTTTCTATTCTAAACCCCTGTGCACACATAGAGAATATTTCCATTTGTAACTTGCCGTAAAATTCAATGATTTGGCAGTGGTATCCGGTGGATGTTCATGATAGAAGACCTCATTTGCCATCTGTTACTGTTTACAGAGCATGAATGTTGTCTTTGCTCATTTTATTCCAAGTAAAGCTTTAACATGGAATGTAGTTATGTAGCCTCAGTAATAATGAAACACGTAAAATAGCCAAAAAATAAAACCTTCAAAGTAGTAGAAACAGAAAAGTGACGGCACAAAAAAGACCAAGTGCTCCATCAAATCTGGACTTTTCTTAATATATATATATATAGATGTTTTGTATTTTCTTTTTTCTCTCTTTTTTATTTGTTTATCAACAGCAACTACTCTTTCAGTAAGTAAAATTTTAACAATATTCAATTGTGCTGTGCTATAATAAATAAAAGCGTTACAAAAAATAAAAAATAAATAATACAAAGCCTTAAATTTGGTTAATTGTGTCATCCTGCGTAGATCCCCAAAATTAGTTATATTCACATATAAAACATTGAGTCCTTGCTTAAACAGTGCTTATCCCACTAGCCAGTCACCATCCTTTAGACCCCTTTCACACTGGGGCACTTTGCAGGCGCTACAGCGCTAAAAATAGCGCCTGCAAAGCGCCCTGAAAGAGCCACTCCCGAGGGCTTTCACACTGGAGCGGTGCGCTGGCAGGATGGTAAAAAAAAGTCCTGCTAGCAGCATATTTGGAGCAGTGAAGGAGCGGTGTGTATACAGCTCCTTCACCGCTCCTGCCCATTGAAATGAATGGAGCAGCGCGGCTATACCGCCGGCAAAGCGCCGCTGCAGCAGCGCTTTGCGGTGGTTTTAACCCTTTCTCTGCCGCTAGCAGAGGGGTAAAACTGCCCCTGCTAGTGGCCGAATACCGCCGCTAAAATGACGGTGAAGTGTCTTTTACCGCCGGCGCCCGCACTGCCCCAGTGTGAAAGGGGCCTTATAGGTGCTTCTCAATCCACCTCCCTTAGTAGAGCTCCGGTATATAAACAGTGGATCACCACTAAGTTCTCCCCCCTTCAGATGAACTCTCACCTTCAGAAATGCGACTTTGCAACTAAGCTTGGTCAAAATGGGCCTTTTGGCCTCTCCTGAATTTGAACAAAGATTTTCTGTGTATGCCCGATAATATCTCCTCAGCAGTGTTAATTTTGGCAGCAAATTTTATTCAGTTTTAGTCTTATGCCCCGTACACACGGTCGGACATTGATCGGAAAATCCAACATCAAAATCCATGGATTTTTCCCGACGGATGTTGGCTCAAACTTGTCTTGCATACACACGGTCACACAAAGTTGTTGGAATTTCCGATCGTTCTAAACGCGGTGACGTAAAACACGTACGTCGGGACTATAAACGGGGCAGTAGACAATAGCTTTCGTCTCTTAATTTATTCTGAGCATGCGTGGCACTTTGTGCGTCGGATTTGTGTACACACGATCGGAAATTCCGACGGATTTTGTTGTCGGAAAATTTTAAAGCCTGCTCTCAAACTTTGTGTGTCGGAAATGCCGATGGAAAAAGTCCGATGGAGCCCACACATGGTCGGATTTTCCGACAACACGCTCCGATCGCACATATTCCATCGGAAAATCTGATCGTGTGTTTGGGGCATTAGTCTTAGGACTAAAAAGGCATTTTAGTTTTAGTCCCATTTTAGTCTTCTGCAATTGTTTTCATTTTAGTCGTGTTTAGTCGACTAAATCTCCAGTAAATTTTAGTCGACTAAAATGTCCTACGTTTTAGTCGACTAAAATCTAATAGGTGTAATTAAATTGTAATGCATTAGTAAACATTTCTCTACAATTTCCAAACTCATTATAAACTGCTGGAGTGAAAAATCTCATATGTTATTATTTATGGTATTGAGTAGAGATAAGCCGAACACCCCCCCTGTTGGGTTCGCATCAGAACATGCGAACAGGAAAAAAGTTTGCTCGAACACGCGAACACCGTTAAAGTCTATGGGACATGAATATGAATAATCAAAAGTGCTAATTTTAAAGGCTTATATGCAAGTTATTGTCATAAAAAGTGTTTGGGGACCTGGGTCCTGCCCCAGGGGACATGGATCAATGCAAAAAAAAGTAATAAAAACGGCCGTTTTTTCAGAAGCAGTGATTTTAATAATGCTTAAAGTCAAACAATAAAAGTGTAATATCCCTTTAAATTTCGTAGCTGGGGGGTGTCTATAGTATGCCTGTAAAGGGGCGCATGTTTCCTGTGTTTAGAACAATCTGACAGCAAAATGACATTTCGAAGGAAAAAACCCATTTAAAACTACTCGCGGCTTTGCATTGCCGTCCGACAATACACATAAAAGTTCATTGATAAAAACGGCATGGGAATTCCCCACAGGGGAACCCTGAACCAAAATTAAAAAAAAAAATTACGTGGGAGTCCCCCTAAATTCCATACCAGACCCTTCAGGTCTGGTACGGATTTTAAGGGGAACCATGCGCCAAAAAAAAAAAAAAAAACGGTGTGGGGTCCCCTCAAAAATCCATACCAGACCCTTATCTGAGCACGCAACCTGGCAGGCCGCAGGAAAAGAGGGGGGGATGAGAGAGCGCCCCCCCCCTCCTGAACCGTACCAGGCCACATGCCCTCAACATCTTCTCTTCTTCTCTGGGCTGCTCCGCATCCATGCTGGCATGGAGGGAGGCTCCCGCTGTGTGACGGCATCTCCTCGTCTGACGGTTCTTAAATAATGGGGGGGCGGGGCCACCCGGTGACCCCACCCCGTCTGATGCACAGGACATGACGGGACTTCCCTGTGGCATTCCCCGTGACGTCACAAGGAAGTCCCGTCAAGTCACCGTGCGTCAGAGGGGGCGGGGTCACCGGGTGGCCCCGCCCCCCGTTATTTAAGAACCGTCAGACGAGGAGACGTCGTCACACAGTGGGAGCCTCCCTCCATGCCAGCATGGATGCAGAGCGGCCCGGAGAAGAAAATGAAGAAGGGAAGAAGAGAAGAAAAGAAGAAGAGAAGAAGATGAAGAGAAGAGTGGGAGCCTCCCCCCATGCCATGGGTGCAGAGCGGCCCGAGGAGAAGAAGATAGAAGACGCCGCGGAGGAGATGCTGGACGAGAACGCCGGAGGAAGAACCAGAAGAGCCAGAAGAACCAGAAGAAGAAGATGAAGGGAGATAGAAGAAAGAAGAAGCATTTAAATAAAGGAATTGTCAAAAACTGTCTCTTGTCATTTTTAACATTTTTGACAGTTTTTTAGTGAAATGGTAGGGGTAAGTACCCCCTTACCATTTCACACAGGGGGGGCGGGATCTGGGGGTCCCCTTGTTAAAGGGGGCTTCCAGATTCCGATAAGCCCCCCCGCCCGCCGACCCCCACAACCATAGGCCAGAGTTGTGGGGATGAGGCCCTTGTCCTCATCAACATGGGGACAAGGTGTTTTGGGGGGCTACCCCAAAGCACCCTCCCAATGTTGAGGGCATGTGGCCTGGTACGGTTCAAGAGGGGGGGTGGCTGCACTCTCGTCCCCCCTCTTTTCCTGCGGCCTGCCAGGTTGCGTGCTCAGATAAGGGTCTGGTATGGAATTTAGGGGGACCCCCACGTCATTTTTTTAAAAAATTTTGTCCGGGGTTCCCCTTAATATCCTTACCAGACCTGAAGGGCCTGGTATGGAATTTAGGGGGACCCCCACGTCTTTTTTTTTTAAATTTTGGTTCGGGGTTCCCCTGTGGGGAATTCCCATGCCGTTTTTATCAATGAACTTTTATGTGTCTTGTCGGACCGGCAATGCAAAGCCGCGAGTAGTTTTAAATGGGTTTTTTCCTTCGAAATGTCATTTTGCTGTCAGACTGTTCTAAACACAGGAAACATGCGCCCCTTTACAGGCATACTATAGACACCCCCCAGCTACAAAATTTAAAGGGATATTATACTTTTATTGTTTGACTTTAAGCATTAATAAAATCACTGCTCCTGAAAAAACGGCCGTTTTTAAAACTTTTTTTTGCATTGATCCATGTCCCCTGGGGCAGGACCCGGGTCCCCAAACATGTTTTATGACAATAACTTGCATATAAGCCTTTAAAATTAGCACTTTTGATTTCTCCTATAGACTTTTAAAGGGTGTTCCGCGGCATTCGAATTTGCCGCGAACACCCCAAATTGTTCGCTGTTCGGCTCGAAGCTCATCCCTAGTATTGAGGTATGAACATGCACTACAGACCAGTGATCATTTTTAAGTCAAATTTCAATTTCGTTTTAGTCTAATGTCGCGTACACACGGGCAGACTTTTCGACCGGACTGGTCCGACAGACTTTCGACGGACTTCCGACGCACTTTTGAATGAACGGACTTGCCTACACACGATCACACCAAAGTCCAACGGATTCGTATGTGATGACGTACGACTGGACTAAAATAAGGAAGTTCATAGCCAGTAGCCAATAGCTGCCCTAGCGTCAGTTTTCATCCCTCGGACTAGCATACAGACGAGCAGATTTTTCGACTGGACTCGTGTCCGTCGGACAAATTTGAAACATGTTCCAAATCTAAAGTCCGTCAGATTTTTGACCGAAAAAGTCAGCTTCAGGTCCCATGGAGCCCACACAGTTTCGGATTCGGTCCATCGGTCATGTTTTATGTTTTATGTTTTAGTAATTTTAGCCGAACGGAATGAACACTGCTCCTCACCACGTAGTCACACACCAATCGATGGTATCCAGATAGCATATGCAAAGAAATCTCAATAGTGCTTATATCCCTAAAACAACCACTTTATTTAAAATATAATTGAGGTACTCACATATTCCTGGTGCTTCTAGCGCACCAGGCTATACATACAACTTAGTCCTTTGTAATGGTTCCGTTTGTTCACACAAGCCGTCAACACACACTGCGGGCAGCTGGCTCCACAAAGGGTCTGGGTGCCGTCACTGTCTTTGCCCCTCCCCAACGCGTGTGGACACAAGACCGCGTGACTTCCTCAGGGGGAATTTGCATGAATCTCAAGTCTGTGCTATGACTCTTTCTATGGCATGCTCTGAAGCGCTTTTATTATTGTTTGCTCCACACACACTGGTAATATTCTGTAAATGTAAATGTCCCCATTAGTGTTGCTCTTACATCAGGTGCCCCTACCAGAGTAATTCATTACAATGGGTCCCCCTATCAGGCTACCCCATAAATCAGTTTCCACTGTCAGAGTTCCTTCTTATATCAGGTGTCCCCATCAGAGTGTCCTCTTAAGTAACATGTTCTCATCAGTTTGCTCCCTTACATCGGGTAGTCCCGTCATAGTGCCCCCTTACCTTACATCAGATGTCCCCATCAGAGTGCTCCCTTACATCAGATGTCCCCATCAGAGTCCTCCCTTACATCATATGTCCCCATCAGAGTGTCCACTTATATCTGATATCCCCTTTAGAGTCCTTCTTACATCAGATGTCCCCATCAGAGTTCTCCCTTACATCAGATGTCCCCATACATCAGACATCAATCAAAGTCAGTAAGCCAATCAGGAGAGAGAGGGGGGCAGGGCTGCAGCTCGGCTCAGGTGCCCCATAGCAAGCTGCTTGCTGTGGGGGGCACTCAACAGGAGGGAGGGGCCAGGAGCACAAAAGAGGGACCCGAGAAAAAGGAGGATTCAGGTTGCTCTGTGCAAAACCCCTGCACAGACAAGGTAAGTATGACATGTTTGTTATTTAAAAAAAAAATGTTACAATCACTTTAGAGTGGAACTTCAATTAAAAATGGAAGTGGTAGACCACCTAGGAGATCCATGCAAAAGTTTGGTTCCCACCATCACTTCCCACAGCCTCCTGGGACACTTCACAGGTCCCAGGAGGCTGCGGACCATTCACAGGGTGCATTGCGGCTTGCGCATGCACAGTGGGGAGCCGGCTGTGAAGTTGCAAGGAGTCACAGCCAGCTGCTTTGAGTCAACATGGCAGGGCTGGGGACCCAAAGACTGGCAGAAAAAACAGCCCGAGTGATGACAGTCTGGAATCCCTGGACAGGTAAGTGTCCTTTTATTAAAAGTATAAAATAAGTTAAGTTAAGATAACTATATTATTATTATTATTATTATTAATAATAATTATTATTTTTACTAATATCACTATTGATAATAATAGTAATAATAATAATAATAATAATATTAATCACTTCAGCCCTGGAAGATTTTATTCCCTTCCTGATCAGAGCACTTTTTACAATTTGGCACTGCGTCACTTTAATTGACAATTGCGCAGTCATCAAACACCTTTGTGTCCTTTTTTTCCCCCACAAATAGAGCTTTCTTTTGGTGGTATTTGATCACCTCTGCGGTTTTTATTTTTTGCGCTATAAACAAAAAAAGCACGTCAATTTAAAAAAAAAAAAGCAATATTTTTTACTTTTTGTTATAATAAATATCCCCAAAAAATATATAAAAAAACAAATTTCTTCCTCAGTTTAGGCCGATATGTATTCTTCTACATATTTTTGATTAAAAAAAAAAATCGCAATAAGCCTAAATTGATTGGTTTGCACAAAAGTTATGACGTCTACAAAATAGGGGATAGATTTATGGCGTTTTTATTATTAATTTTTTTTTTTTTAGTAGTAATGGTGGCGATCGGACAATTATCGTGACTACGACATAGGTGACACATCGGACACTTTTGACACTATTTTGGGACCATTGTCATTTATACAGCGATCAGTGCTATAAAAATGCACTGATGACTGTGACACTGGCAGGGAAGGGGCTTAAACACTAGGGGGGCGATCAAGGGGTTAAGTGTGTCCTAGGGAGTGACTCTAACTGCGGGGGGGATGGGCTACCTAGGACATGACAGTAATCACTGCTCCCGATGACAGGGAGCAGTAGATCTCTATCATGTTGCTAGGCAGAATGGGGAAATGCCTAGTTTACATAGGAATCTCCCCATTCTGCCGCTCCGTGACATGATTACGGGACACCGGCGGACATCCGCGGGCACGGTCACGGAGTATGTGGCGGGTGGGCACGCACGCCCACAATGCCGCGTCTTAAAGGGGACGTACCTGTACGCCCATTTCCACAGCTGTGCCATTGTGCCGATGTATATCGTCGTGCGCTGGTCGGCAAGCAGTTAAGAAGGACTGAAACCGTTGGATCAGCATTACAGACAAGGAGGAAGTGCCACATCAGTACTACCAATAATACTGTTCCTTTTTAAATGTTATTGTCTTCCCATCATCATCATTATTATTATTAGGGAAGCTGAAGCCGATGTAGCTAATTGGTACAATTCTCATCCCAGACGACAGGAGACTTTTAAAGCAATTTGCCCATAAATCGTCCCTCCTGGAAACAAATAGGATGATAACATGTGAGCGCGGCACAAAGTGTCAGGGAAATAAATGTTTGTAATGTATTCTGAACTGAACACGACAATTCTAATATGTTCCCAGCAATCTAGCTTTATTCTGATTCTGCTGCTTGTATTTTATGAAACTTGAGTTGAATATACAGTATAGTGTTTTATTTTTAGATAAACATGTTAAAAAGTTAAAATTGTCAAATAATGTTATCAATACGTCTCAGGCCTCTTGCACACTGCAGCTTGAAAAAGCCAAGAACGGCTTTTTTTTTTTTTTTTTACTGAGCTAAAATAATTAATTGTAATGTGCCTATTTACACAGGCGCGTAAATGCTTTACACGCCTGTGTGCATAGGCACATTACAATTAATGGGCTGTAATTTAGCTCAGTAAAAAAAAAAAAGAAAAGCTGTACTGAGCTTTTTCAAGCTGCAAGAGGCCTGTTTTAAAACTCAACTCTGAGATACACTATATTGTCAAAAGTATTGGGTCACCTGCCTTTTCACGCACATAAACTTCACAAATGCGCTTCTGGAAGAATGGTCAAACATTCCCATAGACACACTCCTAAACCTTGTGGACAGCCTTCCCAGAAAGAGTTGAAGCTGTTATAGCTGCAAAGGGTGGGCCAACTCAATATTGAACCCTACGGACTAAGACTGGGATGCCATTAAAGTCCATGTGCAGGCGTCCCAAAACTTTTGGTAATATAGTGTCTTTTTTAATTTTCAGTTTCCCTGCGATGCTCTCTGGTACCATCCCTCGTAGTAATTACTTTCCCCCACTAGATATCCTTATGCCGCGTACACACGGTCGGACTTTCTATCCTACTTGGTCCGGCACACTTTCCGACGGACTTTGTCCGCCAGGTGCGCCGGACTTTAAAACGGACGGACTTGCCCACACACGCCGGAACTTTCCGGCGGGCTAAGTCCGCCCGTCTTTCCGACGGACTTTCGCCGGAGTTCCGGCGGACTTTCAGAATGAACGGACTTGCCCACACACGGACAAGTCCGTTCATTTTGAACGTGACTCAGGTGCGACGGGACTAGAAAAGGATGTCAATCTTGCCGCTTTTATCGGCGAGATTGACACCGTCGCGGGGCATACCAGGCCCTTAGGTCTGGTATGGATTATAAAGGGGAACCCCTACGCCGAAAAAACGGCATAGGGCCACCCCTAAAATCGACCACACCCCCTAAAACGTCACAGTCCCAGCATGCCCAAGGACTGTGACATCATATGGGGGCGGGGTCTCCGCCTATATAAGTCACAACGCAGCCCTCAGAGACCAGTCCAGCCGGAGAGAGCGTCGTGTCAACATCTGGGGGAAGAGAAGAGAAGCCAAGAAGCCAAGAAGCCCAGAAGTCCGGACCTCCGCTGGCAATAGAGCTACATGAAGACAGCGGAGGGGCCGGCCGAAGACCTGCGACACCGGGAGAAGAGGCCGGAGAGCGGAGAAGAACCAACCGGACGCCGGGAGAAGATGAAGCGGAGGGACCCCCGAAGCCGGAAGAAGACCCCCGAAGCCGGAGGAAGATCCCCCCCCCCGGAGCTGTTTAATAAAATATTTTAAAAACCTGTGTAGTGTGTTTTATTACACTTTTTTCCTAGGTAAATGGGTAGGGGTACCATGTACCCCATACTCATTTACATAGGGTGGGGGGCCGGGATCTGGGGGCCCCCTTATTAAAGGGGGCTCCCGGATTCCGATAAGCCCCCGCCCGCAGACCCCGACAACCAACGGCCAGGGTTGTCGGGAAGAGACCCTTGTCCTCATCAACATGGGGACAAGGTGCTTTGAGGGGGGGGCGCAGGGCGCCCCCCTCCCCCAAAGCACCCACCCCCCATGTTGAGGGCATGCGGCCTGGTACGGTTCAGGAGGGGGGGGGCGCTCGCTCGTCCCCACCCCCTTTCCTGACCGGCCAGGCTGCGTGCTCGGATCGGGGTCTGGTATGGATTTTAGGGGTGGCCCTACGCCGTTTTTTTGGCGTAGGGGTTCCCCTTTATAATCCATACCAGACCTAAGGGCCTGGTATGCCCCGCGCTCACCGCAATAGGAAGATTTCTTTTTCCTATTGCAGCGAGCGCGAGATGCAATACCCTGCCCTCGTGTCGCATTTGGTCTGTCGGACCAGCCTACACACGAGCGGGCTTTCCGTCGGACCAGCACACACACGAGCGGACTTTCCGCCCGAAACTGAGTCCGACGGAAAGATTTGAAACTTTCTTCAAATCTAGGTCCGGCGGGCTTTTGGGAAGAAGTCCGCTGGAAAAGTCCGCCGCCGCCCACACACGGGCGGATTGTCCGGCACACTCTGGTCCGCCGGACCAAGTATGCCGGAAAGTCCGACCGTGTGTACGCGGCATTAGTCTTCTAAGTTAAAGTGGAAGTCCATGCAAAATTGAAAATCCCTGCATCTATAGCCACCAACATTCTAACACTAACCTATCTAGCCCTGAAAAGAAAAAGTCTATATACATACCTTTTCTACAGGCGATCCGACCCGATCTCCAGCGGCGGGAACTCTGATCCCACGCTGAGCTGTGTAGGTGGGTGCATCCGTCAATGGAATCCCCATAGTAATTCTATGGGTGACGTCACTTCTCATTCATTTCACAGCCATTGTTGGACGCATACTCAGCAGAGCTTCTGCCACTGGAGATCGGGTGGAATCGCCTGCCGAAAAGGTATGTATACTAATTTTTTTCTTTTCAGGGCTAGATAGGTTAGTGTTAAGGCCCGTACACACGATCGGACTTTTTGACAACAAACATGCAAATTAGCTGTTTTAAGGCAACATCCGATCGTGTGTACGCTCCTTCGGACAAACTTTTTCGGTTTTCATCTGACTTTTGTTGGCTGTGCGAACGGACAAACTTTCCAGCAACAAAAGTCCGATGGAGCAAAGTCCGATCGTGTGTACACAAAACCATCGGACCTTTGTACAAATTACAAACAGACTTGCTCAGAGCCAATGCAAAAGATCAGACAACACAATACAGAAGTTGACCAAAGGGTGCCGCCGGTGAATTGAACGTGCTCTTTTTGAAGTGTCGTCAGTACGCTGAAACGTCACTACATTCGTGTTTGTTGCCGAAAAAGTCCTGCCGTGTGTATGCTTAATTCGTTTACGGCCAACGCCCTTTGTACAAAAATCCACGGGAAACTTTGTACAAAGTCCGATCGTGTGTATGAGGTTTTAGAATATTGGTGGCTATAGATGCAGGGATTTTAGTTTTTGCATGGACTTCCACTTTAAATGATGCCCAGAGTCATCCAATTTGGAGGACATCCTGTGAGTGCAGGGCATCAAAGATCTGTCTCATGAGGGGCCCTCACCACGGATCCCTGCACTTATATAAAATTATATAGAGAGCAGTGATGATATTTGCAGAAGAGCACTTTATTATTGAGAACTACTCAACACTGGCGAAGAGGCAAATAGGTATAGGACCCTGCACATTACTGCCCTGCAGAGATCTGAAGAGGTAAGTAAAATGTTTTTAAAAAACTAAATTTACAGGGCCTAGGGCCTGCAGGGGTTGGGACACAGGGTGGAGATCTTGGAACCTTAATATTTGAGGGGCTTCTAGAAAGAGCCCCTAATTGGGCTTTATTATACATGTATATGGGTCATAGGCTGCTGCTTTGCATTACTGCTTTTTCTTACAATACAACTCATCTTCTCTTCCGGGCAGGAACAACCTTTGCAAGAGTGGCAACTCTGCTCTGAATTCAGGAGCAGTGTGTCAGGGCTGGGCTCAGCCCTTCCTTTTCTGAGCTGGCCGCTCAGCTGTTGGCTAATTGCCAGCTCCCATCTCTCTCCACAGTTACTCAGCTGTTGATGATATCCTGCTAGTCAGTCCTGCCTACTTAAGCCGTCCATTTCAGATGATCTCTGCCTTCACCTTGGTCAACATCACAGAAACTATCTCCTGCGATCCTGTTCAAGACTTGCTTTGCTGATATTCCTTCCGGCTCCAGATCCTGCTTGCTGTTCCACTTCGTTGATCCCTGACTTCTGGCTTGGCTGACTATCCGTTCCAGTTACTGAACTTTGGCTATGTTTTGACTACGTTTGTTCTTTTTACTTTTATTATTAAACAAGTGTGATTTAACTGTACGTCTGTCTTGGCCTGATTTCATGGTTTCTGACACAGTGCAGCATTGTTGTCATCCCGTTACAGGAAGCTGCATTAGGCATGAAATGGATGGCAGCGCACTGATGTAAAGAAACTCCAAGGAGAGTCATTGTAAGTAATCCACAAGTTGAAAACATCACATCACCTAACAATCAGGGAGATTGTTGACACGTTTCGCACTAAGGAGCGCTTACTCATAACTCTCATAACACTGTCTACCAACCGATGACATCATCGGTTGTTAAGGGCAGGTCGGGCAGTTTGCACAGCTTTCAGTTTTGCCGGCAAAAGCACAGAGGACAAAATAGAGGAGGAGAGAGCTGGGAGGATGCCGGATGTGATCTCTCCTGCTCCTCTGTACACAGAAGTTAACAGTGGAAGTCTATAATTATCAAACAGTACCAGGCTGTGTATAATTTAGCTGTGGCAAGGGCAAAGAGAGGGGGGGGCTTTAAGAGGGCACGCTGCCGGTGTTTCCGCCGGTATCCCCGGGAAACGATCCCACGGTGCGGCCGGCTGCTCCCATAGGCATAGTTACATAGGGGTTTATTTACTAAAGTCAGAGAGCGCAAAATTACTTCTGCAGAGAAACCAATTACCGCAGCTTCCAGGTTTTATTGCCAAAGCTTAATTGAACAAGCTGAGCTTAGAAGCTGATTGGTTTCTCTGCAGAAGTGTGACTCATTTTGCACTCTCTAGCTTTAGTAAATAAATCCCATAGCTACATAAATGAAATAAGGGATTTGGGAGCCTGGTCCCCAGCCAGGGCTCGCCAAGGAAAAAGGAGGGGAGCAAGTGGACTATCTCAGTACAATGCAAAGAGGGATACAATTAAGTATGTAGACAATCATATAACATTTAGAAAAAGTATATTGATACATAATACATGACAAAGAGAGTCAGTAGTAAATTAGAAACATAGGTGACTTGGTCATGGACAGTGTTTCAACTAGTTTCGCAGACTGGGCCGCTTCATCAGGAAAAACATCTGCAATTTAATCGACACAAGATCAATGACAATATAGTCAATCATGCACAAAAACTATATATATATATATATATATATATATATATATATATATATATATATATATATATATATATATACAGTTCAGTAAAATGTATTTTGTACAAGGGGGGAGAAAAAGAGATGTAAGGCTGCTTACCCAAGTCCTGGTGTGCGCACGGCACAAGGCGTCACCAGTGAGGTCTCCCGCGGCGACTGGGGGAGATTAAACAAGTCAAGGGGCTGGAGTCTGGGTGAAATAAGGTGCATAAGGTAGATGAACCAATAGCTAGGCAACACATGGAGGGAAAGCACAGGAATGGAGGTGGGATGGTGATTGAGTGAGTAAGTGAAATTTGGTGATAGGGAATAGTGGAAGGTTGCCAAAGGAAAAAGATTGGTGGTTCAAATTGTGAAAATTTTTTGAAATACAACCCCAGCAGCCAGACTGAATTGATGTGAAAAGAAAGAAAGGCATGTGCACCACTGTGAGAAATGGAGGGGAATTGTTGATAAGGAACTGTTCTCGGTGCCCCCGGATGCTCACAGGTACCACCTTCACACTCCCTAATGGAGAAATCTTTACTCTTTTCCTTTGGCAACCTTCCACTATTCCGTATCACCCAATTTCACTTACTCACTCAATCACCATCCCACCTCCATTCCTGTGCTTCCCCTCCAAGTGTTACCTAGTTTTTGGTTCATCTACCTTATGCACTTTATTTCACCCAGACTCCAGCCCCTTGACTTGTTTAATCTCCCCCAGTCGCCGCGGGAGACCTCACTGGTGACGCCTTGTGCCGTGTGCACACTAGGACTTGGGTAAGCAGCCTTACATCTCTTTTTCTCCCCCCTTGTACAAAAAACTGGGGGGGGGAGTATGTATTGTGTTTTGTTTTTCTTTTATTCATTTAAAATTAATTTTTTTCCCAAAAAATTGTGTCTGGAAAAACCACTGCGCAAATACTGTGTGAATAAAAAATTGCAATGATCACCATTTTATTCCCTGGGGTCTCTGCTAAAAATAAAAAAGTATAATGTTTGCAAGTAATTTTCTAGCAAAAAATACTGATTTAAACTTGTAAACAAAGAAGCCAGAAAAAGCCAGGTTGGCAAGTGGCTAAAGTGGCAAGTGGCTAAATAGGCTCTGCCCTCACCCAAGATGGCTGGGGGGGTCACTAGGGGGCCAATGTCCAATCAGATATTCAGACTAATTTTCGTTATTTGGATGTATCCGAATTAGAATAGTACCAAATATAAACAAATTCAAAATAATGAAATTCGAATTTGAATAGTTTTCGAAAACTTTTCGAATCTGAATAGTTTCAAATTAGAATTCTAAAATGTTTTGAATTCGAATAGTTTTCCAATTTCCAAAGAGAAATAAATAGAAAAGAAAATAAAGGAATAGAATAGAAAAAAAATATTTCTATTCCTTTATCCCCTTCCCGTACGCAAGCATACGTACACAGATGTGTGTACTCGGCTTTCCGGGGTTATACCGGGATGAAGCCCGCAGCTGCAGGCATCATTCCGATACCATGTTGTAGAGCGGGCGATTGGCTATCCATGTATAAGAACCGATGCAGCTGAAAGCCGCTTGGCTGTTATACCGGACTCTCCCCTCCCGCCGCTCCACCGGGAGGCCTGATCGATGATCCGCCGTGTACGGCTTCATTACAGCCTTCTAATTGTAAACGCGGAAGCGGCGTCATGACGTCACTTCCCGTTTACTCGGCTGCCAATGGCGCCGGTTTTAGAAAAATACACAGTATTCAGAATCGCCGTTTTTGGCCATCTGAATACTGTGAAGTGCAAAGGAGGGATTGGAGGTCTTTTAGACCCCCCGATCCCTCCATAAAGAGTACCTGTCACCACCTATTACTGTCACAACGGATGTTTACATCCCTTGTGACAGCAATAAAAGTGATCAAAATAATTAAAAAAAAAAAAAAACACAATTTCTAAAAATAAAAATAAATAAAATAAATAAGAAAAAAAAATGTTTTTAAAACCCCCCCGTTGCCGCGAGCTCGCGCAGCAAAGAAAACGCATACGGAAGTCGCGCCTGCATATGTAAACGGTGTTCAAATCACACATGTGAGGTATCGCCGCGATCGTCAGATCTCCTCTGTAACTCTAACCTGGTAACCGTAAAAAAAAATTAAAGCGTCGCCTATGGAGATTTTTAGGTACCGTAGTTTGTCACCATTCCACGAGTGCGTGCAATTATAAAGCGTGACATGTTTGGTATCTATTTACTCGGCGTAACATCATCTTTCACATTATACAAAAAAATTGGGCTAAGTTTACTGTGTGTTTTTTTTTTAAATTCATGAAAGTGTCCCTTTTCCCAAAAATGTGCGTTTAAAACACCGCTGCGCAAATATCGTGTGATAAAAAATATTGCAACAATCGCCATTTTATTCTCTAGATTCTCTGCTAAAAAAATATATATATATAATGTTTGGGGGCTCTAAGTAATTTTCTAGCAAAAAATACGGATTTTAACTTGTAAACACCAAATGTCAAAAATAGGCTTAGTCATAAAAGGGTTATTTTCTATTCTATTTTATTCTTTTTGGAAATTGGAAAACTATTCGAAAATTGAAAACTTTTCAAAATCGAAAACTTTTCAAAATCAAAAACTTTTCCAATTCAAAAACTATTCAAAAACTATTTGAAATCTTTTCGAATTCACCTCCTCCCATATCCGCCCCCAGGACTTCTCCCGAGCCTCGCCTATCCTCTGGAATTCCCTACCCCAATCTGTCAGACTGTCTCCAAATGTATCCACTTTTAGGCGATCCCTGAAAACTTTCCTCTTCAGAGAAGTCTATCCTGCCTCCATCTAACAACTGCACTATTTTCTCCATTAGCTCATCCCCCACAGCTATTACCCTTTTGTATACTTGACCCTCCCTCTTACATTGTAAGCTCTAACAAGCAGGGCTCTCTGATTCCTCCTGTATTGAATTGTATTGTACTTGTACTGTCTGCCCTCATGTTGTAAAGCATTGCGTAAACTGTCGGCGCTATATAAATCCTGTATAATAATAATAATAATAATTCGAAAACTATTCGAAATTGCTTCGAAAACTTTTCGAATCGTTTCAAAAACAAATAAACTAAACAAATCCCGAAAACGATCAAAACAAATTTAGTTAAACAAGTTTATGTAAATAACTAATCAAATGGAAATGAAACAAGTTGTCAATAGACATGTGTGTTTCGTTTCGTTCCGAATTAATATTCGGACTAATTTTCGGTATTCAGAAATTCAGATGTATCCAAATTTCATAATTAGAATAGTACCGGATTTAAATGAATCTGAAATAACGACATTCAAATTTGAATAGTTTTCAAATAGTTTTAGAAATACTTTTCGAATTCGAATAGTTTTCAAATTTCCAAAGAGAAATAAATAGAATAGAAAATAAAGGAATAGAATAAAAAAAAAATATTTCTATTCCTTTATTTTCTATTCTATTTTATTCTTTTTGAAAATTGGAAAACTATTTGAATTCGAAAACTATTAGAATTCGAAAACTTGTCAAATTCAAAAACTTTTCAAATTCAAAAATGATTTGAAAACTTTTTGAATTCAAAAACTATTCAAAATCAATTTGAAAACAACTAAACGAATTCCGAAAACGAATTAAATGAATTTAACTAAACAAATTTATGTAAATAACGAAATTAAACAAATTTTTTCGTTCTGCACATGTCTAGTGCTCGATGATTTCCTTTTTCTGCTGCATTGCTGCTTGGGATCCAGCGCCACCTACAGTGGGGAGTACAGACTGCACCTGCCTACAACCAGATGGGAGGTCACTTAGCCACAGCTCAAGAAACCTCTGGCCAACCCTGGAGGAATCCAAGGGATCCACGGAACCCTATTTGAGAACGGCTGATCGAGATCCATATATTTTCTATTTCTTCATTTGTTCTTATTCTTATTCCATTGTTCTCAGATTTTCTTACGTCCCCGTAGTTGAAGCGTTTTCTCATTGTTTGCATTAAATATGCCCCCCCCCCCCCCCTGGAATTTGCAAATAACAGCAGAATGTTTCCCTGCCAGTGATCTGATATTACATGTGTGACTGAGGACAAATACAAATGACATTTCCTTTTTAGCAAATAAAATAACGCAAATTCAACATGTCAGAGGCCAGAGACTTGACGGCGATCATTGTATGACACAGACACGGCAGACTACGCCCCGAGGGCGATGAGCAATCTGAATTTTCCTAGCTAAACTATATAAATATTTATAAATTTACACCGTGTAGTAATAGCTGAATATATGCTAATAATCGGGAGAGTTCTAAATGAATGCAGCAGGGATCTCATACTGTAGGCGAGTGAGTTAAATATATAAACAATATATAAGAAAAAATAATATTCAGCAAACATCGCCATGCAAGTTAACCCAAGTAAACAGCCGTCTCCGAGTCTAATAAAATGCCATCTCTCCAGCCTAAAGTGATTGTAAAGGATCATTTTTTATTTTTTTTAAAATAACAAACATGTTAAACTTACCTCCACTGTGCAGCTCGTTTTGCACAGAGTGGCCCTGAACATCGTCTTCTGGGGTCCCCCGGCGGCTCTCGCAGCTCCTCCCCACAACAGATAACCCCCTAGGAGAAGCGCTCTTCCGGGGAGGAGGGTTACCTTGCGGGCACGTCCCCAATTCCAGTATCCATGGACACGAATGCCAGATTTGGGGCAACCGGGTATGCGGTGCAGTACTGGCTCGCAGCAACTCACGTCGGTTGCTATGGACAACGGGACTGGATTTGGGAACACAGTCACAAGTAGGCAGAGCACATAAGTTCGTCTTCCCGGTTTTAAACCCCCCAGTGGTTCTGGTAGCAAAGCACAGTCCTCTGGCTCGATGAACTCCGGTTGCTAGGAGCAGGCTACCGTGGGCAATATCCCGGATGAGCCCCCAAATGTAGCACACCTCCTTAAGGGCCGCAGATGAATTGGGATCCCCCCACCCTGCACAGCCAGGCACACCCAATTTTCACAGGCACTCCAGAGTCAGAAAACAGTCCGTGGCTTTGATTTTGTTATTTATTGAGGGATAATATCTTGGATAGGGATGGGAGATTATGGGATGCCCACTTGACTTCAGCAACAAACTTCAGGGACAACTCTTCCTATATACAGTCTCTATATACAGCTCCACTTCTTCCTCCAGCATGAATTTGCTTACAGAACCCAGCTGAAGCACTGTGAAGGATCTGACAGGCTCTGCAGCAACCCCCTGTGCCCCTACCTGTCTCAGCAGTCATCAGCAGAGAGGAGGACAGAACACCTCTGTCAGATCCTGCACTTTTCCACACAGCTGCAGAGAGGCTCGTCTCTGCCCCCGTCTCAGCAGTCAGTAGCAGATAGAAGCTCAGAGCTTCTCCTACAGATCCTGTGCCTCTTTGTGCTGCTGACTCCAGCTCTCCTCTGGTCCTCCTCCAGACCCTGCACTTTCTGCTTCCCAGCTCTACCCCAGCTTCTTCCCAGCAGCAGCACAAGGTAAGGGTGCACTGTAATGTAGGGGGGGGGGGGTTGGGGGACTTTTGACTTCTGATGTGGGGTGCTCTGGACATCTGCCAATAATTATTATGAGAATACAATTCTAGTCCAGTTGAACAGGAGGATCGCACATCACTTGTATCACCCACAGGAAACTTTATTGGAGACTGCACAGGCGGAACACCATGGCAGAATCATGTCCTGTCTGAGCAGTCTCCAATAAAGTTTCCTGTGGACGATACCAGCGGTGTGCAACCCTCATTTTCAGACTTGCATCATCCGCTACAGGAGTGTGGGTGGGATCTGTGCCAGTCTGCACCTGCCCTTCACTGCTTAAAGAGGAAGTAAACTCCCCCTGCTTACATTTACCTATAGGTAAGCTTATAATAAGGCTTACCTATAGGTAGTGAAAATATCTCCTGTACAGTTTAGGAGAAATTTACATTGGAAGCAGCCAGTGGCATCACTGGCGCATGCGCTCTGAATGAATGGCCCATGGGTGGCGTTCCTTCCAAACCCGTGCCGTGAACGGCGGAACCCGTGCGCATGCGCGGGAGTTACGTTAACGCCTCTCCGGCCAATCACAGCGCCGGAGCCCACGAAACTCTGGGTAAAATGTCAGCCGTCTCAGAGGTGTGCAGGGACCTCTGCAACAGTTTCGTTCTAAGGTAAGTATTTCATAATGAGCTAGTATGTGATGCATACTAGCTCATCATGCCTTTGTCTTGCAGGGTTTATTTCTTTATTTTTTTTGAGGTTTACAACATCTTTAAGTCTTGAGCAGTGGCGGCTGGTGGTAAAGTACCCACAGCCAACCCCCACCACCATTGGGAATTGGGTCTTTCTGATTGGGGGGGAGGAGATTCAATGTGAAAATAGCGACTTTTCATTCGCTATTGATACACAACAGGGTGGGCTCAGGGCACAGAGCCCACCCTTTTTTGAAGCCTATTGGAGCCTCTCGCTCTAATCACGAGCTTCAAAATAAACACTCCCCCCATTGGAATCTACAGTATGCATCCACCACCCCAAATGTAGATTAGGGGGCTGGATGCATGGATAGGGGGACGGCGCCCCGGTGCCCCTAATGGACTGGCTGCCCCTGGTTAAGATATTACTAAAACCAGTAATAATCAAATGCAGAGCCAATTATTTACTATGATAACGAGTAGATACATTTATATAGTCTTACAGATACAACCAATCCTTTGATGGCAACCATAATGTTGATGCAGCCCACAATGAAATTGAGTTTGACACCCCTGCCATAGATGAAGGTGAAAGACCTTAGTAAAGTGAGGCCCATTTTGTTATTTCAGGGTTAAAAGAATGATTTCTGATCTGCACAGGCAATCAGATTCTTCCTGGATCAATATTCCAATATTTCTTATCCATATTAACAGCCTTGTCAATTTTAGAAAGGCACCTAGCTTTATATCTGGAAAGGTTTTTATTCATCCAGGTCATGGTATGTCTAGTAATAGCTGGTCACATTTAAATGGACTTGTTCTGTAATGCTGAAGACATTTCGTAGATTATCCAAGCCACTTCTTCAGCTCTAATGAGTGTCAAGAAGATACCCCATCAAGTATATCCACACAAACACCTTGATAGGATAACCAAGGAAAGGCAGATGTTAATGTCCTAGAACAAGATAAGAGATGCAAAATTTGTTGAACCCACCAGTAACAAACTTCATAGGTGTTCATCCTCCAATTCACGTGGCTGAAGGTGTGAATTGTTGTCAAAATGCCGGGATAGAAATGTTAAAATAGCGGTATCAGTGGAAAGCAGAAGGTGTTGAATGTTGAAGGTTCCCCACCCCTGCACAATGATGGTTGTTCCAGGTTGATGTAGATGGCCTCCTTCACACCTCTTGCACCAGTCCAGCTGGATAGAACCAACCTGTAGAAGAATCCATTAGAAAATGGAGCTTAAGTGGACTTTCTTGGCACCTCATGAAACAATACAACAATTTATAAAGTAAAATACCATTTCATTACAAAACCTGTAGAAGACTATTCCGCTTTTACTGTAAATAGCCCTTTCAGTATACAGAGATGAATCCTCATTTTTCTTTAGGCACAAAAGTGTGCCCCATTTTTTTGCTGACCTTAACTAGGTATTTTAACTTAACATTAGATTCTCTGAAGATATAAAGTCACTCCTTGGAAGTTGTTTTACCCTAAACAAGAAGTTCTCTTGTCCCTTTGGCAAATAGGGACAAGCTAGGTGAATGAATACATGGACAAAGGGGAATTGGCCATAACACTTCAAACTTTATTCACAACTTGTGAGCCCATCACAATGGCAAACAAACTTGACTATGGTAAGACAGATGCAAGCTGGCCTTAATGCATGTGCACCTACCTACTATTATATATACCGTCTTAAATAACCAGACGACACCCTTTTCCTGTCCATTTTATTAACAATTAACCATAAACATATTTTTTACAAACAATACTTTCCCAGATCAATCGTAACCATGTTGTAGATCTTTGAAGGACCTGAAAAGACCCCAAATTTACATAGTATCAGCGTGACCACACAAGGCCCCCAGTCGCAACACGCCGACATGAGGACAATACCAACTCTCCACCTTCCAACGCTGATACTCATATTCAAATGCCCAGTTAAATCTTGGTTAACTGGCATCTTACTCATGATCCCGTACCATAGGTGGTTCCCCACTATGCCATATTGGTCTTAATTTAGAAGGCCTCCAAAGATCCCAACTGCTTTCACTTTAAACAATCACTGCCAGACGTAAGGTCTTAAAACAAAACGAAAACAGGGCGGGAGGGTGGGAGCTGTTCCTTCGTCCGGTGACCTCCGACTGACCACCGGCCCCTCCCTAACTAAACTACAGACTATTTTGGCCACCCCCACTACACTGACCAACTAAAACCCCCAGGTTAACCCTTAGGTGGCAAGCTCACCCTGCTACCCTGTCATGCCAGCCCTGCGCCTATTCCTGCGTCTTTGCTACGGGCTTCTCTGCACAGGGAATACAACGGCACTAATATCTAATTAACTCAACAAAAACATTTGAAAGTGTACAATTCCTTTAATTCTATTATTTGTTATTGGTGTTATTCAGATTCAAAAACGGTTCAGTTTCTTTTGAATGATTCTTGATTTTTCCTTTATTTTGTGCTATTGTTTCCAGGCTGTGCATGCACCATATGTGACAGAGATGTTTGTACATACCTAAATGGATAAGTTGTACGTTCATGGGACATTTACTTCTCCTTGACCCCTGGGCCAAAAATCTGTTAACCTTCCCCTGTTACCAATTATCAAAATTCCTCAAAATAGCAATTATATGAGAGAAAATGAAATATGACTGGAAGACAATAAATTATGGGAGATGATTGGGGATTATACATATGGTGATCACTGGCAGTATTAATGGGTCATTGGATGCAGATGTGTTTCCTTGGCTCCTGGTCCTATTAAGCAACAGCTGACTTTCACGTTAACATTTCACTCCAATTAAATGGAATAAAATATTCAAACATCAGGCTGGAAATATTATGCAATAGCAGTATGTAAGGCAACCATGCTGTATACATAAAGAGAGTAAAGATGTAGTTGTTGGCCTCTCGTTGTGTGACTCGTAGACATATTGCATTGGAGACTGGAGAAAATTAAAAGTTTTTTTTTATTCGATAAACATGTAGCAAATGGTGGTTTTGTGTACAGCGATTAAATTGAACGGCAGTGTCCTGCCTGGAGGCCTCCTGGCAGGAGAAGTTACCTGCGACAAAAACCAAGGACTGTTTAACTGCGATAGCCGTTCTGGACCCTGCAAGTCGGTGAGACTGAAATTTCTTTCCGTTGTTTTTGCCGCTGTGAAGCTGTTTAAGTTTAATAAACATTCTTTTGATTGCAAAGCCTGTGTCCTGTGATCTAGCTGGCTCCCCAAACTTGAGAAAATATATATATGTATATATATATATATATATATATATATACACATACATATATATATATATATATATATAGTATCTCACAAAAGTGAGTACACCCCTCACATTTTTGTAAATATTTTATTCTATCTTTTCATGTGACAACACTGAAGAAATGACACTTGTCTACAATGTAAAGTAGTGAGTGTACAGCTTGTATAACAGTGTAAATTTGCTGCCCCCTCAAAATAACTCAACACACAGCCATTAATGTCTAAACCGCTGGCAACAAAAGTAAGTACACCCCTAAATGAAAATGTTCAAATTTGGCCCAATTAGCCATTTTCCCTCCCCGGTGTCATGTGACTCGTTAGTGTTACAAGGTCTCAGGTGTGAATGGGGAGCAGGTGTGTTAAATTTGGTGTTATCACTCTCACTCTCTCATACTGGTCACTAGAAGTTCAGCATGGCACCTCATGGCAAAGAACTCTCTGAGGATCTGAAATAAAGAATTATTGCTCTACATAAAGATGGCCTAGGCTATAAGAAGATTGCCAAGACCCTGAAACTGAGCTGCAGCACGGTGGTCAAGACCATACAGCGGTTTAACAGGACTGGATCCGAGGTCAGTTCTTTATGAAGAACATTTTTCAGTTTTACTGGTCCTAGTTTGGCTTACAGCAGGCGTGTCACACTGGGATTGTTATTGACCCAGTTGTTCTCCAGTTGTTAATGGCTGGAATTTACATAATTTTGCTGGCCTCTTTCTCTGCAGTCAAAGTTACAATATGTACTAGAGAATGACAAAGGTGGTATGCTTTTTCTTCCTGAAATTAGGTAGGTGTGGACCTTCGTAGACATAATGTGGACCCTTAAAGATTTATTCCACTGAATTTGATCCACTGATACATTTGAGTTTGAGATGCCTGGCTTACGCCCCGTACACACGGTCGGACATTGATCGGACATTCCGACAACAAAATCCTAGGATTTTTTCCAATCGATGTTGGCTCAAACTTGTCTTGCATACACACGGTCACACAAAGTTGTCGGAAAATCCGATCATTCTAAACGCGGTGACGTAAAACGGGTACGTCGGGACTATAAACGGGGCAGTGGCCAATAGCTTTCATCTCTTTATTTATTCTGAGCATGCGTGGCACTTTGTGCGTCGGATTTGTGTACACACGATCGGAATTTCCGACAACGGATTTTGTTGTCGGAAAATTTTATATCCTGCTCTCAAACTTTGTGTGTCGGAAAATCCGATGGAAAATGTCCAATGGAGCCCACACACGGTCGGAATTTCCGACAACACGCTCCTATCGGACATTTTCCATCGGAAAATCCGACCGTGTGTACGGGGCATTAGAGTATTGTGATGATTTGTAATTTTTTTTTTTTTTACCTGAGATGAGTGTACCGTATTTTGGCATAAATCAAACACACATAACTAAACCTATATTTCCCATAGTTAATTATAACTAGGGTTGAGCAAATTGAAGAGTTTTTCCCTCAAAATATTGAACAAAATTAGGAAAGTTTGCCAAAACTTTTCTGTTCTAGCAAAATTTGTTGACGTCAATGTAGAAGTCAAAATTAAGGCATTTCGAGTATTGGTGGTTTTAGAGATTTAACCACATGCCGCACGCCAAATTTACGTCGGCGGAATGGCATGGGCAGACAAAAGGGCGTACCCGCACGTCCCTTTAAAATTCCTGCCTAGCGAGCGTGCCTGCGGGAGTCGCGGGTCCCGCAAACTCGGTGTTGGCCGGTGGCCCGCAAAAGCGGTGAGGAGAGGCGGAACGGGGAGATGTAAACAAGGCATTTCCTGTTCTGCCCAGCAACATGACAAGGATCTACTGCTCCCTGTCATCGGGAGCAGTGATCTCTGTCATGTTGTAGTGAGCCCATCCCCCCTACAGTTAGAACACATCCAGGGAACACACTTAACCCCTTGATCGCCCACTATTGTTTAACCCCTTCCCTGCTGATGACATTTATACAGTAATCAGTGGCTATTTTTAGCTCTGATCGCTGTATAAATGTCAATGGTTCCAAAATAGTGTCAAAAGTGTCCCATCTGTCCGCCGCAATGTCGCAGTCATGATAAAAAAATCACAGATCGCCACCATTACTAGTAAAAAAAAAATTATATCAAAAATGCCATAAAACTATCCTCTATTTTGTAGACGCTATTACTTTTGTGCAAACCAATCAATATACGCTTATTGCGATTTTTATTATGAAAAATATGTAGAAGAATACATATCAGCCTAAACTGTGGAAGAAATGTGTTTTTTGATATATTTTTGGGGGATATTAATTATAGCAAAAAGTAAAAAAAATTTCTTTTTTTTCAAAATTGTTTGCTCTTTTTTTGTTTATAGCGCAAAAAATAAAAACCACAGAGGTGATCAAATACCACCAAAAGAAAGCTCTATTTGTGGGGAAAAAAGGACATCAATTTTGTTTGGATGAACTTTGCACGACCGCGCAATTGTCAGCTAAAGCGACGCAGTGCCATATCGCAAAAAATGCTCTGGCCTGGAAGGGGGTAAATCCTTCCGGGGCTGAAGTGGTTAAATAACTCCTGAGGGTTAAAGATCCTTTATACTGGCCTCAACACTAGTACATTTTCGTAAGAACATTTGAATTTGGAACTAACAAAAACCACATACTGTACACTGTTAGAAATTAATTTGTTCAGGAAAAAAATTCCACTCTGCCCCTTGAAACTTTCTTGTCACAGCAGTCAAAAACAAACATTGATTTGACCCCACTAACCATTAGAAAAGCAAACCAACATTCTGAAAATGAAATATTTCAATAGAAATTCTACTAATGTAGGACCAGCTTTAGACTATTCTTACATTAGAAGATTTTTGAATGAACATTCATACAAAAATTTGTATGAAAATTTTCAGTACATTTGATGACTCGAGGAACGTTGTACGAAAGTCTTTTAAAATTGTGTTTGCTTTTTACATTTAATTATGGAGTGAATGGACTTTCCCATTTCAATGAAAACCATATACACAGGTACAAATTTGTTTGAAAATAAAATTTCCATGCTGCTCCTTTAAATTTTCAGGTCACTTTGGTTAAAAATGATTTGACCCCACTAATAATTAGAAAATTGAATGAATGTTCTTAACCTCTTCACGCCAGCCGTATGCATATATGCGGCCTCTCGGCATATGGGCCTTAACACCGAGCGGCCCGGTGTAAACCACTTACTGTGCTGAGAGTGCGCTCCCTGCATGCTCCTTGCAGGGTAGCTGGTGGGGATCGGTAAGCTCCCAATGCATACTTGCGACCGGGAGATTTCCAATCATATGACAGCTGTGATAGCCAATCACATCGGTCACATGACCCAAATGCGCTCCTCCATCTCCCGGCTTTTAGAACTCTTAAAGGGCCTGGGAGGTGGTCAGTGTGAAAGAGTTAAAATGAAACATCTTGAATGAGATTCTACTAGTGTATAGCCAGCTTAAATACAGTGCGTTGAAATAGTATTCGTGCCCCTTGAAATTTTCCATATTTTGTCATGTTACAACCAAAAACATAAATGTATTTTATTGTGTTTTTTTGTGATAGACCAACACAAAGTGGCACATAATTGTGAAGTGGAAGGAAAATGATAAATGGTTTTCAAATAATTTTACAAATAAATATGTGAAAAGTGTGGGTTACATTTGTATGGCGCCCCCCTGAGTCAGTATTTTGTAGAACCTCCTTTCTCTGCAATTACAGCTGCAAGTCTTTTTGGGGATGTCTCTACCAGCTTTGCACTTCTAGAGAGTGACATTTTTGCCCATTCTTCTTTGCAAAATATCTCAAGCTCTGTCAGGTTGGATGGAGAGCGTCTGTGAACAGCAATTTTCAAGTCTTTTCAAAAGATTCTCAATTGGATTTAGGTCTGGACTTTGACTGGGCCATTCTAACACATGAATATGCTTTGATCTAAACCATTCCATTGTAGCTCTGGCTGTATGTTTAGGGTCGTTGTCCTGCTGGAAGATGAACCTCCATCCCAGTGTCAAAACTTTTGCAGATTCTAACAGGTTTTCTTCTAAGATTGCCCTGTATTTGG
This sequence comes from Lithobates clamitans, assembly GCA_037952925.1. Classification (NCBI taxonomy): domain Eukaryota; kingdom Metazoa; phylum Chordata; class Amphibia; order Anura; family Ranidae; genus Lithobates; species Lithobates clamitans. Next base: position 1,726,950 of record JBBGZY010000275.1, on the reverse strand, counting down.
CTCCATCCATTTTCCCATCAACTCTGACCAGTTTTCCTGTCCCTGCTGAAGAAAATCATCCCCACAACATGATGCTGCCACCACCATGTTTCACGGTGGGGATGGGGTGTTCAGGGTGATGTGCAGTGTTAGTTTTCCGCCACACATAGCATTTTGCATTTAGACCAAAAAGTTCCATTTTGGTCTAATCTGACCAGAGCACCTTCTTTCACATGTTTGCTGTGCCCCCCACATGGCTTCTCGCAAACTGCAAACGGGACTTCTTATGGCTTTCATTCAACAATGTCTTTCTTGTTTCCACTCTTCCATAAAGGCCAGATTTGTGGAGAGCACGACTAATAGTTGTCCTGTGGACAGATTCTCCCACCTGAGCTGTGGATCTCTGCAGCTCCTCCAGAGTCACCATGGGCTTCTCAGTTTAGGTGCGCAGACATGTCTTGGTAGGTTTGCAGTTGTCCCATACTCTTTCCATTTTTGGATGATGGATTGAACAGAGCTCCGTGAGATGTTCAAAGCTTGGGATATTTTTTTTATAACCTAAGCCTGCTAACTTCTCCACAGCTTTATCCCTGACCTGTCTGGTGTGTTCTTTGGCCTTCGTGATGCTGTTTGTTCACTAAGGGTCTCTAACAAACCGCTGAGGGCTTCACAGAACAGTTGTATTTATACTGAGATTAAATAGGTGGACTCGATTTACTAATTAGGTGACTTCTGAAGGCAATTGGTTCCACTAGCTTTTAGTTGGGGGTATCAGAGTAAAGGGGGCTGAATACAAATGCACCTCACACTTTTCAGATATTTATTTGTAAACAATTTAGAAAACCATTTATAATTTTCTTTCCACTTCACAATTATGTGCCTCTTTGTGTTAGTCTATCACATAAAATCCAAATAAAATACATATATGTTTTTGGTTGTAACATGACAAAATGTGGAAAATTTCAAGAGGTATGAATACTTTTTCAAGGCACTGTATTTTCCTGTGCCAAAAAAATGTCCAAAAAGTACAAAGAAAATGGCTAAAATACAAAGTAAATAATAATAATAAAAAAATGTAGGCAGCTTACTGTGCAAAATTGAGAGTATCCAGCTTGATGAAAATATGCCGAAATTGGTACATTTACAGCGAAATTACTCTTAATCAATTCATTTTTTAGGAAGTTCATTTAGCATTTTAATCTACTATCGTGCATACAATACATAAAGCGCATGTAGCTAAGACACAGGAGAAAACCCTGGCATTAGCCTGAATATAATAAAAAAAAGGTAATTATCGTGTTACGCAATTCCGCGTCAGTTTTGTATGGTTGCTATACACAGACCCATGAGTGCTGGCACACATATGTTCATCTTCTCTGGAGCTCACGCGGCAGTGAAATATGTAACACATTATTAATATAGCAAAATCGAGCTCCAGTTTCTAGTAACACGGTTTGTTGAAATATTCCACTTTCCCACCGTTCCCATAAACTGCTACTCCCAACCGCAGCTGCAACAACATGATAGCTTGTAAATCATACTGTCAGGCCTGGGTTATTATCTTCCTTTGCAGGAACTGCTACGTGAACATTTCTAACCTGTCCTGCTGCAAAGCAAGATATTAAGAACAAATTATTTCACTAATAATTTCATGTTCTCTTCAGGCCGATATCACTGCTCAGTCCTCACCTTCCCCAGCCTTTCCAGCCCTTCTCCCACCGATCTCTCTGTATCTTAACCCTTTCACAGTGTCATAGTCTTTTTTTTTGTTCTTTTTGTAAAGACCCCAAAATAATGAGTATTTTCTGTCAAAAACCATGAATCAGACTGAGACAGAAATACAGTTAAATAACACTTGTTTAATAATAATAAAAAAAGGTAAATAGAGTAAACGTAGTCAAAACATAGCCAGAGTTCAGGAACCGGAACGGATAGTCAGACAAGCCAAAACATCAGGGAGCCAGAGATGAGCGTAGTAGAACAGCAAGCAGGATCTGGAGCCAGAAGGAATGTCAGCCAAGCAAGTCTTTAACAGGAACACAGGAGAGCGTCTCTAGAGATATGAGCAAGGCGAAGGCAGAGATCATCTGGGATGGATGGCTTAAGTAGGCAGGACTGACGAGCAGGATATCATTAACAGGTGAGTCAATGTGGAGAAATAGGAGCTGGCAATTAGCTGACAGCTGAGAGGCCAGCTCAGAGAAGGAAGGGCTGAGCCCAGCCCTGACATTTTCTTAATGTGAAAGTAATACTGGGAGTATGCTACAGGCCCCCTAACCAAAGGGAGGAGGCGGACCTCCTATCACAATTTGGAATAGCGGCAAGGAAGGGAATGGTCATTATAATGGGGGATTTTATTTATCCAGACATAGACTAGGTGGAAGGAACCGCGCATTCATCAAAGGCTCGCCAGTTCCTAAATGTCTTGCAGGACAATTTCATGGGTCAGATGGCAAATGCACCAACTAGAAACAAAGCGTTACCAGACCTACTGATTACCAACAATACAGACCTGATCACGGAGGTGGAAATAAGGGGCAATTTAGGAAACATCGATCACAGGTCAATTTGTTTCAGTATAAATCACACAAATAGGAAACATAAGGGGAATACAAAGACACTGAATTTCAAAAGAGCCAACTTCCCTAAACTGCGATCCTTGCTAGAAGATACTAAATGGGATAAAATCTTAGGAATAAAGAACACAGAGGAAAATGGGTATGCTTTAAGAGCATATTAAATAAGGGTATTAGCCAGTGCATCTCAATGGGAAATACATTTAAAAGAGCTAATAAAAGTCCTGGGTGGCTTAACTCCAATGTGTAAATGCATATAAAAGCAAAGGAGAAGGCCTTCCAAACACACAAGGCTGAGGGATCATTATCAGCATTTCAACTTTACAAAGAATGCAACAAGAAATATAAGGGTGCAATCAGGGTGGCTAAGATGGAACACAAAAGGCACATAGCGGAGGAGAGTAAAAAAAATCCCAAGAAATTCTTTAAGTACATAAATAGAAGAAAGGGAGGTCAGATCATATCAGTCCCATAAAGAATCATGACATTTTTAGCTCTGATCGCTGTATAAATGTCAATGGTCCCAAAAAAGTGTCAAAAGTGTCCGATCTGTCCGCCGCAATGTCGCAATCACGATAAAAATCGATGATCACCGCCATTACTAGTAAAAAAAAATAAAAAAAATATAAAAATGCCATAAATCTATCCCCTATTTTGTAGACGTATAACTTTTACGCAAACCAATCAATATAGGCTTATTGCAATTTTTTTTTTTTTTACCAAAAATATGTAGAAGAATACATATCGGCTTTATTTTTTCTTAAATTTGGGATATTTATTATAGCAAAAAGTAAAAAATATTGTGTCTTTTTCAAAACTTACGCTTTTTTTGTTTATAGCGCAAAAAATAAAAACCGCAGAGGTGATCAAATACCACAACGAGAAAGCATTTGTGGGGAAAAAAGGACATCAATTTTGTTTGGGTACAAAATCGCACGACCGCGCAATTGTCTGTTAAAGCGACGCAGTGCCGTATCGCAAAAAATGGCCTGGTCAGGAAGGGGGCAAATCCTTCCGGGGCTGAAGTGGTTAAAGTGGATCTAAAGGCTGAAGGCCATTCATGAAATTTGAGCTGGGCACATATATCTGCAGTGTTTTCTTATCTCTCTTTAAAGCCCTAAGGACTGTGGCTTTCTCCTGCTCCGTTCTTCTGTTAACAGCATGATAACTCCTGACAAGTTCTCCTTCAACTGTGATACAACCAGCCTGAATTTTGTGTCAGGGTTGGTGCTATAAATAGATTGACAGAGAGCTGGTCTATTTACAGCACAGCTCTGAATTGTTTCTTCCTTTTCAATTAGTTTTGGATGGAGTGCATACAGATTAGATCACCTGTCAGTTTTTAATTGCTCTCTGTGTCCCTGTTAAGGAGATTCACCTTCTCTTTGTCCTGTTTACCATTATCATTGAAAGTGAACGTAAAAGAAAACCCCAAATTTTGGGTTGTCCCCAGAAAAGTAATAGTGGGGAAATCTTCCAATGGGGGACACTAGTTCTGGTGACCTGGGGGGCCCCAAGGAATTCCCCTGATTTGCAGGGATTTCCTCTCACTTCCTGTTTGGCTATGGGACACTAAGTGAAAGGAAATATCCACAATGGAACACAGATGGCGATAAACAAATCTGACAGGGGTTATAACCCTCCCTTACTCTATCCAAGATGAAAAACAAAGTTCTGCCTATAGTTCTACTCTAATGCATTCCATGCATTAAGGTAAAAACCTTCTGAGTGCAGCCTGTGGCTGTGAAATGGCGACAAACTTGGTAACCTATATTTTCCAGGTGACGCTTTAAAAACTCCTACAGTTTAGAGTTAAATTAGAGTTCCACCCATATAAAAGTCAGCAGCTACAAAAAGCATAGCTGCTGACTTTTAATAATCGGACATTCACCTGTCCCACGGTCCAGCGATGCGGGCGAACGAGGCATTGTGATTGTGGGCGCCCAGCTGTGGCTTCACAGCCCCGCACGCACTGTGAATGCATGAGCCGCATTGGGCGCTGTGACTGGCCGGGCAATCTTCTGGGATCTGTGACCTGTCCCAGAAGATTGCATGGAGGGAGGGGGGAGAGGTAAACTTCCTTCCGGCTCTGCGGAGCACCGGGAGGAGGTGGGAGCTGGGTGCCTCTAAAAAGAGGGTATCCGCTCCACCCCCCCCCCCCCCCAAAAAAAAATGACATGACAAATGTGGCATGTCAGGGATCACCTTCACTTAAAGCGAAAGTTCCATTTTTGGATGGAACTCCGCTTTAATCATGAATAATAGGTCTAGATTTATTGCTCTCACTCCAGTGTGCACGTCCCTCGATGCCTGCATTTACATTTGTCTGTTTGTGTATGGGGGGGGTGGGGCTAAAAAAATACCTTGGTGGGAGATTGCAAGTGCCTGGGTGTAACTTTTTTTTATTACACTTTTTTTTTAAAAATTTTTACAACCTTTTTTAAATTTTTTTTATATCCCCCTATGTGATGCATTTTTGTCTTTTAGACCGCTAATGTCTCACCTGCCCTTCTATGAATAATAGATTTGAAATGATTGGTCTCACTCTGCTGTGCACGGCGATACTTAACATGTGTAGTGCAATTGATGTTTTTGTGCGTAGGCACCCCAATGCGTGCATTTATGTATGTTGATGTACTTAGGGGTGGGACGGCACTTCAAGGTTTTGAGGGGGATTTTAAGTGATTTGGTGTAACTTTAATCTTTTTCCCTTTTTTTTTGTTGTTAACTCCTCTTTCTTTTCATCGCATAGGGGACAAAAAGTCCCCTTATGTAATACATTTTTGTTGACAGATTCTCTTTATTCTTTTAGACCCCTGATGTCTCAATTGCCCTTCAATGAAAGTAATGGTGTGCAAAGCATGCTCCATTAGCTTCTTTCCCCAACCATACTGGCTGGCACAAGTGATACCAGGACCTGGAAATTACGTTTTACACATCACTTCCGAGTCATTTACAGGCTGGGAGATCAGCAAACAGACGTTTGCTGATCTCCCTTCCCTCTACTCTGTGGTACCTTCCATGCTGGTCCCGGGTCCTCTGATGGACACATGGAGCCCAGGAAACATGACAAGGGCGCGCCCTGGGGTAGACGTGGCACATACAGAGGTGTGTGGAAACGATCCACAAGCTGCACAGCCACTGGATCTCTTCCATCTGACAGTCAGCTTGTCAGATTTACACAGAGTGTGGATGGTCAGTACAATGCTCTGTCTCCCTTATTGCTCTATGTTGAGGTATGGACCTTTGGTTAAAGAGCTGGAGGACGTGTCAGTGGACGCCAAAGTGTGATAACCACAGTGTTTGTGTTCCATTGATAACAAGTTCCTTTGCAGTGGTGGCAGATGGGACTTGTAGTTTAGTCATGCACAGATCTCTGTGTATGAATGGCATGGCTGCGCATGGCCCAGCAAAATTTAAAAAGTGACAGGAGAATTTATTATTATCTCCCCGTTCTCACCCTCTCAATCTAATCCTATGTGTCATTTATTTCCTCCAATCAGTGTCAGGTCAAGGTCATCCAGTGCCCAGGTTAAAGATGCCAAACTGTGCCCTCCCCTCCTCTGTGATGTGCACACCTGATAGTCTTCTCCAGCTGTGATCATCTTCCCAGCTGCTGTTACAGCAATGTCCCTCTACTACTCCAGGTCCACCATTTGGTTTTCACATGGATCCAGAGGTGTGCAATAACGTTGTAGCACCTTCTTGCTGTGTGTTCTCTGCTTCTGCTGGTCTTCTTGTACTGATTGTGAATAGTGCTGCACTGGCCACAAGCAAAGCAAACGGCAGGGCACTCATGTGATGAGGAGGGTGCAGATTACCACGTAGCCAACAGAGCAGCTGCCCCTCCAGCCCCTTCCCCATCCTTGCCCTGGTGGGAAGCATTCTATCAGAGTGTAGAGCAGGGGCGGACTGACCATTCGGGCGCTCGGGCACTGCCCGAGGGCCCCATGCCACTAAGGGGCCCCATCAGGGTTGTCAGCCTCAATAAAACCAGGGACAGTATGTAAAAAGTTGTGTTTTTTTAAAAATACCAAGATTATAGCTGCCCCGCCTCTCCAGTACCTTTTCAGTGTGTGCATGCGTATACTGTGTGTGTATACTGTGTGTATATTGTGTGTCTGTGTGTGTATACTGTATGTGTGTGTGTGTCTACCGTGTGGCCCCATAATCTATTGTCTGGGGGCTCCATAATCTTCTATTGCCTGGGGGCCCCATAATCTCCTATTGCCCGGGGGCCCCATAATCTCCTATTACCCGGGGGCCCCATGAGTTGTCAGTCCGCCCCTGGTGCAGAGTGAACTTTACTAACTTGCAGCTTCAAGACAGAATAACTGCAAAGAACAGAAGTGTCCCTAGACTTCCTGGGGCTGCATCATATAGACAATGCAGAATGCATTCTCTACATACAACTGGGTAAGTTCTGACTCTAGAAGAATACTTTTGTGATCATACCTCACTTTCACAGCACATGGGGAAAATGTCCAATGTCACATGATTAAACTAATGTTCAATGTATCCTTACAAAAACCCTTGTTATACAAAGGGGATAGGGGGCTTTTCTCCATAGATTTTAGATTAAGGTTCTCCAGGATCTCATTCACTAAAGAAAGTCTCGATCTCCATTCCTTGGATCCTCCCTTCTTTAATACCCTGGTTAGACTTCTTCTAAGTTTGGGGGCTTGATCCAGGGCATCCAACGCAGCCCTTTTTGTCACCCCTCTGCCCCACACATCATAAGTCAAAATCTAGTCTTGCTTTCAAACCCCCCCCGCTATGTAGCACAACATCCCTCCATACTTCACCGGGGCACTTGGTCTGTAGTGTCTGGGTGGACTAAGCAGAGCTACCCTTAGAAATCATAAATCAAGAGGCCCCATACAGCCTAAGGGACAGCCCCCCCTCCCCAAACAGCCCCCCCCCCCACTTGTACACCTACAAGTGGTGGAAAAAGACATGTTGATACCTTCTGTTTTAAAAAGGCTTTACTCTGCTTCGCACCGAGTAAAGGATTTTAATACTTTAGTCACTTCTCACCATAACCTGTATGGTTATACTTCTCTTGTTGGGTTTCAAGCCCTACTCCATAGAAGCCATTGTTTCATTACATTCCACTGATAATGGCCAAATACCAGTTCCGGGTTCAACTCTATGGAGGCCCCTAGGCAGTACAAACCTTGGAGACCCCCCCTCACAGGTTTCTGGAGGTTTCTTGTGCACGTGCTCTAGTGGGATAACATTTAACTAAGTAGTGCGCATGTCAACCGCTAGATGGAGTTGAACATCAATATTGTACATTACACATACGTAGGTTGCACCAATTTTTTAAAATAAACTGTCAGCTGAAAGAAGAAGAGATTTTAAGAGACAAACTATAATGTAAAGCTGATGTCTATGGTTCATGTACTTTAGGTTGTTATTCGGAACATTAATGTAGCACATTCTCTATAGAGTCTTTAATGTAAAGTTTCCATTTCTTTGAGTTGATTTATTTTCTCTATCTTTTGTAAACGATTTAAGAAAGCTTAATTGTAATTTTCTTTCAAGATAAATATTATTTTGATCTGTTGTTTGGGCCCTTAAATGGCATGGAGCCCTCAGGCCAGCGCCTACTCGGCCTATTTGGTAATCTGGCACTATCAAATAGACTTAAACTACTGTATGCACTTATCACATACATGTTTAAAGGCCAAAATGAGGAGAGGGCTTCCCCTACAACTTTGGTCCAAACACTCCTTAAGATGGTGACAGGGAGTGAAAGGGTACAAAGTTGCATGGGTGACAAGAGTTCAGTCTACAGGTGCCCACTTCTGGTAGGTAACTTGGCAGAGAAGTACTTTTGTAGACTGCTGAGGAGAACACTGGAGAAAAAGGTGAAGAAGCCACAGAGCAGCAAACTGGAATAAGCAGCTGACAGAGGCACCAGAACCCATGACAGGCCAGTGTGGGGCAGCCAGTGCTTGACAAACGGAAAGGATATCATGCAAGATGGAAGGCAGTGGTGTGGTCAGGAGGTAAGCTAAGCTTATCAACAGATAGGCAGCAGGATCGTGGTCAGGAGGCAAGTCGAGGTCAGCAACAGATAGGCAGCAAGATTGTGGTCAGGAGGCAAGTCGAGGTCAGCAATGGATAGGTATCAGCATGATGTTAGAAGCAAGCCTAGGTCACCAACAAGTTGATGGATGAGCCAGGTCATAATTTTACTCGGTCACCACAGAAGGTCAGAGCAGAGAAGAATCCAGAAACAGGTCAGCAATGGGAAATCAGGAATAAACAAAGATTCAGGATGCAGGAAAAAGATGAAGATCATCCAACAACCTCCTTTTTTCAGCACTCTTCTTTAGGCTCGGTTCACGACTCCAAAGTCACGCAACTTTCAATGCAACGTTGGAGTCCAACTTTGATATTACTTTGATGTGTCTTTTCACACTCTGTGGCATTGAAGTCATATCAAAGTCAGACCAAAGTAGTGCAGGAACCTTTTCTAAAGTCAGACAGACTTGTGGAATATCAAGACAGCTCTCATACGGAAACATTGCATTTTCACACTTGCGGTCTCACAAATCGTATCCTATGTTGCATTAGTGTGAACTGAGCCTGAAAGGAGAAGTACAGCCAAAGCTCGTTTAGCTGTACTTCTGTGTATCACAGGAGTGCAAATTGTGAAGCTGAAGCCCGCTGTTGGCTGATGTCACAGATCTGGTCCAGGCTCTGGCAAGATCGCGACCTTTTGGTCGGGATCCACCCACATGCCAGGACTGGCACCTGGCTCAGCCTCTCAGCGAGCCGATGAGAGCGCGAGCCGGCTGCTCCCACCCCCTCAACAGCCCAATGCTCCAGTGAGCGTGGGGGGGGGGGGGGGCAGAGCAGAGAGCAGGTGACTCACAGTCACCTGCTCTCTGCTCAGGTATCTCTGAGAACTGAGTGATCAATGGTGTTTGATCGCTTGGTTCTCAGTGTTAGAGCCGGTGAGGGACAGATGCAGCATCAGACCGATGCTGCATCCAGCTACGTAAGTATGATTTAAAAAAAAAAAAAAAAAAAAATGAATTCTCATACTACACTTTATTTAATTAGTCCATCTAGAGCCAAGTCTGTAATCAGACATGCATAGCCTTTTGCCTGCTAGCACATTATACTCACGCCTATTCTCCCACAAACGAGCGTGCCCACATCCGTAGGCGTGTATAGGCGCATGCATACATCTTCTCCTGAAGCCATCCTGACAGCAGTTTGGAAAAAAATGACTCTATAATAATAGGGTATATGTGTATTATACACCAGTGGTCCTAGATGTGCAATTGGCCAATGAATTGTAAAGGAATAATTTGCATAGTTCCGCCCTCTGTCCTGCAATCAGGAATAAACTTCCTATTTTTGGGATATGTGATGGAATGAGGAATGTGAATACTTTATGTTAAAAAGCCTTTAGGACCAATTTACTCTTGGTTTCACCCTCTGAAGAACGGTGGTTGCCCAGTTGTTGCTCATTTTTTCTGACACCTTAGCGCTGCTATCACAGAAAACCATTGGATTCTTCCAGAAAACCTAATCTCATTGTCTAGTTTATGCTTTAAAGAGACTTTCCCCGTGTCAATAAAAATAAAAATATTCCTAATGGAGCAATTAGGAGCCTTTATGCGTAATTTCCTTTATACTTTACCTGTTTAGTTTATTCACTGGTCAGAATTAGAAAAAAGCCCGTCTCGGAGTTGGTAACAGTAAAAGCTATTTTAATGTCAGCTCAAACTTGACACATTCCTGCATTCATAACACTTATGGCTTCAGACAAAGAAGCTGTCATTGGTTTCCAAAGTCTTGTCAATGTGGCATTAGCGGCATCCAGACAAGGGCCAATGAATGGCTGTACATCATGGAAAGATAAAAAAGAAAAGAAAAAAGGAATGTGTCACATTTTATTTCACATTTTATTATTAGAATGCCAGAATAATTTATTCTTCTTCATTTAGAGAACAGCATCTTTAAACGATATTTAAATTTCACCATTTTAACTATTTACTTCCCAACCTATGGTTTGCCACTTAGATATAAAAAAGAAAGGAAGGCGCGTGGCCTGATGCATGAATCATAATAAAGAGTTTAATATAATAAACAAATTAATTAATAAAGGGGTAGATACAACACATTCAAAATTAAAATAATAATAATAATAACTAACGACAATGTTGTCACTAGATAAACTGACATAAAATGATACCCATATAAAGGATAAAATAAAATGAATACTTGGCTAACGTGTTTCGATGGTATTTATCTTCATCAGAGCCTTGGCCTGCGTGTTATAATAGAGAGACAACTGGATAAGTGGCATAACTCTAGTTGGGTGGTGTAACCATATGAGTGGAATATCCTTCACTGAAGGGATTTATCCTTCCACATCGCAGTGTTCTATATTAAACAGACACCAAACAGACATGTGTAGAGAATTGCAGACGCTAATACAAATGTTAAAATAGTATATAAAATGTGGATTATAAAATATATTAATACATACATACCATATTTATCGGCATATAACACGCACAGTCAGGGGCGGACTGACCATTCGGCCACTCGGGCACTGCCCGAGGGCCCCAGGCCACTAGGGGGCCCCATCAGGGTTGCCAGCCTCAGTAAAACCAGGGACAGTATGTAGAAATCTGTGTTTTTTTTTTACATTTGTCTCTGAAATGTCCCTTACCGACGTCCATTTGGTCTAAAAATCCCGAGATTATAGCTGCCCCACCTCTCCAGTACATTCTCAGCCAATAGAAACATGTCTGTGTATACTGTGTGCACATGTCTGTGTATACTGTGTGTGTGTATACTGTGTGTAAATGTATGTGTATACTGTGTGATTGTATACTGTGTGGCCATTATCCCTGATTGCCTGGGGGCCCCATAATCTCCTATTGCCCGGGGGCCCCATGAGTTATCAGTCCGTCCCTGCGCGCAGACGTATAACACGCACCCCAATATTAAGAGGGAAGTTTAAGAAAAAAAACTTACATTTTAAATAAAGAACTTTGAAGCAAAATTAGGGCTCATCAATGCACCCTGCTCAGTGCCCATCTGCAGCCATTAAATTGCCCAACAATGCACCCTGTTCAGTGCCCATCTGCAGCCTCACCTTTCCCATCATTGCAGCCTCGCCAGTGTTGGATTATCCCTGCTGTCTCCGGGGGAAGAGGAGGAGACAGCAGGGATACAAAGAATTACACAGAGCCGCGATCTCCTGTGTACCCGGCCAGGCCCGGATTTACTCCCTTTGCCGCCCCAAGGCCGGGTCCTTCAATGCCGCCCCCCGCCCCCCACACACACACCACGTCCTTTATCGATGACTTCTACAATAGATCAATTAAAAACATATCTCCACACACGAGAACACTGAAAATAACTGGCTTTAATTGTACAGACTAAAAATACTTCAGGGTAAGCGCGCGAGGGGTAAGGATTTTTCGCAGGCAAATTTTCAAGGCAATGGCTGGTGTTAGTGCTTCAATCATCCCCGGCACCATGGTTGTTATGGTGTCAGGATGATTGAAACACATTATTCCTATCATTACATTGTAATATAAACTGAAATAGTTCAACTCACCATAATGCAGAATCATTGGGAGCCCTGAGCATGTCACTTGCCACCATCTCTTGTCACTTGCCACTATGCCTGCCGCCAGATGGGGATATCACTTGCCACGCTGCCTGCCACCAGATGGGGATGTCACTTGCCACTATGCCTGCCACCAGATGGGGATGTCACTTGCCACGCTGCCTGCCGCCAGATGGGGATGTCACTTGCCACGCTGCCTGCCGCCAGATGGGGATGTCACTTGCCACGCTGCCTGCCGCCAGATGGGGATATCACTTGCCACGCTGCCTGCCACCAGATGGGGATGTCACTTGCCACACTGCCTGCCACCAGATGGGGATGTCACTTGCCACGCTGCCTGCCGCCAGATGGGGATGTCACTTGCCACGCTACCTGCCGCCAGATGGGGATGTCACTTGCCACGCTGCCTGCCGCCAGATGGGGATGTCACTTGCCACGCTGCCTGTCACCAGATGGGGATGTCACTTGCCATGCTGCCTGCCACCAGATGGGGATGTCACTTGCCACGCTGCCTGCCACCAGATGGGGATGTCACTTGCCACGCTGCCTGCCACCAGATGGGGATGTCACTTGCCACCAGATTGGGATGTCACTTGCCACCAGATGGGGATGTCACTTGCCACCAGATGGGGATGTCACTTGTCACCAGATTGGGATGTCACTTGCCACCAGATTGGGATGTCACTTACCACCAGATTGGGATGTCCCTTGCCATGCTGCCTGCCACCAGAAGGAGGAGGGCGGAACAGCGGTGCGGGCAATGAGAGATGTCATCTTTCTCCCTCGCCGCCGCACCGCTGACATTACTTGCTATTTTTTCAAAAATGGCGCCGGGCGGTGCAAGTACGCTACTGCGCATGCGCCGCCCGGCGCAAGTACGCTACTGCGCATGCACCGCCAGGCCGAGCGCTTACGAGCTTTCCCGAGCCCGGCCGACCGGCTTCGGAACGGCGCATACGCAGTTTCGTGGTCGGCTCGCGGCCATCTTTCTATGGGCACTGGTGCCCATAATAGACTGCAGCACGAAAGGGGGGGCGGCCGCGAAGTCGCTGCAGGAGCGGCGCCGCCCCTACACCACTGCCGCCCCGAGGCCTGGCCTCGGTGGCCTTGTGGCTAATCCGGCCCTGTACCCGGCGCTCCGTCACTCACAGCCACGCCTCCTGGCCCTGCTCATATGATAGACAGAACAGTGGCCCAATGCGGGGCCAGGAGGCGTGGCTGTGAGTGACGGAGCGCCGGGTACGCAGGAGATCGCGGCTCTATGTAATTCAGCGGCGCTCGCTCCTCTTCCCTCAGAGACAGCAGGGATTGCCGGTATAACACGCACGCACGATTTTCCCCTGATAAATACGGTATATATCAATATATTTCATAATCCACATTTTATATGAAAAAAAAAATGTCACGTGGCACCCTCCTTTGCGCGACAGCACTGTTCTTAGGACGGCCGCCTCTCCTGCCCACCCCTTTCCCTGACTGGTCCTGTTTGTACTTGAAGACATATCACTACCTTTTTTTAATGGAACATACTATGAGATATATACATAGACCTGAAAATGGAAACAATCCCATGTTGCGCTAACCCCAACATAAATTTAAAAAACGTCATAAATAGTATAATGATAAACAGTTTATAAGTACAATGTGAAAAACAATTTCAGTTGGAAAGAAAAAAAAAGTGCAAGGTGATCCAAAAAGGGCGGAGCCTGCTGTGACGTCATCGTGCTACCGGATGTTTACATGCAGCCGTTTTGCTTACTGGTCGGAATTGATGTATCGAATGCCAAACTATTTGGTTTTAAATGTGAGTGCCTTTCTTTTACAGTACAGTGGAGCCTTGGTTAATGAGTAACGCGGTTAACGAGCGTTTTGAAAGACGAGCAACTTTTTTTTCAAAAATCCTGACTTGGTTTGCGAGTGTTGTCTCGCAAAACGAGCAGAATTCAAGCTAATATGGTGTGCAGTACCGCATTTGGCCAGAGGTGAGGGGTGCCGGTGAACGGTTCGGAGCCGTTCAGAGACGTTCGTAAATACTCGAAATACTCCGTTCCCGAGCGTTTCCGAGCCTTTCCACGGGTTTACGACTTCAGCCGAGCTGTCCCCGGGTATTTCCGAGGCTCTCCGGCGCCCCCCCTCACCTCTGGCCATATGCGGTATTGCATGCAATAGAAGTCAATGCGGAACAAATGATCTTTGTTTCCATTGACTTCTATGGGGAAACTCGCTTTGATATGCAAGTGGTTTGGATTACAAGCATTCTCCTGGAACGGATTATGCTCGTAATCCAAGGCTCCACTGTATTATTTAAATTGGTCTTATTGGTACACACATGTGGCACTTTTTTTTTTATATATGTATGCAAATGATCCCACAATTGAGAGTGTCCAGAGTTACTTCATATGAGTGGCACCACCCCAATACCCAGAGGATCCAGGCTTAAGGACCAACATAGCCCTTGGAGCAAATGCGATGTTTGACTTTCCCATCATAAGGATGTCATGGCTATCTGGTAAACCTCTCTGGATTCTTTTTGTACCATCTTCTTTCAAAGTGCTATTTTCAGCTAATCATCACCACAGGGGATATTGTCCATTTCTTGGACCACCTTGCACTTTTTTTTCCTTTCAACTGAAATTTTTTTTCACATTGGACTTATGTTTGTAACTGTTTATCACTATATATTTATGACATTTTTCAATTTATGTTGGGGTTAGCACAACATGCGATTGTTGCAAGGTTTGAAACAAGAGAATCTGGATGCCGCACACTGGATAAAGTTGAAAATTCTTCTTTATTGTAAAAATAGCATCATCAAAAATACAGGACAATCAGGCAGATGGTACAGACACATCTGACGCGTTTCGCACTCTAGTTTGAGTGCTTATTCATAGCTATGAGTAAGCACTCAAACTAGATTGCAAAACGCGTCAGCTGTGTCTGTACCATCTGCCTGATTGTCCTGTATTTTTGATGATCCTATTTTTACAATAAAGAAGAATTTTCAACTTTATCCAGTGTGCGGCATCCAGATTCTCTTGTTTCACACCTTGCTTCAATTTGCATTTAGCCAGCACCTGGGACTCCCCTCCTCTGAAGGATCTACTCAACACACACCTGGGAGCAAGTCTACCTGAGCGGTGAATCACTTTCCCTGTTTTAACATGCGATTGTTACCATATCACTACTTTTAAAGATCATTTCTATGCCTGGTTTGCTTTAGTTGGGTATTTACACTATATTACCAAAAGTATTGGGACACCTGCCTTTACATGAACTTTAATGGCACCCCAGTCTTAGTCCGTAGGGTTCAATATTGAGTTGGCCCACCCTTTCCAGCTATAACAGCTTCAACTCTTCTGGGAAGGCTGTCCACAAGGTTTAGGAGGGTGTCTTTGGGAATGTCTGACCATTCTTCCAGAAGCGCATTTGTGAGGTGAGGCACTGATGTTGGACGAGAAGACCTGGGTCGCAGTCTCCACTCTAATTCATCCCAAAAGGTGTTCTATCGGGTTGAGGTCAGGACTCTGTGCAGGCCAGTCAAGTTTCTTCACCCCAAACTCGCTCATCCATGTCTTTATGGACCTTCAATCATCCTGACACCATAACAACCATGGTGCCAGGATGATTGAAGCGCCAACACCAGCCATTTGCCCGATAAATTGCCCGCAAAAAAAACATATTTTCTGGCAGTGCCCCTCCCGAGACTAGACTCTGGATCCGCCCCTGCCATGGGACATGTAGTCCTTAGAAATGGAAAGCAAACAGCAGGAGAACCAGCAAAGCATGCAGGGAATCCAGGATGGCCGGCAGACAGGCAGCACTCACAACATTAAAGTAGATTTCTCAATCAAACTTACATTGGATTGTTCAAAATGACTATTGTTTTTATCATTATTACAATGCCGACATTATAAAATGAAAGTGTATGCTGTGACCATAGAACTAAAATTCTTTAAATTATATACACAGTTACCTATCATATATTAATCATTTCAGATTGCTTATCTTTTATGAACCAGATTTGGTTTGTACATTATAGCTGCAGTATGCATCTACTGAATAGGGATAAGTAGAGTAATTTCGGCAAAATAGATTTTTCTGTGAAGTCACTTATTTCAACAAAGCAGACACTCTCAATTTTGCTTATTGCTGCTTATGTGAAATCTGCTTAAAAACATCTACTTTTTTTTTTTTTTTTAATTATGATTATTTAGAGCAGTGGTTCTCAACTCCTGTCCTCAGGACCCACTGATAGGCCAGGTTTGCAAGATACTTTTCCCTTTAATGTTCTTTATATTTGTGTGTTTGTTTTTATCTATTATATTTTTGCTTTTTGATTATTATTTGTGTACTGTCACCTTATTTTTTTTATGCTACTTACTCCAAGATTCTGCTCTTTCCTGGTTCTCTTCCTATCTCTCAGAGCTCTCCTTCGGTGTTACTTATAACTTTGTCTCCTCCTCTCCACTTCCTCTTTCTGTAAGGGTCCCCCAAGGCTCTTTTCTTGGACCTTCTCCTCTCCACTTCCTCTTTCTGTAAGGGTCCCCCAAGGCTCTGTTCTTGGACCTCCTCCTCTCCACTTCCTCTTTCTGTAAGGGTCCCCCAAGGCTCTGTTCTTGGACCTCCTCCTCTCCACTTCCTCTTTCTGTAAGGGTCCCCCAAAGCTCTGTTCTTGGACCTCCTCCTCTCCACTTCCTCTTTCTGTAAGGGTCCCCCAAGGCTCTGTTCTTGGACCTCCTCCTCTCCACTTCCTCTTTCTGTAAGGGTCCCCCAAAGCTCTGTTCTTGGACCTTCTCCTTTCCACTTCTTCTTTCTGTAAGGGTCCCCCAAGGCTCTTTTCTTGGACCTCCTCCTCTCCACTTCCTCTTTCTGTAAGGGTCCCCCAAGGCTCTTTTCTTGGACCTCCTCCTCTCCACTTCCTCTTTCTGTAAGGGTCCCCCAAGGCTCTGTTCTTGGACCTCCTCCTCTCCACTTCCTCTTTCTGTAAGGGTCCCCCAAAGCTCTGTTCTTGGACCTTCTCCTTTTCACTTCTTCTTTCTGTAAGGGTCCCCCAAGGGTCTGTTCTTGGTTCTCCTCCTCTCCACTTCCTCTTTCTATAGGGTTCCCTCAAGGCTCTGTTCTTGTACCATTCCTCTTCTCTATCTACACCACCTCCCTTGGTCACTTGATAACCTCCCATGTCTTCCAATACCATCTCTATGCTGATGACACTTTGCTATGGATTCACTTTGCTACGAAACCTTGGTCTGCCCTCCATTTCTCCTTGAGGTCCATTTGGGTCACGTTTCCACAGCCCCTGGGGCAGACATCTCCTGTTACTCCCCACTCACAGGGCTGCTAGCCCCCCTTTTTTTATTTGAGCTGGCCTGTGAGTACTTGGGCCCATTACCCACACTATTTCCTCTTTTTCTTCCCTAGATTAGGAGTCATCCATTTCTGTAAACGTTACTGCACTGGCATTTTTTTTAACATCTTTAGATAAATTTCTTGTAGCTACTCCTGAGGTGGTAAACATGAATGAGGAAAGGCATAGAGTTATAGGATGGCAGGAAATTTGTGGATTGTTATGTATATTGCACTCATGCATTTTCATCTGTTTATAATCATGTATCTCTATCGAAAAACATATCATGTAAACAAATTTTTATGAATTTATAGTGTGTATTATGATTACCTATTATGGATCAGCTCAATACAATTTATTTTTGTTTGGTTTTTTATCATGTCTATTAAATTGTCAATATGAGTTCTGCTACCATGCAATACATTTGTAATCATGTGTACTATTTTGTTTGGTAGTGGTTTGCCTCATTTAAAGTCCTGTGACTTTTGTTTTTGTATACCTCTTTCTGTAAGGGTCCCCAAGGCTCTGTTGTTGGACCTCCTCCTCTCCACTTCCTCTTCCTGCAAGGGTCCCCCAAAGCACTGTTCTTGGACCTCCTCCTCTCCACTTCCTCTTCTTGTAAGGGTCCCCCAAAGCTCTGTTTTTGGACCTCCTCCTCTCCACTTCCTCTTCCTGTAAGGGTCCCCCAAGACTCTGTTCTTGGACCTCCTCCTCTCCACTTCCTATTCCTGTAAGGGTCCCCCAAGACTCTGTTCTTGAATCTTCTCCTTTCCACTTCCTCTTTCTGTAAGGGTCCCCCAAGACTCTGTTCTTGAATCTCCTCCTTTCCACTTCCTCTTTCTGTAGGGGTCCCCCAAGGCTCTGTTCTTGGACCTCCTCCTCTCCACTTCCTCTTTCTGTACAGGTCCCACAAGGCTCTGTTCTTGGACCCCTGCTCTTCTCTATCTACACCTCCTCCCTTGGTCACTTGATAACCTCCCCTGTCTTCCAATACCATCTCTATGCTAATGACACTCATATCTATCTCTCTACCACTCACCCCTTAGGTATTCTTTCGCATCACTAATGTACTAACTGACATATCAAAACGGATGTCACACTACTTCTATAAACAAAATCTCTAAAACTAAAACCGAGGTGATAATATTCAATCCCCCCCGACGTGCCCCCTCCATCACTTTTCCATCAAGACCAATAATGCAACTATCAGTCCCTCCCCTCACGCCAGGGTACTGGGTGTAGTCTTAGACTCTGACCTGTCCTTTCGGCCCCAATTCCAATCACTGTCAAAAGCTTGTAGACTTCACCTCTGCAACATCTCTAAAATTCACCCCTTTTTAACTAATGAAACCACCAAGCTACTCATTCCCTCCCTTGATATCTCTCACCTTGGCTCCTCAAAGGCCTACCTCTCCATTCACGATTCCCTCTTCAGTCTATCATGAATGCTGCTGCCAGACTCATCTACCTTACCAGCCACTCAGTGTCCACCACCAATCTCTGCCAAGCCCTCCACTGGCTTCTGATTGCCCAGTAAATTCAACTAATTTTACAGCTATTTTACAGATTGCCCAGCTACATCACCAAACTTATCTCCAAATATCACCCACACCGTCCTCTCCGCTCCTCTTAAGACATCCTGCTTTCAAGCTCCCTTGTCTCCTTCTCCCATTCTCGTCTCCAGGACTTCTCTAGAACTTCTCCAATCCTCTGGAACTCTCTATCTCAATCTGTCCCGCTATCTCCTAGTCTGGCTGCCTTTAGGCAATCCCTGAAAACTCATCTCTTCAGAGAAGCCTGTCCCACTTCCATCTAACTGAACTTTTATCTCTTCCATCAGCTTATCTCCCACGGTTATAACCATTTGTACCATTTGTCCCACCCTATTAGATTGCAAGCTCTTATGAGCAGAGCCCTCTTAATCCTCTTATATTTTATAATATATATCTATATATAGATAGAGATCTATCTATCTATCTATCTATCTATCTATCTATATATATATATATATATATATATACACACACACACACACACACTCACCAGCCACTTTATTAGGTACACCTGTTCAATTGCTTGGTAACACAAATTGCTAATCAGCCAATCACATGGCAACAACTCAATGCATTTAGGCATCTAGACGTGCTGAAGACGACTTGCTGAAGTTCAAACCGAGCATCAGAATGGGGAAGGAAGGGGGTTTAAGTGACTTTGAACGTGGAATGGTTGTTGGTGCCAGACGGGCTGGTCTGAGTATTTCAAAAACTGCTGATCTACTGGGATTTTCATGCACAACCATCTTTACAGAGAATGGTCCGAAAAAGAGAAAATATCCAGTGAGCGGCAGTTGTGTGGAGAAAAATGCCTTGTTGGAGGTCAGAGGAGAATGGGCAGACTGGGTTGGGATGATAGAAAGGCAACATCAACTCAAATAAGCACTCGTTACAACCAAGGTATGCAGAATACCATCTCTGAATGCACAACACATCGAACCTTGAAGCAGACGGGCTACAGCAGCAGAAGACCTCACCGGGTGCCACTCCTGTCAGCTAAGAACAGGAAACTGAGGCTACAATTTGCACACCAAAATTGGACTATAGAAGTTTGGAAAAACGTTGCCTGGTCTTATGAGTATCGATTTCAGCTGCGACATTCAGATGGTCGGGTCAGAATTTGCAGTAAATAACATGAAGGCATGGATCCATCCTGTCTTGTATCACCGGTTCAGGCTGGTGGTGGTGGAGTAATGCTGTGGGGGATATTTTTTTTATCACACTTTGGGCCCCTTAGTAGCAATCATCTGTGCATGAAGTCACGCAGATCTCAGCTAAGGCACACCTGAAGTCACACTGACATGCGGATTTGAAATCGTGCGATTTTAAGTGAAGTCGCATGATTTCAGAATTGGATTTGGTGTGAACAGGGGCTAAGGGGCTAAACCCAGGACCCTGCATTCACTATATCTGGTCTGCCACAGTACACAGAACATGGAAATGCAATTATTTTAGTAAATACAAACTGCTAAATACCTTTTCTCATCAGCAGTATATATAGCAGTCTTGTGACTTCTATCAATGTCTAGTTAAAGCTTGTAGGAGGAGTTTCCATTCTACTCTGATTGTCCTATGAGGCTGCAGGACCCCTGACCCTCTGTCTGGACAGTGCTGATTGGCCCTGTTCTGATCACATGCACTCTCCCAAGAAAAAATAAATAAACTTTCTAGCAATACACAACAAACTGAGCATGTGCAGCTTGTCCCCTAGCCTCTGTACTATCAGGAGATTGATTGGGGACAGTGGAAAAGGGGAAGATCAGAGAAGACAGGATCAAACAGCATTTTCACACAATGCAGAGGATTAACCCCTTAGGTTCCACAGTGAGTATAACAAGCATGCTTTACTGTTTATACAGACTGATTTTACTGTTGTGGGTTTAGCAACACTTTAGACCCAAAAGCAAACATTCATTATACACAAAGGAAAGGGGAATGGGGTAAAAACACGCCAGGGACTTTAAAAGTGCTTAGATTAAGGAGACTTTAAGCTGCTGCCTCAATTTTGCAACGAGGCTTTGATAGCCTCCAGCAATCAACTTTTGATTCAACATAAGGTAATAAGGTAATGCCTGTTTTTTTGGGGTGTTTAATTTTTGAGCGCCCTGTAGACCATCTTGTAATACTTTTTACTTTTATCCAGCTTTCTAGCAAGGATTTATTTATACTCAGTCCCTCTGTGACCAATATTGTTGAATGCTATTCATCGCGTTCATCAATCTATAAATATTTCTTACTTTCATTTATTATTCAGCCTGGTAAAACCATCTTCTTTATGATCACCCATTGTTTAAAATGTTTTATTCTGCTGAGTCAGATTTATCTTGTTCTCTAATGACTAATTGTTGTCACAACAGTATACCTTTTGTAATTTTTGGGTTAGATCTGCTATTTGTGTATGCAGTAATTATTCTATCCATGTGATTTTAATAATTTTTAATATTCATAAATGCGATATTTATTCTTTATCTCTCATTTTCAGTATACCACATGTTTACCAGAACTCCTGATGAAGCTCATAAAGAGCGAAACGTGTCGAGTGGTATTTATTAAGTGGATTTGTTTCCATTGTCTTTGTTAAGTCAGATATGGATATAGTGAGACCTTTTAAACTCTTTTGTTAACATGTAATAATAATAAATTGAATAAATAAACTTTCGTATGGATAGATTTTGTATACATATATTTTTTATACATATATTTTTTTTACTCTAATTACCATTTGATCTAAGCACTTTTAAAGTCCCTGGGGTGTTTTTACCCCATTCCCTTTTCCTTTGTGTATCTCTTTATGGGATGTGGTGCTAAGGCTGTTTGTTCCTGCCCTCTCCATGTGAACAGTATTCTACTAGGGTGTTACCCACCCATCACCACCTGAGGACAATTACAATCACCCAATTCAAGTATAATCTCTGCCTTATATATACCATTTTGATTATTTAGGGAAACCTTTTTGTAATTTGATTATTATTGTCTGCTGTATTTATATTGTTCTAATTTTGAATTCTGTTTCATATTTTCTTTCTTTTCTTTAAACCCTAGGCCACTATGGCCAACTACTGTGGAAGTGCCTTTGATGGCCTTATGGATCATATCTACAAGTCACAAAATGCTTCAAGCGGCGGCCTGTCTATGGATCGGTTCTTCTCGAAACCTTAACGTATGCTCGAGAAAAAAAACGAGGCTATTCTGGAATAAATGGTATTTTTCTAAATACATTGAGGACAACATTTCCCCGTGGGGCTTAAGAATTCAAATTTTCCCCACCATTGCTCAGTTGGAACCAGAGTTCAGGCTGGAATGAGAGGAGAATTTGCAAACTTGCTCCATGAAAATGATGGAGCTCCTTTGCAAACATTATACCAATGAATTAACTTCATTGGATAAGGAAATTGAAAAATTATATGAAGACAACCAATCAATTACCCTGGATGGCCTTTTTCCTACGCGAGAAAGTGCCCTAAAAACCAACTTAGAGGGCTATGTTACTGAAATTCTCAAAACTAAGGAAAAGAAATTTGTCAGGGACAAATTATCCTATGACAATAAGCAGGCCTACCATTGGGTCCAAACCAATAATAAAGGAAGAAGGTGGAATAACCAAGTACGAAATTCTAGGCAACTCACTAGCGAACTTAATGATTCAGATCCATCTGTTTCCTCTGCTTCTTCTTCACAGACACAAGACCTCACGAGAAGCACCAAAGGTCAGGGACCTGTACACTCCAAATACACGAAGGAGAACGTTTCTACAGGCACTGTAAGACATACTCCTACCACTAAAGCACCCATGGTTACTCGAGCAAGCACTGCCAAAAATTCATCTACCAACGCACCGGGTCACTCTGATCGAATCATGAGCACTTGCCTAACCAACACCCCACAAACACTGTTTCCTAATACACAGGTAAGCAATGTTAATCCTGTGTCTTCACAGCTGGATTTTGGTCCGGCACCCATATTTTCCCAACCGGTTTTGGATCCAAAAAAGATAGCAAATGTAGACCTGACGAATCCCAAAATAGTGAAAACTAATTCGAGGTGATAAATTTGTCTTCTTATTCTCTCTCAGCAGAACAAATATCAATTTTGAAACTTGGTCTGACCTTCTGCCCTGTTCAAAGGGTGGACCAATTTGAATTAATCAAAGATATAAACCTTTTTTCCAGAAAGCTCATGTTCAAAATTCTTTATGACAAGCCTAATCCACCAATCAATGATCATGCCTCGGCCAATCCCACATGGTAAGGCATGACCATTGCAGACATTAAAGCGATGGAGGAGTTGATGGAGCTGTGGGAGGAGTGAGGCCTGGATAAGATCGATCTGTTGGAGGCAGACGATCAATTGTCCACCCCTGTCCCCCCTCCTCCCCCACCCCCATCCTCCCTTCCTCCTTCAGTCATTTCTGCACCCAGGGAATATAAAGCCAAATCTCGCACTTTTCCCACTCTCCAAGGGAATCCCAATGTATGGGCCTTCACGAATCAAGTGACTAGAGAGATTACTCAGACCAAATGGAAGGATTTATCTCGATCAAACCTAACCGATCCACAAATGGAGGCCCTTAAATTATTACAACGTAATAAGAATATCGTCATCAAACCCTCTGATAAGGGTGGAAATCAAGTCATCATGGACAGAGGCCAATACGATTCCATGGTATTGGCCATTGTCCAAAATCGTGAATGGTATCGGAAAGTTTCTTCCAGTCACCTCACTTTAACGGTCACTAGATATAAACATCTAATAGGCTCAGCATACCAGAAGGGCCTTATAAACAAGAACACTTGGGAATTCCTCAATGTTGCTTCACCTCAAACCCCAACTTTATACGCACTTCCCAAGATTTATAAAGATACAAAAAAAACCCCAGGCAGGCCAATAGTATCTGGGAATGGTTGCCTTACCGAAACCGCCAGCCAGTTGGTTGATGACTTACTTTCTAAGGCCCCACGTTGAGGGTCTTGCCTCCTACCTTTAAGATACGGGTGATCTTCTCCGTATTCTTAATGGTATTTCCATCCCCGTTGGCTCTTGGTTGGTAGCCCTCGACGTAGAAGCCCTCTACAACTCCATCCCCCACTGTTTGGGGGTGGAAGTTGTGGAGGGCTTCATTTCTGAAAACCCTGAGGTGTCAAGTGAGTACAACAAATTCATATTGGATTTGCTTCTCTTTATTCTTTCCAACAACATTTTCCTATTTGGTGGCTCCCACTAACTCCAGATACAGGGAGGGGCTATGGGGACCAAATGCGCCCCCTCCTATGCTAACCTGTATCTGGGGGGGTGGGAGCGTGAACTTTTCTTTAGGGATGACATGCAAATTCCTTTTGAACAAATCCCGATTTGGAGACGTTTTATTGACGATATTTTTTTAATCTGGCTTGGAACTAAAGACACCCTTCTTTCCTTTTTGGACAGCCTATGGACCAACAGGTACAGTTTGAACTTTACTTTTGAGCTCAGCCAACAGCAATGAACTTTTCTGAATGTAGAGTGAACAAGGATGGTAGCATAGGGACTACCCTTTACCGAAAGCCATCTGCAGGCAATTCTTTGCTTCACGCTACCAGTTCCCACCCTGCTCCTCTTGTCATGAATGTACCCTATGGGCAATACTTAAGAATCAGACGAAATTGTAGTGCAGATTCAGATTTTGAAAAAGAAGCTGGGCTGTTGCGGTCTCTAATGCAAGAACGAGGCTACAGCAATAAATGTTTAAAAAGGGCGTATTTGAAAGCCAAAAATCAAAACAGAGCTTCGCTTATACACAATTCGAAATCCAAAGAACAGAATCCAGTTGTTTGAATAATCACCAGATTTTCGGGCCAACATCAACAGGTGCGAGACATAATCAAAAAGTACTGGTATCTCCTAATGGGAGATGAGAAAGTCTCCAAACACCTCAAGTCATACCCTGAAATCACCTTCAGGCGTTCCCGATCTTTAAGAGATACTTTGGTACATAGCCATTATGATACCTCAACTGAGATACATGGTGAACTGAGAAAGGGTAGCAGGCCCTGTCATAAATGTCAATTCTGTAGATTCATCTATGCTGCACGAGGCATTGTGCTTCCCAATGGTCGTTTTTTCAAACCTAATCTTTTTGTAACATGCCAATCCATTGGCATTGTATACATTATGGTATGTGAGCGCCAAATGTTCTACATTGGCAAAACCAAACGTCCCTTCTTCTGTCGAATCAGGGACCGCGTATCCCTGATACAGAAGAAGAGAATGGAAACTCCGATAAGTCGGCATATAGGATTGCATCATAATTTTGATAGCAGTAAAATGCATTTTTTTGCTCTCAAGCATATTCCCCCTGGAGATAGAGGAGGGAACTATGATAAGCTACTTCTACAAGGAGAGGCTCGTTGGATACACAAATTATCAGCTTTAAAACATCCTGGCCTCAACGATGCCTTTAGCTTTAAACCTTTTCTCTAATCATATAGATACTTGTTTAAACAAGATTCCTTCTCCCTTTTTCTTTTCCCTTTTCTTTTTTTCAATTAAATACACACATGTTCTGTATATATGCATACAGACCGTGCCTGATTGTTGTTAATATATGATACAGATATGCATTGTTTATGTATGTTTATGTTTCCCTACATTTAAATTGATTTTCTTCCCAGGCATTGTTGGATTCATTACCTATTATTATTAAGATTTTGATTGATCATTTAATAGATTTACAGGTCTCGCTTGTTTGGGTTCCTTTTCTTTGGTTCACACAGACGCCAGGGGCACCTATCGGATGTGAGAGTAATCAATCGCTCACCTATGGGAGCCCTAGAGGTGTTAGTTCCACAGGGGGTTACTATAATAGATGGGGCTTGTTTCCTCTTTATGTATGTTTAAATCTTTGTTTACATACTATATATTTGTTTATTCTTTTACTCATTCATTCATTCCCTATCAGCATTCACTATCATGATGATGCTCATTTATTTATGATTCGATAATATTACATCATGGTTTTTATAATGATACCATTTCAGTCTTTATTGACATAGGGGATAAGCATATATTTCATCTATTTCCCTTTTCCCTCTTCCAGAATGGCGACACTGGTTCACTGGGGACTAACATATACTTCATTCAGTTTTTCTTTTCCCTCTTCCAAACTGGCGATACCGGCCCCCCAGCGTGGTTGAAACCTCCATTGTTTACTTGTTTCTCTGACGCATGCGCACTGTAGGTACTGATGCGGTCAGCGTCATGGTCCTCGGCGCATGCGCGGTACGGGTATTGACGTGTCCCACGTCATGCCGCAGGATCCTCACTCCCGCCCCCATCTATGTACCCGCTTGTAGAATTCCTCATTGCACGTCCACATCCCGGTGGTGACGTCAGACGCCGCCGGGATGGAGGGACTATAAGTATGCGGCAAGTTGCCGCTACTCTCTGTCGGAGGCTCTCTTGCTGAAGGGGAGGCTGTGTCTCTCTCTCCCCTTCATTGCATGCCTGCCCATATCTTTATATAGGTAAGTGCTCCCACACACTGACTTTGCTTGACACTAAAGCGAATAAAATAGATAAATTACAGCAGAAAAACACCCTATGTGATATAAAGTGAATGTCTCTGCAAACATATGTGAATATCCCACTGGAGGGGTATAATCAAAAATATGTAGAAAAGTCAGAGACAAAAAATATAGTGAAGTCAGAATTGGGATTCCATCAATATTCCAGGTATCCGATCAGAAGTCATCAAAGCAGTAAGTAGATATAAATGCACTTACCGGAACTGTTGGACTCTACTGCCATCAGCAAAGAGTCAATCGAGCAGTGTGCCACCACAGGGCGGATGTACGGATAGCCAAGGATCGATGGAACACCTACAAGCTGAGATGTCACCGCTGAATCACCAGGATAGAAGCAAGGACCAGTTCCAAGGCTCAAACATTTTCTCGTGTCCAAGAAGTATGTGGAAAAAAAGGGGAATGCCTCCACATAGTGCAAATCAGGGTTGTTTATTGCTAAAAACCGTGGTACATAAAAGTGATCACAAATGTAAAAACAAAGTGGCAGAGAGTTAAAGCCGCCCTACGCGTTTCGATCAATAGACCTTCAACAGGGGCATAAAAAACTACTACTACACTGCCCAAATATATAGAATATCTTTAAAATTAGTCCAACATGATTATACCCCTCCAGTGATATATTCACATATGTTTGCAGAGACATTCACTTTATATCACATATGGTGTTTTTCTGCTTTAAGCTCTGCAATGTATCTATTTTATTTGTTTATGTTTGTCACATTGTTTGTAGCAGCTTTTTTCCTTAATTACCCTGTTTCCCCGACAATAAGACCTAGCGTGACTGTCGGTGAAGGCTGCAATATAAGCCCTACCCCCCAAATAATCCCTAGTTAAAGTCCTTGTAGGTCTTATTTTCAGGGTAGGGCTTATTTTCGGGGAAACAGGGTAGGGCTTATTTGGGGGGTAGGGCTTATATTGCAGCCTTCACCGACAGTCACGCTAGGTCTTATTTTCGGGGAAACAGGGTAGTTGAAGGTAGCGCATTAATCACTTTTTATCATTGACACTAAAGCGACTCATTGTGGATAGTACACTCATTGACATAGAATATTTTTTCATTTTCTTTGCAGCTGCATTTATGTGCCTTTATCTCCTGACATCGTTTATTGTTGATCTGTTTAAACCAGTCAGCATTAAGTCTCCACACCTAAGGAGACTTTAAGCTGCTGCCTCAATTTTGCAATGAGGCTTTGATAGCCTCCAGCAATCAACTTTTGATTCAACATAAGGTAATGAGGTAATGCCTGTTTTTTTTGGGTGTTTAATTTTTGAGCGCCCTGTAGACCATCTTGTAATCATTTTTTTACTTTTATCCAGCTTTCCGGCAAGGATTTATTTATACTCAGCCCCTCTGTGACCAATATTGTTGGGAGCCTAGGCAAGAGAGAACTACCTATATCCTGAATGCTATTCATCGCGTTCATCCATCTATAAAAATGTCTTCCTTTCATTTATTATTCAGCCTGGTAACACCATCTTCATTATGATCACCCATTGTTTAAAATGTTTTCTTCTTCTAAGTCAGATTTATCTTGTTCTCTAATGACTAATTGTTGTCACAACAGTATAACTTTTGTAATTTTTTGATTAGATCTGCTATTTGTGTATGCAGTAATTATTCTATCCATGGGATTTTAATAATTTTTAATATTCATAAATGCGATATTTATTCTTTGTCTCTCATTTTCAGTATACCACATGTTTACCAGAACTCCTGATGAAGCTCATAAAGAGCGAAACATGTCGAGTGGTATTTATTAAGTGGATTTGTTTCTATTGTCATTGTTAAGTCAGATACGGATATTGTGAGACCTTTTAAACTCTTTTGTTAACATGTAATAAATTGAATAAATAAACTTTCGTATGGATAGATTTTGTATACATATATTTTTTTTTACTCTAATTACCATTTGATCTAAGCACTTTTAAAGTCCCTGGGGTGTTTTTACCCCATTCCCCTTTCCTTTGTGTATCTCCTTATGGGATGTGGTGCTAAGGCTGATTGTTCCTGCCCTCTCCATGTAAACAAACATTCATTATATTGCAGCTTACCAATTCTTAGATGTGATGGTTGCATTCGTTTTCTTTTTTTTTTAGGTTACCTTTCTTCTATTTTCATCTACAGATCCAACTAGTAAATCTGTTGTTTTTCAAAAGAACACGCTACCTTTCAGATGTATCAGTTTACTTTTCATTGCTTACAATAATCAGCATTAATTTACCGTATTTATCGGCGTATAACACGCGCAGGCGTATAACACGCACCCCAAGTTTAGGAGGGAATTTTAAGGAAAAAAACTTTTAGGAGTAAAGTTTAAGGAAGAAAAACTTACATTAAAATGCCCATCAATGCAGCGTTATCGGTGTCCATCTGCAGCCATGTCAGTGTCAGTGCAGCCTTGCTCCAGTGTCTGTTGCAGCCTTGTCAGTGCAGCTTTGCCCCAGTGCAGAATTGTCAGTGCAGCCATGTCAGTGCAGCCGTGTCAGTGCAGCCTTGCCCCAGTGCAGCCATGTCAGTGCAGCCTTGCCCCAGTGCAGCCTTGCCCCAGTGCAGCCTTGTGGGATCCCCACCATCCCTGCCGACATACACAGCCGTGTGTAAATTCAAATATGGCGCCGAGACTGCAGGGACTCGGCGGAGCCGAGATACACAAACCCGAGAGTCCTCGGCTTTTCTCGGCGGCGCTTACAGTCCCGCCCTATAATGGACATCACACAGGTCCAATGGCGGGACTGGGCGGGACTGCAAGCGGCTCCGAGAAGAGCCGAGGACTCTCGGGTATGTGTATCTCGGCTCCGCCGAGCCCCTGCAGTCTCGGCGCCATATTTGAATTTACACACGGCTGTGTATGTCGGCGGCGATCGCGACAATTGCCGCGATCGCTCTGATCACACAAAATTGCCGGGGATCGGCCTATAACACGCACCTACGATTTTCCCCTGATTTTCGGGGGAAAAAAGTGCGTGTTATATGCCGATAAATACGGTATGTATGGAAAACCTTTATCCCAAAAGAAAAAAAAAACTGTTGCTATAACTGCTTTTAAAGTGTTTGTTGAAGTTCAGATTCAATTTGTTAGTGTATCTATATGTATCTATATCTGCTAGCACATCTAACACCCCCCCCCCCACACACACAACGCTGCTGTCCAAAAGTTCCCCCCTGTGCTCCTTCATCCAGAGCTGTGTCTCACTAATACAAGAGGCCAGATCACCAGGTGAAAACAGAGGGGGGGGGGGTGCCATAGAAAAGAAAACAAATGCAGCCACCATATCTATTGATTGGTAAGATGCAAGATGTTACATTTTTGGTTTTGGGTTTAATACCGCTATAAAAATGAAGCCGCAAAAAATAAGAAACCTGCATTGATTGTCAGTGATCTGTGTGCATGGAAAATGTAAAGTGGAAAATGTAACGTGTGTGGCCTGGTTTGTATCTCAGACAGTACAGCTGACGGTATTCTCTCCGTGTATATCCCCTTCCCCATTTATAGAATGGAACAGGCGTCAGGTCTTACTTTGGTGAATGTATACAAGGCCAACAATAATATTTGAACTGAAGATCCTTTGTGAATGGATGGAGGTATGCTACACTGTCTGCATCTGCAGATAATGGAATATTTCCAGACAATAGAACATGTTGTTTGAAATGTTTACTTAAAGTCGTTCTACAATCTAAAATTTTTATTTTTTTTAATTTAGGATTTAATGTACTCTTGGATCGCTTAAAGCAGAGCTGCAGTCATTTTTCAAAATCTTTTTTTGATTAAGGCTTCATTCACACATGTGCGACTCGCCATGCAACATTGGACATGACAAGTCGCAAGACAAGTCGCAGCAAATTCTTTTAAATGTTGCCCGTTCAGATCAGTGTGACTTAAAGTCTCAGTGACTTTGAAAAGATGCCTGCACTACTTTGGTGCCACTTTTGATGCGACTTAGGTCAAGTGAGAAGGATCATTTGGGAGTATGGGCCCCACCCCAGACTTACCAAGGAAGAGGAGGCAAGTGGACTATTGCGGTACATATGAAAGAGATATACATATATAGTACCAATCACTGGTAAAAATTCTCAACATTTATTTATACAAAAATAGCAAAAGAACAACAAAACATATGAATTAAAAAGGTTCAGATGACATGATATTTCAACATGTTTCGTGGGTTTACCGCTTCATCAGGACAATACATCTGTGGATATAGATGAGAATACAAAATGAAATACCATATAGAGGATTTTTACAAGGTTATGGAATGGGGAGGGTGAAATTAGATAATAGGACTGCTTACCCGAGCCTTGGAGGGTGTGCAACAGCAAGGCAGCCTGGCTAAGCCTCCCCCCGGCGATTGGGAAGGGGATATGAGACACCAGCTAGTATCTGAGTGAAAGATTACGGAGAAGGGTAATCAATGTAAGTGTCAGTCATGAAGTGATGTGATTGTAAAAAGAACACACAAAATCACATCATGATTGGGGATAAGGGAAGGAAAGGAGGTGAAGGTGAGGGGAGTGAGGGAGAAATAAGGAGGAGAAAAGGGGGAAAGGGGATAAGGTATGGAGGAGAACATAAGGGACAAGAGGGGAACAAAGAATAGTCCAAAGGACCAGCGAAGAGTAGGAAGACCAGAGAAAGAGGGGAAAGAGACATAAAGGGGAAGTGAATGGGCTGGGTAACCAGGGACCAAAAAGCTCCACATGTGAGCATAATATTGGTGGGTGTGGAACAAAAACCGTGAAGTTGTGAACAGGAAACCAGCCATAAAAGCACGTAGTGAGGTGAGATGTGTCTGCAAACTGATAACCTGGAAGTGTGAATGAAGGGGTGATGAGGGCAAAAGATAAAACTGACAGTTACCTAAGTCATAAATGTATTAGTGAATTAGTGAAATGTATTTTGTGAATTTTTACCAGTGATTCGTACTATATGTGTATATCTCTTTCATATGTACCGCAAAAGTCCACTTCCTTGGTGAGTCTGGGGTGGGGCCCACACTCCCAAATGATCCTTCTCAATTAATCTGGATGATGGTACATTTTACTGATTTATACTCTATCTACTTTGTTTTGTGAGGCCATACGCTTTCTATCTTAGGTCCAGTGAGTGTAAAGTTGGATCACATTTGCACTCAAAGTCTCGTTCCGAAGTCACACTGGAAAGTGTGAATGGACTCTTATGCAAAAATTGTAACAAAAAGGTCCGGATGGCCGCACTCCAATGAAAACAATTTCTTTATTGTTATAATAAATCCATGCAGCAAGGATAAAACCATTGATGTGTTTTACACCGTTATAGCAGGTGCTTGTTCATAGATAGCTTTGCTATGAATAAGCACCTGCTATAACGGTGTGAAATGCGTCAATGGTTTTATCCTTGCATGGATTTATTATAACAATAAAGAAATCGTTTTCATTGGAGTGCGGCCATCCAGAACTTTTTTGTTCAATTTTTTCATATGGTTGCATATTGAGCCGCACCCACGCCTGGAGAGGGGAGAGATCATTAGGAAGTAGACACCTGGAACGGGTTCTTCTTTTTGTGAATGGACTCTTAGGTAGAGAGGGAGAGTGATAGGACCTCTGTTGAGTTTTATAGCTGTCTGAAGCCATACTGGATAGACACTATGTTACCAAAAGTATTGCGACTCCTGCCTTTACATGCACATGAACTTTAATGGCATCCCAGTCTTAGTCTGTAGGGTTCAATAATGAGTTGGCCCACAGCTTCAACTCTTCTGGGAAGGAAGTCCACAAGGTTTAGGAGTGTGTCTATGGGAATGTTTGACCATTCTTCCAGAAGTGCATTTGTGAGGTCAGGCACTGATATGGACGAGAAGGCCTGGTTCGCGGTCTCCGCTCTAATTCATCCCAAAGGTGTTCAATCAGGTTGCAGGCCAGACAAGTTCCTCCACTCCAAACTTGCTCATCCATGTCTTCTTTGCTTTGTGCACTGGTGAGTAGTCATGTTGGAACAAGAAGGGGCAATCCCCAAAAAGTTGGGAGCACGAAATTGTCCAAAATGTCTTGGTAAGGTGACGCCTTAAGAGTTCCCTTCCCTGGAACTAAGGGGCCAAGCCCAACCCCTGAAAAATAAACAACCCCACACCATATTCCCCCTCCACCAAATGATTTGGACCAGTGCACAAAGCCAGGTCCATAAAGACATGGATGAGCGAGTTTGGGGTGGAGGAACTTGACTGGCCTTCACATTAAATTGGAGACTGCGAGCCGGGCCTTCTCATCTAACATCAGTGCCTGACCTCACAAATGCGCTTCTAGAAGAATAGTCAAACATTTCCATAGACACACTCCTAAACCTTGTGGACGGCCTTCCCAGAAGAGTTGAAGATTTTATAGCTGGAAAGGGTGGGCCAACTCAATATTGAACCCTACGGACTAAGACTGGGATGCCATTAAAGTTCATGTGCGTGTAAAGGCAGGCGTCCCAATACTTCTGGAAATTTAGTATATATATATATATATATATATATATATATATATATGTATATATATATATATATATACACACACACACACACATGTGTGTTTGAGCTTTGGGGTGCACACCCTATGTGCACCCCAAGACCCACACCTATGGACGCATTGTTCACCAACTGAAGTCTTCCAGCTGAGACCCATTACTCACAAATGGGAGCCTTTAAACTGAGACCCACTGGTCAGAAAACTAGAATCTTCCAACTACAACACATTTCTTACAGACAACAGTCTTCCACTGAGACCGCTCACAAAGTGGAGTCTTTCAAGGAGACCCTTTACTCACAAGCTGGAGTCTTCCAACTGAGACCTAAAGTGCATCAACTGAAGGCTTCCAGTTAAGATCCATTACTCACAAATGTGAGTCTTTAGGCCGGGTTCACACTGTAACCCACTGCGGATCGCACAGGTGTTCTGTGCATCCCTGTTCCCCATTTCAGGGACAATTCAGGGCCCAAGCAATGCCTGAATTCGGACCTGAAACAGAGCCAAAGACGCACAGCGTTTCTGTGCAGTGCGCTCCGCGGCCGCAGCAGAGATATGTGAACCGGCTCCGTAGGGAGCCAGTCACATTCTCCTGCTATGCGAATTGGATGCGCGAAAACCCGCATCCAATTCGCATAGGTGTGAACCCGGCCTCAAACTGAGACCCACTGCTCAGGAAACTGGAGTCTTCCAAAAGGGACCCATTATAAGCAAACTGGAGTCTTTTGACTATGGTCGGTCGGGTCATCCGGAGCACTTACTCCATCTATGGCGGGCAGCACTTCAACCCGTTGACAAGTGGCCGGCATCACGGGGGCGGCTTCCTCTTCCCCTTCCCTCCTCCGCGGGTATCACATCGGCTCCCGTCTCCTCCCTCCTTCTCGGCGGCCAATCGGAACACTTCTCCTTTCGGCCAATCGGGAAACGGGTCTCGGACCCGCTTCCTGATTAGCCAAGAGGAGAATCAGTGCGAAAAAGCGAATATTCATTCGCTATTATAACACAACTGGGTGGGCTCGGTTTGCAGTGCTCTGCGCCCCCACCATATTTTGAAGCCTATTAGAGCCTTTGGCTCTAATCACGTGCTTCAAAAA
This sequence comes from Lithobates clamitans, assembly GCA_037952925.1. NCBI lineage: Eukaryota > Metazoa > Chordata > Amphibia > Anura > Ranidae > Lithobates > Lithobates clamitans. The sequence goes on along the minus strand of JBBGZY010000275.1, from coordinate 1,692,757 downwards.
AAACAACCCCCACATTGGAATCCATGAATCCAGCATCCTGCATGGGGGCCAGATGCATGAATGGGGGGGGCATGGCGTCCATGCGCCCCTAATCGACGGGCCGCCCCTGACTACTACCAATTTATAGCAGACCACAGCCTTCCAACTGAGACCCCTTATGCAGCGTACACACGAGCGGACTTTTCCACCGGACTGGTCCGACGGACCGAATCCGGCGGACATTCCGACCGTGTGTGGGCTTCATCGGACTTCCGCCGGACCTTTTCGGATGAAAATCCGCCAGACTTTAAATTTGAAACATGCTTCAAATTCCGCTGGAATTCCGCCAGACCCAGTTCCTATCGGGAAGCCCGTTCGTCTGTATGCTGGTCCAACGGACCAAATACGACGCAAGGGCAGCTACAGCACCTGCCAGTAAAAATGTTTCCCGATCCTATCACGCTGGTTCTCGGCGACAGGGTATACTCTCGCACTCGCTGCCATAGGAAAAACACATTTTCCTATGGCAGCGAGCGTGAGAAAGAGGCGACAATGTCATCTTGTATGGATTTTAAGGGGAACTCCCCACGCCGGTCCAAAAAAATCCATACCAGACCCTTATCCGAGCACGCAGCCCGGCTGGTCAGGAAAGAGGGTGGGGACGAGGGAGTGCCCCCCCCTGAACCGTACCAGGCCACATGCCTTCAACATGGGGGGGTGGGTGCTTTGGGGAAGGGGGGCGCCCTGCGCCCCCCCCCAAGCTCCTTGTCCCCATGTTGATGAGGACAAGGGCCTCTTCCAGACAACCCTGGCCATTGGTTGTCAGGGTCTGCGGGCAGGGGGCTTATCGGAATCTGGGAGTCTCCTTTAATAAGGGGGCCCCCAGATCCCGGACCCCCGCCCTATGCGAATGAGTACCCATTCACCTGGGGAAAAAAACTGTCAATAAAAAACACACTACACAGGTTTTTAAAGTAGTTTATTAGGCAGCTCCAGGGGTCTTCTTCTGACTTCGGGGGTCTCTTCCGACTTTTCCGCTCTCTCCGGCCTCTTCTCCCGTTGTCCTGTTCTTCTCCCAGTGTCCTGCCTCTTCTCCCGTGTCCGTTCTTCTCCCGATCTCTGGTTCTTCTGCCGGGCTCCTCCACTATCTTCTGCTCTTTTGCCGCTCTTTTGCTAGCGGTGGCCCGGTCTTCTCCCTCATCTTGTTCCCTCTTCTCTTCTTCCGATGTTGACACAACGCTCTCTCCTGTAATGCTGTGTGCGAGCTGTGCAATGACTTGCCCGGTGACCCGCCCCTTATGACGTCACAGTCCCAGGGCATGCTGGGACTGTGCCATCATAAGGGGTGGGGTCACCACGCCCCATACCTATATAAGTCATTGCACAGCTCGCACACAGCATTACAGCGGGAAAGAGCATCGTGTCAACATCAGAAGAAGAGAAGAGGGAAGAAGACGACGAAGAAGACCGGGCCACCGCTAGCAAAACAGCGGAAAAAGAGCAGAAGATAGCGGAGGAGCCCGGCAGAAGAATCGGACACCGGGAGAAGAGGCCGAAGAGCAGGAGAAGAGTCCGGAGAAGTTGGAAGAGACCCCCCGAAGTCGGAAGAAGACCCGCGGAGCTGCCCAATAAACTACTTTAAAAACCTGTGTAGTGTGTTTTTTATTGACCAGGTGAATGGGTAGGGGTACGATGTACCCCATACTCATTCACATAGGGCGGGGGGGCCGGGATCTGGGGGCCCCCTTATTAAAGGGGGCTCCCGGATTCTGATAAGCCACCTGCCCGCAGACCCCGACAACCAACCGCCAGGGTTGTCGGGAAGAGGCCCTTGTCCTCATCAACATGGGGACAAGGTGCTTTGGGGTGGGGGGGCTGCACCCCAAATATACTTTGTCGAATTGATGTGCTTCTTCCTGTCTTCAAATCCCATCCTTCTCTCTATTTGTGTCTTAGTTCGTGTTGATATTTGTGATGTGTATTCTTTATCTCCTACTCTACCTACCCTACCCAGCCCACCCTTATCCCCCCTTCTATTACCACCCCCCTCCCATACCTCCCCACCCCTGCCCAACTGGGCTTCCCCATAGGGGTTCACATGTGACCTTTCCATACCTCTCCCACCATTCCCTCCTCACATTGCAAACCAATACTCTTAACAATTTCTGTGCAAAGTATAACCCATGTGAAAGCCTCATTTGCTCCTTGATTTCCATCCTTGCGTACATCTAAACGTTCCAATAAAGTGCAATTCCTCTCCTCCACTCCTTATATTTCAATCAACCATTATTATTACTTGTGATATTCTAGTGATAGTCCAAATGTGAAAGAAGAAGAAAAAAGGGGAAGAGAAAAAGTTCTCTCCCTTTCCCACAGAAGTATGTATAGAAACTGCACACACATTTAAAATATATATTATATATATATATATATATACACACAGTGGGGATCGAAAGTTTTGGCACCCCAGGTAAAAATGTGTATTAATGTGCATAACGAAGCCAAGGAAAGATGGAAAAATCTCCAAATGGCATCAAATTACAGATTAGACATTCTTATAATATGTCAAAAAAAGTTAGATTTTATTTCCATCATTTACACTTTCAAAATGACAGAAAACAAAAAAAATGGTGTCTGCAAAAGTTTGGGCACCCTGCAGAGTTAATATCTTGTACTGCCCCCTTTGGCAAGTATCACAGCTTGTAAACGCTTTTTGTAGCCAGCCAAGATTCCTTCAATTCTTGTTTAAGGTATCTTTGCCCATTCTTCCTTACAAAAGTCTTTCAGTTATTTGAGATTTCTGGGCTGTCTGTCACGCACTGCTCTTTTAAGGTCTATCCATAGATTTTCAATAATGTTGAGGTCAGGAGATTGTGAAGGCCATGGCAAAACCTTCAGTTTACGCCTCTTGATGTAATCCCCCGTGGATTTTGAGGTGTGTTTAGGATCATTATCCATTTGTAGAAGCCATCCTCTCTTTAACTTCAGCTTTTTCCAGATGGCATCAAGTTACCATCCAAAATGTGCTGAAATTTTATTGAATCCATTTTTCCTTCTACTCGTGAAATGTTTCCTGTGTCACTGGCTGCAATATAACCCCAAAGCATGATTGATCCACCCCCATGCTTAACAGTTGGACAGAGGTTCTTTTCATTAAATTCTGTGCCCCTTCTTCTCCAAACGTACCTTTGCTCATTCCGGCCAAAAAGTTCTATTTTAACCTCATCGGTCCACAGAACTTGTTTCCAAAATGCCTCAGGCTTGTCTATATGTTCATTTGCAAAGTTCAAACGCTGATTTTTGTGGTGAGGACGTAGAAGAGGATTTCTTCTGATGACTCTTCCATGAAGACCATATTTGTACAAGTATCTCTTTATAGTGGAATAGTGTACCACAACTCCAGTGTCTGCCAGATCTTTCTGGAGGGATTGTGCAGTCAAACGTGGGTTTTGAATTGCTTTTCTCACAAACCTGCGAGCTGTTCTGTCTGATATTTTTCGTGGTCTTCCAGATCTTGCTTTAACTTCCACTGTTCCTGATGACTGTAATTTCTTAATTACATTCCGAACAGAGGATACTGACATCTGAAAACACTTTGCTATCTTCTTATAGCCTTCTCCAGCTTTGTGAGCGTCAACTATTTTCAGTTTCCGTTTCCTAGACAATTGCTTAGAAGAACCCATGGTGTTGATTGTTGGGGCAAGGTCAGATGACATCACCTGGTCTTCCCAGACGATGATTGAGAACAATCCATGACACTGGCAGGTCTCAGCTTTGCAAAGGGGGCAGTGCATGCTATAAATTCTGCAGGGTGCCCAAACTTTTGCAGATGACATTTTTTTTTTCTGTAATTTTGAAAGTGTAAATGATGGAAATAAAATCTAACTTTTTTTGACATATTCTAAGAATGTCTAATCTGTAATTTGATGCCATTTGGAGATTTTTCCATCTTTCCTTGGCTTCGTTGTGCACATTAATACACATTTTTACCTGGGGTGACCAAACTTTCGATCCCCCCTGTATATATAAAAATATAAATATAAAACACAACAGAGAGGGGGGAGGAGGAGAGAGGAGAGAAAAAGAAAAAGAAAACAAAAACCAGCAGCAAAAAAAAATAAAAAAAAATTATCTTTACACCCTACCACCCCCCACCCCCCCAATACATAATCAAATCAAAATAGCAATAGTTCCATACCCATGCCCATTATATTGTACTAAGCTATAAGTCCTTCTTATTTTCCTCCAACCACTGTGTCACTTCAGCTGGAGAGTTGAAAAAAAAAGTTCCGCCAAGTTCTGTCACCCGCAAGCGGGCCGGGTACAACAGTTCATATACAATCTTGTGTTTCATCAAGCTGCGCTTAATCGGTATAAATTCAGCTCTACGCTTTTGAAGATCTGGTAAGAAGTCCTGGTACAATGAGACCTTAAACCCATTATACTTTATGTCCCCCATCTCTCTGGCCTTCTGTAATAGGGCCACCTTATCGTTGTAGTTAAGAAGTTTCAGGAGTAGGGGTGTAGGGTAATCGCCCATCTGTTGGGTTTTAAAAGGGACTCGATGTGTGCTTTCAATCGCAAATAATGGTGTAAAAATAGTAGGGCCAAAAATTTCCCTGAGCCACCTCTCCAAAAATGCTATGGGGTTGGGGCCCTCACTTTGCTCTGGCAAACCTATCACCCTCACATTATTTCTACGACTACTATTCTCCATTTCATCGAGTTTAGCCGCCTGTATGTCCATTTGTTCCTTGAGCCCTTTAATTTCTCGCCTCAATGGGTACAGATCATCATCAACTGTGCTTACTCTTTCTTCCAAAGCAGTAATCCTTTCCATATTTTTACAAAGTTCTTGCCCCATAGTAAGTACTTCCTCATGATGGTTTTTAGCTGGCTATCAAGACTAGTAATTGAATCTTTACAGTCGTTAACCGCATTGAGTACATCTCTCAACGAGGGTTCCTTTTTCAGCAATATAGGACCAACCACAGGGGCCATCTCAGGTGCCACGAGTGGGATTGTAAATACAGATCCTGGTTTTCCTCCCCCTGACCCTTTGGTACTGTTTTGATGGTTGAAGGAGTAGTTGGGTTTGAGGAGGTCTGCCCTTAACTCTTCCTGTCTGTTGAGGAAGCCATCTGCGGTTTGGCTTGCGGTTTGGCTTGCTCTGTTGCCTGTTGGCCGCCCTCTTAACAGGTGACAGGGAAGCTGTATGTACGTATCGCTCCAGTTTGGCTGCTGCCTGATGTCCTTTCTCCTTCGCAGCACGTGTTAATTGAGCCCCCTCCTGGGGTGGCTGTTCCTCTGCTCCTTGTTTTCTAGACATGCTGACTTTTTCTTTTCCAAGGCTTTTTCTTTTTTCTTTTTCTTTTCTTCCCTCCTTTCTTTACAAATGTTGTTGCTATTGGGATGTTATTCGGGGGGGGGGGGAATTAGTGTCTCCGCCGGGTCACTTCTCTCCTCCCGCAGTGCACACTCCACTCGCAGGTCCTTGTGTGTCCACACACTCCAAGTCCCTCCTTCCATGCCAGCCGAGCCGAGCGCCACCGCTCACCAGCGAGTACTTGCAACGTAATCTCCGCTGGCCGAGGTCTCACGGAATCTCGAAGATCTCAAGCTCGGCGTCTCCGCTTCAGCTTCGGCTCTCACCTCTCATCTCCAAAGCCCGTCACCCCTCACACTGTACTGCAAGAGAAGCTGGGGGGGGGTCAAGCGTCTCCCCAGGCTGGACACTCTCGACTCCCAAGCGGGGACCCCCAGGCGGCAAAGCGGCAAGTCGGTAAGAAGCGGAGCGGAGGAGAAGTACTGCTCCGCACCTCACACACTCACTCTCGCTCTCTCCTACATCCGGTCAGGTCCCTCGGGTTCCACAAGTTAGTTTGACACCGAAGAGTGAGAGATCAGACTTGAATGACTTTGCCAGATATATGGTACGCCGTGTGCTCATTAACACTACCCTCTCAAAGTTTGACGACTGTCCGGTGAGCTACAAGGCCTGGAGATTAACCTTCAAAGCTGCCATTGCTGGTCTCAACCTTACTACCAAGGAGGAACTTGATTTGCTCATAAAGTGGCTAGGGCCAGAATCTGCAGATCGTGTGAAAAGACTGAGAACAGTGCATGTTGACCACCCAGATGCAGGTCTTGTTGCTGCATGGGTAAGACTTGAGCAAGCCTATGGTAGCTCTGAAGCCATAGAAAGCTCTCTATTCAAGAGACTGCAAAACTTCCTGAAAATAGGGAACAAAGACTATCGCAAGCTCCAAGATCTGAGTGATCTTCTCATGGAGCTAGAGTTGGCAAAGACGGACCCACGTCTACCTGGACTAAGCTTCCTGGACACTGCTGATGGTGTCAATCCAGTGGTGTCTAAACTGCCATACGGCCTGCAAGAGAAATGGGCACAACAGGGCTCAAGGTACAAAAGAGACTATAACGTATCTTTTCCTCCATTCGCATATTTTTGCAGGTTCGTCAGTGATCAAGCCTGGACGAGAAACAATCCCAGCTTCAGCTTCATTGAACCCAACTTGCCTGCTTCATCATCATCATCTTCATCAAGGTATGATAACATAGCAGCTAAACGTAGAGACTTTAATAGAGCAATATCTGTTGAAAGGACAGACATCTCACCACCCGTATCCTCCCCCCTCTCACCAGAGCGATTCAGGTGACAGAGATAAAGACCCTAATTGTCAGTGCCCTATTCACAAGAAGCCTCACCCCCTAAAGAAATGTTGTGGGCTTAGGGCAAAGCTGCTACAAGAGCGCAGGGAGATTCTTCAGAAACTTGGAATATGCTACAGGTGCTGTGCTTGTTATGGACATTTTTCTAAAGACTGTAAAGAAAAGCCTGGAGCAACAGCATGCAATGCTGTAGGCAAAGGGCGAACATGACAGTGGGAACAGGGTAAGGGTTAATGATAAAGGGTTATGGTGGAGCCGAGGGGGAGGGAGAATTAGGGGAGGGGACAGTTAAAAGGGCTTCCCGCTCTGGGAGGGACAGCAGAAGATCGTGGAAAGTTCAGGGAGCAGGTCAGTGCCACACCATGTCTGATTTGGAAGGGCTCATGGCCCAGTTAAGGGAGGAAGCGGCGGTGCGGGGGGCGGAATGGCTGCAGGAGACAATCTCGGCAGCGATCCGGGTTCCCAATGCGCTAGCTAGTGAGGGAGAGAGAGGCGGTAACAGAGCGCGCCACTCCCGACCGCCTGAGCGGTTCTCACCGGACCGAGTTGCTTATCCACAGCGGCACCCGGGTAACATGATGTCCAATGTACAGGGGGGCCCACCAGCAAAACGATCGGCGGGAAGAGAGCGGGTCAGCGGGCGGGCGGCCCCGACAGGAAGTGAGAGGAGCCCAGCAGGAGGACGGACAGGAGAGAGGCCCAATAGCGGTAGACGCGCGGGGAGCGTGAGCCCCGCCCCCAGGAAGACGGCGGGGAGCTCCGCCATCGCTGCCACTGCAACGCCTGTAGGTGTCCCTGGGCCTTCCATCGCTTCGGCAGGGGACAGGCAGAGTAGAGGGAGGAACAGGACTGGCTTACTAACAACCAGAGCGGAGGCCGGCAGGACTGCGGTAGCCCACACCGGTCCTGGGAAGGCTGTCCAGAAATCCACAGGAGGATTCGCTGCGCGGAGGAAGGGAAGGATGGCGTATAGTGCGGCAGCCGCGGTCACCATCCCGGGCGGGCCAGCATCGGATGAGGGGGAGGAATCGGGTCGGAGCGGGAGAGAAGAGATGTCCGGATCGGAAGAGGAGACGGCCCAGCTGCCCGGGAGGATGGGGCCAGGAGAAAACAGACGGTCGGCTGATGGGGCGACACCTATGCAGCCCGGTGAGTTACCACAAGTTATTGAAAATGCTAGTTTAAATAATGTGACAGTAGCAGGAGAAGGGGCTGGAGGGTCGGGAGAAAGTAGGGTAAGAACCGACATGGGGGGAGGAGCTCCGGGGTTTTTGGGTTTTTTAACTGGAATTAAGGAGCTAGTGCAGAGACTGGAGGCTGCTGAGAAGCCGGCAGGGGGACCGATAGCCGCCTGGGTGCAGCAGTCTGGGAAGGAATTAGATAACACAGGGCGGGGGGCCGCCACAACCACAGTTACAGCTGAGGTCACGTTGCCAGCGCAGGAGGCCGTGGCGAGTGTAGCGGCGCAGGGGAAGGACAAAGCGGCGCCGTCAGGGGAGGCTGCGGGGAGAAAAGATATCATTAGGCTGGCGGACGCAGCTCGCTGTGAAGTGTATGTGTGCTACGAAGGACCGTTAGGAGCTCACCTGAAACAGGAGGTTCGGGAAAAATTATGGAAGGGTGAGTATGTAGAAATATTTTCATTACTGCCCTTGGAAAAGTTCAACCTTGATAGAGTCAAGCCGGATGATTCCAAGAAGGAGGACGAGGAGAAGAGGAGGTATAGGCTGATACCTAGGACATTTACGAATTGGTTGCAAGCATTTGCAATTATGGCTAGCGTGATAGGAGAGAAACAGCCGGAACACTGTTCGGCGCTTTTTTGCTATCAGGACGCGATAGGGGAAGCGTATAGAGTATATGGGGGTACGGCATGGTTGAGGTACGATGAACAGTTCAGGCAGCGGAGAGCAGTACGCCCGGAATTACGTTGGGATCATAAAGACATCAGTCTATGGATGCGTTTGATGACGACGGCGAGGGCACCGAACCCGTTTTTTCAGGGGGGAGCCGGTGGACCGTCAACCCAGGGACATGCGGCTGGAAACAAAAAAGGGGTCTGTTGGCAGTACAACTCAGGGGTCTGCAGGTTCGGAGGATCATGTAAGTTTAAACACGAATGCTCCGGCTGCGGGGGAACACATCCGTCATCCAGGTGTTTTAAGCAGAGAAAAGGTCGTCATGGAGAAGCTGGGAACAAAAGGGAGGACTCCGGTGATGGTGGAAAGGATGCGACCGTTTCTCGGTAAGTACCCCGACAAACAAGCAGCACGGCTATTAGAAGAAGGTTTTACGGTAGGATTTAGGATTCCATGCAATCTAGCAGCTGTCCCCCCAGTACCCAAAAATTTAAAGTCAGCCTTGCAACATCCGGAAGTTGTTTTTGAAAAACTACAGAAGGAGGTTGCATTGGGTAGAATGAGCGGACCTTTTCCAGTGGCGCCAGTGGCGGATTTGGTGGTATCACCTTTAGGTGTGGTGCCCAAAAAAGAGCCCAATAAATTTAGGCTCATTCACCACTTATCCTTCCCAAAAGGGGGATCCGTGAATGATGCCATTGACCAAGAAGCGTGCTCAGTGACGTATACGTCGTTTGATGCCGCGGTAAGGTGGGTGCGCCACTATGGAAAAGGGGCATTGATGGCAAAGGCAGACGTGGAATCAGCTTTTCGACTGCTGCCAGTGCACCCCGAGAGCTTTCGGCTACTGGGGTGTCATTGGAATGGTGGATTCTACGTTGATCAATGCCTACCGATGGGTTGTTCGGTATCGTGTGCGCTGTTCGAACAATTCAGCTCCTTCGTAGAGTGGGTAGTAAGGGATGTATCCGGAGTGAATTCGCTAATTCACTACTTGGATGATTTTTTATGCATTGGCCCGGCGGATTCTAGAGTCTGTGCAGTGCTACTAGCGTCATTGCAGCACATAGCAGAAAGATTTGGCATTCCATTGGCAGCTGAAAAGACGGAGGGACCCTGCTCGGTCATCACGTTCTTGGGTATTGTATTAGATTCGGATGCGATGGAATGCAGATTACCGGAGGAGAAATTGGAAGATTTGAGGAGGGAAGTGGCAGGTTTGATAGGTCTGAAAAAGGTACAACTGAGAAGGTTACAATCGGTTTTGGGCAAACTGAATTTTGCTTGCCGCATATTACCGATGGGGAGAGTGTTTAGTCGCCGGCTGGCGGCCAGCACGAGTGGGATCAAATCCCCAAAACATTTTGTACGTTTAGTTAAAACACATAGGGAGGATCTCAGGGTTTGGAATACCTTTCTGGAATCCTTTAACGGTAGGGCAATGTGGATGTCGGGTCCAGTCAGTAACTTTGACTTGGAACTATTCACCGATGCCGCTGGATCAACAGGTTTTGGGGCGTTCTTTCAAGGGCAATGGAGCGCAGGTCCATGGCCTCAATCGTGGGTAAAAGAAGGTTTCACGAAGAATCTGGTTTTGCTGGAACTGTTTCCAGTGGTACTGGCGGTGGAGTTATGGGGCGCATCGTTCAGGGATCTGAAAGTGCGTTTTCATGGGGACAACATGGGGGTGGTGCAAGTGATAAACAGGGTCACGGCGTCATCTCCGCCGGTGATCAGGATGCTGCAACACTTAGTGTTAAGATGCTTACAACTGAATGTCTTCATTCATGCTGTTCACTTACCGGGGGTGGAGAACGTAATTGCTGATGCGTTGTCTCGCTTCCAGTGGGACAGGTTCAGAGAGTTGGCGCCGGAAGCGGAGCAACAGGGGGTGCCTTGTCCAGACTGGCTGTGGGAGATTGCACTGGAGTCGTCGAGGGATGGATTAAGCGGTCGGTAAGTGGGGCTACTTGGGCAGCATACAATAAGGTATGGCAGGAGTGGAGGTCCTTTGGGCGAGCGTTGGGGGAGGAACTTATAGGGCAGGGAGTGCGTTCGCTATTACTGTATTATCTGGCAAGAAAATTGAACGAGGGTGCGTCGGTATCTGTGATCAATATACAGCTAGCTATCGGAGGGCGGCGGTTCAGCGCGATTCGAGGAGACCAGTAACTTTTGAGATACTGGGGGGTATTGTGGAACAACTGATGGGGGTTTGTTCGTCTGATTACGAAGTTAGTTTGTTTAAGGTAGCTTTTGTATTAGCATTTTTTGGTGCATTCAGGATAGGGGAGTTGGTTAGCCCTTCAAAAACAGTGCAAGGGGGCGTTGGGTTGAAGGAGGTTACACTTGAGGAGGACGGGGTATCGATATTCCTACGGAAGTCTAAGACAGATCAGGAAGGAAGAGGCAGGATGGTGCGAGTTTATTCCATCCAGGGATCCCCTCAGTGCCCAGTGGGTGCAGTAAGGGAATTTTTGAAAGTTAGGCCGGACTGTCAGGGCCCTTTATTAATACATTCAAATGGAGATATGTTATCGCGTTTTCAGTTTATTGCTGTTTTTAGGAAATGTTTGCTTGGGCTGGGACTTGAGGAGCGGGATTTTTCATCACATTCATTCCGGATAGGAGCCGCAACAGAGGCGGCCAGATTGGGTATGGATGTGGAAACAATAAAACGGATTGGGCGGTGGGAATCTAACAGATTCCAATCTTACTGCGACCGCAACTAGCGGTAAGATTGTAAGGGGTTAGGTTTGTTTTTTGTGGTTTTATGGCCGGTGGGACAGTAGTTAACTGGTCAATGTTGAGCATGGTTTGTTTTCTTCTAATTTCAGGTGCAGCTCCAAGTGTGGTCTGGATTATGGGCCATTCTTATGTGTGTTGGGGGGCTCGGAGGGGAGACGCTCGACCTGAGGGTAGGCAGTTAGGCTTTGATAGACGGGAAGTGTACTTAAAATGGTTTGGTATACCAGGGATGTTGTGGGGCAGGTTGGTTCAGGAGGTACAACGATATGCAAACAGGGAGGGCCCTCCGGATGTGCTGGTAATACATGTGGGCGGCAATGATCTTGGTATTCGCTCAATGATAGACATTACGCGAGACATTAAATTTGACGTCTGGCGCTTAGTGAAGGAATTTCCAAAAATGATCATTGTCTGGTCGGACATGGTTGCCCGCATGTGTTGGAGAATGGCCAGGTCCGTGGAGGGGGTGAATAGAGCAAGGAAGAAGATCAATAGGGAAGTGAGTAAATTTGTGGTTAGTTGTGGAGGGTTGGCAATCAGGCATAGCGAACTGGAATTCGAGACATGGAGGTACTTAAGACGTGATGGGGTACATCTTAATGAGGTGGGGACGGATTTGTGGGCTTTGGGCCTACAAGACGGTATACAGCGAGCTATTCGGGTGTGGAGGAGCACCCAAGCGTAAGGTATTACTATTGGGATGCTGTGGCGGGCGTTGGTCTGGGCAAGGGAAGGAAGATGGCTAAAAAGTAAGAGTGGGGATCCAACGTTGATATGGGTCCGGAGGTTTTTTGGTTCCCGGTTAGCCGGGAAGTGATATGGGGCACTGCAGTCACGGCAGTCTCTGAGCCAGCTTGTCGGCTTGAGGCCTATTGGAGATTTTTGGTTTAGGGCTGCAGTGCTATAGTTGTTATGGCCATCAGATGGATTTGTTAAAGCTATTGCTCAGACCAACGTTCTTTTTTGATCCAGGTTGCATAACAGATGTTTGTTTTTCTCGATGACGGAAGTTTTATATTTTTGATATAATTTTATATTAAGTTAATAAAGTAGGCTGCTACGGCCTTTGTTTTATACTCCAGAAGCTGGTGTGGTCTCATTATTGGGAATAGGAGTATAATGGTTGGGTAATGTTTAATAGGCATCTGTTATCCAATAGTCAAGAAAAGCCTGGAGCAACAGCATGCAATGCTGTAGGCAAAGGGCGAACATGACAGTGGGAACAGGGTAAGGGTTAATGATAAAGGGTTATGGTGGAGCCGAGGGGGAGGGAGAATTAGGGGAGGGGACAGTTAAAAGGGCTTCCCGCTCTGGGAGGGACAGCAGAAGATCGTGGAAAGTTCCCGCCCACCCTCCCTAGGAATAGAATATGTTATTGTCGTAGGGTTTGTGGTTTCTCTTTTGTCAACAGGTGAAAGAAGAGAGATTGTCGTGGCAGTGGCGGGCGTTGGTCTGGGCAAGGGAAGGAAGATGGCTAAAAAGTAAGAGTGGGGATCCAACGTTGATATGGGTCCGGAGGTTTTTTGGTTCCCGGTTAGCCGGGAAGTGATATGGGGCACTGCAGTCACGGCAGTCTCTGAGCCAGCTTGTCGGCTTGAGGCCTATTGGAGATTTTTGGTTTAGGGCTGCAGTGCTATAGTTGTTATGGCCATCAGATGGATTTGTTAAAGCTATTGCTCAGACCAACGTTCTTTTTTGATCCAGGTTGCATAACAGATGTTTGTTTTTCTCGATGATGGAAGTTTTATATTTTTGATATAATTTTATATTAAGGTAATAAAGTAGGCTGCTACGGCCTTTGTTTTATACTCCAGAAGCTGGTGTGGTCTCATTATTGGGAATAGGAGTATAATGGTTGGGTAATGTTTAATAGGCATCTGTTATCCAATAGTCAAGTTTTCATCAAGTGCACAGAATGCAGTAGCAACAGACATGTTACAGCTATGCATCCGGGCCCACCCTCAGACAATTCACAGCAGCCTCCTACCTCCAGCCCTGTCTCAAGTCATTGCGGGGAGCAACAAGGTCATGCTCCAGCCACAGCTAATGTTTCCTCTTCATGCACAGAAGTCTGTGAAGAAGACTTGGATTTCAAATGCTGTGCTAAGATATGCCTAGTCAAGATATACCCAACCTGAGGAAGCTATTAGGATGTAAGCCATAATAGATGAACAGAGCAACAGATCCCTGGTTAACCCTAAATTCTTTGAGATCTTTGGTATAGATGGACATGCATCACTGTATACTCAGAACCTGTTCTGGTCGTGAAGAGACCTTCGGCAGAAGGGCCGCTGGGTTCATGGTCTCTCATATCAATAAGGAAGAGGGCATACCCCTACCAACATTAGTTGAGTGTGACCAAATACTAGACGAAAGGGAAGAAATTCCTACTCCAGAGGCTGCATATCACCATCCTCACTTAAGGCACCTTGTTATTGAGATTCCTGCAATGGACATGAATGCTGAAATCTTGGTCTCGCTAGGAAGAGAGATTCTCAGAGTACATAAAGTACGCAAGCTGTGCAATGGACCTGATGCTGCCCCTTTACGCACAAAAACTTGATCTAGGCTGGGTAATCGTGGGCAATGTATGCTTGGATAGAATACGTACCTCATCCGAGATCCACTCCTTCAAAACGTACACATTAGGAAATGGACGTGCATCTCACTTCAAACAGTGCCCTCGCCATTATGAAGTAAAAGAGAAGCCTCTTGACATCATCTAAGTACCTGATATCACTCCTAACCTTTGTGATGACAACCTAGGTACCACAGTGTTTTGTACTATAAGCGATGACAACAAAATAGCCCTGTCAATTGAAGACAGAGAGTTCATCAAAATAATGGACAGAGAATTCTTCCAGGATGAGTCTAACAGCTGGGTTGCACCATTACCTCTTTGTGCTGCAAGGGTTAAACTCCCAACCAATTGTGAACAGGCTCTATCCAGATTGAACTCATTTCAACGAACACTAAAGAACAGGCCTGAAATGAAGGAACATTTCATCGCCTTTCTCAGAGACTATTAAAGATTGGGATGCTCCACTATCAATAGACCAGCTTTCAAGGTGGGAATCCTGTAAACAATATCTACATGCCTTAGATGGAATCCGTATACCACGCTGCTACACTCCCTTGCCACAAGTCAGAGCAAAAAGCTTCACATCTTCTCAAATGCATCTACTGAGGCCATAGCAGCTGTTGCTTACCTCAAGGTAAGAAATTCTTCTAATCAAGCCCACATAGGGTTTCTGTTTGGGAAAGCTAAGTTAGCACCTAAGCCTGAACACACAATTCCCAGGCTTGAACTTTGAGGGACTGTGCTAGCTGTAATAGCAGATTTCATACTGCGTGAGCTACACATTCAGATAGATGACGTCAGATTCTACACAGACAGCAAAGTTGTTCTGGGCTACATATACAACCAGACTAAACGTTTCTATGTCTATGTCAGCAACCATGTAGAGAGAATCAGGAAATCATCTACACATGAACAATGGCATTATGTTCCATCTGAAACTAACCCTGCAGATCATGCCACCAGGCCAGTGTCTTCAAGTGTCTTTGCAAATTTTTCTTGGTTAACAGATCCTGAATTCCTGCTGGATCATCCAGAAGAAACCACAGCTGATGACTTCAGTCTTATAGAACCTGACAAAGATTCAGAGATTCATCCTGAAGTTAAAACCCTTGTCACCAAAACTGAACAAAGACCCTACTTGGGCTGTCAACGCTTTGAACGTTTCTCCAAGTGGAGAAGGCTTGTACGCACCACCGCAAGGTTAGTTCATATTGCAGATTGCTTTCACACAAAGCCCACAGATGCTCACTGTCAAGGCTGGCACGTGTGCCAAAAGCTTCTTTCTGCAAAAGAAATTGCTGAAAGTGAATTGATCATAATACGCAGTGTACAACAGAGTGTCTTTGGCTCAGAAATTAAATGTATCCGTGACAAGAGGGACATTGCAATAAACAGTCCAATTGCCAACCTGAATCCATTCGTTGACAATGATGGTATGTTAAGGGTTGGTGGATGTTTAAACAAGGCTGAGTTGAGTGAGCAAGAACAGAATCCACTCATTATACCAGCTCGCCATCATATCACCACTTTGCTCATACGGCACTACCATGAAAGGGTTAAGCACCAAGGTAGACACTTCACAGAGGGTGCCATAAGAGCTGCAGGCCTTTGGATTCTAGGAGCAAAAAGACAGATCACAGCTACACTGCACAGCTGTGTTCAGTGCCATAAACTGAGAGGGAAATACCAGCAACAGCAAATGTCAAATTTGCCAGCTGACAGGTTAAGTACTGACCCACCTTTCACTCATGTTGGTCTGGATGTTTTTGGGCCATGGATAGTAACAGCCCGCAGAACTCGAGGTGGCCAAGCAAACAGCAAACGATGGGCAATGCTGTTCACTTGCATGAGTGTGCATGCGGTACACATTGAAGTGATAGAATCTATGGATGCCTCAAGTTTCATCAATGCTCTAAGACGATTCCTAGCCATCAGAGGACCAGTCAAGACACTAAGATCTGACTGTGGAACTCATTTCGTTGGAGCCTGTCGAGAGTTACAGCTCAACTCTAGGCCAATCCAAGACTTTTTAGCTGAAAAAGAATGTACATGGATTTTCCATCCTCATTCTTCCCACATGGGTGGCTCATGGGAGAGAATGATAGGCATCTCACGTAAAATATTGAATTCTATGCTTATAGACTTTAATTTCACAAGACTTACCCACGAGATTTTAACCACCTTCCTGGCAGAGGCATCTGCTATAATCAAGACCACTTGTTCCAGTGTCCAAAGATCCAGAGACCCCAACTATCCTTACCCCAGCTTCTCTTCTTACCCAGAAGCTTGGGTCTGTTCCTGTTCCACCTGGAAACTTTAAAACAGGAAATCTGTGCTATGACCAGCGGAAACGAGTACAACACCTCGCCAACTGCTTCTGGAACCGTTGGAAGATGGAGTATCTTTCTACTCTGCAAGGACGCAGGAAATGGCAACGGCTGAACCCTACCATACAAGTTGGAGATCTTGTTCTGCTTAAGGACCAGCAAGCTGAAAGAATCGAATGGCCTGAGGGACTTATTGTAAAGAGCGTTCCTAGTAATGACGGTAAGGTACGTAAGGTGGAGGTGAAGGTTTCAAGACAAGGGACTGAAAAGACTTTCATCAGACCTATCACGGAACTTATTCTGCTATTACCCTTTGGAGAATAAACTTGTTTGCCTACGCTGCTGGATCCTACCTGTGGCTTCAAGAGGAAAGTGTCTTGAACTTTAATTGACATAACTAGAAGCCTAGAATTAAGAGTTATTGTCATTGCATTATATGCATGTTCTTGTTATGTCTTTCAGGTCTTTAAGACAGCCAGCAAATTACACTGTTTGTTATTTGCAGTTGCATAACTACCGTTCTGATGTATATAGTGACATTTACCATGCCTGACAGGGAGTGTGCTGCCCCAACGGGGCAAAGAATTTATATAGACTGTTTTCCAAACCATTTTCTATGAACTTGCTGCCATCTAGTGACCTTTTGTGGTAATGCACTTGTTTCTTATGTTTTTTTTCCCTTATGTTATGAGTATTGTATGTAATGCTCCACCCTTTTTCCTGTGTTTGTACTTCCTGCGTCATGGATGCAGCTTCAAGCCACATGTAGCAGGACCCATGTATTCTGCATTGTAAGCTACAGACAATGTCATCTTTTGACCGCGTAAATACCACAACCTACTCATCTGTTTGTATCCCGTCATTTGATGTTCAGAATAAAAGCCCCTTTTGTGGATGGAATCGGTATTTGGTGAGTTCAAGCTATCTGATGAGGGTTGTCCTCAGTGATTATATCTTATACAGGCCAGGGATAGAGGTCTTACAAGGGATAAATTGCTTCACAACAATCGGAGTCAGAATACACTGTACTAACTATTCGATGTTAGTACATCAATCTCCTCTGCTGAGCTAATGTGGGGTGGCCCCCCTTCAGAACACTCCGGTCAGCGCTCTCAGCCATCAGGTGAGAGCGCTGATCGGATGCCGATTGTCAGACCTTTTTTGGTCATGACCGCTGCTTGGCCAGCTTCTTTTGGACCAGCTGCCATACACATGGGCCTCTGTCAGGAGGCACAAGCCGCCTCCGTCCGCCGGGCTCCACGGCGCATGCGCGGAGGACTCACGCTGCGCCGTGCACTCGTTCGCGGCCCTGCTGTGCGGCGCGCGCGGGTGCACGGCGGTCCCCGTGTGCGCGCCGTGGCCGTGCGGGTGCCCGGCGGCGCGTCACGCTGACGTGCTCGCCGGTGGGCTACTTCTGACGGCTCCAGCGCCCAGTCGGGTTGCTGGTTAGTCGTCAGCTGTGCCCTGTCCTGTACCCTGCAAATTGCCTATTACCCTGTGATACTCTCTATCTGACCGCTGTTACCCCCAGACCTCTGCTAAGTTTAAAGGATACTCTCTCTCTGCTTGCTGGATACCCTGACCCCTGCTACGTTTAAAGGATACTCTCTCTCTGCTTGCTGGATACCCTGACCCCTGCTACGTTTAAAGGATACTCTCTCTCTGCTTGCTGGATACCCTGACCTCTGCTACGTTTAAACGGACACTCTCTCTGCTTGCTGGATACCTCTGACCTCTGCTTGTTTTACGGATACCCCTTGTCTGCCAGATACCCCTGATCTCAGCCTGCTTCACGGACTTGCTTTGGCCTGCTACCCCAATATTCAGTTAACCTCTTGTTTGCAGCTTCTCTGGTGTCTGCAGTTCCACGGACTTCCTCCAGGAACCCTATCCCTTCCGGAAGCCCGTGCCTCCGCGTGCCCCCAACTCCCTGTATCACCTCCAGGGGTCGGGTGCGCGTGGTCGTAAGGGCAAGCCGCTCTCGGCATCTCGGCCTCGGTAAGTATAGTCTCCTGACAGTACTAACCAGCCAGATGTCTGAGGCCGACAGAGCGCGCTCTCCTTTGGAGATCCTGTGCCAACAGGTCTCCACCCTGGCCGACTCAGTCCAGAAGCTACAGGAGGGGTATGCTCAAGTGGACAGCCGCCTCCAACAGATTGCAGGAGTTCTTCCTTCCACCGCTGCAGCTCCAGCACCCAGCAATGAAGGGGCACTCCCCCAGGCCGCCGCCAGCCCTACTGTTGTCATGGCACTTCCTGAACCCAGGGTCCCTACGCCCGAACGGTTCTCTGGAGACCGTAAAAGATTCAGGTCTTTTAAAAACGCCTGTTCGCTATACTTCGCCCTTCAACCCCGGACATTTGCATCAGAGATCGTCAAAGTGGGCTTTGCCATTTCACTGCTGTCAGAGGAACCTCAGGCCTGGGCTCATGGCTTAATGGAACAGGGAAGTCCTATGCTAAATTCTATAGACACCTTCTTCGAGGGGATGTCCCAACTATATGATGACCCACAACGGAAGGCTACCGCTGAAGCCACTCTCCATCACTTGTCCCAAGGAAGAAGACCTATCGAAGATTATACGGTGGAATTCCGCAAGTGGGCGGCCGACACAAATTGGAACGAGCCGGCTCTCCGCTACCAGTACCGTCAAGGCTTGTCTGAACTCCTAAAAGATGAGTTAGCCAGGATGGAGACCCCGGAGACCTTGGAAGAGCTTATTCAGGCAGCCACGAAGCTGGATAGGCGCTTGCGAGAACGTCGCTCGGAACGGTTTCAGGGTCCACGCCCTACGTGGACGCCATTCAGAACTCCACCCACGCCACCACCATCTGCTACAACACCTCCTGAAGCTGAGCCCATGCAGCTAGGCCTGGTCCGGGCCCCGCTAACTTCGGAGGAAAGACAACGCAGACGGCAGTCCAATCTGTAAAAGAAAAGGCAAAACACCGCGCTATACCATAAAAATTAATGCATAGGTGTACTGAAAGAAGCAATCAAAAGGTGACAAATTGGTCAAAAAACAACATAAAAGCAGCCGCTACAAAGTGTGATACGCACATAAAAAGTAAATAAAATTATAAAAAACAGCGCTGTGACAAAATGTGGTTATATATGATATAACAAACAAACAAGTGGGATATTAGGCCCAAATTAGAGTAGACTCCAAGTTCATAAATTGGCATAAATAAATGAGATGAGCGATCCTATTCAGTATCGATCATGAATGGTGAATAAAAAGATGAGGTAGGTAGAAATAATAAGTCCTTCACCGCACCACTGTGGTATAGTAAAATTATGCGCTTACCAAACGGCAAGCTAGGAAGAGCTTGCGACCTTAACCCGGTCGGGGCCTTTCAGGATGGACCATCAGAGAGGACCACACCACCTTAACTTGGATTATGCGCTGTTCTCCCAGTTACCACTCTAGGTGGAGATATACCACTGGCTAGGGATAAACCTCAAAGGAGGTGTACCAAGAAAGAAGGAAAGGCAACATAGCGTAATCCTGCTTTACTTTTAATTAAAAACAAAAGAGTTGCACTTACATTCAGAAAAGTATCAACAAACATATAAGCCGGCCGGCTAGAGAGCGATCGCCCGTCCTGTAGACTGTAAACAGTGGATGCAGCACGTCAGCACGTCAGCACGCCCGACGTACGTTTCGTCACACTCTGACGTCGTCTGGGGCACGGGCGACGCACTGACGTGTCGCATTAATGTAGTAAAATAACATAACCAGACCTCGTTCTGAGGACGGGACCGGAAATCACCTTGCGTTCCACCAATTAAGGCCGGATGACACAAGATCGCCATCTTGGATGTGGGAATGTACATAGCAACCTGTGCCAGTTTGAGGTATACATAAACAGACCAATTAACATTCATAGGGGTAAATTAACATCACACGTAGGTTAATCCCCAACAAACGGGAAACGCAAAAAGGTGATTCTTAATAAATTAAGTTAAATTAGATTAAGTTAAAACTATAAGTTAAATAGCGTCCTTCGGAGGTGTGGCCATATATGAAAAAAGGGGGTAAAAGGTATTAAAGTAAATTAAATTAACCCCTTTAAATCGTTTACCACGTGAAATGGCTCGCTAAATCAGGAAATCATTCCTTAGATATACAGGGGCGTCCCAGAGCCATTCTAACAGTTATGGTGGTTAAACCTGGAGGAAAGGAAGGTGATTTCCTCACACATATGAAAAGCATAGATACATCATGACATAAGTTATAGGTGGAATACAAACAAAAACAAATTAAAATAAATTAAAATAAATTAAAATTAAAATACAATGGACATTTATTTTTAGTCCCAACCTTAAAAGTACCAAATCCCCATACAAATATGGGGCACATACCAGATTAGGCAGATCTAAATTCCCTATGGGGCATCTGCCCACCCAGGAATAGCATGTCTCTGGCATTAGCCATTCTATGGGTGAGGAATATTGGTCAAAATATTATACTCTAAAGATGGAGAATAAGAACCGAAAATTCCGAGAGCTATTATTACTCATGAATTATCGATAAAGGCATTGGTATCAGTGTCAATATTAAGCCCATGGGGGGCATAGCACTTGATTTTATGTATCCAGAGCATCTCAAGTTTTGAGATGCTCCTAAGGAGCTACCCCTCCAATGAGGCCGATATCTATCGATTCCTAAAAAAAGTGTGTTAGAGGGGTCTTTATTATGTGTGGTCAAGTAGTGCTTAGAAACAGAATGTTTCGGAAAGCCATTCAAGATATTAGTGATGTGTTCATTTAGACGAACGGAGAGTGGTCGCCTAGTCCTACCCACATATTGTAGGCCGCAAGGGCACTGCAGAAGGTAGACGACCCCCTCCGTTGTACAGGTGATAAAGGGCCTAATTTCATGTTCCTCGTGGGTACTATTAGAGATGAATTTCTGAGTTCGCCTGGTTGTCACAGAGTTAAGCCTACAAACCCGACATCTGCCACATTTATAGTACCCCTTCAAATTGTCAAAAAGGCCATGAATGCCTCTAGTAGGTGGATCAAGAACATTAGGGGCCAATCTGTTCCTAAGTGACGATGCCCCTTTAAAAATTACTCGGGGTTTGTCTGGAATGACAGTTCTCAGGATCGGATCGTTAGCCAATAAGTGCCAATGTTTATTGAGAAGGTTTTTAATATTACTATGCTGTATTGAGTAGGTGGTGACAAAGGGGAGAGTAACAGGATTTTCTCTAGGGGGTGCTTTTTGAATGAGTAGCTGTTCCCTGTCTATACCCTTAACAACATCCAAGGTTTGGGTCAAAAATTCCCTGTTATACCCTTTTTCTACAAAGCGGTTCATCAGGACTTCGGTCTGTTGCAAGAACTGTGAATTGACAGTGCAATTCCGTTTAAGTCGTAGAAATTGACTCTTGGGAACAGACCGGAGCCAAGAGCTATGGTGGCAGCTATTCAAAGGAATATACGAATTCCGGTCTGTTTTCTTAAAATAGGTTTGACCAATATTCCTCACCCATAGAATGGCTAATGCCAGAGACATGCTATTCCTGGGTGGGCAGATGCCCCATAGGGAATTTAGATCTGCCTAATCTGGTATGTGCATTAGTATGGGGATTTGGTACTTTTAAGGTTGGGACTAAAAATAAATGTCCATTGTATTTTAATTTTAATTTATTTTAATTTATTTTAATTTGTTTTTGTTTGTATTCCACCTATAACTTATGTCATGATGTATCTATGCTTTTCATATGTGTGAGGAAATCACCTTCCTTTCCTCCAGGTTTAACCACCATAACTGTTAGAATGGCTCTGGGACGCCCCTGTATATCTAAGGAATGATTTCCTGATTTAGCGAGCCATTTCACGTGGTAAACGATTTAAAGGGGTTAATTTAATTTACTTTAATACCTTTTACCCCCTTTTTTCATATATGGCCACACCTCCGAAGGACGCTATTTAACTTATAGTTTTAACTTAATCTAATTTAACTTAATTTATTAAGAATCACCTTTTTGCGTTTCCCGTTTGTTGGGGATTAACCTACGTGTGATGTTAATTTACCCCTATGAATGTTAATTGGTCTGTTTATGTATACCTCAAACTGGCACAGGTTGCTATGTACATTCCCACATCCAAGATGGCGATCTTGTGTCATCCGGCCTTAATTGGTGGAACGCAAGGTGATTTCCGGTCCCGTCCTCAGAACGAGGTCTGGTTATGTTATTTTACTACATTAATGCGACACGTCAGTGCGTCGCCCGTGCCCCAGACGACGTCAGAGTGTGACGAAACGTACGTCGGGCGTGCTGACGTGCTGACGTGCTGCATCCACTGTTTACAGTCTACAGGACGGGCGATCGCTCTCTAGCCGGCCGGCTTATATGTTTGTTGATACTTTTCTGAATGTAAGTGCAACTCTTTTGTTTTTAATTAAAAGTAAAGCAGGATTACGCTATGTTGCCTTTCCTTCTTTCTTGGTACACCTCCTTTGAGGTTTATCCCTAGCCAGTGGTATATCTCCACCTAGAGTGGTAACTGGGAGAACAGCGCATAATCCAAGTTAAGGTGGTGTGGTCCTCTCTGATGGTCCATCCTGAAAGGCCCCGACCGGGTTAAGGTCGCAAGCTCTTCCTAGCTTGCCGTTTGGTAAGCGCATAATTTTACTATACCACAGTGGTGCGGTGAAGGACTTATTATTTCTACCTACCTCATCTTTTTATTCACCATTCATGATCGATACTGAATAGGATCGCTCATCTCATTTATTTATGCCAATTTATGAACTTGGAGTCTACTCTAATTTGGGCCTAATATCCCACTTGTTTGTTTGTTATATCATATATAACCACATTTTGTCACAGCGCTGTTTTTTATAATTTTATTTACTTTTTATGTGCGTATCACACTTTGTAGCGGCTGCTTTTATGTTGTTTTTTGACCAATTTGTCACCTTTTGATTGCTTCTTTCAGTACACCTATGCATTAATTTTTATGGTATAGCGCGGTGTTTTGCCTTTTCTTTTATCCATTTCTTGATACTCCCACACCGCTGCTTTTGGTTTGTTTGTTCACACATATTTGTTGTCATTTAACATTAGCTCCAATAATATGGATATTTTTGAATATAGGACCTCTAAGAAGGTTAATACTAGCGGGGTATTTGAACCCTATAAAAACGAAGAAGGGGATCTTAATGGCCTCTTCACTAGGTTAAAAAATCTTACCATCTCTGAAATTCATACCAAATGGGATGTCGCCTATCTAGAGACCTATGTCAAGTCTAATATGGTACCCCGTAGCCTGAGGTGGGAGGTTAGCCCTCAGAAAGGGGACACTCACCTTGAGGAATGGTATAAGTATTTTAACGAGGCAGGTGTCGCCCTCCTTAGATTCCTCATAGAGAGGAAGGTACAAAAATTATCTAGATTAGATGAAGAGATTAAAACCCTTCGAGATAAAGTTATCCCCCTCCAGGATACACCTGAATATAAAGATAAATCACAATCCCTGCTGAATATATTAGAAAAGGAAGATAGGGAACAAACCTATAAGAAAAAGAAGAAATTTAATAGGGATTTGGCTGACTACCAGGGTGGGATTGTGTTCGAGTGGCAAAAGAAACTGTTGACAGCCAATGGAGACAATTCTGCTACGGGTAATGACACTATGGAGGTTTCTACCTCCATTATTCCCAATGAGGTCAAGGGACCTATTTCCAACACCGTGCAAAGGACTAAAGATACCAATGCACGGGGCCCCCGCCAATCACCTCGCAGACAATATAATTATAACAAGGGAGGACCACCACCCCCCCATTACCAAACAGGACCCCCACGTCGCCACCCCAAATCCACCACTGAGAGCAGAGGTGGTCGGCATCAAAATGCCCCACATACCAATTCCAATTACTATTGGAATCCTCCTAATACACAATGGGAATCTAACCCCAATCGGGGTTGGGGTTCCCATGCCCCTTATGCTTCACAGGGTGTGGGACCCAACCTCAGACGGGGTCCCCCACCCCGTGTGGATAATTACCCCACTGGGAGACCTGTAGGAGGTCCTCCTCATATGAACTATTCTAACAACCATGAAGAAAGATATTCCCATATGACAGGAGGCCCATTGACTAATCCATCGGGTGGCTCCAATACTGGTGAATATTTTGGTTATGGTGGTACTACCCAGAATCGTTTCTTCCCTTTACGTGATCTTGATGGTCCCTTGGAAGGGGACACCAACCCAATGGGTTCCCCTTACCCAGCAGATGGAGGTACCCCTGGGCCATCGCCATACTATTCCAATGACAGGATGGGACCCCCTTACTATCCTGGGCCTTTGGGCCCTAACTCTCATGAGTGGGGTTTTCACAGGCCAGGCCAAGGTACCAAAAGACTGGCAGAACAAGGAGAGGTACCCGAGGGGGTAGACGCTCTAGAGCAAAAAAGAAAAAAACTCTAGCTGGAACAGGGATTTTTAATCTAAGCACCGTGGCTCTTAGTCAGGAAGAAAAACTGGTGCTTGATAGGGGCCTAAAGTTCGTACCACCTAGGAAATTAAACAAGTTCGAAACCTATATGGACATTCACAAATTTATCCGTAAAATTAACATTAAGAGATACCTGTTGTCCAACCCTATTCAGGAGAGGAATGTGTTTTCCGATGACTACCAACATTCCGGATTGGCCAATGCCTCCCTATATAACCCCCCAGGGGCTATGGCGCCCTCCGTTAAGGTTTTTAAGGAGGTGCTTTTAAGAGATTTAGATTCAATGCCTATCAAAAAGGCCAAATTCGATCGGGACCTTCATATTGGACTTGATTCCCTCTGTAACAACAAAGAGTTAGTTATTAGACCCGCGGACAAAGGGGCAGGGATTGTAGTTCTCAATAGAGGTGACTATCTCCAAGAAATGTTTAAGATCCTGGGCGATAGGGAGACCTATACTCCTCTGGATTCTGACCCCAAAGTTCCTTATCTTAGGGAATTGAGGAAGTTGGTCGATTCTGGCTATACCCAAGGAATCCTTAGCAAAAAAGAGAAGGCCTATTTGATACCTAAAGCCCCCGGACCCCTGTGATCTACTATCTGCCTAAAGTGCATAAACATCCTACCTGCCCCCCGGGACGTCCTATTGTAAGTGGGATTGATTCCCTTACGTCCCGGGTGGGCAGATATATAGATTTTTTCCTGCAACCCCTGGTGAGTAAAATGCCTTCCCTCATTAGGGATTCTAAACATACTATTAACATACTGGCCAATTGTACTCCCACTCCCAGCATGTGGATGGTGACGGCGGACGTTTCGTCCCTTTACACTGTTATCCCCCACGAGTTGGGGTTCTATGCGGTTGAGTATTATCTAAGGAAAGACTCCGGTTTGTATGATGAGCAAATCAATTTCATCTTGGCACTCCTAAGGTACGCTGCATCCCATAATTACTTTTGGTTCAATAAATGTTTCTACCGACAGGACCGTGGAGTTGCGATGGGGGCCAAGTATGCCCCCAGTCTTGCAAACCTGTTTATGGCCCTGTGGGAGGAGGATGTCGTCCATGTTTGCCAGAGGCCCCAGTTAAAACTGTGGGCCAGGTACATTGACGACATCCTCCTCCTGTGGGATGGCGATCGCAGTGACCTTGACCTCTTTATGGAGGAACTCAATTCCAACAATAGGGGCATTGTACTTAATTTTGAAGCCAGCCAGTCCAATATCCATTTTTTGGACCTTAACATTGATATACAAGGGGACCGGTTTGTAACCTCTACCTATTTTAAGAAAACAGACCGGAATTCGTATATTCCTTTGAATAGCTGCCACCATAGCTCTTGGCTCCGGTCTGTTCCCAAGAGTCAATTTCTACGACTTAAACGGAATTGCACTGTCAATTCACAGTTCTTGCAACAGACCGAAGTCCTGATGAACCGCTTTGTAGAAAAAGGGTATAACAGGGAATTTTTGACCCAAACCTTGGATGTTGTTAAGGGTATAGACAGGGAACAGCTACTCATTCAAAAAGCACCCCCTAGAGAAAATCCTGTTACTCTCCCCTTTGTCACCACCTACTCAATACAGCATAGTAATATTAAAAACCTTCTCAATAAACATTGGCACTTATTGGCTAACGATCCGATCCTGAGAACTGTCATTCCAGACAAACCCCGAGTAATTTTTAAAGGGGCATCGTCACTTAGGAACAGATTGGCCCCTAATGTTCTTGATCCACCTACTAGAGGCATTCATGGCCTTTTTGACAATTTGAAGGGGTACTATAAATGTGGCAGATGTCGGGTTTGTAGGCTTAACTCTGTGACAACCAGGCGAACTCAGAAATTCATCTCTAATAGTACCCACGAGGAACATGAAATTAGGCCCTTTATCACCTGTACAACGGAGGGGGTCGTCTACCTTCTGCAGTGCCCTTGCGGCCTACAATATGTGGGTAGGACTAGGCGACCACTCTCCGTTCGTCTAAATGAACACATCACTAATATCTTGAATGGCTTTCCGAAACATTCTGTTTCTAAGCACTACTTGACCACACATAATAAAGACCCCTCTAACACACTTTTTTTAGGAATCGATAGATATCGGCCTCATTGGAGGGGTAGCTCCTTAGTTAGGAGCATCTCAAAACTTGAGATGCTCTGGATACATAAAATCAAGTGCTATGCCCCCCATGGGCTTAATATTGACACTGATACCAATGCCTTTATCGATAATTCATGAGTAATAATAGCTCTCGGAATTTTCGGTTCTTATTCTCAACCTTAGAGTATAATATTTTGACCAATATTCCTCACCCATAGAATGGCTAATGCCAGAGACATGCTATTCCTGGGTGGGCAGATGCCCCATAGGGAATTTAGATCTGCCTAATCTGGTATGTGCCCCATATTTGTATGGGGATTTGGTACTTTTAAGGTTGGGACTAAAAATAAATGTCCATTGTATTTTAATTTTAATTTATTTTAATTTATTTTAATTTGTTTTTGTTTGTATTCCACCTATAACTTATGTCATGATGTATCTATGCTTTTCATATGTGTGAGGAAATCACCTTCCTTTCCTCCAGGTTTAACCACCATAACTGTTAGAATGGCTCTGGGACGCCCCTGTATATCTAAGGAATGATTTCCTGATTTAGCGAGCCATTTCACGTGGTAAACGATTTAAAGGGGTTAATTTAATTTACTTTAATACCTTTTACCCCCTTTTTTCATATATGGCCACACCTCCGAAGGACGCTATTTAACTTATAGTTTTAACTTAATCTAATTTAACTTAATTTATTAAGAATCACCTTTTTGCGTTTCCCGTTTGTTGGGGATTAACCTACGTGTGATGTTAATTTACCCCTATGAATGTTAATTGGTCTGTTTATGTATACCTCAAACTGGCACAGGTTGCTATGTACATTCCCACATCCAAGATGGCGATCTTGTGTCATCCGGCCTTAATTGGTGGAACGCAAGGTGATTTCCGGTCCCGTCCTCAGAACGAGGTCTGGTTATGTTATTTTACTACATTAATGCGACACGTCAGTGCGTCGCCCGTGCCCCAGACGACATCAGAGTGTGACGAAACGTACGTCGGGCGTGCTGACGTGCTGACGTGCTGCATCCACTGTTTACAGTCTACAGGACGGGCGATCGCTCTCTAGCCGGCCGGCTTATATGTTTGTTGATACTTTTCTGAATGTAAGTGCAACTCTTTTGTTTTTAATTAAAAGTAAAGCAGGATTACGCTATGTTGCCTTTCCTTCTTTCTTGGTACACCTCCTTTGAGGTTTATCCCTAGCCAGTGGTATATCTCCACCTAGAGTGGTAACTGGGAGAACAGCGCATAATCCAAGTTAAGGTGGTGTGGTCCTCTCTGATGGTCCATCCTGAAAGGCCCCGACCGGGTTAAGGTCGCAAGCTCTTCCTAGCTTGCCGTTTGGTAAGCGCATAATTTTACTATACCACAGTGGTGCGGTGAAGGACTTATTATTTCTACCTACCTCATCTTTTTATTCACCATTCATGATCGATACTGAATAGGATCGCTCATCTCATTTATTTATGCCAATTTATGAACTTGGAGTCTACTCTAATTTGGGCCTAATATCCCACTTGTTTGTTTGTTATATCATATATAACCACATTTTGTCACAGCGCTGTTTTTTATAATTTTATAGGCAGTCCAATCTGTGTCTGTACTGCGGGGGAGCGGGACACTTCCTGCGCAATTGTCCAATAAGGCCCAGTAAGTTCCTTCAGCCTAGATTAATGAATCATCTGGATAACAATGCTCCAAAATCTTATGTGATGTTGTCTGTTTCCTTGCAGCTGCCGGAAGGGGAGTCTCGCCTACCCGCCATCATTGACTCAGGGGCCTGTAGCCTCCGTATTCCCCTGCAAACAAAGGCCCAAAGCCTACAAGTGCACCTAGCCGATGGCTCTCTTCCCAGTTCAGGTACCATTACCCAGGAGACCCAGCCTATCTTAGTAATTACCGATTCCGGGCATCAGGAATTCCTGCGGCTCGATCTCATCCATTCTCCCATCTTCCCAGTCATCCTTGGCCTGCCTTGGTTACAAGCTCATGATCCACAGATCCAATGGAGCTCCAAGATGGTGTCCTTCTCCTCTCCATACTGCTTGGAGCATTGCCTCCCTCTAACTCCGAAGGTGTGTGCCACGGTTACTGCCTCATCAGACAACCTTCAACAGATCCCCTCTGAATATCTGGAGTTCCAAGAGGTCTTTAACAAACAACTGGCTGACCGCCTACCACCTCATCGGCCTTATGACTGTCCAATCGACCTGTTGCCGGGATCCGTGATCCCGTTCGGTCGTATATTCCCTCTCTCTGAGACCGAACTGGAGGCGCTCAGACAGTACATCGAGGAGAATCTGGAAAAGGGGTTTATCCGTCCTTCATCCTCACCTGCTGGAGCAGGAATATTCTTCGTCGGGAAGAAAGATGGGTCCCTTAGACCTTGTGTGGACTACCGGCAGCTCAACAATATTACCATTAAGAATAGGTACCCATTACCACTCATCCCGGAGCTATTCCAACGATTCCGATCTGCTAGGATCTTTTCCAAACTAGACCTGCGGGGGGCCTATAACCTAGTTAGAATCAGAGCCGGGGATGAATGGAAGACAGCGTTCAGATCCAGGTTTGGACACTTCGAGTATCTGGTGATGCCATTCGGGCTATGCAATGCTCCAGCCACATTCCAGCACCTAGTAAACGACATATTCCGAGAATACCTGGATGACTTCCTTGTCGTTTACCTGGATGACATACTCATTTTCTCTCCTACGATTGAGTTACACAGGGGGCATGTCAAGAAAGTCCTTACTATACTAAGACAACACAAGCTTTATCTAAAGATGGAAAAATGCGAGTTTGAGAGATCAGTGGTACAATTCCTGGGGTTCATCATATCGGCCGGCGGAATCGCAATGGACCCCCAGAAGATACAGGCCATCCAAGATTGGCCAGCTCCAGCTGATAAAAAGGGGGTTCAACGCTTCATAGGTTTTGCTAACTTCTATCGGAGATTCATTGTCGGATTCTCGACCATTGTAGCACCTATCACCCAGCTAACCCGTCAGCACAACCTTTTCCGGTGGAGTGAGGCCGCACAGGAGGCTTTTTTGAGATTAAAGAATCTGTTCAGTTCGGCTCCCATTCTCTGCCATCCTGATCCTGCTCAACCATATGTTTTGGAGGTGGACGCTTCAGAAGTTGCCACGGGAGCAATTCTCTCTCAGAGGCAAGGGCCCAAGGCTATCCTTCACCCTGTTGCATTCGCTTCTCGGAAGCTCAGCCCGCCCGAGCTAAACTACGATGTAGGTGACAGAGAGTTGCTGGCCATAAAGTTTGCCCTTGAAGAATGGAGATACCTGCTCGAAGGTGCATTACATCCGGTAATGATATTTACAGACCATAAGAACCTGGAGTACTTACGGACAGCAAAGCGACGAAGACCTAGACAAGCCCGCTGGGCCCTATTTTTCTCCCGTTTCAACTTCCACATATCCTATAGGCCCGGTTCAAAGAATGGAAAGGCAGACGCACTCTCACGGATGTTCTCGGCAGAGTCCCAGACGTCAGAACCTGGTACTATCCTCTCTTCCCAAAACTTCCTTGGGGTGGCACAAGTGGATTTGATGTCATCCATCAAATCAGCATCCAACTCTTGCACGGAACCAGAGGTGCAGTCCCTAAAAAGAAATGGTAACTTCTTCTGGATCCGTGGAAAAATTTTTGTGCCCCAGGAGACACGGGCACTAACCCTCCAGATGTGCCACGACCACAGACTCGCAGGGCATTTTGGAGTGAGGAAAACGTCTGAGCTGGTTTCCCGTTCCTTTTGGTGGCCTGGGTGGAGACAGGATTGCAAGAAGTATGTGGCATCCTGCCCCCCGTGTCAGCGGAACAAGGGGCGAAATACCAAGTCCTGGGGTTTACTAAGACCCCTACCAATCCCTGAACGACCATGGTCTGACGTCTCCATGGACTTTATAGTGGACCTGCCAGCCTCAGGGGGCTTTACCACCATTTTTGTTGTGGTTGATCGTCTCTCCAAAATGGCCCATTTTTTGCCCATGAAAGGCACCCCCTCGGCCTTAGAAACTGCCAATATTTTTCTCAAGGAGATTATCAGACTCCATGGCTTACCAAGAAACATCGTATCGGACAGGGGTGTACAATTCACATCCAAATTCTGGAGGGAGCTTTGCAGAGTTTTAAATATCAAAGTCTGCCTCTCATCAGCCTACCATCCTCAGAGTAACGGCCAAACGGAGAGGACGAACCAGACTCTAGAGCAATACCTGCGATGCTTCTGCTCGGGATCCCAAGATGACTGGGCAAGCCTTCTCCCATACGCTGAATTTGCGTATAACAATTCGGTTCATACCGCTACTAACCAAACGCCCTTCTGGGCAAATTGTGGTTTCCATCCCACCTTCCTGTCCAACAATGTTCCCGAAATAACAGTCCCAGCCGTGCATGACAGAGTGACCTCCTTACAGGCAAATTTCCGAAGAATTCAGGACATGTTGCTGAAAGCTCAAACAGATTACAAGGAGCAATATGACCGAGGCAGGGGAGAAGATCCAACCTTTAAACTTGGGGAAGAAGTCTGGTTATCCACTACCAACCTTAAACTATCCGTGCCTTCACGGAAATTGGGACCCAAGTTTATTGGTCCCTTCCCCATCAAGAGAATTATCAACCCTGTGGCTATGGAGCTAGCATTACCAAAGACTTTTAGAATCCACCCCGTCTTCCATGTGTCCTTACTGAAGCCTGTGGTGGACAACACCTTTCCGGAAAGAGGGGAGCCCCCTCCACCACCAGTTAGGGTGGATGGTGAGAACGAATTTGAGGTGGAGTCCATCCTTAACTGCAGGAAGAAGGGCAGACAACTGCAGTATTTGATCCAGTGGAAGGGTTATCCACCTGAGGATAACTCCTGGGAACCTGCAAGGAACCTACATGCACCACGCTTAATTCAAGCCTTCCACCGGGGCCACCCGGAAGTAATGTCCAGTTTGGGCGTCCAGTGTCCGCCCTTAGGAGGGGGGCACTGTCAGGAGGCACAAGCCGCCTCCGTCCGCCGGGCTCCACGGCGCATGCGCGGAGGACTCACGCTGCGCCGTGCACTCGTTCGCGGCCCTGCTGTGCGGCGCGCGCGGGTGCACGGCGGTCCCCGTGTGCGCGCCGTGGCCGTGCGGGTGCCCGGCGGCGCGTCACGCTGACGCGCTCGCCGGTGGGCTACTTCTGACGGCTCCAGCGCCCAGTCGGGTTGCTGGTTAGTCGTCAGCTGTGCCCTGTCCTGTACCCTGCAAATTGCCTATTACCCTGTGATACTCTCTATCTGACCGCTGTTACCCCCAGACCTCTGCTAAGTTTAAAGGATACTCTCTCTCTGCTTGCTGGATACCCTGACCCCTGCTACGTTTAAAGGATACTCTCTCTCTGCTTGCTGGATACCCTGACCCCTGCTACGTTTAAAGGATACTCTCTCTCTGCTTGCTGGATACCCTGACCTCTGCTACGTTTAAACGGACACTCTCTCTGCTTGCTGGATACCTCTGACCTCTGCTTGTTTTACGGATACCCCTTGTCTGCCAGATACCCCTGATCTCAGCCTGCTTCACGGACTTGCTTTGGCCTGCTACCCCAATATTCAGCTAACCTCTTGTTTGCAGCTTCTCTGGTGTCTGCAGTTCCACGGACTTCCTCCAGGAACCCTATCCCTTCCGGAAGCCCGTGCCTCCGCGTGCCCCCAACTCCCTGTATCACCTCCAGGGGTCGGGTGCGCGTGGTCGTAAGGGCAAGCCGCTCTCGGCATCTCGGCCTCGGTAAGTATAGTCTCCTGACAGCCTCAATGTCGGCTGATGCCGCCTGATATTCTGCCCGTGTGTACTAAGCTTAAATCTTCAAGTGCAGAACTAGTGCTGGGTTTTCCTAATATACCCCCATACTCAGCATAAATGTATAAATGTTTATTTTAAAAATAATGATTTTATATCTATATTAAAATGAATGACGTAACATGGTTTAAAAATAACAAATAAAGAAAAAGACTATATGAAACAAAGAAATGAACAAAATCAAAAAGCAGAAACATAACCAGCACCCAGTTCTGAGATTTCTACTTTACAACCCACACCTAAAATATAAGAATTACCGGAGGCCTCAAACCAAGCAGTGCCATCTTACTTCTCATAAAACATAAATATTAGGATTTGCAGTAGACTGTTTATTGCCATGACATATCTTCTGAGTTATCTCAAATACATTACATTTTAGATGTTGTCTTTTCCTAATACTGGAAGTCTAAAATGTCCTTTTCCTAATCTATTTCTACAGTATATTGTCAAAAGTATTGGGACACCTGCCTTTACACGCACATGAACTTTAATGGCATCCCAGTCTTAGTCCGTAGGGTTAAATATTGAGTTGGCCCGCCCTTTGCAGTGCAGCTATAACAGCTTCAACTCTTCTGGGAAGGCTGTCCACCAGGTTTAGGAGTGTGTCTATGGGAACGTTTGACCATTCTTCCAGAAGCGCATTTGTAAGGTCAGGCACTGATCTGGAGTCCAGCGATGTCGGCACCACAGCTGATTTTTCCATCAGCTGTCGGGTGCATGCCGCCTCCATTGCAGGTAAGGGAACCCGGCAGTGTAGCCCTTAAGAAGTGTAGCCGGGAACCCTACTGTGCATGCGCGAGACTCCGCTCTCCTATTGGCCCAGCGACAGGGGGAGAAGGAGGGAGAAGGAGGGCACCCCGCCAGTGACGTCAATACCCACGGCTGAGGCTCCCGGAAGTGGGGAAAGCATACCTGTGAAAGACAGGTATGCTGCCCCCCCTTCCCCCTGAAAGGTGCCAAATGTGGCACCGGAGGGGGGGAGGAGTACAATGAGCAGAAGTTCCACTTTTGGGTGGAACTCCGCTTTAAGGGGGTAACTCCTTCCGTGGCTGAAGTGGTTAAGCTACTATTAAAAAAATTGAATAAAAAAAGATTATCAGCATTGTCCCTCTAAGGTGTGTTCCTTATCGTTCTGCAGTCTTTGGTGATTCTGCCTTCCCTGAAGTTTCACTCCTAGGGTGACAATGCTAATATGTAAGTCTGTGCAGGAGCTGGGTAACCTGTCACCCTAGAATGTGCTCCCCTGCAGCGAGGTGCAAGCAACTTGGTCCAATCAATGACAGCCACAGCTTCACGGCAAGCCAATCTTCCGCTGATACTCCACTGCTCTGATATGCACTAGCAAAGCCACATGGAATTTTGGGATCTGCAGATATGTATAAAGAATATTATATGCTATGCTGACTTGGTTCGAACTTGGACTTACTGACTTGGACTGTCCATGTCTCCATGCCTTATTTTGGCCTAGTTTTTCTAGCCACTGCCACCTTGAGTAAGGGCAAATGATTCAAGTAGCATTTACTTCCTAGTATCCATCTGCCCTTAGCTCAGGCACAATGCAGGCAGGAGGGTGTGCTTAGATGATAAGGTCCCTCCTTCCCTCCTCCAGATAAAAGAGAAGAAAATGCCATAAAGAGTCCTGAGATGTATGGCATCTGCTACGTACCTGGTGGTGCTCAAGCTATAGAGGGGGCTTCTCTTGTACCAACACCCCTGGTAGGGATGACAGGAGGTGTGAGGACACAGGGTGGCACGAGGGTCGTTATAACCAGCTGAGATTTGCAGAGAGCAGATGACCGTGGGCCACCAGGCAGGAACCAGGAATTGGAACCCAGTGAAGCTTGATCAGAAGCAGGAACTTAGCCAGGAGAAAAGCCAAAAGGTCACCAACAGCCAGGCAGCCAAGATACAGGAACATCAGACAGAGGCAGAGTTGAGATACAGGCCGAGGTCGATACACAGTCAGGCAAAAAAGGCACAAAGCACAACACAGGAGCAGGGGCAGAGTACAAGCCGTGGTCACAGTAGGCAGGCAGGAACTCAGAGGTTGGTCAAGGGCAAGCCCAGTGCCATCTTAAGAGTATTATAGGCCCCTGGGCAATACAGTGCACTGGGGCCCTGTCTACAGTACACAACCACGCACGAGAATAAAAAAGCAAATTATCAAAAAGGCCAATGGTGTGTGAGAGAGAGGGGCTGCAACTGTGTGTGTGAGACAGAGGGGCTGCAATGGTGAGAGAGAGAGAGATGCTGCAATGGTGAGAGAGAGAGAGAGAGAAAGAGAGGGGCTGCAATGGTGAGAGAGAGAGAGAGAGAGAGAGAAAGAGAGGGGCTGCAATGGTGAGAGAGAGAGAGAGGGGCTGCAATGGTGAGAGAGAGAGAGAGAGAGAGAGGGGGGGCTGCAATGGTGTGTGTGTGTGAGAGAGAGAGGGGCTGCAATGGTGTGAGAGAGAGGCTGCAATGGTGTGAGAGAGAGAGTGCAATGCTCTGCAGGCCATTTATTTTTACCTGTAAAAAAATGAGTTTGCGAGTTTGAGAGAGAGAGAGGGAGAGAGAGAGAGAGAGAGAGAGAGAGAGAGAGAGAGAGAGAGAGAGAGAGAGAGAGAGAGAGAGACAGGCATAGGGAGAGATAGAGAGGCAGGAAGAGAGAGAGAGAGAGATGCACCGTGAAATGATGAGAGAGAGATTATACAGATTGCAGCACCTTAATTCTTCCACTCCACGGCCGTTCACTTCTCCTATTCTCCTGCAGTCCTGCTGCCTTCACTCATGACTCTGCATGCAGACTAGTGGGCGGAGCTGGCGCCGCACGGGCCAGATGGAAGGAGGAGAAATCAAGCAGCACCACGGCATTCTCCTGCTTCCCTCAGGCATATAACTCAGTTCAGTGGGCGGTGCCGGATCAGAAGAGGAGGCATTGCGGCGACGGCCGCCGCCGCTCTTCATTTTACTGACTGGCAACTGGGAAAGCT
The DNA here is from genome assembly GCA_037952925.1 of Lithobates clamitans. NCBI lineage: Eukaryota > Metazoa > Chordata > Amphibia > Anura > Ranidae > Lithobates > Lithobates clamitans. The sequence continues at coordinate 1,657,175 of JBBGZY010000275.1, read as the reverse complement.
TTGAGCCAAAAGCGGCCCCCAGGGCACTGAGTGCAGGCGGCCTTGGCTGGGGTCGCTGGGCAGGTGGGGCCCCCCAGGCAAGTGGGACCCCCTGGCAACTGCCCAGCGTGCCCATGCGAAAAGACAATCCCTGGGCAAGCCGGGTTGTGCACAGGTAGGCAGTTAAAGCATGTCAAGGTGCAGGTTAAACAGGAACTAGTTGAAGACCACTCAGCAATCTGTTCATGCCATAACCCAGCCTAAATTTGGCGCCAGTGCCAATAAGGAGGCACTTGAAGAAAGATGGGCTGCATAGTTGAGTCACCAGAAAAAAGCCATTACTACGCAAATGCCACAAAGTATCCAGCTTACAATATGCCAAGCAGCACAGAGACAAGCCTCAAGCCTTCTGGTCTTTTGGAGTGAAGAGACCAAAATTTAGCTTTTTGGCCACAACTATAAACACTACATTTGGAGAGGAGTCAACAAGGTCTATGATGAAAGGTACACCATTCCTACTGAGAAACACGGAGGTGGATCGCTGATGTTTTGGTGATGTGTGAGCTACAAAGGCACAGGAAATTTGGTCAAAATTGTTGGCAAGATGAATATAGTATGTTATCAAAAAATACTGGAGGTGGAGGAACATTTGCATTCATCAGCCAGGAAGCTGCGCATGGGACGTACTTGGACATTCCGAGATGACAATAATCCAAAACACAAGGCCACGTTGACCTGTCATTGGCTACAGCAAAATAAAGTGAAGGTTCTGGAGTGGCCATCTCAGTCTCCTGACCTCAATATCATTGAGCCACTCTGGGGAGATCTCAAACATGCCGTTCATGCAAGACAGGCCACCTGCCCGCAACCTCGGGGGGGGGGAGGTGGGTGCTTTTGATGGGGACAAGAGCCTCTTCCCGACAACCCTGGGCTGTGGTTGTCGGGGTCTGCGAGCGGAGGGGGCTTATCAGAATCTGAAAGCCTCCTTTGACAAGGATACCCTTATGTGAATGGGTATCGGGTACATTGTACCCCTACCCATTCACCAAAAAAGTGTCAAAAAGTAAAAAACCACAACAGATAGTTTTTGACAATTCCTTTGTTCAAAGGTAAGTTCACCTTTACAGAAAAATCTGTAAGGTGAACTTACACAGGACCCCCACCTCGCCCCCCAAGTCCCGGTGACCTGAATGGCGGTAATCGCCTCACTGCTCCGGGGCTTAGAAATCCTCTCAGCTCTCTCCTCTTCTTCCTCCCCGCTGAGAGGACGGGCTACACGGCTTCTGATTGGTCTGCGCCGCCCATATGATGGCGCTGACCAATTAGAATGCTCCTAAACGTAAGCTCCGGTGATTTCTAAGCCCCGGAGCCATGAGGCAGCTATACCGGGGCTCAGAATGGGCGAGTACCGCCATTCAGGTCAGGGGAACTAGGGGAGGCAAGGGGGGGGGGGGTCCTGCGTAAGTTCACCTTACAGATTTTTCTGTAAAGGTGAACTTACCCTTTAAAAAAAAAAAAAAGGGTCCCGTGATGTCCATCCATCTTCAATCACGCCGCCCGACGGACCCGAAAAATAGAAAACATTTAAAAAGCTACGCCTCGATGGGAGGCCTCCCGGCGACTACTGTCTCTTGGCTTTGACAGCTGTTATATAGGCAAGGGCGGGGCCATCTGGTGCACATCGCTGGATCAAGAGGGGGCTCAGGTGAGTATTATGGGGGGGAGCAGAACACATAGACTGCAAGAAGGTAAAAAACCTTCAGCCTTTACATTCACTTTAACCCTTGCAGTGCTGGCACAGCCCCAATACAGGGAGTATTTTTTTTTTTTTATTTGCCCAGATTTAGCCTTACGAAACCCAGGACCCTGCATTCACTATATCTGGTCTCCCACAGTACACAGAACATGGAAATACAATTGTTTTAGTAAATATAAATTGCTAAATACCTTTTCTCATCAGTAGTATAGTGACTTATATCAGTGTCTGGCTGAGCACCGGTTAACGCTTGTAGGAGAAGGTTTCATTCTCCTCTGACTGTCCCATGAGGCTGCATGACCTTTGACCCTCTGTTTGGACAGTGCTGATTGGCCCTGTGCTGATCACCTGCACCATCCCCCCTCAAAAAAAAAAAAAAAACCTCTCTAGAAATATACACTAAACTGAGCATGTGCAGAGTGCCCCCAATGCTCTGTATTATCAGCAGATGGATTGGGGACAGTAAAAGAAGGGGAGGATCTGAAAGGACTGGATCAAACATCCTTTTTACAAAGTGCCAAGGATTAACCCCTTAAGTTCCATAGTGAGTATAACAAGCATGATTTACTGCATATACAGACTGATTTTACTGTTGTGGGTTTAGTAACACTTTAAGTAAAAAAAACTGAATCTATACAGACCTATTAGATCAGCATCTAAAATCAAAAGACATTATCCAGTGTTCTGTGTGTCCGTGTATAAGTCTCGTATCAGAAGACGTTTCTGTGTGGACTGATGCTGTCAGATACACCCTGGATGAGGCATGTATAAATACAATTTGCCATGGTGATAGTGATTGGATTAAATGGAGACTGTTAATTATTCAGCCGAGGCAAGATCCGATTTGGAAAGGAAATAAACTTTCGTTTATAAGGTTTTAAAACCTAATTAGAAAATTAGTAAACTGTGCTGCTTATCATCACTCAAAGACTGCTTCGTGCTTCTGAGAATATTCCACGTGTGATATAATGCATGAGTTATTACGTACCACACTCAGGCCTTCCGGACTGATGACGTTGTTGATGGAGGACTGCAAGTCTCAGCGGTATCATGGTTCATTGTGTGCAACCAATTCCTGAAAACTGGAGGAAAATGATGTGTCACCCATAACAATCAACCACAATCATGGTTTTATTTCATCTCAAAAAACCTGAATCTTATTAATTTTTTTCCTTCTGCTCTAGTTTTATAAACGTGTCCCTGATATTGTGAAGTTCTTGAATTATTTAGCCAAACTCAAGCCATCACTGGTTGGACACATGGGCGCCTGTGGTGCTACCATGCATGCACTAGTACACAATGGAACACCCAAAATTTTAGGCAATTTGCGCACCCTCAGCACATTCCTGGTCTTACCCTGCAGAAGATCACTAATACTACTATGTATTGCTGACCTCTACTATAGCTATCAGCCAGGTCTTGCTACTAAAATATCTGCCCATCCATCTAACCCAGCCAGCTATTCCCAACTAGGTTTCCTCCAGATGTTGCTAGGGGCTCCTTCAACTGTGGCTGATTTACCTCTCATTTCATGGTGCCTTTGAGTCTGGTATAGATTTTAAGGGGGTGCCCCACAAAAAAGATGAGGTCTGGTATGGATTTAAAGGGGTCGCCCCACACAAAAAAAGCTGTGCAGGTTTAGGAGATATCCTGGGTAGCTACAGGTAAGCCTTATTATGGGCTTACCTGTAGCATAAAGGTGTTGTAAACAGTTTACAACCACTTTGAGGGGGTACCTAAACAAAAGCATGAGGTCTGGCATGGATTTTAAGGGGGTACCTCACCAAAAAAAAAAAAGCATAAGGTTCAGTATGGATTTTAAGGGGGTACCTCACAAACACGAAAAAGGCATGAGGTCTGGTATGGATTTTAAGGGGATACCCCCCAAAAAAGTATGAGGTCTGGTATGCATTTTAAGGGGGTACCTCACACACACACAAAAGCATGAGGTCTGGTATGGATTTTAAGGGGGTACCTAAAAAAAAAAGCATGAGGTCTGGTAGGGATTTTAAGGGGGAACCCCCACAAAAAAAAACATGAGGTCTGACATGGATTTTAAGGTGGTACCTCACAAAAAAAGCATGAGGTCCAGTATGGATTTTAAGGGGGCACCCCACACACTCGAAAAAGGCATGAGGTCTGGTGTGGATTTTAAGGGGATACCCCCCAAAAGAAGTATGAGGTCTGGTATGGATTTTAAGGGGATACCTCACACACACAAAAAGCATGAGGTCTGGTATGGATTTCAAAGTGGTTGTAAACCCTAGTAAAAAAAAAAACTAAAAAACTAAAAACAAACCCTGCAAGACAAAGGCATAATGAGCTAGTATACATAGCATACTAGCTCATTATGAATTACTTACCCAAGAACGAAGCCCCCGCAGGCGTCCTCGTCTCCCCTCTGGCATCTCTTCCGGGGGTTTCTCCAGTGCGCATGTGCCGATGTCATCGGCACATGCAGGGGACAGGGAATATCTCCTAAACCGTGGAGGTTTAGAAGTAGGAGATATCCTGGGTAGCTACAGGTAAGCCTTATTATAGGGTTACATGTAGCATAAAGTTGTTGTAATGAGTTTACAACCACTTTAAAGGGGTACCTAAAAAAAAGCATGAGGTCTGGTCTGGATTTTAAGGGGATACCCTCCCAAAAAAGTATGAGGTCTGATATGGATTTTAAGGGGGTACCTTAAAAAAAGCATGAGGTCTGGTAAGGATTTTAATTGGGAACTCCCACAAAAAAAAGCATGAGGTCTGGCATGGATTTTAAGGGGGTACCCCACACACTCAAAAAAGGCATGAGGTCTGGTATGGATTTTAAGGGGATACCTCCCAAAAAAAGCATGAGGTCTGGTATGGATTTTAAGGGGGTACCTCACACACACACAAAAAACAAGAGGTCTGGTATGGATTTCAAAGTGCTTGTAAACCCTGGTAAAAAAAACTAAAAAAAAAAAAAAAAAAAAATATCATGCAAGACAAAGGCATAATGAGCTAGTATGCATAGCATACTAGCTCATTATGAATTACTTACCCAAGAACAAAGCCCCCGCAGCTGTCCTCGTCTCCCCTCCGGCATCACTCCGGGGTTACTTCCGGGTATCGCGGCTATGGCGCTTTGATTGGCTGAAGCCGCGATGACGTTACTCCCACGTGCGGGAGCCAGCCGGCAAAGCAGCACAGACTAAAGCAACGGCACATACGTGCCATTGCTTCAGTTTGCCCCAGTGCGCATGTGCCGATGTCATTGGCACATGCAGGGGACAGGGGGTATCTCCTAAACCGTGGAGGTTTAGGAGATATCCTGGGTAGCTACAGGTAAGCCTTATTATAGGCTTACCTGTAGCATAAAGTGGTTGTAAAGAGTTTACAACCACTTTGAGGGGGTACCTAAAAATAAGCACGAGGTCTGGTAAGGATTTTAAGGGGGTACCCCCACAAAAAAAGCATAAGGTCTGGCATGGATTTTAAGGGGGTACCTCACACTCACAAAAAAGCATGAGGTCTGGTATGGATTTTAAGGGGATACCCCACCAAAAAAAAGCATGAGGTCTGGAATGGATTTTAAGGAGGTACCTCGCGAAAAAGCATGGAGGTTGTGAATTTTAAGGGGGTACCTCACAAAAATAAGTATGAGGTCTGGTATGGATTTTAAGAAGGATATCTATTCAAAAATAAATAAACAAATAAAGAATTCCACAAATAAATAAAAAACATAAATAAATAAAATGCTTGAGGTCTCCCTAAAAATCCATATCTGAATCATAATCTAGGCATGAAGCCTGGCTGGCCAGGAAAGGTGGGGCATCAATCACGATGTCTGCTGCCTGCCAGCCCGCTGAATGACCAGTACTACTAGACGAATCACAGCTCCCTGAGCTGTCATCAGCTATATAAGGGAAGTGCCAGGGATAGAGTGACATTTTATGTATTACTGGTATTTATACAGCTCTGACAATTTACACAGCGCTTGACATATTGCTCATTTACATCAGTCCCTGTCCTCAAAGAGCTTACCTGTCCTCAGTCCATGTCCTCAAAGAGTTTACAAGCTAAAGTACCTACAGTATGTCAATACATGCACCTGCATACCAGGGCCAATTTGGACAGGAGCCAAATAACCTTTCAGCATGTCTTTGGAGTGTGGGAGGAACCCCATACAAGCACGGAAAGAACGTGCAAGGTAGCTTTGTTGTTGCGATGCAAACCGATGACCCTAGAACTGCAAATCAGCGGTGCTAACCACTAAGCCACTGTGCTTCCCCACTATGGCGTAATGGTTAGCACTGCTGCATTACAGCACTAGCTTATGATAATAAATGGTTAATAGCAAATAAGTATATTACCTACACCCCCCCCCCCCAAAAAAAAAGACATATATGGAAGCTATGGGTTATAAAATGAAAATCTCTGGTTGGAATGGGTTAAATCATAGAGAATCCTTTCACTACCGTTTGAAAGTAAGCAATGCAAAAATGTATTATGTAATGTTAACAGAAGGTTAATAGCAAATAGGCATACTATGGCAGTTACAATATAATACATAAAACTTAAAGAGGGGACCGTTGTGGGAAAAAGGGGCACACAGGCATGTCTTTCCAAAAAAAGGATTGCATACATAGTTACATAGTTAGTAAATTTGAAAAAAAGACACCAGTCCATCCAGTTCAACCTGAGTGAGTACACACTCACATCGGTCCCTACCCTCAAGGAGCCCACAATCCAAGGTCCCCAACTCACATTCATATACTAGGGCCATTTTTTTTTTTTTTTTGGACAGAAGCCAATTAACTTACCAGCATGTCTTTGGAGTGTGGGAGGAAACCGGAGTACCCGGAGGAAACCCACGCAGGCACAGGGAGAACATGCAAACTCCAGGCAGGTAGTGTCATGGTTGGGATTCGAACCAGCGAAAAAAAAAAAAAAAGAAGAAAAACATGGAAGTTATGAGGGGTTAGAAAATAAAAATATCTGCTCAGCTGCGATGCTTCACACCGACATTCCTTTTCACTGATGTTTGAAAGTAACCAATGCAATAAAGTATCATGTAATGTTAATAAAAGGGTAATAGCAAAAAAACATACTTTGCAGTTACAGTATATTACATACAATTTAAAGTAGGGACCTTTGTAGTGAACAAAAATGGGACAGAGGGATATTGGCTTATATAAGGGTTGCCTACAGCCCCCCCCCCCCCAAAAAAAAAGACACATATGGATGCTATGAGGCATACAAATATCTGATTGGGATGCTGCACACTAAGATACCTTTCAACTACTGTTTGAAAGCAAGTAGTATAATAAAGTACCATGTAATGTTAACAAAAGGTTAATTTTTTTTGGCAGTTACATATTACCGTACATAAAACCTCACGGGGGGATCATTGTGGGAAAAAGGGGCCAGAGGGATCTTTATCCAAAACAGGGGTTGCCCACATCCCCCCAAAGATAGACACATATGAAAGCTTTGAGGAGTTAAAAAAAAAAAAAAAAGTGATTGGCTGGGATGCTGCACACTGAGGATCCTTTTTGATACTGTTTGAGAGTAAGCAATACAATAAAGTACCATGTAATGTTAACATAGCAAATAGGCATATTTTTCAATTAGCGTATAATACATAAAACTTACAGGAGGGACCAGTTTTGGGGAAAATATGATAGTTGATAGAGGGATGTTTGTCCAAAATAAGGGTTACCTACAGCCCCCCGAAAGCATTCTTTTGCAGTTAGAGTATATTACATAAAACTTACAGGGGGGAATTTTGGGGTCAAAGGGGAATAGAGGAATAGAGGGATGTTTGTCCTTAAAAAAATAAATAAATAAAAGTATGTGATTGGCTGGGATGCTGCACACTGAAATTCATTTCCACTACTGTTTGAAAGTAAGCAATACAATAAAGTACCATTAACAAAAGGCTAATAGCAAATCATTTTGGCAGTTACATTATGGGATGGGATGTTTCTCCAAAAAGGGATTGCCTATATCCCCTAAAAAGACACATATGAAAGCTATAAGGAGTGAAAATGTTATATATATATATATATATATATATATATATATATACATAATTTACTGGGATGCTGCACACTGAGATCCATTTTCACTACTGTTTCATATAATGATGTTAACTAAAGGTTAATGGCAAATAATCATATTTTACATAAAACTTAGAGGGGGTGGGGCATTTGGGGGAAAAGGTGACAGTGGAATGTTTGTCCAAAATAAGGGTTACTTACCCCCCCCCCCCAAAAAAAAAAGACACATATGGATGCTATGAGGATTTTAAAAAAAATGTGATTGACAATGGCTGGGATGCTGAACACTGAGATCCATGTCCACTACTGTTTGAAAGTAAGTGTAATAAAGTACCATGTAATGGTAACAAAAGGTTAATAGTAAATAAGCAAAGCATATTTTGCAGTTATAGTATATTACATAAAACTTACAGGAGGGACTATTTGGGGGGAAAAGGGGACAGAGGGATGTTTGTCCTAAACAGAATAAATACATAAAAATATGTTATTGGCTGAGATACCTTTTCACTAATGCTTAAAAGTAAGCAATACAAAAAAGTACCATGTAATGTTAACAAAGGGTTAATTGCAAATAGGTATATTTTGGCAGTTGCAATATATTACATAAAACGTTAAGGAGAGATTATTGTGGGGGAAATGGGACAGAGGGGATGTTTGTAAAAAAAACAAAAAGGGGGCTGCATACACCCCCTAAAAAAAGACAGATATGAAAGCTTTGAGGAGTATATATGTGATTGGCTGGGATGCTGCACACTGAGATTCCTTTTCACTACTGTTTGAAAGAAATACAATAAAGTACCATGTAATGTTAACAAAGGGTTAATAGCAAATAAGCATCTTTTGAAGTTAGAGTATATTACAGAAAACGTACAGGGGGACCATTAGAGTGTATTGCATAACACTTACAGGAGGGACCATTTTGGGGAAAAGAGGGACAGAGGGATGTTTGTCCTAAAAACATTAAAATATAAAAATAAATATATGTGATTGGCTGGGATGCTGCACACTGAGGTTCTTTTTCACTACTATTTGAAAGTAAGCAATACAATAAAGTACTATGTAATGTTAACAAAAGTTTATTAGCAAATAAGTATAATTTGGCACTTACAGCATATTATATAACATTTAAAGAAGGGACCACTGAAGGGATAAGAGGGATGTGTCTCTAGAATAAGGATTGCCTTCACCTCCCCCCAAAAGAGAGGAGTTGGGTATCTGCATGCTGTCTAGATGGAGGAGCTCCAACCAGTGGTCCATTGGCATGGTGCTGAAATCCTTTACCGGCTGCTATACGCATCTTATTGGAAGCTTACTGAATCCAAAGAACTCATCAGAGACGTCGCCAGTAATAGCAGGCACACAAGCAGCTAATGATCTTGCCAGTTGATGGGGAAGTGATGCATTGCCTAGAGCTAAAGCAAGTGGCTGGTGATGACTTTGTACAGAAGGAGCCAACACAGACCTAGAGCTCACACACTGCAAGAAGCTGCACTGCATCATCCATCAGAGATCCCTCTCCTCCCTCCTCTCACCCTTCTCTCTCTCTCTCTCTCTCTCTGTCTCTGTGCCTCAGTTGCTCTGAAATCCATTGCAAGCTGAGGATCTCCCTGCTTTAGCAGCTCCATTCCTATGGGACACCTACAATGACCACTTCCCCTGATCTCCTGGTGCCGGTGGAGGCTAAGATCCTGCTGAGCCCATGGAACCAGTCCAGGGACCTGTCCGTGACTTTGCACCCCTTTAATGCCATTAGCAGGAACACCACCAGCAACAGCAATTCCCCGGTGGAGACAGAGAGGGATGTCAGCATGATAGTCATCCAGTTCATCTATGCCATCGTGTGCCTGATTGGGCTGATTGGGAACTCCATGGTCATTTTTGTCATCTTGAGGTATGCCAAGATGAAAACTGCCACCAACATCTATATCCTCAACTTGGCCATCGCGGATGAGCTCTTCATGCTCAGCGTGCCCTTCCTGGCCGCCTCCGCGGCGCTGCAGCATTGGCCCTTCGGCTCAGGGATGTGCCGCACGGTCCTCAGTGTGGATGGCATCAACATGTTCACCAGTGTCTTCTGCCTGACCGTCCTCAGCGTGGACAGGTACGTGGCCGTGGTCCACCCCCTAAGAGCGGCCAGGTACAGGAGACCAACAGTGGCCAAGATGATCAACATCTGCGTCTGGATTGTCTCCCTCCTGGTCATCTCCCCCATCCTGATCTTTGCAGACACCGAGTCCTCCAAGAACGGGGTGGTGGTCTGCAACCTTATGTGGCCCCAACCTACCTGGTCCACCGTCTTTGTCGTCTACACCTTCCTCTTGGGCTTCTTCCTGCCGGTGGTGGCCATCTGCCTGTGCTACATCCTCATCATCATTAAGATGAGAGCGGTGGCTCTGAAGGCTGGTTGGCAGCAGAGGAAGAAGTCTGAGAAGAAGATCACAAGGATGGTCCTCATGGTGGTCACAGTCTTTGTCATCTGCTGGATGCCCTTCTACATCGTCCAGCTCCTCAACCTTTTCCTGCCCCAGATGGACGCCACCATCAACCACGTCTCTATCATCCTCAGCTATGCCAACAGTTGTGCCAACCCGATCCTCTATGGCTTTTTTTCAGACAACTTTAAGAGGTCCTTCCAGAGGATCGTGTGTTTTCGTTGGATTGAGAATGGGACAGATGAGCCGGTGGATTATTATGCCACAGCTCTGAAGAGCAAGGTGTGCAACAACCACCCCTTGGACTTCCAACAGGAGCCCCTTCAATCCGACCCTTGTTACAAACATGGGACCATCACAAGGACCACTACCCTATAGCAGAGCCAGGATGCCTTGTTTCCAATTAACTGCTGCTAGCCGCACATGCTATGTTCTGAGGTTTACATGTCTGTCCAAGGTGTCCCAATCTGTGTCTGATTTGTACTGATGGTGGGTTCCAGTGAGCTTAATAAATTGTAAACACCAACCTGGTCTTCAACAGCAGTATGTTCCCAACATTTTCATTGTTGGCATGACTAGTATTCTTATTTTATATTACCATCAGTGGTATTCAACTTGTAGCTCAGGAGTCATATGTAGCTCTGTTATCATTCTTGAAGCACTTAATTTACATTACCATTAGCATTTTACATTACCATCAGTGGTCTCCGAGTTGTTGCTCAAGAGTCATATGTAATTCTCAGTTACCATTGATGAAGCACTTATTTTACATTACCATCAGCGGTCTCCAAGTTGTAGCTCAGGATTCATATGTACCTCTTAGTTACCCTCGATGAAGCACTTATTTTACATTACCATTAGCATCTACATTACCATCAGTGGTTTCCAAGTTGTAGCCATTAAGCTGGTCATACATTATACAATTTTGTTATTCAATTTTCTTTAGATTTGCCTTCAACTATGTAGTGCGAGGGCCTGCCTGATTTCATACAAATTTATGTTTGACGTCATATTATATGGTTTTGGCAAATCTAAAGGAAAGTTGTACCAGAAAATTGTATACTATATGGCTGGCCTTAGTGGTCTCCAAGTTGCAGCCCGGGAGTCATATGCTGCTCTCAGTTTTCTTTGATGAAGCACCTATTTCACATTACCATCAGTGGTCTCCAAGTTTCAGCTCTCAGTTACTATTCTTGAAGCACTTATTTTACATTACCATCAGTGGTCTCCAATTTGCAGCTTAGGAGTCCTATGTAGCTCTCAGTTACCTTTGATGAAGCATCTATTTTACATGATCATTAATGGTCTCCAAGTTGTAGCTCAGGAGTCATATGCATCTCTCAGTTACTTTTGATGAAACACCTATTTTACATTATCAGTGGTCTCTAACTAGCTGCTCAGGAGTCCTATGTAGCTCTCAGTTACTTTTCATAAAGCACCTATTTCACATTACTATCAGTGGTCTCCAACTTGTGGCTCAGGAGTCATATGTAGCTCTTAGTTACCATTGATGAAACACTTATTTTACATTACCATTAATCTGGTCGTACATTATAGAATTTTCTTATTCACTTTCCTTTAGATTTACCTTCAACTATGTAGTGCAAGGGCCTGCCTGATTGCATACAAATTGAAAGTGTTTAGGTTTGACCTCATATTACATGGTTTTGGCAAATCTAAAGGAAAGTTCTAGAAAATTGTATAATGTATGACCGGCCTAAGTGGCCTCCAAGTTGAAGCTCAGAAGTCATACGTAGCTCTCAGTTACCTTTGAGAAGCACCTATTTTACAATGCCATCAGTGGTCTCCAACATGTAGCTCAGGAAGCTCTCAGTTTCCTTTGATGAAGCACTTATTTTACATTACCATCAATGGTCTCCAACTTGCAGCTCAGGAGTCATATGTAGCTCCCTGTTTCCTTTGATGAAGCACTTATTTTATCTTACCATCAGTGGTCTCCAACTTGTAGCTCAAGAGTCATATGTAGCTCTCAGTTTCTTTTGATGTAGCACGTATTTTACATTACAATTATGGCTGACCATACATTATACAGTTTTCGTATTCAAATTCCTTTAGATTTACCTTCAATTACAAAGTGCAAGGGCCTGCCTGATTGCATACAAATTGAAAGCGTTTAGGTTTGACCTCATATTGTATGGTTTTGGCAAATCTAAAGGAAAGTTGTACCAGAAAATAAAATAAAGTATGGCCAGCGTTAGTGGTCTCCAAGTTGCAGCTCAAGAGTCATATGTAGCTCTCAGTTACCTTTGATGAAGCAGCTATTTTACATTACCATTAGTGGTCACCAAGTTGCAGCTCAGGAGTCATATGTGGCTCTCAGTTACCTTTGATGAAGCACCTGTTTTACATTACCATTAGTGGTCACCAAGTTGCAACTCAGGAGTCATATGTGGCTCTCAGTTACCTTTGATGAAGCACCTGTTTTACATTACCATTAGTGGTCACCAAGTTGCAGCTCAGGAGTCATATGTGGCTCTCAGTTACCTTTGATGAAGCACCTGTTTTACATTACCATTAGTGGTCACCAAGTTGCAGCTCAGAAATCATATGTGGCTCTCAGTTACCTTTGATGAAGCACCTGTTTTACATTACCATTAGTGGTCACCAAGTTGCAGCTCAGGAGTCATATGTGGCTCTCAGTTACCTTTGATGAAGCACCTGTTTTACATTACCATTAGTGGTCACCAAGTTACAGCTCAGGAGTCAAATGTAGCTCTCTGTATAAAGCCAGCTACTCTGTGTACTACTGGCAAGGATTCCTTTATTGACTGCATATAAAAGGACACAGCATCAAAAATGCAACGTGTTTTGGCTTACACAACCTTCCTCGTAGCATAGGTATGCTGCAGACAGTGGACTTATGTTTTGGCCACAGCCAGAGCACCAGTCTCCAGCATTTGAATCTTGCATACAGCAGTTGAGCTTGGGTAAGGTCTGCTACATACAGAGCTCTCAGTTACGTTTGAGAAGCACTTATTTTACAATCAGTGGTCTCCAACTTGTAGCTCAGGAGTTACATGTAGCTCTCAGTTGATGAAGCGCCCAGCACTCCTCTGCCAGGTGCTTAGTGCCTGCTTGTGTGTATACTTGCTGCATCCTAGGCTTCTCATTATCAACCAAACAGAGCTTGTTTCATTTAAAGTCGTATTAAACCTCCAAAACAAAAATGTATCAAAGCGGTATTAAACCCAAAAGAAAACATTTACTATATTTCAGCTCACCAATTCTTAGGTGTGATGGCATTAGTTTTCTTTTTTAGGCTTTCTTTCTTCTATTTTCATCTAGTGACCCAGCCAGCACGTCTGTTATTTTTCAAAAGCACAAACTCTCCAGCAGAAGGTATCAGTTTACAGGGATGAGACAAACCACTTAACACTGGCATGGGTGATTAAATGATCAGCTTTTATATACTCATGCACAACCTCTATCCCAATAAGAAAAGAATGGTTTGCTGTAATTGGTTATAAAGTGTGAGCTGGAGTTTGTCTTCAATTTGTTAGTGTATCTAAATCTACTAATACATTTAACACTCCCCTCTGACAATGCTGCTGTCTGCTGGGCCCCCTGTGCTCCTTCATCCAGAGTGGGGCGCTCTAATACAGGAGGTGTGTTACTGGCCAGATCACCAGGTGAAAACAGAGGGGGAAAAAAGCCTAAGAAAAAAAAAATCTAATGACTGGTAAGCTGCAATAGATGAAATTTTTGGTCTTGGGTTTATTACCGCTTTCAATTGAATCTTATCGATTTGTAGATGTGGTGGCTGCATTCCTTTTTTTTTTTTCTTTTGCGTCTTTTCCCCTTTATTTTTACCTGTTGATCCGGCCAGTAAGCACTTTATTTTTTAACTTGCTTTAACCGCTTCAGCCCCAGAAGATTTTACTCCCTTCCTGACCAGAGCCCTTTTTGCGATTCGGCACTGCTTCGCTTTAACTGACAATTGCGCGGTCGTGCAACGTTTTACCCAAACAAAATTGACGTCCTTTTTCTCCCACAAATAGAGCTTTCTTTTGGTGGTATTTGATCATCTCTGTGTTTTTTTTTATTTTTTGCGCTATAAACAAAAAAGAGCGACAATTTTGAAAAAACCGCAATATTTTTTACTTTTTTCTAAAAGAAATATCCCCCAAAAATATATAAAAAAAACAATTTTTTCCTCAGTTTAGGCCGATATGTACTCTTCTACATATTTTTGGTAAAAAAAATCGATATAAGCGCATATTGATTAGTTTGCGCAAAAGTTATAGCGTCTACAAAATAGGGGATAGTTTTAAGGCATTTTTATTATTAATTTTTTTTATTAGTAATGGCGGAGATCTGCATTTTTTATTGAGACTGCGACATTATGGCGGACACATCGGACACTTTTGGCACTATTTTGGGACCATTGTCATTTATACAGCAATCAGTGCTATATAAATTCACTGATTACTGTGTAAATGACACTGTCAGGGAAGGGGTTAACCACTAGGGGGCGATGAAGGGGTTAAGTGTGTCCTAGGGAGTGATTCTAACTGTGGGGGGGGATGGGCTTCCACTCACATGACAGCGATCACTGCTCCCGATGACAGGGAGCAGTGATCTCTGTCATGTCACTAGGCAGAACGGGGAAATGCCTTGTTTAGGCACTTCCCCGTTCTGCGGCTCCGTGACACGATCGCTGGGGGACCGGCGGACATCGAGTCCACCGGTCCTGCGGGCACGGTCACACTGTACGCCGTGGGCGCGCATGCGCCTGCTATCCCCCCCTCTTAAAGGGGACGTACAGGTACGCCCATTTGCCCACTGCTGCCATTGTGCCGACGTATATCGACGTGCGACGGTCGGCAAGTGGTTAAAGATGAGCAGGAAAACTAAACTCCTCCATGGAGTTGGGCTGCACCTGCACTGCGGGGGTTAACTGCTAGAGGATTTGGAAACGCACTTGTAACTTACCCGATCCTCCTGAGAACTCCTTCATCAGGCTGGGGTCAGGTAAGTGGAACGCTTTTACTATCCCCTATAAATAAATGAGCAGTTAACCCTTGCCGCGCAGGCACAGCCCAACTGCAAAGCAGGAGGTTGAGTTTTACTTGGACTTTAACAAACCAAGCTGTCCAGCAATAAGAGGTTTGAGACAAACCATTTAACACTGACAGGGGTGCTTGCAATGATCAGCTTTTATTTATTCATGTAAAACTTTTATCCCCAAAAAAGTTAAATAACTGTTGCTGCAACTGCTTAAAACGTGTTTGTTGAACTTCTGCTTTCAAGGGGTTGTAAAGGTAAAATTTTTTTCACCTTAATGCATTCTATGCATTAAGGTGAAAAAACTACTAACAATACCGCAATCCCCAGCCCCCCCGTTTTACTTACCTGACCCCTCGAAATTCGGCTGCTCGTTCCCGACCTCCATTCCGCTGCTCAGCCTGGCCGCTGATTGGCTACAGTGGATGGATTGGAAGCAGCGCAGCCATTGGCTCGCGCTGCTGTCAATCACATCCAATGACGCGGCGCGCTGGGGGGCGGGGCCGAGTGATACAGTGAGCGGCTATAGCCATCGGCTGTATCACGGGAGCGCGCCCGCAATAACTAACCACCATGCGAGGGAGCTCGCATTGAGGTGGTTAGTTCTTGCGGGGAGGAGCTGAAACAGCCGCCGAGGGACCCCAGAAGACCAGGTTCGGGGCCACTCTGTGCAGAACGAGCTGCACAGTGAAGGTAAGTATAACATGTTTGTTATTTTTAAAAAATAAAAAAAATACCTTTACAACCCCTTTAATTTGTTAGTCAAGTCCATCTAAATCCTTTAGCCTAACACTATCCTCTCCCTAGATTGACAATACTGCTGTGCAAAGGTGTCTCAGTTGCTCCTCCTCTATCCAGAGTGGAGACACCTTGAGACAGGAAGTTTGTTATTGGCCGGATCACCAGGTAAAAAATATACAAAGAAAAAGAAAAGAAAAAAAAAGAAAACTAATGCAGGCACTAGATTTAAGTCTGGTAAGCTGCAATATATAACATTTTTGCTTTGGGGATTAATACTTATCAAATCCTCTGATTCAAATTTCTGAATTTATTATTTTTAAGGGTCTTGCATTTTACAAATAGCTGCTACTGCCAGGGCCGGGACAAGGGGTGGGCAGGAGGTTTTTTGGGAGGGGGGATTTGTGCTAGTAGGGAATAGGGATGACCAGGGAATATTTGTGCTAGGAGGGGAAATGTGTGTGTGTGTGTGGGGGGGGGATTTGTGCTAGGAGGGGAATTTTTTTTTTTGGGAGGGGGGATTTGTGCTAGTAGGGATGACCAGGGCATATTTGTGCTAGGAGGGGGATGTGTGTGTGGGGGGGATTTGTGCTAGGAGGGGAAGTTTTTTTTTCGGAGGGGGGGGTTTGGGGATTTGTGCTAGTAGGGATGATCAGGGCATATTTGTGCTAGGAGGGGAAATGTGTGTGTTTGTGTGTGTGTGTGTGTGTGTGTGTGGGGGGGGAATTGTGCTAGAAGGGGGGATTTGGAGTGGGAGGAGAGGATGTGTACTCGAATGGGAAATATGAGAGGGGTAGAAGAATTGTGCTAGGAGAAGTGATTTTTTTGGTCAGGGGGGATTTGAAGAGAGAGAGGATTTGAGCTGGGAGGGGAGTTGGATGGGGGAATGTGGAGGGCAGCAGAGGGTAAGAATTATTCTAGTAGAGGACATTTGGGTGTGTGTGCTAGGAAAGGTTAATTTGGGGGGCTTTGTGCTGGTTGCGCTAGGAAGGGTGTTTTGGGGTGTTTGTGGTAGAAGAGGTGATATGGTAGAGGGGGGAGGAGATTGGTGCTAGGAGTTGTTTTTTTTGGGGGGGGGGGATTTGTGTTAGTAGGGATGATCAGAGTGTATTTTTGAATTTGTGGTAGGAGGGGCAATGTGTGTGTGTGTGTGTGTGTGTGGGGGGGGGGGGGGTGTGCTGGGAGGGGGGATTCAGAGTGGGAGGAGAGGATGTGTATTCAGAGGGGAAATTTGAGGGGTAGAGGAATTCTACTAGGAGGAGTGATTCGTTTTTTTTTGGGGGGGGGGGGGTGCTGGGGGAGATTTGAAGAGAGAGGATTTGAGCTGGGAGTGGGGACAGGGCAGGCACAGATTTGTGCTGGGAGGGGGGATTTCAGCAGGGAGGGGGGAAGTGGATTTGTCCTGGGAGGAGGGGGAATTTATGCTTAGGGGGTAAACACACTGACACACAATGTTCATACATCTTGGGGGGGTGACATGATTTGGCATGTTCTCCCTGGGCTCCAGTTGGCCTTGTCCAGGCACTGACTATCAACCATCTTGTTTTTAAAGTGCTGTCATCCTGCTCCTGTCTTCACTTCCTAATCAGTCATGCGTCAAGCATGCAGCCAGTGAGAGCGAAGTGAGTTTCCATGAGCCAATATTCAGTATAAAAGCTGCGATCTCTGTCACTTTAAAAATAAATCAGCGATCCGAGATCCATTATTTCCATTCTGGTCAGGTCACAAATTGCAATGCTGATTTGCCGTTCATCAGATTACAATATGTGAGGTCTTATTAGTTAGAAATGTGGAATGATTGAATGTTGTGGGTTATTGTATCTTACCTTGTAAAAAGCTGAAACTTTGTTTCAATGTTATATTTCCACATGACTCCTATGGTCATTACTCAGACTCCATATGGCTACAAAGTTAAAAGAGGAGTTATGGGATTTGTTTCTTTTTTTTAATTTTTTTAATCAAACTTACCTAGCTGGATGCTGCATCTGTCTCCCGCCAGCTCTTCCACTGAGAACTGAGCGATCAAACACTGCTGATCGCTCAGTTCTCCGAGCTTCCTGTCAGTCACAGCGCTCTGCCTTATGCTCACTGGATCGCTGGGCTGTGGAGGGGGCGGGAGCGGCTCACTGAGCCAGGTGGCGGTCCAGGCATGTGGGCGGATCCCAACCATATTATCGCCATCTTTCCTGAGTCTGGATTGGCTCTGTGACATCAGCCAACAGCAGGCTTCAGCTCACTGTCTGCTGAAAACGGGTCGCAGGATTTGTAGAACGAACTGCACTCCCGTGATCCACAGAAAAAGTACAGCCAAACGAGCTTTGGCTGTACTTCTCCTTTTTAATATGACTGTTGCCTAAGCCCTCGTTTACATTGGAGCGATTTGTCATGCGATTTGACAGGTTGCACCTTATTGTCGGCAATGGCCATGTTCAAATCGGTGCGCCGCCGACTTTGTGGTGGCGCATCAATTTGAAAAAAGTAGTTGCTGCACTACTTCTGGCGATTTAGGGTGCAACCTGCATAGACATCTGTGCCTGAAGCCGCACAGATGTCTTCAAAGTGGTACCCGAAGTTGCACTGACAATGTGGCTTGTGATTTAAAGTCCCACTGTGATTTCAGGTGAAGTCGCACGGTTTCAAAGCCGCATGCAATGTGAACAAGGGCTAAATGCTGGGATTTCAGTCAGTGCATTGTGTGCCCATAAAATTTCAACAGATCCTGAAGTCATCTCAGTCAAGGAAAATGTCTATCAGCAGGTTTGGAAATTTTCAGCCAGTTCTCTTCTGACATCAGAGGTGTCTAGTGAGCACAGAAATACACCTGTAGAATACCAGCTTTCCTGTTTTACAAATGCCTGACCTCCATCTATTGTCTATGGCCAGCTTAAAGCGGTATTAAACCCAAAACCAAATATGTAATATATTGCAGCTTACCATTCGTTAGATGTGGTGACTGCATTTGTTTTATTTTTTAGGCTTTCCTTGTGTTCTCACCTGGTGATCCGGCCAGTAACACACCTCCTATATTAGAGCGCCCCACTCTGGATGAAGAAGCACAGGGACACCTTTGGACAGCAGCATTGTCAGTCTATGGGGAGGGGAATGTTAGATATACTAACATATTTAGATACACTAACAAATTGAAAGCAAACTCCAACTCAAACTGGATTTACTCAATTACCCTACGTTCACACCTATGCGTTTTTTTGTGCATTTTCCGTTTTGCAGAAACGCACTACAGTCCATTTAACATGGTTTCCTATGGTACACGTTCACATCTATGCTTTTTTTTTAGCCGGTGCATTTTGGAAAGGGTCAGGGTAATAGACTTCAATGGAGTTGCACCAGAAACCCAAATGTTGCATATTTGATGTGGTTTTTTTTAATGCATTTTGTGTTTTTTCCCCCCTTTAAAAACACTGTATATAGCTGGTTGCTAAGGAGGGGGCCTGGAAGCCAGCTGCCGCGTCCTTAACAACCGATGAGTCATCAGCTGTCAGCTGGGGTTTCCCGCTGACAGCTGAATGTAAAGAAAAAAACTGCTGGCTAAAAAAAATTGTGAAAAAAACGGCATGGGGTCCCCCCCAAATCCATCTGGTCTGTATGGATTTGGAGGGGAACTCCACACCAATTAAATGGTGTAGGTCCCCCCCCCAAATCCATACCAGACCCTTATCCGAGCCTGACAGGTCAGGAAAGAGAGGGGACAAGCGAGCACCCTTCCCGAACCATACCAGGCCACATGCCCCTCACCCCAAAGCACCTTGTCTCCATGTTGATGGGGACAAGGGCCTCTTCCCCACAACCTTGGGCCGTGGTTGCGAGGGTCTGCGGGTAGGGGAGGCTTATCGGAATCTGGAAGCCTCTTTTAACAAGGGGGCTCCCAGATCCCGGCCCCTCTCCATGTGAATGAGTATGGGGGACATAGTACCCCTACTGATTCACCAAAAAAGTGTATAAAGACAGTACAAGAGATTTTGACCATTCCTTTATTAAAAAAAACAAAACAAAAAAACAATGTCCCCCCGATGTAGATCCAGCGTCAATAACGACGCCAATGCCACAGTTTCGGAAAAATTGAAAAAAAAGCTCCGCTCGCCACAAACGCTCCTGCAGTTTGCCCGCCCTGCCGTGTGGCATTTCTTAGCTATGGGGTGGGGCCACACCGGGAGTCACCTGGTGGCACACCCCCCCTGTGATGTCAGTGGCCCAGCATGCACTGGTCAAAGATGTCACTGGGGGTGGGGCCACCTATATTTAAGAAATGTCACACGGCAGAGCAGGCAGACCGTTCGTGGTGAGCAGAGATTTTTTTTTTCCATCCTGATTAATGATTGATCTACATCAGGGGACATTGTTTTTTTTATTTTTTAATAAAGGAATTGTCAAAAACTCTTGTACTGTCTTTATTCACGTTTGAATTTTTTTTTGGTGAATGGGTAGGGGTACTGTGTACTCCATACTCATTCACATAGGGGGGGCTGGGATCTGGGGGCCCCCTTGTTAAAGGCGGCTTCTAGATTGCAATAAGCCCCCCCCCACCCGAAGACCCCGACAACCACAGCCCACGGTTGTGGGGAAGAGACACAAGACACAAGAGCACCCCCCCTGGTATCGCTCACTCACCCCGTTCCCTTTTCTGACCTGCTGGATGCTCAGAGTCTGTTATGGATTTGGGGGGGGACCCCACGCTATTTTTTAAGAAATGTATGGTGTGGGGTTCCCGAAGGCCCTGGTATGGCATTGGGGGGTACCCAACGCCGTTTTTTTTTTACAAATTTTACAAATTTTTTGTCCATCAATTCTTTTTGTACATTCAGCTGATGACTCATCGGTTGCTAAGGATGCGACGGTCAGCTTCCCCTCCTGCTCCTTAGCAACCAGCTATATATAGTGTTTTTAAAGGGAGATAAAAAGAACACAAAACACAATAACAAAATGCATGCAAAAACGCAACAAAAACATGGTTTTGAAAACACGAAACAACACCACAAAATGTGCATTAAAAAACGCATCAACCGCATAGATGGGAACCTAGACTTAATTAGGGCATGTGTTCTGGATGTGTTTTCAATGTGTTCCAGTGTGTTTTTCCCCTTTTTTTTCTAAAGTTCCAAAGCTTCCGGTTTTGTTTTGCTTTTTCGGTCAAATGCACTCCAGTGTGTTCTGATGCGCTTAGATGCATTCCAAGGCGTTTTTTTTATTGCGTTTTGCTGCATCCTTATAGAAAAAATGCAGCATGATCTACTTTTATTGACTGTACTAGAACACACTCCAATGGCGTGAACTTTGCCCTTGGAATCCATGTAACCTACTGTCCATGCGTTTTTGATGCAGAAAAAAAAAACGCCCTGGACTGCATGTGGTGTGAACTGCCCCTTTACAGCAACATCTTTTTTGGGGGTAGGATAAAGGTTTTATATGAACACATAGAAACTGATCATTGTCAGTAGCCCTGTCAGGGTTAAATGGTTTGTCTCACCCCCCGTAACTGACACATTTGCAAGTGAGCTTGTTCTGTTGAAAAACAACAGACTAAGGCCGGCCATAGATGGTTCGAATCTCGGCTAATTCAGCAGGAACCAGCCGAGATTCGAACCGGGGGCGGGTGGACTGAATGTACCAAGTCAATCGATTGATCAACTTGGGTACAACCAGCCTGCCGGATTCAGTTGCGGTTATTGCTAGCAGCTGCTATAGCCGCTAGCAATAATCACTGCCTTCTCCTGGTGGGGGACCATTTTCCCGCGTCGGGCGCAGACAATACCTTGGCAGGAGGGATTCCCCTGTCAGCACTGTCTGTGTTGATGGGGGAATCATGCAAATTTCTTTCCTGCAACCTGTGGTTGCAGGAAAGAAATTTGCACCATCTATGGTCTGCCTTACTGACCGGATCACCAGATGAAAATAAAGAAAATAAAACCTAAAAAAGAAAACAAATGCATCCATCACAACTAAGAATTGATAAGCTGCAATATAATAAATGTTTGCTTTTGGGTTTATTACCACTTTAGGCCTCATGCAGAGGGGGCGTTAGAAAAAACGAGATGCAAAGCCACTACTAACGCCAGGAAAAAGCAACTGTACAAACGCGCTTTTAGTAGCTTTTGCATTGGCGTTAATGCGCGTTTAGCTTTTAGCAGCGTTTCTCTGCCTCTATTCAGAATCAATGGTTCCTTATGAGAACCGTCTTACCTGATCCAACTTTCAGCCCATTGATTTGAATAGAAGTTGCATGCAAGTCGGATCATCATAATCCGACTTGTGGTGCGACTTGTGCTCTGAGGATCTTGAAGGGGAACCCCATGCTAAAATAAAAAAAAATTAAAAAACTGCATGGGGGCCCCCCCAAGACCATACCCTTCAATCTGATTGAAAATCGTATCACCACAGAGTGGTACTGTGGATACGGGAATTAGGTATATAATGCCACGTTCCGATAAATTGGATTTTAAAGAGTAGGTTTGTAGATGATGGACTTCATAGGCATACACAGATATAAATTAAAAATAAAATTTAATACAAAAACATACAAGACAATTGCATTAAAATGCAATTGTCTTGTATGTTTTTGTAAAAAAAAATTATTTTTAATGTATATCTGTGTATGCCTATGAAGTCCATCATCTACAAACCTACTCTTTAAATACCCTTCAATCCGGTATGGATTTTGAGGAGAAACTCCATGCCAAACAAAAAAAAACGGCGTAGGGTTCTCCCCAAAATCCATACCAGACCCTTAACCAAGCATGCAGCCTGGCAGGTCAGGAAAGGGGGGGGGGATGAGTGACAGACCCCCCTTCTGGACCATACCAGTCCACACGCCCTCAACATGGGGAGGGTGGGTGCTCTGCGCCACCCCCCACCCAAAGCACCTTGTCCCCATGTTGATGGGGGCAAGGGCCTCTTCCCAACAACCCTGCATGGTGGTTGTGAGGGGGGGGTCTGCGGGCAGGGGGCTTATCGGAATCTGGAAGCCCCGTTTAACCACTTTCCGACCGCCGCACGATGATGCACGTCCGAACTTTGAACGGGGATATTGTTGTTATGGCAGCAGCTAGTTGCCATAACCCCGGTATCCCTGTTTTCGTGCGGTGGCCGGCTTTCAGATAAAAGTGGTCCCTGCGGCGGATTTGCCGCGAGATCACTTTTATCGGTGGCGGGAGAGGGGCCCCCCCCTCCTGCCACGATCTGGTGCCCTCCGCTGCTTACCAAAGTTGGTAGCGGCGGAGGCGATCGCGTCCTTCCCTGTGGTGTGCCTGGAGACGAGTGAGGCTAAGATGGCGCCCACTCGTCTCCATGACACTGCTGGGCGGAAGCGACGTCAAAACGTCACTTTCGTCCACGCCTCTTAAAGGCACATTTTTTCAAATGTCATTTTTCTAAATAACTTTTTTTTTTTTATTATTGCATTTTAGTGTAAATATGAGATCTGAGGTCTTTTTGACCCCAGATCTCATATTTAAGAGGTCCTGCCCTGCTTTTTTAATTACAAGGGATGTTTACATTCCTTGTAATAGGAATAAAAGTGACACCATTTTTTTTTTTAAACAAACAGTGTAAAAACAAATAAAATATTGTAAAATAAATAATAAAAATGAAAAAAAAAAATTTTTAAAACCCCCATCCCGACGAGCTCACGCGCAGCAGCGAACGCATACACAAGTAGCGCCCGCATATGAAAACGGTGGTCAAACCACACATGTGAGGTATCGCAGCGACCGGTAGAGCGAGAGCAATAATTCTAGCCCTAGACCTCCTCTGTACCGCAAAATATGCAACCTGTAGAATTTTTTAAACGTCGCCTATGGAGATTTTTGAGGGTAAAAGTTTGACGCCATTCCACGAGCGGGCGCAATTTTCAAGCGTGACATGTTGGGTATCAATTTACTTGGCTTAACATTATATTTCACAATATAAAAAAAAATTGGGCTAACTTTACTGTTGTCTTATTTTTTTTATTCAAAAAATGAATTTTTTCCAAAAAAGGTGCGCTTTTAAGAGCGCTGCGCAAATAAAAAGTATTGCAACGACCGCCATTTTATTCTCTAGGGTGTTAGAAGAAAAACCATATATAATGTTTGGGGGTTCTAAGTAATTTTCTAGCAGAAAAACCTGTTTTAAACATGTAAACACCTAAAATCCAAAACGAGGCTGGTCCTTAAGTGGTTAACAAGGTTAAAGTTGTCCATACACTGACAGAATTTATTTGAAAATTTGTAAAACATTTTTCCATTATTGAGCCACCTAATTTCATTCAAAAGCTCTTAAAATTTCCTCTAGACCTGCTGGAACGGAATGGAATCCCAGGCGTATTAACCAGTTCCTGCCTATAACAATATGATGGCTGGGCGGGCCTCTCGTCGATCTGGGTGGATGTCATATGACGTCCTTTCGGATGGCGGCCTGCTGCACCGGCTGCCTGATCAGTGTACCAGCTCACTGCCAGTACCATGTGACTGCTGTGACCAATCACAGCAGGTTACATGACAGTTGCACACAATGGATGGCTTCCTTTCATGCTATCCATTGTATACAATTGTGTTGCTAGTTGTGATTGGTCAGTGTGATCACATGGTACAGACAGGGCCAATCACAGCCTATCTGCACCATGTGATTAGCTCTGGCCAATCACAGCTAACCAAAGCAAAACAAACTGAATGAATCAGTTCCATTCATTAAAATGCTTCCTTATAGCAATGTAATGCTTTAACCGCTTGCCGACTGCCTCACGCAGATATACTGCGGCAGAAGGGCTCGTACAGGCAAAATCACGTACCTGTACATTGCCCTTAAAGAGGTGGCCAGCAGGCGCTCGCGTGCGCCCGCGGCAAGCTCTGTGGGTCGGGTCGCGGGTCCCGCGATCGCCTCATGGGGAGGAAGAAAGGGGAGATGCTGATGTAAACAGCATCTCCCCGTTCTGCCTAGTGACAAGTGTCACTCGATCTCTGCTCCCTGTCATTGGAGCAGAGATCAGTGACGTCACACTCACAGCCCATCCCCCTGACAGTTCTAAAACACTCCCCTAGTACTGATTTAACCCCTCCCCGCCCCCCTAGTGGTTAACCTCTTCACTGCCAGTGTCATTTACACAGTAATCAGTGGATTTTTATAGCACTGATTGCTGTATAAATGACAATGGTCCCAAAAATGTGTCAAAAATGTCCGATGTGTCCGCCATAATGTCGCAGTCACGATAAAAATCGCTGATCGCCACCATTTAAAAAAAAAAAATATATTAATAAAAATGCCATAAAACTATCACCTATTTTGTAAACGCTATAACTTTTGCGCAAGCCGATCAATAATCGCTTATTGCGATTTTTTTTTAAACAAAAATAAGAAGAATACGTATCGGCCTAAACTGAGGAAAAAAATTTTTTTTTATATATTTTTGGGGGATATTTATTATAGCAAAAAGTTAAAAACAATGCGTTTTTTTCAAAATTGTCGCTCTATTTTTGTTTATAGCGCAAAAAATAAAAACCGCAGAGGTGATCAAATACCACCAAAAGAAAGCTCTATTTGTGGGGAAAAAAAAGGACGTCAATTTTGTTTGGGTGTAACGTCGCAGGACTGCACAATTGTCAGTTAAAGCGACGCGGTTCCCGAATCGCAAAAAGTGCTCTGGTCAGGAAGGGGGGTAAAATCTTCCGGGGCTGAAGCGGTTAAAATCCCTGCAATGTACATAGATCAGCCAGAGGGGAATGTTTTTCTTTTTCTCAACAAAAGTGGAGTTGCTTTTTACCCATAACAAAATGGAACGAACGTTCCAAAAATGAAAATTGTAAAAAAAAAAAAAATTCTATTGAAGTACGGCCAGTGTGATTGTCTAGGGTCTTGCCGCCTGAGTCTTTTTCTTGCCTGGACCCCCTAAGGACCTCCAGAAAAACACCACGCTGCAAGAGCGCAAATTAAGTCGCCGCGCATAGGCTGAAAGATAAGTCAATGATGTGGAAATATTTATTAGGATGCAGGGGGACGAGTTCCTGGCTGGAATATGCAGCCGGGATCATCCATAGGGAATAGCGGAGGTTAAATGGCAATATCCGAACCTTCAACATCAATATAGAGAAAAGTTAGAGAAGGCAACAGAAAAACAAGAGAAGCTTTCAGCAATAATAAGTCGGTATCTCTTATTTCTGTAGAAAACCACTTGGATGGTCTCCAGTTTCTCCTGGTAATGTGTATTGAAAAGAAGTAATGTAATTAACGTCTGCTTTCTAATCGAATGTCTTTGTTACATTGATGAGTCGTACTTGGGGGTAGATTTACTAAAGATGGAGCACTCAGAATCTGGGGCAGCTGTGCATGGGAGCCAATCAGCTTCTAACTTCAGCTTCTTCAATTAACCACTTGCCGACCAGTCTATAGCCGAAAGACGGCTACAGCGCGGTCGGCTTATTCTGGGTGGACGTCCGTGGGACATCCGTACCTGGCGCATCACGGATCACGGTAAATAGCCGCTGATCGCGGCCATTTACCACGTGATCATTCTGTCAAATGACGGAGCGATTACTTGTAAACAAACCGGCGTCACGTCATGACGCCGGTTCCTCCCTCCCCTCTCTGTACCGATCTGTACAGTGCGAGGGGAGAGGGGGAGAGATTGCAGCAGCGCTGTGGGCTGGATGTTTAGTGCCCACAGCGCTGCTCAGTGTCAATACTGTGCAATACTCTGCCAATACTCTGCAACATTGTGCAATACTCTGCAACACTGTGCAATACTCTGCAACACTGCTCAATACTCTGCAACATTGTGCAATACTCTGCAACACTGTGCAATACTCTGCAACACTGCTCAATACTCTGCAACACTGTGCAATATTCTGCAACACTGTGCAATACTCTGCAACACTGCAATACTCTGCCAATACTCTGTAACACTGTGCAATACTCTGCAACACTGTGCAATACTCTGCAACACTGCAATACTCTGCCAATATTCTGCAACACTGTGCAATACTCTGCAACACTGTGCAATACTCTGCAACACTGCAATACTCTGCCAATACTCTGCAACACTGTGCAATACTCTGCAACACTGCAATACTCTTCCAATACTCTGTAACACTGTGCAATACACTGCCAATACTCTGCAACACTGTGCAATACTCTACCAATACTCTGCAACACTGTGCAATACTCTGCAACACTGCAATACTCTGCAACACTGCAATACTCTTCCAATACTCTGTAACACTGTGCAATACACTGCCAATACTCTGCAACACTGTGCAATACTCTACCAATACTCTGCAACACTGTGCAATACTCTGCAACACTGCAATACTCTGCAACACTGTGCAATACTCTGCAACACTGCAATACTCTGCCAATACTCTGTAACACTGTGCAATACTCTGCCAATACTCTGCAACACTGTGCAATACTCTGCAACACTGCAATACTCTGCCAATACTCTGTAACACTGTGCAATACTCTGCAACATTGTGCAATACTCTGCAACACTGTGCAATACTCTGCAACACTGTGCAATACTCTGCAACACTGCAATACTCTGCCAATACTCTGCAACACTGTGCAATACTCTGCAACACTGCAATACTCTGCCAATACTCTGTAACACTGTGCAATACTCTGCAACACTGTGCAATACTCTGCAACATTGTGCAATACTCTGCAACACTGCAATACTCTGCCAATACTCTGCAACACTGCAATACTCTGCAACACTGCAATACTCTGCCAATACTCTGCAACACTGCAATACTCTGCAACACTGCAATACTCTGCCAATATTCTGCAGCATTGCAATACTCTGCAAAACTCTGCCAATACTCTGCAATAAATTTTAACAAACAATTTTTTTATTTTATTTTATCGAATTTTCAGTCTTTTTTGATTTATAGCGCAAAAAATAAAAAACCCAGCGGTGATTAAATACCACCAAAAGAAAGCTCTAGTTGTGTGAAAAAAATGACAAAAATGTCATATGGGTACAGTGTTGTATGACTGAGTAATTGTCATTCAAAGTGTGAGAGCACCGAATGCTGAAAATTGGTCTGGTTAGGAAGGGGGTTTAAGTGCCTAGTGGTCAAGTGGTTAAGCTTTGACGATAAAACCCTAGAAGCTGATTGGTTTCTATGGAGAGCTGCACTAGATTTTGCACTCTCCAGTTTTAGTAAATCTCCCCCTTGGCTACTATGTTGCAGGAGAAAGAAAACTGCCATTTACGACAGATTGTGGACTTTAACCACTTGAAGACCGGCATTTTCTGGCACTTTTTCAGGCTGAATTCAGACCTGAAACAGACCAAAAGACGCACAGGACTCCAGTGCAATTCGCATTCCAGTTGGAATTCGCATAGGTGTGAACCCAGACTATAGCAGAGGCCCTAGAGAATAAATTGGTGGTATTGATTTTTTTATGTCACGTGGTATTTGCACAGCGGTTTTTCAAATACACTTTTTAACATTTCAATGCAAAAAAACACAATGCATGTAAAAATCTGTGTTTTTTTTTTTTTTGCTAGAAAATTACTTAGAACCCCAAACATTATATACATAACTCTTTGTTATGTTGCAGCCATTTGCTAAAATCATATACCGTATATACTCGAGTATAAGTCGAGTTTTTTAGCACATTTTTTTGTGCTGTAAGTACCCCCCTCAACTTATACGCGAGTCAAGCACTTTTCTGCAGCAAAAAATGTCATTTTCCAAACTGATTTTGGGGCCCTGTATCTCAGGGCCAGTTGGTGCAAACCGAGTGGAACTGCTACCACAACATATCCAAAGCTGGAAGTCCTAGCACCAAGTGGCCCCGAGATACGGGGCCGCAAAATCGGTTCGTAAAATGTCATTCTCTGCTGCAGAAAAGTGCTTGACATTTTCTGAACCGATTTTTGGGGCCCTGTATCTCAGGGCCACTTGATGCTAGAAACCCCAGCTTTGGATATTTTATGGTGCTAGTTCCTCTGGGTTTTGCACACCAATTGGGGGTTCCTAGCACTAAGTGGCCCCAAGATACGGGGCCCCAAATTCGGTCAACTGTGTCCAGCTGCAGCAATGTCATTTCGGGACCCTTTGGGTTCAGAGACCCCAAATTTTGGCTGCAGCTCGGGGGCATCTAGGAACCCTTAACTACCGAGTTTGAAGTTCAGGGGACCTATGGCTGCAAATGGGCACAGTGAGGCTGCAAATGGGCATTGTTGACCCTCTTTTCCACTTACAGTAGCTGCGCATTTCTCACCCTCGTCTTATACTCGGATCAATAAGTTTTTCCCATTTTTTTTGTAGTAAATTAGGGCCTCGACTTATACTCAAGTATATACGGTAAGTTCATTTCTTTCCTCATTAATGTACACACAGCACCCCATATTGACAGAAAAACACAGAATTGTTGACATTTTAGCAGATTTATTTAAAAAAAACTGAACTATCACATGGTCCTAAGTATTCAGACCCTTTGCTCAGTATTTAGTAGAAGCCCCTTTTGATCTAATACAGCCATGAGTCTTTTTGGGAAAGATGCAACAAGTTTTTCACACCTGGATTTGGGGATCCTCTGCCATTCCTCCTTGCAGATCCTCTCCAGTTCTGTCAGGCTGGATGGTAAACGTTGGTGGACAGCCATTTTTAGGTCTCTCCAGAGATGCTTAATTGGGTTTAAGTCAGGGCTCTGGCTGGGCCATTCAAGAACAGTCACGGAGTTGTAGTGAAGCCACTCCTTCGTTATTTTAGCTGTGTGCTTAGGGTTATTGTCTTGTTGTAAGGTAACCCTTCGGCCCAGTCTGAGGTCCTGAGCACCGTGGAGAAGGTTTTCGTCCAGGATATCCCTGTACTTGGCCACATTCATCTTTCCCTTGATGGCAACCAGTCGTCCTGTCCCTGCAGCTGAAAAACACCCCCACAGCATGATGCTGCCACCACCATGCTTCACTGTTGGGACTGTATTGGACAGGTGATGAGCAGTGCCTGGTTTTCTCCACACATACCGCTTAGAATTAAGGCCAAAAAGTTCTATCTTGGTCTCATCAGACCAGAGAATCTTATTTTTCACCATCTTGGAGTCCTTCATGTTTTTTTTACCAAACTCCATGCAGGCTTTCATGTGTCTTGCACGGAGGAGATGATTCCGTAGGGCCACTCTGCCATAAAGCCCCGACTGGTGGAGGGCTGCAGTGATGGTTGACTTTCTACAACTTTCTCCCATCTCTGGAGCTCAGCCATAGTGATCTTTGGGTTCTTCTTTACCTCCCTCACCAAGGCTCTTCTCCCCCGATAGCTCAGTTTGGCCAGATGGCCAGCTCTAGGAAGGGTTCTGGTCGCCCCAAACATCTTCCATTTAAGGATTATGGAGGCCACTGTGCTCTTAGGAACCTTAAGTGCAGCAGAATTTTTTTTGTAACCTTGGCCAGATCTGTACCTTGCCACAATTCTGTCTCTGAGCTCTTCAGGCAGTTCCTTTGATCTCATGATTCTCATTTGCTCTGACATGCACTGTGAGCTGTACGGTCTTATATAGACAGGTGTGTGGCTTTCCTAATCAAGTCCAATCAGTATAATCAAACACAGCTGGACTCAAATGAAGGTGTAGAACCATCTCAAGGATGATCAGAAGAAATGGACAGCAGCTGAGTTAAATATATGAGTGTCACAGCAAAGGGTCTGAATACTTAGGACCATGTGATATTTCAGTTTTTCTTTTTTAATAAATCTGCAAAAATGTCAACAATTCTGTGTTTTTCTGTCAATATGGGGTGCTGTGTGTACATTAATGAGGAAAAAAATGAACTTAAATGATTTTAGCAAATGGCTGCAATATAACAAAGAGTGAAAAATTTAAGGGGGTCTGAATACTTTCCGTCCCCACTGTATATATGTTTTAAAGCAAAGGCCCTAGAGCAGGGGTGTCAAACTGAATTTCATTGCGGGCTGCATCAGCATTATGGTTGCCATCAAAGGGCCAGTTGCATCTGTAAGACTAGATGTCCAGAGCACCCCACTCTCCTTACATCAGAAGTCAAGAGTCCCTCACCTTCCCTTACATCACAGTGCACCCCCTTACCTTGTGCTGCTGCCAGGAAGAAGCTGGGGGCGGAGCTGAAAAGCAGAAAGTGCAGAGTCTGGAGGAGGGCCAGAGTCTGCTGAATGCTGAGACCAGGGGAGGTGGAGAGGAGGGGCACAGGGAGGCACAGGATCTGTAAGAGGAGTTCTGTCCTC
The DNA here is from genome assembly GCA_037952925.1 of Lithobates clamitans. Lineage (NCBI taxonomy): Eukaryota > Metazoa > Chordata > Amphibia > Anura > Ranidae > Lithobates > Lithobates clamitans. The sequence goes on along the minus strand of JBBGZY010000275.1, from coordinate 1,626,025 downwards.
TCTGCTGCTGACTGCTGAGACAGGGAGAGGGCAGATACGAGCCTCTCTGTTGCTCATGGAAAAGTGCAGGATCTGGATAGGAGTTCTGTCCTCCTCTCTGCTGCTGACTGCTGCTGATTGCTAGACAAGGTAAGAGGAACAATGAGGGGGTTGCCGCAGCTGCAGGAGAGGTGTAAGGGCCGCTTGAAATGGCCTGGAGGGCCGGATTCAGCCCCCGGGCCTTGTGTTTGACACATGTGCCCTAGAGTATAAATTGGTGGGTTTTGCAAATTTTTATGTCACATGGTATTTGCGCAGTGTTTTTTTTGCGCAACACTTTTTTAAATTTTAATGCAAAAAACCTCAATACATAACCCAATTTATTGTAAAATATAAAAGATGATGTCATGCTGAGTAAATAGATACCAAACATGTCACGCTTTAACCACTTCAGCCCCGGAAGGTTTAATGACGGGGCCATTTTTTGCGATACAGCACTCCGACGCTTTAACTGACAATTGCGCGGTCATGCGACGTCGTACCCAAACAAAATTTACGTTACATTTTTTTTTACCCTTTGCTTTTAATGCATATCAAAAAATATATATAAAAAAACACATTTATTCAGTTTAGGCCGATATATATTCTACATATTTTTAGGTAAAAAAAATTAGCAATAAGTGTATATTGATTGGTTTGATTGGTTTGCTCAAAAGTTATCGCGTCTGCAAACTATGGGATAGATTTAGGGACTTTTATTTATTCTTTATTGTTTTTACTATTAATGGCGGTGATCTGCGATTTTTAGCGGGACTGCGACATTGCGGCGGACAAATCTGACCCTAAGTGACACTTTTTGGTGACCAGTAACACTATTACATTGATCAGTGCTATAAAAATGCACTGATCAATGTAAAAATTACACTGGCAGGGAAGGGGTTAACACTAGGGGGTGATCAAGGGGTTAAGTGTATTCCCTGGGTGTGTTCTAACTGTAGGGGGGATGGGCTGCCAGAAACATGACATGGATCACTGTTCCCGATCACTTGGAATAGTAGATCTCTGTCATATCTCCTGGCAGAACGGGGATCTGCTTGTTTATATTGGCAGATCCCTGTTCTGCCTCTGTACTAGGTGATCACGGGTCACCGGCGGACATCGAGTCCGCTTGACCTGCACACCCGCCCGCAACTGCGCCTGCACGAGCCGCTGTACAGGTACGGCGATTTGCGCAGGAGAGCCGACCTGCTGCAGCAAGTGGTTAACCAGTTAATACTCAGGCATTTTCCTGGCACTTTTTGTTTACATGTGAAAATCCTTTTTTTTTTTTTTTGCTGGAAAGTTAGTTAGCTAGTTAGAACCCCCAAACATTATATATATTTTTTTAAAGCAGGGGCCCTATAGAATAAATTGGTGGCTTTTGCAATTTTTTATGTCACATCGTATTTGCGCAGCGGTTTTTCAAATGGAATTTTGGGGGAAAAAAATACACTTTTTTAAAATTTTAATGCAAAAAAAAAACCAAAACACAACCCAATTTTTTGTAAAATATAAAAGATGATGTCACGCTGAGTAAATAGATACCAAACATGTCACGCTTTAATGAGTTAAAGGCCAGGCATTTTCTGGCAATTTTTGTATACAAGTGAAAATCTTTTTTTTTTGCTAGAAAATTAGTTAGATAGAACCCCCAAACATTATATATATATATATATATATATATATATATATATATATATATATATATATAATGTGTGTGTTTTTTAAAGCAGAGGCCCTAGAAAATAAATCAGTGGGTTTTGTGTCACATAGTAATTGCACAGAGGTTTTTCAAACTGAATTTTGGGGAAAACATACACTTTTTTTTTAAACTTTAATGCAAAAAAACACAATACATAATCCAATTTTTTAAATAAAATATAAAAGATGATGTCACACTGAGTTGATACAAAATATTTTACAGCGCACACATACAAGAATGACATTTCCTGCAGGGCTAGTTAAAAACACCTGAACATATTCAAAAAAATACGGTGGGGTTTGGTCACACTATATGGTCATATAGTGCTAAGCCCACCTACTGCGACAAAGTACCCTGAATTAGTGGGTCCTACACTAGTAATAGAATGACCATATAGTGTGACCAAACCCCCGTATTTTTTGAATATGTTCAGGTGTTTTTAACTAGCCCTGCAGGAAATGTCATTCTTGTATGTGTGCGCTGTAAAATATTTTGTACTGTTTATAGGTCTTACAGCAGCACCATCTTGAATTTAAATGCATTGTATGGTGTGCCCCCCAAATATGTTCTTGTACACTGAGTCGATAGACACCAAACATGTCACGCTTTAAAATTGCGCACGCCCGCACAGCGGCGACACGTGACGTAAGTTTTACTATCCATAGGCGACGCTTTGAAAAGCCTTTACAGGTTACCATTTTATATCCACAGAGGACTTCTGATGTTAGAATTACTGCCCATTATCTGATGTTTGTGGCGATACCTCACATGTGTGAGACGATTGCTGTTTGCGTGCGTGACCGACGCACGCGTTCACCTTTGCGTGCCAGCATTGGGGACGGGGGGCACTTAAATTTTTTTTATTTTATTTTTCTACTTATTGATTAATTTTTTTTTTATATTTTCGCTGTTGCTTTAATTTTTTACTTATTTTTTGATCACTTCACATCCTTGTGACAGCAATAGGCATGTGATAGGTACTCTTTATGGAAGGATCCGGGGTCAATAAGACCCCAAACCCCTTCTTTCCTTCTTTGCACTTGAAAGCATTCAAAACGCCAACAATTCAAAAATGGCGCCGTTGACAGCCAGGTAACCTGGAAGTGATGTCATGTTAATGTTATCACTTCCCGGTTACCATAGCAGAGACCCGATTAAAGCCAATTCTGGACGTGCCGGCTAGTAGCTCTGGTCTCCCGTTGGGACAGGAGAGCCTGAGAGAGCAGCGGAAGGCGGCGGGAAGGACGGACGTCCCCTCCCCCTGCTTGTGATAACAGCCAAGAGTCTAGTGAGCTGCTCTGGTTGTTATAACAACAGAGCTGTCTGCCGGCTCTAAAAAAACTTTACCGGGGGTGACATCCTGGCACAACCACTTGAAATCTAATGATGTACCAGGTACATGATTTGGCAGCAACTGGTTAATTGTGATGTCATCCCGGCCTGTTTACACCTGTTGGGCAAATTGTATTGCTGACCATTGTTGGCAAGTGAGCCTTACCAGCAGAATGATGGCTATGGGGCATTGGTCTCCAAGCTGCAGCCTGGAGGGCAGATTCTGCTCTTTGCTTGCCTTTAACTGGCTCTTGGGGCACTGTTCTTCCCACCGATACCAGACACTTTTCCTCCCACTTACACCAATGATGGGGCGGTATTCCTCCCAATGACACCAATGATGGGGCATTTTTCCTTCCACTGAGAGCAACAAAGGGGGCACAATTCCTCCGCCAATCACCATAGATGGGGCACTGTCTGCTTATAAATTCTGAAGAACAGTTAACTGGCATTACCAGCAGAATGATTCCTATGGGGCAGTGGTCTCCAAACTGTGGCCTGGGGGACAGGTGCTGTCCTATGCTCGCCTTTATCTGGCCCTTGGGGCTCTGTTCTTCCCATTGATACAAGACAGTATTCCATCCACTGACACCACCAATTCGCTATTCCTTGCACTAAGACCAACAATGAGGCACTATTCCTCCCAATGACACCAATGATGGTGGCCCTATTCCTCCCACTGAAAACACCAATGAAGTGGCACTATTCCTCCCATTGACACCAATGATGGGGCACTATTCCTCCTAAAACCACCAATGATGGTGACCCTATTTCTCCCACTGAAACCACCAATGAGGCACTATTCCTTCCACTAATACCAATGATGGGGCACCATTCCTTCCATTGAGAGCAACAAAGGGGGCACAATTCCTCCCTCTAATACCAAAGATGGAGCACAGTCTGGCCCCTCTAAAGTCTGAAGAACAGCAAACTGGCCCTTTGTTTATAAAGTTTGGAGACCCCTGCTGTGGGACAATTAAAATATATCTAAAGCTATTTTTTTTTATTTTTTATTTTGGACGGAATGGGGCAGCACAGTGGCTCGGTGGTCAGCAGCACTACTGTCTTGTATTACTAGTTTCCCTTGTTTGAATCCCAACCAGCACCCTACCTGCATGGAGCTTTTATGTTCTTGTGTGGATTTGCTGGAAGGTTAATTGGCCCTAGTATATTCCAGAGAAATTGGGATCTTAGATTGTAAGCTCCTTGGGGGTGGGCACTGATGTGAATGTAAAGTGCAATCAGCGCTATGTAGAATACCTATAGTAGAGCAGAGAATTGCTAAAACTCCTGACTTGCTTCTGCTCTTAACCCCTTCCCACCATCGCCATCCGGCCCTTTAAGAGGTTCTAAATGCCGGGGGGGCGGACACGGCCATTCCAATCATGTGACTACTACGACTGGCGGTCACATATTCAGAATGCTGCTCCTGATTGCAAGTAGGCACCAGGAGCTTTCCAGTACCCGCTGGCGTTAATGCCCACCCACCAAGAGGGTACGGCCGGCGGGTAGGGATTAAACACAATAGGAAGTGAGTAAAGAACTCTCCTAAGTAGAAGTCTTTTTTTTAGACAGAGCCATCAACCCCCCCCCCCCCACCATTCACACTTGTACGACTGCAAGGTTGCGCCGACTTTGGAGTGCAACTTTGGTGCAACTTTGACACAACTTTGGATGGGTGCAACTTGGACATGACTTTGGCTTTGACCAGTGAGAATGGACAACTGTTGGATTTTCATGCAATTTCTGGGGATTAACATTGAAGTCTATGGCCCGCAAGTTGCATGAAAGTCGGACCATTGTAGTGCATGAACTACTTTGAAGTTGCTGCAACTTTAAGTCGCACATATAAGAATGGTTATCAGTGGAAAACATGGGGAACGAGGTGTCATGATGTCCAAGGTTGAATGACAGGTCGCACAAGTGTGAATGGAGCCTTGGGGCTCTTTCGGACAGGTGGTGGGCTTACTATGGTATAGCAGTGGCTAGTTGGCCTCCAGGAGGTGCTACTGCTGAGCAGCAATTTTACATTATGTGAATGTGCCACAATCACGGGCCATGCATTTGACTCGCCGTTGAGGTGCAGACCCATTGTTCTTAATAGGCGACTTTGACAGCCAGGTAGTGCCTGAGTTAACCACTTGACCTCCGCAAGATTTACCCCCCTTCCTGACCAGGCCATTTTTTGTGATACGACACTGCGTTACTTTAACTGATAATTGGGCAGTTGTGCGACGCTGGACCCAAATAAAATGTATGTTCTTTTTTTCCCCACAAATAGAGATTTCTTTGGTGATATTTGATCACCTCTGTGTTTTTTATTTTTTCCGCTATAAACGAAAAAAGAGCGACAATTTGGGAAAAAAAACTTTTTTTACTTTCTGCTATAAAACATATCCAATAAATAAATGTAAAAAAATCTAATTTCTTCATGAATTTAGGCCGATATGTATTCTGGTACGTATTTTGGGCAAAAAAAAAAATAAATCCCAATATGTGTATATGGATTGGTTTGCGCAAAAGTTATTGCGTCTATAAACTATGGGAAATATAATATTGAATTTGTTTTTTGTTTTTTTTTTACTAGTAATGGCAGCAATCAGCGACTAGCGGGGCTGCAATATTGTGGCGGACAAATCAGACACTTAGGGGATTATTTACTAAAGCTGGAGAGTGCAAAATCTGGTGCAGCTCTGCATAGAAACCAATCAGCTTCCAGGTTTTATTGTCAAAGCCTAACTGAACAAGCTGAAGATAGAAGCTAATTGGCTCCCATGCACAGACAGCTGCACCAGATTCTGAGTGATCCAGCTTTAATAAATCTATCCCTGTCTGACACATCTGTGATACATGCCAGTGTCTCTTCATCAGTGCTGCCTATCAGTGCCCATCAGTGCCGCCCATCAGTGTCACTTATCCGTGCACATCAGTCCTGCCTATCACTGCCATCTATCAGTGGCCATCAGAGCCGCCCATCAGTGCCCATGAGAGCCACCCATCAGTGCTACTTTTCCATGCACATCATTGCCGCCTACCAGTGCCCATAAAGGCTGCCCACCAGTGCCATCTATCAGTGCCCATCAGTGCTGCATATCAGTGCCACCTATCAGTGCTCATCAGTGCTGCATATTAGTGCTGCCTCATCAGTTCTGCCTCATCAGTGCCCATCAGTGCAGTCTCATCAGCGCACATCAGTGCTGCCTTTCAGTGCCCATCAGTGCTACATATCAGTGCCGTCTATCAGTGCCCATAAAGGCTGCCCACCAGTGCCATCTATCAGTGCCCATCAGTGCCGTCTATCAGTGCCCATCAGTGCACATCAGTGCTGCATATCAGGGCCACCTATCAGTAGTCATCAGTGCTGCATATTAGTGCTGCCTCATCAGTGCCACCTTATCAGTGTTGCCTCATCTGTGCTCATCAGTGCCGCCTCATCAGTGCCCATCAGTGCAGTCTCATCAGCACACATCAGTGCAGCCTATCAGTGCCACCTATCAGTGCCCATCAGTGCTGCATATCAGTGCCCATCAGTGCTGCATATCAGTGCCGTCTATCAGTGCCCATTAGTGCTGCATATCAGTGCCCATCAGTGCTGCATATCTGTGCCGTCTATCAGTGCCCAACATTGCTGCATATCAGTGCCCATCAGTGCTGCTTATTAGTGCCCCCTCATCAGTGCCACCTCATCAGTGTTGCCTCAAGGGGTGGAGTGAGAGGAAGTGGGTGGAGAGGTGTGAAGGTCGGCTTTCATTGTATCCTCTCTGTGTTCTTTGATATCCTCGATGGTGCAGTGCTGTGCTTCCTAATAGAACGCTTTTTCATTGCACTGGAAAACCTCGGGTCTCCTCAATCCTTGATTTTAATTTGCAAAAAAATGTGAGCAGGTTCTTAGTTAGATTAATGGCAGTTGGTCACCAAGTCACGACGAGGGGACAGGGTCAGTAATTAATTGCTCAGTAACGTGAAAAGGGATTGCCTGTGCAGCAAAGCTTGAATTTTATTAATAGCAGGTCAATGACTCAAATTACCGTCAAATACATAATTAACTTATTAGTTCACTGTAAAGTTATTCTGAAACTGAAAAAAAATCTTTTGACTAAACTGATAGTGACAGCATAGTCTGTGGGCAATTGGAGCGCAGTGGTCTACCACTGTGTGTGGAGCATTTAGAATATTACTTTTTCGTTTCACATGAACCTTAAGCACCATCTAAATACACAAGGACCCCTAAACATTTCAGATTAAGGTGGTTGTAAACCCTTACATATACCCAGTGTATAGGGATGGGCGAACGCTTATGTTCGGCCCAAATATCACCCATTCGGGAGTTCGCCGAACACCCAAATTTTCTGTGCACTCAGCTGGATGTTCGCCCACCGAGTGCACAGTCAATAGGTTGCTAAGGAGCTGGCTAGGAAGCCGGCCGCCGCGTCCTTAACAACGGAAGAGTCATCAGCTGTCAGCAGGCTTCCCCGCTGACAGCTAAATGGATAAAATAAATTATCCGGCAATAGAGAAAAGCAATAAGGGACAACTTATAATGCAGTGCATAGCCTTTGTCCCTGGTCAGCTGAGTCACAAGAGCCAGTATTTAGAAACAATGGATAACTCAACCTCCAAAGCACAAAGCAGCCACATTATCTGGGTGACAGGAGCTGTCAGTTCTGTGTAGGGATGGATATATTTTTTTTTTACTTTTTTATTTAAAGTAGAACTATAAGCAAAACTTTTTTTTTTTCATTTTGGATGGAGTAAGTGAGAGTTATAACCCCTGTAAGGTTTATTTTTGCCATCTATGTCCCATTGGGGAGATTTAACTTCACTTCCTGTCCCACAGCAAAAACAGGAAGTGAGAGGAAATCCCTGCAAATTAAGGGAATCTCTGGAATCTCTGTAAAAAGTGTTTCCCAGCACTAAACCTTTCAACCAATTTCTGCATTTGTAAATTCCAAAAGCTAATATAAAGGAATAGTAGTAGTGAAAAAAAAGCACGTGTGGATTTAACTAATCATTTTTTTTTTTGATAGTTCTCCTTTAAGGGGGTGTGTCCTATGCCTACATACTTCTGCTAATAGGTGTCCCTCGTTCCCATTTTAAAAAGTTGGAAGGTATGGAATGGTAAGTTAATCTGTTATAGTCATTCTGAAGGAAGGGATGATACCCACCCACGAGGGTCCTAGACAACAGTGTAGATCCATCAAAGACCAGGATTAAAACCCTTGGAGAAATGAAGATTTGTGTTTGGGTAAAATTTTATCCGGTGCTCCCTCAGAGAAAGGGCCAAAGGGAGAACCTGGGAAAGCTGGACCTGCCGGACCTGCCGGATTGCCAGGTGTAAATGGTATTCCAGGAGATAAAGGGAAAAAAGCCTAAGGGAGCCTGGAGATTTACCCCCCATAGGAACACCGGGAGCGTCAGCAAGCTAAAAGGCCTTGGCTGGGCTAAAGCCACTTGCCCTTTTATGCTTGCCATCTGGTAAGCAGGCTCAACTACTAGGGAGGATTGTCCCTACTGCTTAGAAGTGCACGGTGGTGGTGTTTTCACTTGGAAAAAGATTTGGAGAAATCCCGATTTGATGTCATTTATATAGACTATTATTAACTTTTAGCGCAGCTTTTTACAGGACTCTAGATTTTGGTGTAATCGCACTATATGCTGCTGCTTATTTATATATTTTTGTGTTAGCGCGGTTCTCCCTATTTACATATAGAGTGTTGTACTGGGAAAGAAGCTCAGCAGCAGGCTTAGCATCCAGGGCGGAGGGGGTGGTCAGGGGGCTTGGGGGGGCGCAAAACTTCTGGGGGGACAAAGCCATTCAGGAAATAGCTCACAGCTTCTCCCCAGCCAATAGGAACAGAGGGGTGTGGACTGTGGAAGGCAAAGTGGAAGCCCATTACTGGAGCGTGGCTGTGGGGCCCTAGGGCAGATCGAAGCTGCACTTCGTGGAGGATATGATAATATGACAGGGAGGCTGCAGGGGCCCTCTGGAGCTAGGAGTGGGGTTGCGATTGTGACCCCTGCAACCCCTTATGCTACGTCCATGCCTCAGGGTCCCCATTAACATTGGGTTCTCATCAGAGTTCTTCTTAACTTCTGGGTTCCCATCAGAATCAGAGTGTCAGGTAAGAATTCATAAAAGACCTGGCAAACATCCAGTATGGCAATATCCAGTATGGTGGAGCTTATTTGCACATGTGCAGTGGTGAATATTCATGTGCGGCGGCGCATCGGCGCACGCAAATCGTGCTAATCTGTGCCTTGTGCTTCTGCTTGATTACCCATTACCGACCCGGCTTACCCCTGACTTGTTCGGGCTTCTCTCCTGGCTCTGACCTGGGCTTGCTCCATGGACCTGCTCCTGCCTTGTTCCTGATTGATATCCTTTGTTTGACCCTGGCTTGATCTCGACCACACTTCTGCCTCAGCTCCTGACTGACCTCCTGTGTTTGCTCTATTCATCAGTCAAGATCCGCCAGCACTTCCAGAGAATCATCTGCCTTGGCTACTTCTCTGCTCTCAGGTGTCCTCCATCTGGAACCATCAGGCAGCTTTACCTTCAGGCAAGCCGTGCATCTTTGGGTATAGAACCCTCTGTCACCACCTTCAGGAGTACTCAGCACTTAGCTGCAAGGGGAGCTCTCTCGCCACCTCAGCCTCCAGTCAGGTACATGACAGCCCCCTTGCATCAGGGTCACCAACAGAGCCCCCCCACACCAAGGGCCCAATTTGAATCCTCCTTACCACTATAAGGCTTAGAGTGTGACTGTAGCAGCAGGCAGGGCTGCTGATAAGGCAGTACAACTGGTCCTATAGTACTGGGCCCAGGTCTCATCAGCTAAACAGGGAGGCCCAGGGCAGCTTTATTGTTCATTTCTGCCTAAATGAAAACATTGATTTTACTAGAACACACCCCCGCTCCCACTTGCTTACCAGAACTTACATTTCCCTGGGCCCAATCATGTCAACAGAGGGGCCCAGGAGGTGGGAGCAGAGAAGGGACTTTTTTTTTCATTTTCAGGGTGTAAGCGGAAAAGGTCAGTGGCACTGTTCCACTGCACCTTGGGGATGGAGGCAGGGTTGGGGGGCCCCGTCGGGAAGGCTTTACAGGGCCCAATGATTTCCAAAAGCAGCCTTGGCAGCAGGTTATAAGCTGGGAGGAGAAGCAGCTCTGGGTGGTGGAAGTTCATAACGTCCTAGCACCCAACGATGGAGATGATGTCAGCATAACAGGAGGGGAACCTGTGTTAGAGACTGAGGGGGTTGGTCGGATAGGTATGGGTGAAATGAAGACCATGGGTGGCCTCTGCTGACCTGAATTCTCAATTGTTCACATCTTTTAGTGGGCCGGATGTGGTCCCGGGACCAGAGATTAGAGACCCCTGGTCTACAATATTTGAATTTGGAATTGTCTGATCTTCTCTTTGTTTGAAACAGCAGATACAGGGATTTCTGCAAAGCCAATTGGCTGTCACCTTAGGGTTGCCACCTCATCCCTTTATACCCGAACACATATAAATTACACAGGTTCTGAGGCTAATTTAATGCAGATAAGGCACCAAGTGAGTTTAATTACCACCTCAATCAGTCACAGAACCTGTGTAATTAATACGTGTTCGGGTTTAAAGGGATGAGGTGGCAACCCTATATGACCTAGAATGATGGGATTGCCAGCGGCTCCATACAGCCAACCATATATCACATTGTTTACTGCCAATAACATTATTCCATGTCCAATATAACATGAGGTTTCTATATCGGCACCATCTTTACTGGATCTGTACACCTAGCACTAAACTGCTAGGACAGATGCCAGTATACTGTAAATATTCAAACAAAAACCTTGAAGACCAACGTGGAGAAGGGTTCCACATAAACAGTCGGTAAACATGGATGAGCTGTTTCTGAAAAAAAAAAAACGTAGCTATCGGTTTCAGGAGTCCAGATGCAGAGTAGGGAACCTGACTCTTTCAGCCTTTCCATCCCAAAGGTCAACATGTCCTACGTGGCTTTAATGTCCGATCTTGTCATAGTCATCCTAGTTAGTTAACTAGCTAGGCTAGTTAGTTGGCCTTGGGAGAGATAGGGTACAATAGAAGGAATACAAGGCAGTTGGCCTACAGGGGGAAAAAGTAGAAATCCTTCTGTGAATGGATTGTTTCTGGTTTGGGGGGATAAGGAAAGTTGAAAGGGTCACCCTATACTTGCAGCACTTCCATGTTTACAAAAACAGAGAATTATGGGAAGGAACACAGTCATCCTTCATGGTTCATCAGCTTTATCCTCCTTCAGGATAGTGAAGGCTGTGACTTACTCCTTGCTTGATGTATTAAACCTGAATAGTCCTAAATAGTGTTTTTATGAGCAGTGACATCAAAGGATATAAACAGTATCTCACAAAAGTCAGTACACCCCTCACATTTCTGTAAATATTTTATTCTATCTTTTCATGTGGCAACACTGAAGAAATGACACTTTGCTACAGTGTAAAGTAGTGAGTGTACAGCTTGTATAACAGTGTAAATTTGCTGTCCCCTCAAAATAACTCAACACACAGCCATTAATGTCTAAACCGCTGGCAAAGGTGAGTACATCCCTAAGTGAAAATGTCCAAATTGGGCCCAATTAGCCATTTTCCCTCCCCGGTGTCATGTGACTCGTTAGTGTTACAAGGTCTCAGGTGTGAATGGGGAGCAGGTGTGTTAAATTTGGTGTTATCGCTCTCACTCTCTCATACTGGTCATTAGAAGTTCAACATGGCACCTCATGGCAAAGAACTCTCTGAGGATTTGAAAAAAAGAATTGTTGCTCTACATAAAGATGGCCTAGGCCAGTGATGGCGAACCTTGGCACCCCAGATGTTTTGGAACTACATTTCCCATGATGCTCAACTATACTGCAGAGTGCATGAGCATCATGGGAAATGTAGTTCCAAAACATCTGGGGTGCCAAGGTTCACCATCACTGGCCTAGGCTATAAGAAGATTGCCAAGACCCTGAAACTGAGCTGCAACATGGTGACCAAGACCATACAGCGGTTTAACAGGACAGGTTCGCTATCATTAGAAACCGCACATGCCGATCAGCGGGTGCCAGCCAATGGATGGCCGCCGGCACCCGCTGATCGGCGAGGAGGAAGACATGACAGAGCTCTGTGAATGTAAACAATACAGAGCTCTGTCCTGTCAGTGGAGATGTGGCAGTTTTTGTTTCCCTGCGAAGCATGAATTAGAAACCATTACATCCCTTAGTAAAAGCAGCACACAGTACACACATAAACACTGGATAGGCACACATTTGACACTTTGATCACCCTAGACGGCAACCCCATTCCCAGCCAGTGTCATTGGTACAGTGGCAGTGCATATTTTTAGCACCGATCACAGTATAGGTGTCCCTGGTTCCCACAAAGGGTCAGTTAGTGTCAGACTGCCCACCAAACTATCACTGTCCAGGTATAAGTCGCTGATCACTGCCATTACTACTATAAAAATAAATATATAAATAAATAAAAATTCCAGTATATATAATAATAATATAATTGTAGACGCAATAACATTTGCGTAAACCAATCAATATACGCTTAATAGGATTTTTTTAATCAAAAATATGTGGCTGAATACATAATAGCCTACAATTAAAAAGAAATGTGATTTTAATTCCTTCTCTATTGGATATGTTGTATAGCAGAAAGTAAAAAATACTGTTTGTTTTTCAGAATTGTCGCTCTTTTTTCGTTTATAGCGCAAAAAATAAAAAACCCAGTGGTGAGCAAATATCGCCAAAAGAAAGCTCTATTTGTGGGAAAACAATTATGTAAATTTTGTTTGTGTACAGCGTCGCAATGACCGCGCAATTGCCAGTTAAAATAACGCAGTTCTGTGAGGAAAAAGAATGACCTGGTCATGAAGGGGGTGGGGTAAATCTTCCAGAGGTCGTTAAGGTAAGTCTTTCATAACGTACTAGTGTGCGATACATACTAGCACATTATGCCCATAACTTGCAGGGGCAATGGGGTTTTTTTTTTTGCTTTTTTTTTTTTTACTGCTTTATGTATTCTTATCTAAAAATGAGCCAATCTTATGGGAGTTGTGCCAGTAGTGAAATAAAGTTAAATATAATCAATCTCCTGACAGAGGAGGGTGCTTTCCTTAGGATATTAAAACTGTGTTCATATTAAAACATATGAACACAGAGCACACAATATATAGGACTGTGTGACATAAAGTGTTGACCACAAAAATAATAAACTATCTTTCCTTACACAGCTGTCCGCTCACCCATGGTAGTTTGAAACCCAAGCCTCATCTCCTACTAATGTGCAATGACTAACAAAGCTCCAGATTTCTCAGTAAGCCTCTAAGCCATGGCCTGAGGTTTCGGTGTCCTGCTTACAATAAATAAAAGTTTTAAGTGGTTCTACAGCTAAAAAATTTTTTAACCTTAAAGTGGAGTTCCACCCACTTTTACAACTCTTCAGCATCCCTCACTAAACTGTGCACTGTAAACGAATTGGATATTTTTTTATTTTTTTTTCTCAGCACCTACTGTATATCTGCTGTATTCATTTTTCACTTCCTCCTCCCTGGCCGTGGCCCATCGCATCATTTCCTGTTTGCAATGCCTTCTGGGAAGGGGCGGCAACTTCCTCTGACACTGCCGTTGCTATGGAAACCTGACCTGAAACCTATTACACTGCTTGTGCTGTACTGAGCATGTGCGAGATCTGCAAGGATGAGATCCAGGAAGAAATACAGTCTGGCTTCAGAAGCCCACACTTAAGATGGCCATGGCCTGCTGTAAGTTTATAAAATAACAAACTACTGCTATAAACTAACAAAACAGACCTTTGTTTACAGACTAACTTTACTAGAATACATTAAGCTTGTGTATTATAGGGGTATTTTTATTTAAAAAGTATAATTTCGGCCGGAACACCACTTTAAAGTATAACTAAAGGCATTTTTTTTTGGATAGAGTGCAGAGGGGATTTGAACCCATGTCAGTTTTTTTTTGCTGTCTGTGCCCTTGTGAAGAAGATTTGCTCTCTCTATTTTTCCTGTTTACCATTATCATTGAAAGCGAAAGTAAGAGAAAATCCCAAATTTTGGGTTGTCCCCAGAAAAGTAATAGAGGAGAAATCTTCCAATGTGGACATTAGTTTTGGTGACCTGGGGGGGGGGGGGGGGTCCCAAGAAATTCCCTTAATTTGCAGGGATTTCCTCTCACTTCCTGTTTGGCTATGGGACAGGAAGTGAAGGGAGATCTCCACAATGGGACATAGATGGCGACAATAAGTCTGACAGCGGTTATAACTCCCCTTACCCTATCAAAAAAGTTTTGTCTATAGTTCTACTTTAACCACTTGTCAACTGGGCACTTAAACCCCCCTCCTGCCCAGACCAATTTTCAGCTTTCAGCGCTCTCACACTTTGAATGACAATTACTCAGTCATGTAATACTGTACCCAAATGATTTTTTTGTCCTTTTTTTCATACAAATAGAGCTTTCTTTTGGTGGTATTTGATCACCTCTGGGTTTTTTATTTTTTGCGCTATAAATGAAAAAAGACCGAAAATTTTGAAAAAAAGCACATTTTTCTTAGTTTCTGTGATAAAATTTTGCAAATTATTAATTTTTCTTCATAAATTTTGGCCACAATTTAAAATGCTACATATCTTTGGTAAAATAACCCAAATTAGTGGATATTATTTGGTCTTTGTGAAAGTTAGAGAGTCTACAAGCTGTGGTGCAAATCATTAAAAATTGATCACACCTGATGTACTGACGGCCGATCTCATTTCTTGCAACCCGAACAAGCCAGGAAAGTACAAATACCCCCCAAATGACCCATTTTTTGAAAGTAGACAATCCAAGGTATTTAGTAAGATGCATGGTGAGCTTTTTGATGTTGTCATTTTTTCCCACAATTCTTTGCAAAATGAAGATTTTTTTCCCCCCACAAAATTGTCATTGTAATAGGTTATTTCTCTCACATGGCATGTATATACCACAAATAACACCCCAAAATACATTCTGCTACTCCTCCTGAGTATTACAATACCACATGTGTGGGACTTTTTCACAGCCTGGCCACATAGAGAGGCCCAATATGGAGGGAGCACCATCAGGTGTTCTAGGAGCATACATTACACATCTAACTTGTTGACTACCTATTACACTTTTGAAGGCCCTGGAGCACCAGGACAATGACACGTGACACTGACATGGCACTGATGACAGATGCACTGATACGTGGCACTGATGACAGATGGCACTGATACGTGGCACTGATGACACTGATGTGGCACTGATGACAGATGGCACTAATACGTGGCACTGATGACAGATGGCACTAATACGTGGCGCGGATGACAGATGGCACTAATACGTGGCACTGATGACACGTGACACTGATGACAGATGGCACTGATGACATGTGGCACTGATGACAGATGGCACTGATGACAGATGGCACTAATATGTGGCACTGATGACATGTGGCACTGATGGCATGTGACACTGATGACAGATGGCACTAATATGTGGCACTGATGACAGATGGCACTGATGACAGATACACTAATATGTGGCACTGACGACACGTGGCACTAATACGTGGCACTGATGACAGATGGCACTAATATGTGGCACTGATGACACATGACACTGATGACACGTGACACTGATGACAGATGGCACTAATTTGTGGCACTGATGACACGTGACACTGATGACAGATGCCACTGATGTGTGGCACTGATGACACGTGACACTGATAACAGATGGCACGTGTCACTGACAGGTGGCACTGATGACAGATGACACTAATATGTGGCACTGATGACAGATGGCACTGATGACAGATGGCACTTATATGTGGCAGTGGGGACAGATGACAGTGGGGACGGATGACAGATGACAGTGGGGATGGATGGCACTGGCATGACTTTATTTTTCTTTTCTTTTTTTTTTTCACTCACCGCTGCAGCGCTTCGCTCTCCCTCCTCACACGCTGTCTCTGTGAGCAGGGAGAGCCGGCGATGAGAGATGATCTCATATGTTTACAAAACCCATCTTCACCAACAGGAGCACTGGTGGACACCACTTAGGACTCCACACCTTGGGTGAGCCCCTGTGTCATGAACGACGTCCTGGTAATCCAGCTGCTTGTGGAAGATCTGTGCGCAGAATCCCTGTCAGTGGAGTCAGTGCGGGCGGGTGCGCGCTAGCGCGATCGGGCGCACACGGGTGCGCGCGGGCGCGTGCGGGTGCGCGCAGACACGCAGTGTGACAGCACTTGGCGTCAAAAGGCCTATTTAATGGAGTCTGTCATCATGCCTTCTTGCTGTCCGGTCTACAGCGTTTCCTGTGACCCTAAGCTACTTGTTACCTGCCTACCTGATTCCTGTCTATCCGGCCTGTAGGGATGAGCTGTCTCTTGTAATTTTTAACATTTTTGACACTTTTTTTGTGAAATGGTAGGGGTACTTTTGTACCCCCTTATCATTTCACACAGGGGGGAGGGCCGGGATCTGAGGGTCCTCTTGGTAAAGAGGGCTTCCAGATTCCGATAAGCCCCCCGCCCGCAGACCCCCACAACCACCGGGCAAGGGTTGTGGGGATGAGGCCCTTGTCCCCATCAACATGGGGACAAGGTGTTTTGGGAGCTACCCCAAAGCACCCTCCCAATGTTGAGGGCATGTGGCCTGGTATGGTTCAGGAGGAGGGGCGCTCTCTCATCCCCCCTCTTTTCCTGTGGCCTGCCAGGTTGCATGCTCGCATAAGGGTCTGGTATGGATTTTTGGGGGGACCCCACGCCATTTTTTTAAAATTATGGCACGGGGTTCCCCTTAAAATCCATACCAGACCTGAAGGATCTGGTATAGATTTTGAGAGGGACGCCACGCCATTATTTTTAAAAAATTTTGTCCGGGGTTCCCCTTAATATCCATACCAGACCTGAAGGGCCTGGTATGGAATTTAGGGGAGCTCCCACGCCATTTTGTTTTTAAATTTTGGTTCTGGGTTCCCCTGTGGGAAATTCCCATGCCGTTTTTATCAATGAACTTTAATGTGTATTGTCGGAGCGGCAATTCATTAATAGCCGCGAGTAGTTTTAAATGACTTTTTTTCCTTTGAAATGTCATTTTGCTGTCAGACTGTTCTAAACACGGGAAACATGCGCCCCTTTACACTTTTATTGTTTCACTTTAAGCATTATTAAAATCACTGCTCCCGAAAAAATGGCCGTTTTTAAAACTTTTTTTTGCATTGATCCATCTCCCCTGGGGCAGGACCCAGGTCCCCAAACACTTTTTATGACAATAACTTGCATATAAGCCTTTAAAATTAGCATTTTTGATTATTCATGTTCGTGTCCCATAGACTTTAACGGTGTTCGCGTGTTCAAACAAATTTTTTGCCTGTTCGCATGTTCTGGTGTACAGGGGTACCAGCCTGCTCCTGACTACTCCTGTTTGCTGCCAGTCCCCGACCCCGGCTTGTCTTGACTACTCTCCTGCCACTTCCTTTGGTTTGGTTGCCGACCCAGTCTGTATCCCGACTACTCTCGTGCCTCCGTCTGGTACCTGCTCTGCCCGCCAGTGTTGACCCAGCCTGTCTGACCTTGCCAGTATTCCTGACAAACTACAGAACACCTCCTTACTGTCAGCTGTTCCAGAGTTCCTGCTAAGCTACAGTGCTCCTCCTTGTAGCCAGCTGTTCCAGTGTTCCTGCTAAGTTCCAGTGCATCTCCTTGCAGTCTGCTGTGCCAGTGCTCCCGCCGAACTACAGAACACCTCCTCGCTGCCTGTTGTTCCAGTATACCTGCTAGCTCTCCTTCAGCCACGTCAGAGGTCCGGATCAGCCCCTACACCTGCCACCTGCCAGGCACTTGTGGACCTCTGCGCTCCCGAGTCCCTGTTTCCTCTATCAGGGATTCCTGAAGGCATACGAGAGGCCACTCCCTGCATTCTGGGCTCCGCCATCAGGTACGTGAGCCCCTGTCATCTGCCAGGGTGACCTGCAGGTTAAAAATTAAAAAAGAAACTGCGCTTAAAGTGGAGTTCCATCCAAAAGTAGAACTTCTGCTTATATGCTTCCTCCCCCCCCTCTGTTGTCACATTTGGCACCTTTCAGGGGGGGAGGGTGAATGGGGACACGTTTATGACAGGTCCCCTTCCCCACTTCCAGGAGACAGGCTGGATCTCCCGTGAGTTCGGCCCCCTCCTCCTTACCCCGCCGTTGGGCCAATTGGAAAGTGCAGCGCGCTTTGCACGCGCAGTAGGGAACCAGCATTCGAGGGCCGTAAGGCTTCACTGCCTGCTTCCCTTACCAGGAATGGGAATCAATCCAGAGATCGGCTGGGGTGCCGATATTGTGGTCTCCCTGGGACAGGTAAGTGCCCTAATATTAAAAGTCAGCAGCTGCAGTATTTGTAGCTGCTGACTTTAAAAGGAAAATTTTGGGGGCTGGACCTCCTCTTTAAGGCGAAAAATGATAACAAATAAAATACCGTAGTGACAAAAGCAGTGTCTCTACCATGAGATATAAACATAGTACAACTCAAATTATTTATAAAGGAGTCACGCTACTTGATACTGATAAAGAAGGGAATCATAAGCAATAAATGTGCAGTTTGTACCTAATGAAGGGCAAACCTAAACAAAGAAAAGTCTAAGTGCAGTTAAAAAGTTTGTTAAACTGGAAAAAGGGGAGGTCCTCTTCTTAAATGCTCAAAAAGATCTGTGTGTACAGTGGACATCCATCATCATTTAAAAAGATCCAAGCCGTGACACCACCACCTTAATATGGAGGGAACGCAGGCTTACCAGCTTCATAAGACCCTCTATTTAAAGGTGGGTCAGCAGGGCATGTGACCAAACAACCTGGCCAGGGTCTAGCGTTTCTACGGATCCCCTCAGAGGCAGATGTTTAGACAGTGATGATCATCTCACCATCATCCCAATAGGCTCATCCCCAACCATGGAAGAAAATGCTCCAAATAGTGTAAAACCTTTTGACTCAATTTATTAAAATGTGAAATGGCACTCCATAAATCGTAAATAGCGCTATAAGAATATCCTCACCAGCCAAACATACAGTAGACCGCCCGCACTTCCGGGAATGAGAACACGCGATGACGTCAGCACGTCGCTCCATCCTATGCATTTCGTCACATGTGACGTGCCCTGCTTGTTCATTTATCGGTGGGAGCCTCTCTGCTGTCTGACCCCTGACCGTGACATCTCTCTGTTCTCACTACACTACACTGAGTATGGCCGGAGCCATTGGCTCCTGCTGCTGTCAGTCAAATCCAGTGAGTGGGGGGGGGCAGAGCAAAGCCGAACTGTGTGTATCTATGAACGCACACAGCCTGGCTTGGGAGTACACCCACACGTATGGCTCCACAGCAAGTGTCTTTCTACAGAGAAGAGCGAAGAGTGGATAGTGCAGACGGGGGACCCCAGAAGCTTTACCCTTTGGGATTACCATGAGATGGTTGAGAATATAAAATCAGAAGGCATGCCTAAAGCTTTGCCTCCAGCTTTGCTTTCTGATTGGTTAGAAGGATGTAACGACCTAAAGACCTGCAGCTGCCCCGGAGATTGGAGATATGTGAACCAGCTCCATTGAGAGCCGGTCACAGTCTCCTGTAAACCCAGCCTAAGATGACATGGGCCGATGGGCCCTGGGTCCAATTTTTTTTTTCCTACTGCGACCTGGGGATTGGACTTTGTTGACTATGAATTTGACAATATCTCTGATGACTCTCTACACTGACTTTCCCAGTCTCTAAATTCTCTGCATTTTTTATAACTTAATGATGAAGGGCACCTTGAATTTCTTTGAAGGCAATGTTCACATTATTCTTTATTTAAACTTTTGATTTGTATGTGAAATGACTTCACAATGTGTAAAAGATATTGACAGCTGTCATGAATTGTCTGAACATTTCTTTTCCCTTGTCCCAATTTCCTGGAAAAAATACATATCTGGGTATTTCTTTGTCATCCATAGCAGACATCCTTGGAGCATTGCAGATTCACAGTGTGTTCCTTATTCAGTTACAGTACACAGTAATCATAAACCAAGGCTGGAAATGCATTCTGTCCCAAGGACAGAACAAACTGACTGATCTGTTATCATTAAAGAAGAAATATGCTAAACAATTATTACATATAACCTGATAACATAACATAAGAAAAACAACCAGCAGTTGCGTGAAAACATTTACTTACTACATCTGAGCAATCCTACTAAGGTGAAAGAGTCAAATAACCAGAAGACCCTCCTTGTCCTATTTAGCTTATCATACCTGTCAACAGGGGCGTTGCTAGGTCTACAAAAGATCTGGGGCTAGAGCCCATAGCAGCGTAGTAAAGAAAGTCATGCACTTGGGTGGGCATACACATGTATACAATAATATACGTGTGTGTGTATATATATCCCCAGAGAGCCCCCCACTTACATCAGGGTCCCCAGAGAGCCCCCTTACATCAGGGTCCCAAGAGAGTCCCCCTTTACATCAGGGTCTTCAGAAAGCCTCCTCCTTACATCAGAGTCCTCAGAGAGCCTCTCCCTTTCATCAGGGTACCCAGAGGGCCCCCCACTTACATCAGGGTCCCCAGAGAGCCCCCTTACATCAGGGTCCCCAGAGAGTCCCCCTTTACATCAGGGTCCCCAGAGAGCCCCCCTTACATCAGGGTCCTCAGAGAGCCTCCTCCTTACATCAGAGTCCTCAGAGAGCCTCTCCCTTTCATCAGGGTACCCAGAGGGCCCACCCTTACATTAGGGTCCCCAGAGAGCCTCCCCCTTAAATGTGGGTCCTTAGAGAGCCTCTGCCTTAAAATCAGGGTCCCCAGAGAGCCTCTCCCTTGCATCAGGGTCCCCAGAGAGCCCCCCACTTACATAAGGGTCCCCAGAGAGCCTCCCCTCCCCTCCCCTTTGGGGACACCTGCAGAGACTCTGGGCTATTGGCTCCAGATTTGGGGCTATAGCCCCAAAAGCCACCCCCTAGCAATGCCCCTGCCTGTCAATTGGAAGATGGGCGGGGGGTGCGGTCATGGCACCACTGACTCCTACCGTTAATAAACCTAAGCAACCAAAGACCACAAATAAGTCTAGCTTTATAGATCAGTGTTTCTCAATTCCAGTCCTCAAGGCGCCCCAACAGGTCATGTTTTCAGGATTTCCCTCAGATGAAACAACTGTGGGAATTACTAAGGCAGTGAAACTGATCAAATCACCTGTGTAAAATAATGGAGAGCCTGAAAACATGTGTTGGGTGTTGGGGCACCTTGAGGACTGGAGTTGAGAAACACTGTTATAGACAAACTAGTTATCACAAAAGGAGGCCTGTTCCGGTGTTCTGACTAGAACTGTCCTCCTATCGCATAGTGTCCGCCCCGTACTGCGCAGGCGCAGTACGGAGCAGAAGGAGATGCCGAAAGTGTCCGAAGTTGAACAGCTGACCATCAGCTGTACACGGCACTTGGGCACCTCGCCACGCTTCGGGCACGGCCTCGCTGCGCTCGGCAATTATTTATTCTAACTCTATGTCCACTTGGATAGTAGGGAATGAACCTGGACATAGGGTGAGAATAAAAGCGCAGGCGCCGTGTACAGCTGATGATCAGCTGTTAAACTTCGGAGACTTTTGGCGTCTCGTTTGTCCTCCGTACTGCGCCTGCGCAGTACAGGGAGGACACTATATGATAGGGGACTGTATTCGACAAGACACCGGTACAGTTTCCTATTGGAGATCATTATATATATAGTTCCAACGGTAGCCATGGCACTCTGTGCTTGAAGTTAATGCCCAGGTGCTCACCCACAACGAAATCCAAACAAATCCAAGACTGATTTAGAGGGACTGACGGGTCTTGCATAGGAGAAAGATCAAAAACAGCAGTGTTTTTACTGTCAATGTTTCGATGAAGCTCAGTCCATCCTTCTCAAGACAAGGCTTGAGAAAGAGGGACTGAGCTTCATAGAAACCTCGACAATAAAAACACTGCTGTTTTTGATCTTTCTCCTATGCAAGACCCGTCAGTGCCTCTAAATCAGTTTTGGATATACACAGTATCTCACAAAAGTGAGTACACCCTTCACATTTTTATAAATATTTTATTTAGTCGCAGAGGGGGAAGGAGGGTTGTGCTGTCAGAGCCGCCAGCCGCGGGGGTGGGGGGGGGAGGGGGGGTGGGGGGGGGTTTCCTGTCAGAGCCGCGATCGGGGGTGGGGGGTGTGAGTGCTATATACCAAATGCTGACCTCTATATATATATATATATATATATATATATATATATATATATATATATATATATATATATATATATATATGTATGTATACAGTATCTCACAAAAGTGAGTACACCCCTCACATTTTTGTAAATATTTTATTCTATCTTTTCATGTGACAACACTGAAGAAATGACACTTTGCTACAATGTAAAGTAGTGAGTGTACAGCTTGTATAACAGTGTAAATTTGCTGCCCCCTCAAAATAACTCAACACACAGCCATTAATGTCTAAACCGCTGGCAACAAAAGTGAGTACACCCCTAAGTGAAAATGTCCAAATTGGGCCCAAAGTGTCAATATTTTGTGTGGCCACCATTATTTTCCAGCACTGCCTTAACCCTCTTGGGCATGGAGGTCACCAGAGCTTCACAGGTTGTCACTGGAGTCCTCTTCTACTCCTCCATGACGACATCACGGAGCTGGTGGATGTTGGAGACCGTGTACTCCTCCACCTTCAGTTTGAGGATGCCCCACAGATGCTCAATGGGATTTAGGTCTGGAGACATGCTTTGCCAGTCCATCACCTTTAGACCCCTTTCACACCAAGGGCGTTTTGCAGGCACTATAGCGTTAAAAATAGCGCCTGCAATCCGCCCTCAAACAGCTGCAGCATTGTCTCCAGTGTGAAAGCCTGAGGGCTTTCACACCGGAGCGCTGCATTGGCAGGACGTCAGGAAAAGTCCTGCCAGCAGCTTCTTTGGAGCGGTGAAGGAGCGGTGTGTTTACCGCTCCTCCACCGCTGCTCCCCATTGAAATCAATGGGGTAGCGCTGGGATACCGCCGGCAAAACGCCGCTATTGCGGCGCATTGCGGGTGGTTTTAACCCTTTCTCGGCCGCTAGCGGTAATCCGCCGGTAAAACGCCACTAAAAATAGCGGCATTTTACCGCTGACGCTATGGGCGGCCCCGTGTGAAAGGGCTCTTACCCTCAGCTTCTTTAGCAAGGCAGTGATCATCTTGGAGGTGTGTTTGGGGTAGTTATCATGTTGAAATACTGCCCTGCGGCCCAGTCTCCGCAGGAAGGGGATCATGTTCTGCTTCAGTATGTCACAATACATGTTGGCATTCATGGTTCCCTCAATGAACTGTAGCTCCCCAGTGCCGGCAGCACTCCTGCAGCCCCAGACAATGACACTCCCACCACTATGCTTGACTGTAGGCAAGACACTCTTGTCTTTGTACTCCTCACCTGGTTGCTGCCACACACGCTTGACACCATTTGAACCAAACAAGTTTAACTTGGTCTTATCAGACAACAGAACATGGTTCCAGTAATCCATATCTTTAGTCTGCTTGTCTTCAGCAAACTGTTCGCGGGCTTTCTTGTGCATCATCTTTAGAAGAGGCTTCCTTCTGGGACAACAGCCATGCAGACCAATTTGATGCAGTGTGCTGTGTATGGTCTGAGCACTGACAGGCTGACCCCCCCACCCCTTCAACCTCTGCAGCAATGCTGGCAACACTCATACATCTATTTCCTAAAGACAGTCTCTGGATATGACGCTGAGCACGTGCACTCACCTTCTTTGGCCGACCATGGCGAGGCCTGTTCTGAGTGGAACCCATCCTGTTAAAACACTGTATGGTCTTGGCCACCATGTTGCAGCTCAGTTTAAGAGTCTTGGCAATCTTCTTATAGCCTAGGCCAGTGATAGTGAACCTTGGCACCCCAGATGTTTTGGAACTACATTTCCCATTATGCTCATGCACTCTGCAGTGTAGTTAAGCATCATGGGAAATGTAGTTCCAAAACATCTGGGGTGCCAAGGTTTGCCATCATTGGCATAGGCCATATTTATGTAGAGCAACAATTATTTTTTTTAGATCTTCAGAGAGTTCTTTGCCATGAGGTGCCATGTGGAACTTCCAGTGACCAGTATGAGAGATTGAGAGCGATAACACCAGCGGTTTAGACATTAATGGCTGTGTGTTGAGTTATTTTGAGGGGGCAGCCAATTTACACTGTTATACAAGCTGTACACTCACTACTTTACATTGTAGCAAAGTGTAATTTCTTCGGTGTTGTCACATGAAAAGGTATAATAAAATATTTATAAAAATGTGAGGGGTGTACTCACTTTTGTGAGATACTGTATATATTGTTGCAAAAACAGTCTACGTTCTCAAATATGGGACATTTTGTGACAGTGCGAGGGCCTGCCACTGTGATAATGACACAGGATTCGCATTAGGGCTTACTGTAAGGTTCACACTATTGTTTCTGAGTGTAGAAAGCTGTGGGGTTTTTTTGGCTTTCTCTGGATCCTGTCAACCTAGTGGCGGCTGGTGCTCAAAATTTTTGGGGGGTGTAAACAAACTGAAAAATTATGAAAAAAATAAACCCATCAATTGCAGCCTCACTGTGCCCATCAAACGCAGCCACTGTGCCCATCAAACGCAGCGACTGTGCCCATCAATTGCCACCACTGTGCACATCAAATGCAGTCACTGTGCCATCAAATGCAGCCACTGTACTATCAAATGATGCCACTGTGCCCATCAATTGCCGCCACTGTGCCCATCAAATGTAGCCACTGTGCCCATCAAACACAGCCACTGTGCCATAAGACGCCGCCACTGTCCCCATCAAACGCAGCCACTGTGCCATCAAATGCTCCCACTGTGCCATCAAATGCTCCCACTATGCCCCATCAAATGCTTCCACTTTGCCATCAAATGCTCCCTCTGTGCCCCATCAAATGCTCCCACTGTGTCCACCAAATGCTGCCACGGTCCCCTCCCCGCCTGTCTACCCAGCATTTACCCTGTCTCGGTGGGGCAGCGGGTGACGGCGGCGGGTGGCGAGCTGTGTCCTCCATGTCCTCGATGTCTTCTCCTGTCCTCTCCTATGATTGGATGCCTGATAGGCGTCCAATAACAGCGCCTGTTGTTTCAGCCAATCAGGTGACGGGTAACAGACCTGAGCACCTGATTGAGGGGGTTCAGTGTTAGGAAAGGGAATGTTCATTCGCTTTTCTAAGACGCCTGGGTGAACTGCAAGCGCCAAGCATGGCGCTCACCGTTTACCTTTTTTGACGCCTATTAGAGCCTATGGCTCTATTCAGGTGCTTCAAAAACACCCCCCTCCGCTGTAATGCAGGTGCCCAATGCCGGAAATGGGGCTGAGCGACTAAATAGGGAGTGGCAGCGGCGGCCATGGATAGATTTATCCAATGCATGAATCTATCTATTGGAGCTAGAGGGGGTAGCTGGAGAGAGGGGGCGGCGCCCGTGCGCCCTTATGAGCGCACTGCCACTGTGTAAACCCTGATTGGGGCCAGAAGCTTGAAGGTTGCTAAGTGTCTTGGGTGAGACTGAACCTTCAATCCTGTGCCTGGATTTTACTGGGTACTAGCAGCCTGTGTGTGTAAACAGGTGTGCAGGGTCATTATATACTCAAGCCTGAGGATAGTTAAGGGCTCCCAATTTGGAGAGAGGAGGTCTCACCCAGGGTTTAAAGGAGCCCCAGCCAGGAGACAGGAAGTCGTGTCCCAGAAGTCAGGTGGGCTTCTATCGGGGTGTAAAGAGAATCCCTATCCAGAGGCCAGGAGTGGGCAGGCAACAGGGTGCTGCAACTAGAGGCTAAGTGAGCAAGAGAACCAGGAGAGCTGGGCAACACAGTCAGAGGATCAATAGCGAGCTACTGCACTACTGTAAATGAAAATAGCTGCTGCCACTACAATGTGACAGGATTGTTACAAATGATGAAAGAGAAAAGTGCAGCTCTGGTGTGCATATGTAACCAAAAATGTTGTAAAGTAAACAAACTCAAGAAAAGCGTATAAGTGACTGGTATTAAATGAGTGTATACCAATATTAAAGTGCATGCATGCTGAAAACGTGCATATTACACATATCACATATGCAAAATCAATTGCTAGTGATTACTAGGGATAAGGCAGTGAACAAAAACAGTGATCAATGCATGAAAGTTCATTGACGTCCACATGTGAAAGTTCGCAAAAAACAAATATGAAAATTGAAGATCTGAGAGAAAGTCTGTTCAATGAAGAAAGTGATGGCTAATCATCTGTAACAGGATTACCGGGGATTGTGCATCCACCACCCAGGGATAGGGGTAGGTACTCTTACCGGATACTGTGGACACACATGCCAGCGGCAGTGTGTCAGCAAAGCATAAGGATGGAGACATGAACTCAGATGAACCGTCACTGGAAATTCCATGCCTCTTCATCATGGTGTATATAACAGCTGCTGAGGTTCCCACCAACCCATGGAGAGATTGACATAGCAAGGCGCAAAGGATGCACCCATGGCAGTGCCATGCACCTGGAGATAACTTGAAGTAATTGTCACACTATTCTTAGGGAGAATTCTTACTTCTGGCTCTCCCTTGATGTCACCTCACTTTACACCTTAATTTCCCATGAGGTTGGACTCACTGCGGTTGGACACTTTCTAGCACAAGAACCCAATCTACATCATAAACAGGCTCAGTTCATTATGGACTGTAAGGAAAATGGCTGCACTTTGGTTCACTATATATTTCAGATAAGAGGCCTGAACTTCTTTTATTATACAAGATAGGTGAAATGCTTATGCAAAGCTTTGACAATGTTTAAGTTGAAATTTACTAAGCTAGCTGTCTGCAAAAACAGATACTTGCGGTGACAATTCTTTTGAATATGTACGGGAACAAGTTAGAATATCCCACCGTAAAACCTGGGCCTAAAGCCAAAAAGCACCTTATCGAAAGTATCTTAAAAGGTTATTTCTATATTACTCCTTTTCTCGGAATTTAAGCTAAGAAAATATATTTTGATAAAGGAAATTTTTGTCAGGTACTTTTTAAGCACGTCATTTAGCAGAAATATCATTGTCTTTACACATATGTCATATACCATGTAACTTGTGATACTTGTACTCTTGTGATTGGATAAGCTAAGGGACCGCCCCTTGGTTTTGCCCCTAATGATGTATAATGAATTATTGCCATATATAACATGTGAAAATACATAATACAATATATTCACGATATCCAACGCGCTGTGTGGTGTTTTTGCTTGTAGCACAAATACTTCAAGTTCTTGGGGGGGTTATTTTCTCCAGGTTAATGGCACTGCCATGGACGCATCCCTTGTGTCTTGCTATGCCAATCTCACCATGGGTTTGTGGTAGGAGTCACGCATCTGGAGAAATAACCCCTTTGCTGCCCATATTGTTTACTACAGGAGGTATATTAACGATGTGATCATCATTTGGGATGGCCCCCTATCCTTCAAATGATTGTAAACCCTAAAAGAACAAAACAAAAAAAACCTGCAAGACAAAGGCATAATGAGCTAGTATGCATAGCATACTAGCTCATTATGAATACTTACCTGAGATCGAAGCCCCCGCATGGGTCCTCGCTCACCGCTCCAGTGGCCAACATCGCTCCCGGAGTTACTTCCGGGTATCGCGAGCTCCGGCGCTGTGATTGGCCAAAGCCGCAATGACGTCACTCCCGCCCATGCGCACGGAAGCCACCGGTAATGGCACAGGCTAACTAAAGCAACAGCACATACGTGCCGTTGCTTTAGTTTGCACGTGCCAATGACGTTGGCACATGCAAATACAAGGGATATCTCCTAAACTGTGCAGGTTTAGGAGATATCCAGTGTATTTTTATTTATTTTTTTAAAGCCTATGGCGTGCAAAACACACCTAAAAACTTCACCCGGTGCATAAAAAATGTGCACACACATAAAGAGTGCTCACAAAAAAGTGCAATGGGTACACAGATTCCCCAATTGCCAATTCCCTGATCCCCCGGGGCTCCAGACGGGGACAAAGGTACTTACTGTGGTCTATCTGTCCGAAACCAGACAGACCCCGTTCTCTGGAGGGCCTGCCGAAACAGGACCCACCCAAGTACTAGGTGGGGCTCCCCCCGAAGGGAGACCCCATGAGAGAGGGCGAACTAAGCCAAGAGGCCATGTCCACCCCTTCCCAAGACTTTCAGGGGCTGGCCCGAGGACCCGCATCCTTACTCATCACACAGTGAACGTGTACAAAAACAAGACGTGACAAACATAGGATTCAATCAAAAATAAATAAAAAGTGGGGGAAGGGATAGTGGAGAGGAGAGTGAAAGAAGTGGCCATTGTGTTAAACAATGACCAGGCCCTCCAGCCAGGAATAAAAAATTCCTCTGGTCCTAGCCAAAAGGCCCGGCTCAAGAGGCAGGTGCAAAAAAAGCGTCTTATGGTGCAGTGACCGTGGTGCCCAAATCAAAGTGACTGCCACTCACAGTGATGTTAACAACTTAACAAGTTTAGGAGATATTCACAGTACATACAGGTAAGGCTTATTATAGGCTTACCTGTAGGTAAAAGTGGTAGTAAAGGGTGTACAACCACTTTAAGAGCATAGTTGCCCAAAGCAGGATCCATCATTCAGTGGCCAGCTCCTCCCATCCCCTAGCCACATTCTGTAATTTAACTGGCATGTTTCAGTGCAAAAAGATTAGTTGCAAAATGTGTCAATTTGTACAGCACCGTTAAAGAAGTTTTAAAGATCCCTCTGGCAAGATCTATCCCATTGAGAAGTTTTTCACTTGTTCCACTGAGTTTGTGGTCTACTGCCTGTCCTGACCCTGTGGTCTCCTCTATGTGGGCCACACTGTTTGCATGGTGAGGGCCTGTTTTTGGGGAGCACAGGAGGTTTATTCAGGACAGGGAACACAGAAGGTCTAAGGGTCTGGGTGAGAGAGTCTGTTGTATGGAGATCTACTGGATCTTAACACTAAACACTCTGGCACCCAGAGGGTTAAATGAAGAACTGGAAATTAACACCATTATATAAACATTTAGGGCTCATCCCATGAATACTTACATTTATATATATATATAAATATATATATATATATATATATATATATATATATATATATATATATATATATATATATAT
Organism: Lithobates clamitans; assembly: GCA_037952925.1. NCBI lineage: Eukaryota > Metazoa > Chordata > Amphibia > Anura > Ranidae > Lithobates > Lithobates clamitans. Next base: position 1,596,751 of record JBBGZY010000275.1, on the reverse strand, counting down.
ATATATATATATATATAATTCATATTTGTGTGGTATTTTAAATTAATTGCATGGCTTCTCATTTTTATACAAATTTTTTCTATATACAGTATGTGTATTTCTCCATATTCTCTACTATAATATAATGTTTAAATTGTGTTGACTCATGTTTTTACCTTTGTGTGATGTATTTATTTATTGATGAATCTTTTTATATACCTGTATAATTTGATATTGTCCTTTGGTAATGTAATTTACTGTGTGCCTTCCTGGTATGCCCATCATGTGGATCGGGTGGACTGGAGTTGCTAACTATATGGTCATGTATTTTTCTTTCCCACTCCTTGGATTTTTTCTTTTCCACTTATATTGCTCCAATACACGCTCCTACATCATGCTGTTTTTTCCTTCGGTGCTTTCGCTTACAGTGCGGATGATACCTGTGCGGCCGTCTCTGCCCACCCTTATTTAATTGGCTGGTGGCAGACCTTTCCCCTCAATGGTAAAAGTCCATGGTTCATGCACCTTTGGATGCTGATCATCTGCTAGTTATTCATTTACCGGTAATCAAAGGTTAATTACATTACTCACAATTCATTTAATCCCACTTCCTGGTCTCTTGAGGCACTGGTGTCATGGTCATAGCCCTGGCCTCACAGCTGCCCTTGGGAAGGCTACATCACCATTGCTTTTCAGGAAGCTCTCGTAATTGTCCATAAAAATGAAAATTGATATACTGTTTCCCAAGATCTAATGATATTTCAACAAATTTCATGAGATCTTGAGGAATAGTTTATTCATTTCTTTTCCCACACAGAGGATGTGGATGTTTTTCGTGGACTGACCCAGAAAACTAGGAAGAAGAAACCGGCCACCGATGATCTTGAATTTTTTTTGTTGGTGCAGGATTTGTGGTGTAGGGGTAGACAGCACAAGGTCCCAGCAAGTCGGGCCAGGCAAGTAAAAGTAAGAATATTTACTATATGTGCATCCTGTGTAAATTTGATTAAAGCTGATGTCTGTTAAAAGTGTGCAGGGGTTATATTCTGACAACTGATGCCCTTGGCCAGAGCTACCAATAATAATCATGGGGCCTCATAAAGTTTGGTGACAGGCCAGCCCCCCCTTATACCCCAACTTCAGGTCCCTGCCCACTAACCCACAGAACCCCACCACTACCTTGCACTCTGCACCCCCTGTATCTCTCTTACACTTTATTTTATACCTCTTGTATCCCCACTACCCCAATCCCTACCTCATTACTTCACACTCTGCACCCCCTGCATCCCTCATTACCCCACATTCTGAAACCCCTGCATCTCTCAATATTCCACACTCTACATCCCCTGCATCCTCTATTTGTTCACAGTTTGCACCCCCAACTTTCCCTACGAACCCACATTCTGCATCCCCCATTACTCTACATTCTGCATCCCCCATTACTCTACATTCTGCATCCCCCATTAGTCCACACTCTACACCTCCTGCATCTCCTATTACTCAACTCACTGCACCACTGCTTTCCCCATTGCCCTGCATCATTCAGCATTACACCATTACACCTCTGTCACATACCCGGTAGCAGAGCCTGATACGATAAGGAAGGCCTCTCTTACACCCCTGATAGTGTAGACAGGAGGCACGGGAGTGCAGAGTGGCACAAGTGCCTGTAAGTCCTGCTAGAACAGGGCAGGAGAAGTCTTCAGATGGCTTCAACAAGCAAGTGAGCAGGGGAGCAGGCGGGCAGCTGGAGGAGGGCAGACTGAAGCAGGCTGGTACTGGCGACAGTGGGCAGGTGAAGCATGCACTGGTAGCAGACTGAAGAATAGTAGGCACAGCAAGATGTGTCAGGAAGCAGAGTCAGGCAAGCTGGGTCATACACTGGCAGGACAGATCGGGTACAGAGGGGCAGGCAAAAGCGTGGTCTGGGTACAAGCCGGGTCAGGAGCCAATCGGTGCAATAGAAGCCAATGGAGCAGACAGAAGCAGAGGTCAAGGACAAGCCGGGGTTGGTGCAGACGGAGTTCAAAGAGTGGTCAGACAAGACGGGTCAGTAACTGGAGTCAATAAAACTATTCAAAACTTGCGCTAAGGTACCGAATCAAAATAAATATATAAAAATACACAGAACTGCAGCCATTGTGCAAAGGTGCTGTAACCTTAAAAGTGATAGAAAATGTATGAAACAGCGCTTTTTATTTCATTTTAATTGTGTTTTTATTTTTTGATGTTTATACTTAAGTCATTTTTAATCATGTATTGGAAATCTTTTGTAAATGTCTATTGCATTATATGATTTATTGTAGTATGATAGCCAAAAGGCATGTTTGTCATTATGGCTTCTGTTTATATTAAAGTTTTTTATATATATTTGGTAACAGGAAACTATGTTATAGAGGAGGAAGTTGGTGTTTTTTACACTGATCGTAAATTGGTTGCTTCGTTCTCACCAGAAGGAGAAGTCATCTTCCCTCAGGTATAAATAGATTCCAAGGAAACGGAAGTGATGTCCTTTGATGACGCCCTGGAAGAGGGGCGAAACGCTAACGCTTCCACGCTAACCATTGACGCAATTTCCGCCTCCGTGGAACGCACGCTATACAGCAGCAAACTCGGATGTTTTTACTGATCCCTGTTTTTTGACAGATATTCTGTAAGTGGCGCCTTTAATGCGCTTGATAACTTATTTTAGTGGTATTTCCTTATGAGTTTTCTCTCTATTTCCCCATCTATGGAGTGTGGCGTATCCTTTCTGCTATAAAGTACCCTCTTGGAAGAGTTTTTTGTGAAACCATCCTACACATCTCCAGATCAATAGATCACTGCTTTTTTTACCCCAGACTGCGAAGCTGAGGGTCCATTGTTTCTGGTGAGTGGGGTCACTGAAAGGGGAGTCACCCCACACTTTGCAAAGTTTGGAGCACCAGTACACTTTTTTTCATATAAGCACTAAGCACTTTATGGATTTGTGCATATTATATTATATATATTTTGTTGTATTTTGATTTTGTATGGCACAAACACATTGTTGTATATGGCACTAATCACCTTGATGTGTATTGAATAGCATATGCTGCTAGCACTGTTTCATACATTTTACAGTAACTGGAATCAGGATACAGGATAACAGGAACACAGGAAACACAGGAGGCTGAAAGACAAAGCAGCACTGAACCTGAGCACTGGCTGAGTTTAAATAACCTGGTTGGTGCAGTGGCGGAATTGCCGGGGTCGCAACAGTCGCACTTGCGGCGGGGCCCGGCATTCCGCTACTGTGGGGGGGGGCCCAGCGGAGTTGCTCTTCACAGGGCTCTGAGCGGAGATCCTGTCTCTCATCTAACAGCGGCATCGTCTATTTTATTTCCGTGTGTCCTTTCTCGCACGGGATGTCAGAGGACACACAGCTGATCTTCTCCCCCCTCCCCTCTCCTGTGTGCTCCGCGGAAAATGTGAGCTCCTTAGCTTCACACTTGACTGCCCACGGAGCACAGGAGAGGGGAGGGGGGAGAAGATCAGCTGTGTGTCCTCTGACATCCCGTGCGAGAAAGGATACACGGAGAGGGAAATAAAACAAACGATGCCGGTGTCTCTGTGCTGCTGTTAGATGAGAGACACACAGGCATTGCCAGAGGGGTGACACCTGTGGGCAGTGGCACCGCACGCCGCACAGTCCTCACCCCCACACAGCGCTGCGCACAGCGGAGCAGACCGAAGCCGCCTCCCCCTCCTCTCTGTTTACGGAGGGGGAGGAGGAGGAGTACGAGGGACACATGCCGCTGTGCCTATCATGCGCTGTTCTGAGGTCTGAAGAGTTTTTATCCTAATAGACATGTGCTGGGGGGAACGCTATGGGAGGGGGGTCTGTACTGATGGAGGGACGGTGGTCTGCACTGAGGGGGGTCTGCATTGATGGGGGTCTGCATTGATGGAGGGAGGGGGGTCTGCATTGATGGAGGGGTCTGCACCATGGGGGGTCTGCACTGAGGGGGGGTGGTCTGCAATGAGGGGAGTCTGCATTGATGGGGGGGGGTCTGCACTGATGGAGGGGGGTGATCTGCATTGTGGGGGGCCTGCACTGATGGAGAGGGGTCTGTATTGAGGGGGGTGTGAACTGATGGAGGGGGGGTCTGCAATGAGGGAGCAGAGGTCTGCACTGATGGAGGGGGGGTCTGTACTGAGGGGGGGTGTGAATTGATGGAGGCGGGTGGTCTGAAATGAGGGGGGTCTGCATTGATGGGGGGGTCTGCACTGATGGAGGGGGGTGGTCTGCATTGTGGGGGGGCTGCACTGATGGAGGAGGGGTCTGTACTGAGGGGGGGTGTGAACTGATGGAGGGGGGTCTGCACTGATGGAGGGGGGTCTGTACTGAGGGGGGTATGAACTGATGGAGGGGGGTGGTCTGCAATGAGGGGGGTCTGCATTGATGGGGGGGTATGCACTGATAGAGGGGGGTGGCCTGCATTGTGGGGCGGCTTGCACTGATGGAAGGGGGGTCTGTACTGAGGGGTGGTGTGAACTGATGGAGGGGGGGTCTGCAATGAGGGATGGGAGGTCTGCACTGATGGAGGGGGTCTACACTGGGGTCTATAGTGATAGAGGGGGGTCTATACTGATAGATGAGGGTTTGCACTGAGGGGGGTCTATACTGATAGATGGGGGTCTGCACTAAGGGGGTCTACACTGATAGATGGAGGTCTATACTGATAGAGGGGGGCTATACTGATAGATGGGGGTCTGCAATGAGGGAGGCTATACTGATGGATGGGGTCTGTACTTAGTGAGGAGGATCTATACTGCAAGAGGGGGGTCTGTACTTAGTGGGGAGTCTATACTGAGAGGGGGGTCTGCAGTTAGTGGAGGGGGGTCTATACTGAGGGGGGGCTATAGTTGGTGGAGGGGGGTGACACCAATTTTTTCCTCACTGGGTGATCCTAGTGATGCCACTGGAGAGACACGCTCTCCGCTCAGAGCCGTGCTGTCCTGAGAAGACAGAGGACTCTGATGGGGACTGATAGAGGGCACTGATGGGCACTGATAGAGGACTCTGATGGACACTGATAAGATTTACTGATGAGCACTGAAGGGGAGGCACTGATAGGGAACACTGATGGGAGGCGCTGATAGGATTTACTGATGGGCACTGAAGGGAGGGATTGCGCTGGATGCACGTCCCAGGGGGCATGCGGGAAGCACGGTTTTGGGAGGATGTCCATGGATACCCTCACAAAATTGGAAGCCTGGAGCTTGGATAGAAGGGGGGGCCCATCCATTGTTTCTTGCACCGGGGCCCTGAAGGTTCTAGTTACGCTTCTGGGTTGGTGCCAACATCTGTCACAGATGCACGTGTGCGCTGTTGCGCATGAGAATAGTTTGCGCATGCGCATATGCATTAGCCAATGCCCAATTTCCCTGAACCTGTCTTAGCCTGTGCAAAGAAGGCCTTTCCTTACCTAACCTCACTCTGCATCTCCTGTGTCCCTCATTTACACTCTGTACCCACTGCATCCCTCATTAACTCACATGATGTAACCCCTGCATCCCCCATTATATAACACTCTACATCCCCCATGAGTTTACAGTCTGCACCCCCTGCATCCCCTACAACCCCCATACTTCATCCCTCATTACTCCACATTCTGTATCCCTCATTACTCTACTCAGGGCACCGCTGTATCCCCCATTAACCTGCAAGCCCTGCATCCCCATTACCCCAAATTCTGCACCCCTTGCAACCCCAGGAAACACAGCATCCGCCCCCATATTCATATTTAGATTTTTCCATAGGGCCCCTTTTGTGTTGTTGTCATGGAGCTCTCTGCACAGCTCACAGCTGATCACCCATAGTTCCAATGCACTCGACCATGCCCGCTCCCTGCCAGGCACAGGAAATTTTGAAAGTTGTAGTCAGGGATAAGTAGCGGAGAGGGGGGGATGGGACTTGGCGTTAGGGAGATGGTTGGCTGTGTGTCGCAAGCAAGCAACCCCTGCTGGGATCCAGGCCCGATACAGAAGGGCTACCTTTACCCCTTTGTACCCCACTATTTGATGGCCATTTTTTTAAATTTGTTGAGCTGGGCAGTGCCAGCGGGGCAGTTAGAATTGGGGCTGATTCACAGGAATTGGCCAAAATTCAAATAGTGTATGGCCAGCTTTGCTTGTAAGTCTCTTGGGTCCCACCTGTACTGGTGGACCTGGGGCCCTCTTTCTTTTTTACATTAGAATCGCCTTGCTATCCTTCCTAGGCTTGTTACAGATTATAATATTCTGTGTTTTCCCTTCTCTGTTTGGAATTTGGCCTGTAGTAAGAATGCATCAGTACAAGCTACATTTGGGTTTAAGTAGGAACACATGGCTTAGAAGAAAGCTGGGTTGCTGGAAAAGTCACGCCATGATAATACCTCCCCAATACCCCACGTCTCCTGCTTCCATCTGATCGAATGATGACATCACCTGGAGGCTCTGGCCAGCGCAGCAGCTTTAATTTCCTTATATTCTTCAACGTTAAGAGTTACTGGAAGCAATTACCGTACTAGACTGCCCAGAGTAAACTCCCTTTCATTATACATGGAAATGCAGCAACACCCTCCGCTGTGAGGCCGCCAAGTCTCCTATTATAAACAATAGATAAGGAAAGGTGTAGGACTTTCTCTATGTTTATAGGAGAATGAAAAGTGCCTGGGTGGGGGGGAGACAAAGGGGCCTTCTCTTCCCTGCCTTTGTATTCTAGCTGGTATTTGGAGTAATGACAGCACAACACCCACCATAAACTATCTATTGAATTTTGGGTGGAGAGCAATGAGTCACAGCATGTATAATACTATTTTGGTCCAACATGGATTTGCTGCTTTGGTAATCTCCTTCACTCATTGGGGTTGATTTACTAAAGGCAAATAGGCTGTCCATTTTGCAAGGGATTTTCCCCTCAGCTTAGGGAATGTAATGAAAATTCACTTTGCAAAGAATATTCAATTGCATGCAAGGAAAATGTAAATAAAACAAACCAAAAAAAAACAAAACACTATATTTTCTTGAAACATAATTGGATGATGGAAGTCAGAGATTCACCTCATTCACTAGGCTAAGGGAAAATTCCCTTGCAAAGTGAACAACCTATTAGCCTTTACCAAATTAACCCCATTGAGCCCACCTATTATTGGAAGTAGGCTGACAGGGTGGCAAAACCGTATTAAGGCTTGTTCGCATGTGTGGAAGTCCTTTCTGCTTCTCTGCAATGCTATCTGCAGTAGATCCAACCACAATATAACAAAAAAGCTGCTAACACTGAAACAAACAAAGTCCAGACAAATGTGAAAAAACAAAGTGTAGCGCTAAGTATAATGATATAACAGCAATTAAGTGAAATAATAAATGCGGATAACCATATAAACAAGTTTAGTGAACGTGCAAAAGTCCAATGTTCACTTGTGTGAACAAAAAATGTTTTTTGTGAAAGTTCAGATAAACATAGAAGAAACTACTGGAAAAAACGTGTCCATCTAGTACATAACTTGTGAATCCTCAATGTAATTAGTGGTGGTGCAAACAGTATGTGACTAGCTGTGAAGCTGTAGAAGTAAAGGAATCCTCTATCAAAAAAGTATGGATGGGTACTCTTACCGGATAAGGTGGACCCACTTACCAGCGGTAGTGAGTCAATCAGGCTTATGTAGGCCAAATGCCTTGGGGTTAAGAGTTGGCAAGAAGAAGGTCGCTCCAAACAGGGTAGTTCCACTCCTCAACAGTGATGGTCCAACCAAAGTTCCTGGATTCAAAGGGCTCTCAAAAAAGTATGGAACCTCCACCCAATAGTGGAGCCGTCTTTGGGCTAGTACAGAGAGGTGCAGGTACTGAATGCTGCAGGAAGAAACCAGGAACTTCGGCTGGACCATCACTGTTGTTGAGGAGTGGAACTACCCCATTTGGAGCGACCTTCTTCTTGCCAACGCTTAACCCTGAGGCATTCGGCCTACATAAGCCTGATTGACCCACTACCGCTGGTAAGGGGGTCCACCTTATCCGGTAAGAGTACCCATCCATACTCTTTTGATAGAGGATTCCTTTACTTCTACAGTTTCACGGCTAGTCACATACTGTTTGCACCACCACTAACTTCATTGAGGATTCACAAGATATGTACTAGATGGACACGTTTTTTCAGTAGTTTCTTCTATGTTTATCTGAACTTTCACAAAAAGCATTTTTTTGTTCACACCAGTGAACATTGGACTTTTGCACGTTCACTAAACTTGTTTATATTCTTATCCACATTTATTATTTCAGTTTATTACTGTTATATCATTATACTTAGCGCTACACTTTGTTTTTTCACATATGTCACCTCCTCACCAACTGACCACTTGCCCTCCAGAAGATTTACCCCCCCTTCATGACCAGGCCATTTTTTGCGATACGGCACTGCGTTACTTTAACCACTTTAAGACCGCCCACTGCATATATACTGCGGCAGGACGGCTCTATTGCATGAAACAATGTACCTGTATATTGTTTCATGCACTATATACTCTGGGCGCGCATGGAGGCATCTCTGAGGGGCTGTATGTCTGTGTCAGGAGGGTAGTCAGGGGGTGGCAAAACCACGGCTCACCAGGGGCGGATCCAGAGTCTAGTCTCGGGAGGGGCACTGCCAGAAAATACGTTTTTTGTGGGCATTTTATCGGGGAAATGGCTGGTGTTGGCGCTTCAATCACCCTGGCACCATGGTTGATATGGTGTCAGGATGATTGAAGCGCATTATTTCTATTATTACATTGTAATATAAAATGTAATAGTTCAACTCACCCTAATGCAGAATCAGTGGGAGCCCTGAGTGTGTCACTTGCCATGTCACCTGTCACCAGATGCAGATTGTCACTTGCCACGTCACCTGCCACACGTTGCGGATTGTCACTTGCCACGTCACCTGCCACAAGTTTCAGATTGTCACTAGCCTCCTCACCTGCCACACATTGCTTATTGTCACTTGCCACCTCACCTGCCACACATTGCTTATTGTCACTTGCCACCTCACCTGTTACACGTTGCGGATTGTCACTTGCCACCTCACCTGTTACACGTTGCGGATTGTCACTTGCCACCTCACCTGCAACACGTTGCGGATTGTCACTTGCCACACGTTGCGGATTGTCACTTGCCACCTCACCTGCCACACGTTGCGGATTGTCACTTGTCACCTCACCTGCCACACGTTGCGGATTGTCACTTGTCACCTCACCTGCCACACGTTGTGGATTGTCACTTGCTGTGTCACTTTCCTGCTAAGGTGGGGATTGTCTCTTGCTGTGTCCCAGAGTCAGGCAGCAGAGAGATGATGTAATCTCTCTGCTGCCCGCGCCTACCTGCACAGTGAGGGCGGAACTGCAGGGATGCAGGGCGGGCGGTGAGAGATGATGTCATCTGTCCGCTACCCCGCCCACTGATTGGCCAGCCGCTCTCTCACCCACCAAGCCGCCCAACTGCCCGGCCCGCCTGCTCTCTCACCTGCCCAGCCACCCGCCCGTGGAGCCGCCCGCTCTCTCACCCGCCCAGCGCATTATTTCTATTATTGCATTGTAATATAAAATGTAATAGTTCAACTCACCCTAATGCAGAATCAGTGGGAGCCCTGAGCTTGTCACTTGCCATGTCGCCTGCCACCAGATGCTGATTGTCACTTGCCACGTCACCTGCCACACATTGCGGATTGTCACTTGCCACGTCACCTGCCACACGGTGTGGAATGTAACTTGGCACGTCACCTGCCACAAGTTTCAGATTGTCACTAGCCACCTCACCTGCCACACATTGCTTATTGTCACTTGCCACCTCACCTGCCACACGTTGCAGATTGTCACTTGTTGCGTCACTTTCCTGCTAAGGTGGGAATTGTCTTGCTGTGTTCCAGAGTCAGGCAGCAGAGAGATGATGTAATCTCTCTGCTGCCAGCGCCTACCTGCACAGTGAGGGCGGAACTGTCCGCTACCCCGCCCACTGATTGGCCAGCTGCCCTCTCACCCACCAAGCCGCCCAGCTGCCCGGCCCGCCTGCTCTCTCACCCGCCCAGCCGCCTGCCCGTGGAGCCGCCCGCTCTCTCACCCGCCCGCTGAGCTGCTCAACTGCCTGACCTGCCCGCTCTCTCACCCGCCCGCGGATAATCATGCAGATTAGTGCTCAGTTGGGTGATTTTTGCTGACACATTGGGGTTGAGTTACTAAAGGAAAATAAACTGTGCACTTTGCAGTTGCTCCAGAGCTTCGTAAATGAGGTAAGGCTTCACTTTGCAAACAATACCCAATCACATGCAAGGAAAATTTTTTAAAAAAACAGCATTTTTTCTTGCACATGATTGGATGATGGAAGTCAGCAGAACTTCCCCTCAGTTACTAAGCTCTGGCACAACTGCGCTTCGTACAGTACACAGTCTATTTTTCTTTAGTAAATCAACCCCATAATGCTCATGCACCTTGGGGAAGGGGGTGCAGTTTGGTGTATTCTCCCTGGGCTTTAGATGACTTTGTCCCAGCACTGGCTGGGGGCCACCAACATTTAAAAATGTCTATTGCGCTTAATAACATATAGAATGCATGGGGGTTTTAACTAATCTTCAGGCCTAAAATGTGCGTTTTAACATGTGTTAAAAAAACCACTAAAATAGCTCTGGCAGCAAAAGGGTTAAGCATTTCCCTTTAGTCACTGAGCCACCCCAGCCAGCTGGATAACCAATCAGCGGAACATGTTAGCGAGCAACTACATTTTTTTTTTTCTATAACCTAGAATTCATCACTTGTTTTTCCATCCATTTCTGTCTTCATGGCCAGAACAAGTTTTGTGTTTCATTTTGGCTTTGTTGATTGGCTGTGGTTTGGGTGGGTAACATGGATAGGCCTCTGTTTATTCCACTGACAGTTTTCTGGGATTTGGATTCCTGCGGGAAACTATGCAGCGCCTCCGAGGCCTGAAATACCGGCGTCCTCCCAGTGCTGTATAAAGTAAAATGTGAAATAAGTGCGAGGAATACCAGGAATGTGCATATGGAGTAAATAAGCTCTGACAACTTGCACAGCGTGCAACCTACAACTATGGATATATAAACAGGTATGGAATCTATTATATGGAAAGCTAAAGACATACAACTTACTCAACCATATAGGGAAAATGAGCCGAGATGTATATATACAATGTTCCATGTGATGAGCATTTCTATCACTTCCACATGTCCAGGCCACTAGACTCAAAGATCGTTTATATTAGTGACTTATCATATCTGAGCCCTCTGATTTCAATTAAAGTCACTATATATGAAATGTTTTATTCACATCCTTCCTATTACTGAGTGTATTTAAAGTATGAAGATTGTCGGCATCTGTCATCTCATCATTATGACTTCCCCATCGTGTGTGCACCTCATTACCTCTCATTATCACTTTCTCATATATTGTTCCCTAGATTTTTCTTTGTTGGGTGAGCTCAATTTTTACATAATAGATCTTTCAAATGACTCCATACAATGCATAGCTCCCAACTGTCCCTGATTTCGAGGGACTGCCCCTGATTTGGAGCAATGTCCCTCTGTCCCTCTTTCCCCCTCATTTGTCCCTCGTTTTGGTCTGATCTATATAGATGTATATAAAATGCACTTTTTATCTATCAAAAAGTGTTTCCCAATGCTAAACCTTTCATCCAAATTATAAATCACTGCATTTGTAAATTTTAAAAGCCAATATAAAGGAATAGTAGTGGTAAAAAAAAGTCCCTTGTGGATTTATTAACCTTTTTTTTTTTGTTAATTCTCCTTTAAGGGGGTGTGTCAGGGGGGCGTGTCCTATGCCTACATACATTTGCTAGTAGGTGTCCCTCATTCCCATCTCAAAATGTTGGGAGGTGTGCTTGCTGTTACAGTACTCACATGATCTTCCAGGATTCTTTGCAGGATCTCTGTTGGGATTTCCAGGATTCCTAGGACCTACCACTACCTGTGGGACTTCTAGAGTTCCTGGACATGCCTTCATACCAGAAAGGGTATTTAAAGTGATTGTAAAGTCTTGCGTTTTTTTTTTTTTAAATAACAAACAAATCATGCTTACCTCCACTGTGCAGTTCGTTTTGCACAGAGTGGCCCCGAACATCGTCTTCTGGAGTCCCCCGGCAGCTCTCGCGGCTCCTCCTCTTATCAGATAACCCCCTAGGAGAAGCGCTCTCCCGGGGGGGGGGTTACCTTGCGGGTGCGCTCCTGAGTCCAGCATTTGCATCCATAGACACGAATGCCAGACTCGACCCCACCCCCCGGCGCCCACGTCATTGGATTTGATTGAGAGCCAATGGCTGCGCTGCTATCAATCTATCCAATCGAGAGCCGAGAACCCCGGGCAAAGGAAGAGCGCGTCTCCCAAGTCCAGCATTTGCGTCCATAGACACGAATGCCGGACTCGGCCCCTAACTTTATTTATTTTATTTATTTTATTCATTTCTATTTATTTGATATCACACATCTCACTACACTATCACAATACAGCCCTCTTTCCTCTGTCTTTTTCATCTTGTCACTTGTTAGTATCCCTCTGCTATCCTATGTTTTCCACCATCTCCATGTCCCTACCATCCGTGGCCCAGGCTTTTTACTTATATATACATATCTGTATGCCAATACTCATTGATTTTACTACTTTAGATGCCTGACAAACATACTCATGTTTATAGCCTATAATTTTTATGGACTAATTAGGTTTTTAGGGATACATCACTACCCTACTATTACACAATCTCACTCCACCTCTTTCATTTCCTTTTCTTTTCTATCTTTGCACCTGTTAGTATCCCTCTGTTACCCTATGTTTCCTACCATCTTCATGTTCCCTACCATCTTTGGGTCCAGGCCTCTCATTTCATGCATATATATTTTCATGCTAGTACTTATTGATTCTACTTTATTACTTTAGATGCCTTACAAACATACTTATGCTTACAGCCTACACTCTTTGTGAACTAACGAGGTCTCTAGGGTTACATCACTACACCTATGCCATGCCTGCTCGCCATTTGGCCCCTGGTGGGGTCCCATCTGACTCCGCCCCCTCAGCTCCCTGGTGAGGCACCTGCTGCCGCTATCTTGGAGCCGCACACCTGTAGCCATGGTCAAGCTCAGTGATGAGTATGGGGACCCATAACCCCTCCTACCCTGTGCCTGTATAACTAATACTGTGCCATTTTGCCAACTATATACTTTTTTTTAATCTTAGGTACTATGTTACACACATCCACCCCTGAAGAGCGAGCTGGATCTCGCGAAACTAGTCGGGTGGTATGATGCCCGTGTACTATGATTGTTATTACATCCATGTACCAATATTTCTTGTTTTATATATCTTTTTTTGGCAACTGTTGGTGTTATCTATGCATGTAAACAATTTTACTTGAATAAACCATATACTGTATTTACTACTGTTATGTTTACTGGCGGAAACGGTACCCACTTCATTTAAAGTCCCAGGGCGAATCCTTTGTTTTACAATTATGAATATATAAACAGGTATGGAATCTATTGTATGGAAAGCTAAAGACATACAACTTACTCAACCATATAGGGAAAATGAGCCGAGATGTATATATACAATGTTCCATGTGATGAGCATTTCTATCACTTCCACATGTCCAGGCCACTAGACTAAAAGATCGTTTATATTAGTGACTTATCATATCTGAGCCCTCTGATTTCAATTAAAGTCACTATATATGAAATGTTTTATTCACATTCTTCCTATTACTGAGTGTAATTAAAGTATGAAGATTGTCGGCATCTGTCATCTCATCATTATGACTTCCCCATCGTGTGTGCACCTCATTACCTCTCATTATCACTTTCTCATATATTGTTCCCTAGATTTTTCTCTGTTGGGTGAGCTCAATTTTTACATAATAGATCTTTCAAATGACTCCATACAATGCATAGCTCCCAACTGTCCCTGATTTCGAGGGACTGCCCCTGATTTGGAGCAATGTCCCTCTGTCCCTCTTTCCCCCTCATTTGTCCCTCGTTTTGGTCTGATCTATATAGATGTATATAAAATGCACTTTTTATCTATCAAAAATTGTTTCCCAGCGCTAAACCTTTCATCCAAATTATAAATCGCTGCATTTGTAAATTTTAAAAGCCAATATAAAGGAATAGTAGTGGTAAAAAAAGTCTCTTGTGGATTTATTAACCTTTTTTTTTGGTTAATTCTCCTTTAAGGGGGTGTGTCAGGGGGTGTGTCCTATGCCTGCATACATTTGCTAGTAGGTGTCCCTCATTCCCATCTCAAAATGTTGGGAGGTATGCTTGCTGTTACAGTACTTACATGATCTTCCAGGATTCTTTACAGGATCTCTGTTGGGATTTCCAGGATTCCTAGGATCTACCTCTACCTGTGGGACTTCTAGAGTTCCTGGACATGCCTTCATACCAGAAAGGGTATTTAAAGTGATTGTAAAGGTTCGCGTTTTTTTTTTTTTTAAATAACAAACAAATCATGCTTACCTCCACTGTGCAATTCATTTTGCACAGAGTGGCCCCGAACATCGTCTTCTGGAGTCCCCCGGCAGCTCCCCCGGCACCTAGGAGAAGCTCTCTCCCGGGGGGGGGGGGGGTTACCTTGCGGGTGCGCTCCTGAGTACAGCATTTGCATCCATAGACACGAATGCCGGACTCGACCCCACCCCCCAGCGCCCACGTCATTGGATTTGATTGAGAGCCAATGGCTGCGCTGCTATCAATCTATCCAATCGAGAGCCGAGAACCCCGGGCAAAGGAAGAGCGAGTCTCCCAAGTCCAACATTTGCGTCCATAGACACGAATGCCGGACTCGGCCCCCTCCCCCCGGCACCTGCATCATTGGATTTGATTGACAGCAGCAGGAGCCAATGGCTGTGCTGCTATCAATCTATCCAATCAAGAGCCGAGAACCCCGGGCAAAGGAAGAGCGCGTCTCCGCCAGGTGAAATTCCAGGGCTCAGGTCAGTACAACGGGGGGGGGGGCGGTGACTGCCAGGTGTTTTTTCACCTTAATGCATAGGATGCATTAAGATGGAAAAACACGAAGGTTTACAACCCCTTTAACCACAAGTCTATTTCTGATATTTGTTGTTTGTTTGTTGAACCCCCCCAGCATATATTTTTTTTAAGCAGAGACCCTAGAAAATAAAGTGGAGATTGTTGCAATACTTTATGTTACACCATATTTGCGCAGTGGTCTTCCAAACGTAATTTTTTCAAAAAGACCTCAGATCTCACATTTACACTTAAAAGCAATTTAAAAAAAAAAATGTAAAAAATTAAATTTTATGTTTCCACATAAAAAAGCAATGGGCCCTCTAAGGCCGGAGGGTGGAAGTGACACTTGACGTCGCTGCGGTCCTCCAAAGGCATAGAGTTGAGTGGGGGACCTCCTGCCCATCACTCGACCGTATCGGATCGTTTCCACCGCTGCTGATCACTCCGGTAAATTATGGGAAGCAGCGGGGGGGGGGGGGTTGCACCTCTCCCGCTGCCCATAAATGTGATCTCATGGTGAATTCGCTGCTGGGACCACTTTTTGTGAAAGAGGATTGATCACCCACTGTGTAAAAATATACTGGGGTTATGGCAGCTAATTGCTGCCATAACTCCGGTATTTGACGTCAAAGTAGCTACGTATATCCAAGGTGGGCGGTCCGGAAGTGGTTAAAGAGGAGCTCCAGGCTCCTTCAAAAAAATAAAAAGTCAGCAACTACAAATATTGTAGCTGCTGCCATTTAACATAAGGACACTTACCCGTCCTGGAATCCAACAGTGTCTTTATCCGAGCCGATTTTTCAATCGGCTCTCGGGTGCTGCCGCTGCCATTTTGGGTAAGGGAAAGTGGCAGTGAAGCCCTGCGGTGTCACCGCCGGTTCCCTACTGCACATGCACAAAGTGCGCTGCGCTTTGTGAATGGCCCACAGCGGGGAAAGGAGGAGGTTGGCTGAACTTCCGGGTGACTTCGCCATGGCCATAGCGAAGTCACCCGGAAGTGGGAGCTGGTACCTGTCAAAACCAGGTACCCGCTCCCCTCTTCCCCCCCCGAAAGGTGCCAAATGTGGCAACGGGGGGGGGTAGGAAACAAGCAAGTGGAGCTTCCCCATTTGGGTGGAGCTCTGCTTTAAGCTCCAGCCTTTGAAGTGGCTGGGGATTTGTTTTTTCACCAGCCACCTGAGAGCTAAAGAGCTATAATATTTTCTTGCCTGTAGCCTGTTTGTTGCTGGCCTGGCTCTTTTGAATGTCATGACCCCTTCCTGGACCTGGCAACTCTCTTGCCTCAATCTCTTTCTGGACCTGGGTACTTACTGTACTTCCCTGCTTCAACCCTTGCCTGAACCTGACTACTCTCTTGCTTGACATGGTCCCTGCCTGCAGTGGTGGGACAAAGTCATCTAGCGCCCAGGGCAAAGAAACCAAACTGCGCCCCCCCACTTTCTTATGTGTGAGCTAAGGGGATCTGTCAAGGAAGGCATGTCCGTAATGCATATGGAGTCTCTCGGCACATACATCTGGGCAAATGTGCATAGTCTTGGGCATAGGCGCATGCATGAGCACTCGTGCATCTGTCACTAATGCTGGTGCCAAGCGGGCTATTTCAGTATGGGCTCATTGCTGATTGGTCTACAGCTTCTGTGTGTTTTTTCTGATTCCGTGTGATCCTGATCCGGCTTACTTCTGACCTGCATTTGTCTGCTACCTGCCTCAACCTCGGCTTGTCTTTGGATTCTGCTTCTGCCTCCTGTTTCGATCTCCTGTTGCTGACTTGGCTTGTTACCTAATCATTCTGCTGTCTGCCGTCTATGCCTGATCTGCCTGACCATTCTCGACCCGGCTTGTCTGACCCTGCATCTTGGTCATCCAGTAAAAAGTTCATATGCAGCTCTTAAATGGATGTATGAACCCCTACAGGACAAGTGGAAAAGAAGGAGGGTCCCCTGCACTGACTTCAGCATGTGAGCCCCACACACCACACCAACGTGCTGATATCAAATGCCCTTACCAGAAAGTTGATTAATTCAGGCCTCACTGTGAACTCGATCCTTCCCCAGCGATCCACCAGAGAGATCCGACTGCACAGTCAGGCATCAGGTGTCTCCCCAATGCAGAGTAGATGACACAGCCACAGAATGGACATCAGGATTCCTCCTCCTCTTTACAAGGCTCCAGAACTACCAGAGGTCATAAAAGACTCGATGGATCAAAGAGTCACCACCATAAAAATAAAACTCTCATGGTGATGTATATGTAGGGATGAGCGATTTATTAACATCCAATCCATAAAATGCAAAATACAGCTGTCTTCATAAAAATCACAGATAAAATCCAAAAATACCGCGGTTCGTAGGGTGCTTATAACATCAGCAAACCACCTTATGCATTTCAGCCAATAGGCCGTCTTCAGAGGTGTTGTCTGCCATCTATGCCTGTTCTGCCCCAGTGTTACCAAACCAAGATGTCTGACCATGCATCTTGGTCATCCAGCCTGCTACAGCTCCCAGTTCAGCAAGCTCCCATCTGGTTCCTGCTTCCAGCTGCTTATTACAGTCTGCCGCCAGCCGAACTCCATGCCATCTACTATCAGCCTGCTCTGCTGCCACATCTACCTGCTGACTGCTGCCACGCAGACTACTGGACTGATTAGAGGCCCCCGAGCTGAAGCTGTACTAAAGGCCTTCCTCTACATTTCAGGCTCCCTGACCAGTCATCTGCTTGTCAAAATGCCTTGTATCAGTATGAGCTCACTGGCGCCCCCATCCATGCAGTAAGCCGCTGCACCCAGGGCAGCCACCCCTCCTGCCCACCCCTTGCCCTGTCCCTGCCTGACTGAACCTGACTACTTTCTTGCTTGACACAACCCCTGCCAGAACCTGACTACTCTCTTGCCTTCTACCTGCCTCAACCACTTCCTAGATCTGACTACTGTCTTGCACAAAGCTTGCCCCTTTGCATGCCTGGACTTGACTACTCCTTTGCTAGCCACATGCCTCAACCCCTGCATTGCCCTAACTACTCTCTTGTCTGCTGCCTGCCATGACCCCCCACCTGGACTTGACTACTCTCTTGTCTGCCACTTGCCTCAATCTCTCTCTGGACCTGAATACTCTCCTACCTGCCTAAACCCCTGCCTGCTTCAAACTCTGCCTGGATCTGACTATTCTCCAACCTGCCTATACTCCTGCCTGGACATTATTACTCTTTTGCCTGCTACCTGCCTTGACCCCTGCCTAACCCTGACTATTCTGTTGCCCAAAGATTGGCTTTACCCCTACCTGGACCTGACTACTCTCCTGCCACAACCCCATGCCTGGATCTGACTACTCTCTTGTCTGTGCTTGCCACAATCCCTACCTGGACCTGACTACTCTCTTGCCTATCTCCTGCCACAACCCCTACCTGGACCTGACTACTCTCTTGCCTATCTCCTGCCACAACCCCTACCTGGATCTGACAACTCTCTTATCTGTGCCTGCCAAAGTCTCTGCCTGGACCTGACTACTCTCTTTGTTTTCCACCTGCCACTGCCCTTGCCTGGACCTGACTATTCTGTTGTCTGCCGCATGACACAACCTCTGCCTGGACCTGACTACGCTCTTTGTTTGTCATCTGCCATGACCTCTGCTTGGACTTGACTATTGTCTTGTCTACCATATTGTGAACAATAGCCCTTCTGTCCCAGCATCCCTTTGGTGGAGTGATCATGGGGGCTGTGACATAGTGCCAGTTTGAAGCAAAGAAAATTGAGGACCACCCATCTCTGCCATTAGAAGTTTTGGTGAAGACCAGCTAGTACAATGTCACCTACCAGATAGATACAGTAGATGGATAGATCAATCGATCTAACAATGACATTTCCATCCAGAAATGAGATACTGAACCAAAGATCATACAGTAATGTAAATCCTGGTACTGGTGCAATATCCTTTATAAGTTGTGTTTATATATGCTGTTTTACACAAGTCATACCTTTCTTGCTGCATCTAACATTTGGCTTGCTACACAATTACAATTTTCCAGTATGTGTGATCACTGAGGAAGAAAGATAATGGAAAAGCTTCTTCTGCCTGTAGTAGACGGATGACATGGTTCTTGCAGAATGCTCCTGTCAGACTCACTGCCTGGAGCTCAACGATGACGTTTTGATGATCAATTGTAAGGCTTTTTTTGGACAGTTATACCATTGCTGTATCTTGTGACAAGTGAGGAGTTTATTCATCTAGTCCAGCCTTTCTTAAACGTCTTAATAAAGAGGATTCCTTGAAATGGCTGTTAGGTCTCATAGAACTCCTGCAAAAATTACTGCGTCTACAGCTCATGATACATTACCATGAACAGTAAAGCCTCGTACACACGATCGGACTTTCCGACGGGAAATGTGTGATGACAGGCTGTTGGCGGAAAATACGACCGTTTGTACGCTCCTTTGGACAATTGTTTCGGATTTTCCACGGACAAATGTTGGATGGCAGGTTTTAAAATTTTCCGCAGGCAAATGTCTGTTGTCGGATTTTCTGAGCATGTGTACACAAGTCCGTCATACAATAGTCCAAAGTACAAACACGCATGCTCGGAAGCAAGGACGAGCTGGAAGCGGTCGGTCTTGTAAACTAGCGCTCGTAATGGAGAATTAATATTCGTGACGCTGCAAATTATGAAATCTGGAAATGCAGCGCACAATTCTCTTCTTCTTTAATGGGATAATAATGAAGCTGCTTTGCTGGTGATACTGGTGGAGTTATTGCAAACGAATTTTCAAAGGCTTTTTTTTTCTAATGATATCAAGAATGATATTATTATGCTTTTTTTTTTTTTTTTATTTGGGCAAGTTACCACAACAACATTATCCCGTAGTTTTTAAGATCAAAGATACAACTATGTTGGTGTCCCTTGTCAATTTTACATTGTATTTTTTAAATGTAACTGCCGACTCCCAAACATAGCATACTAGCTCATTATAAATTACTTACCAAAGATCGAAGCCTCGGCATCGGCCCTCGTTCGCCTCCTCCGACGTTGCCATCTTTCCCGGAGTGACTTCCGGGTATCGCGGCTCCGGCGCTGTGACTGGCCGGAGCCGCGATGATGTCACTCCCGCGCATGCGCGCTGGTGCCGCCACCAACGGCATGATCGCCGTTAGAAACGGCAAGCTCAGTGCGCCTGCGCCCAATGTCTACGGCGCATGCGCGGTAGACAACGGTGCCGCTATTCCTGCAAATATCTCCTAAACCTTTTAGGTTTGGGAGATGTTTCTTGCACCTACAGGTAAGCCTTAATCTAGGCTTACCTGTAGGTTAAAGTGGTTGTAATGGGTTTACAACTACTTTAATAAATGTACTTTTTATTTGGCAATATTGCACCATGGCTGTTCTTTGTTTCCTTTGATACAAGAAGTGCTATTTCTTGGAACGAGCTGTTTCCGCTACATATGGAGTTTCCCAAGATGTTTTCATACCAAGATCTGGACGTAGTTCTTCGTCTTCGCTTGGGACCTGGATGTCTTTACAGATCCATCAGCAGGATTCCTTATCTGACTATCTGATGAGGCTTGTTTGACCTTTGGGTCATTTTTGCAGGTGAGCGGCCAATTCATAAATATAACAGTTGATGTTTGGATTGATGTGTTGTCTGTTTTTTCTTCTATGAAGTTACCCCTATGAGATTTTTACCTTTATATGAACTGACTCCTACCATTGGGCTTTAGTTGGACTTTTATTCACATTTATTTATTTGTATGTGTTTGGATACTTATCATGTTCATTCTTTAAGTATATTAATTCATGGCACGTTATTGAATAAGCGCACCATTCTTATTTCTTTCTTTTACACGGTGGAGGAAGCCGCTGGGGGTGCAGACACCGGAGCCGCTGCATGCACCCCGCTGCCCGCAGGGACCATGCTGGAGGACACCACAGCCCACTGCATAGATTGGGTAAGTGTCGGACCGCCGCCCGTCCCGTGGGGGGGTGGTAGTGTTGCGCCACCAGGGAGGGGTGGTCCCCCCCAAAAGAAAGACCCATCAGCCCCCACTGGTGGGCGTTCATGAAGTGGTTAAAGTGGAAATAAAGTCCACAATACTTGCCCCTGCTTTAACAATTCAAGGCCCGTTGTTGGCACCACGCCAACATCTTCTCCTCGGCTTTTTCAGGTTGCCGGTCCTCGGCAATCTTAATTGGCTGGGGCGGGATGACATCACTCACATCGCAACACATAGGGGTTGATTTACTAAAGGCAAATATAATGTGCACTTTGCAAAGTGCAGTTGCACTCTGCAAGAGTAGTTGCTCCAGAGCTTAGTAAATAAGCAGAAGTTCTGCTGAATTTTATCAACCAATCACGTGCAAGCAAAAATGCATTTTTTTTTATTTTCCTTGCATGTGATTGGATAGTTTTTGCAAAGTGAAGCTTTACCTCATTTACTAAGTTCTGGAGCAACTGCCCTTGCAGAGTGCAATTGCACTTTGCAAGGTGCACAGTCTACTGGCCTAAATCAACCCCATAGGCTCTGTGCTGCAATGTAAACTGAGCTGCACATGCGCAATTCAGTGTATATATACTACAGAGAACTATGAACAGGCAGGTAGGTTTATTTTATTACAGAAGAGACATTACATGTCTTCCTCTGCAATAAAGAGCCTTCCTGCTTGCAGTTTTTTTTAATAAGACTTTAGTTCTGCCTTAAGTGTTTGTATTGGGTTTGCAGTTATAGGAACATGCATAAAGCCAGGATGAAGTAGTGGATAGAATGAAGCGCCTTCCTTTCATTCGGATTCCATGTCTGTCCGCACCCATTT
Source organism: Lithobates clamitans (assembly GCA_037952925.1). Classification (NCBI taxonomy): domain Eukaryota; kingdom Metazoa; phylum Chordata; class Amphibia; order Anura; family Ranidae; genus Lithobates; species Lithobates clamitans. The sequence goes on along the minus strand of JBBGZY010000275.1, from coordinate 1,574,955 downwards.
AGCAGCCTTTATGTTAGCTGTGCTCACTGATGAATCATCCGCAGTGGTCGCTTCCTCGTCCTGTGTCTGCAGCTGCTTGTAATTATCTCTGAAGCCCCCAACAGGGATGACAGAAGATAGATTTTTATTGACAGGAGAGGGGTCATAAAGAAATGTCAGCAGCACTGCTGGGCAATGGAAAATATAGGACTCCAGCTGGTCATATCCCGTTCGGGACTGTACATCTTCTTTAAAGGATACCTGTCACGAAGGAAACATAATGACCACCATTGATGACCTCTCCCTCCTGAAAATGCTTAACTTCAATACATTTAGGTTCATGTCCCGAAGGAGTAGGGCAGATATTCTCAACCAGGGTTCCTCCAGAACTTGTTGAAGGTTCCTTGAGCTGTGGCTGATTGACCTTTCATTTGATGGTGTCTGCATAGTTCTAGGGCCAAGGCCACTTGGCAGAGCCCACTGAATGACACCAGTGACCTTTTTTACCCATGTCTAAGAATATTGAAAAGGGAATACCTGGGGCTGACCCCAAACATGCTCCTGGCAAAAAATTGAGAAAATAGGACTATCTCGGTACCCAAGGATTAGGCAAAGAGTATAGTAAAAATAACAATTTCTTAATGGAAAAACAACCGTGCATTGTTCATACAGAAGGTTTCAAAGAGTTGATGAACCCCAAGGATCACAAGGGGCACCGTATTGTAGATCTTAAAGATCTAAAATACAATCTTTGAAACCTTGAAACCTTCTGTATGAACAATGCAGTTGTAACCATTGATTGTATATAGTGCCTTTTGTAAAATATTCCCCATTTCCATGTTAATCATATTTTCTATTAATAAATTGTTATTTTTACTATATTCTTTGCCTAATCCTTGGGTACCAAGATAGTCCTATTTTCTCAATTTTTTCCAGGGGCATGTTTGGGGCAGGCATTCCCTTTTCAATATTCAACCATTGTGGATGATGGTACCTGTCCCTACCTTTAGATTAACCAGATTGAGGCATGCCTTTAAACTATACCCATGTGTAAGGGGCGGCATTCTGGCCACCATTGTAAGGGGGGTGGGCATTATTTTCACTGACCACCAATGTATTGGGCATTTTTCTATTAACCCCCCCCCCCCCAATGAATTGCTTTTAGAAAAGGCTGAAAAAGCCTTGGGGAAGGGTATTTTTACATTGCAAAGTGAAAGATAGGTTTGCTGCTTCAACCTTAAAGGATAATTCAACCTTTTGCAGTAATTAATAAAAGCACCCATCTTGTAAAAAGCAAAACTGGCTGCGAGAGGTGGGGCCGAGCCCCGAATAACCCTGAACCCCCACAGAAGCCCATATAGAAGAGGAGGAGACCAGAGCACCAGTGGGGGATCCCAAAAGAGAAGGTAAGGGACCAGTCTGTGCAATACAATAGCACGGAGCAGGTAAATACTTTTTTTAAAATATTTTTTATTTTAATTAAAAAAAAATTACGTTTACAATCTCTTTAAAGTGGTTCTGAAGATAAAACCTTTCTTTACCCAAATGCATTCCCTGCATTAAGTTAAAAAATTGTTACCACTTGCTGTGCCCTCCTTGACCCCAAATACTTATCTATAAATCGATCCAACAATGTGACCGCCTGCTGGTCTTCTCTCCTGTCTCCCCGCTCTCACAAGCTTTACTTCTGCTGTCAGTCAAATCTCGTAAGCAGAGAGCAGGGGGCTGGGTCGAGTTGAGATGTGTGTGTCTATGGATGCACACAGCTTGATTCGGGATTGAGCCCACAGTCTACCCCCCATAGCAAAGGCTTGCTATGGGGCAGACACAAAAAAAGGAGGAGCCAAGAATGCCACCGGGGACACCAGAAAAGGATGTTTGGGGCTGTTCTGTGCAAAAACAGTGCACACAGCAGGTGAGAATAACATGTTTTGCATTTTATTTTAAAAAATGTCTTTAAAACCGCTTTAATTTCTTTTCAATGTCTATTTTTGCCCACTTTTATTAAAACAAAGCTCAAGTTCAACGAATGGGTGCAGGTTTGCAGTGCTGCTGCTCTGCTCTCACACCTCAGGCCCTTTGTATCCTTCAGAAAGTTTACCCACTCGAGCTTTGTGTATATGGCTAGCAGCTCCCACCCATCTCCTAGGTGGAGCCCTCCTGACTCCTGGACTGATTGTGCAGGTCCGTCGGTGTGGAGCCCTGAACCATAGCTATGTCTCTAATAAAAGCCCTGCACACAACTGCACAATCAGTGGGCCCAGGGTTGGAGGCTTTGTCCCTCTAAAGTCTCTATGAAGCCTCCAGACCCCAAGTCCCATACTGGGTTTTACCAACCTCTGAGGAAAGTGAAAATCCAGTGTCCTCTGTATGGGTCAAGCACCCTGGAGCTGCTCGACCTGCCTGGATGAGAACCCTGGGCGACCCTTTTCATACCATGGCAGGAAACAGCACTGCCAAAACACATAATAGGACCAAATGAAACAGGAACCAATTATCCTACCAGCAAGTCTTCAGAGTGTAGAAGGAAACCAGAGTACCCGGTGGAAACCCACACAAGCCCAATAAGTACATGGAAATTCAATGCAGGTAGTGTCCTGGCCTGGATCTGAATTGGGGACCCCAGTGTTGCAAGGCAAAATGCTAACCACTAAGCCACAGTGCATCAAGGTATTTTTAGTGTGAGTCCCACAGAATCCTTGGGTGCTCTGATATGCAGATACTTCTTGGGTCAGCAAGGTTGAGCGCTTGGCCCTGTCCCATGACATCTCCTAAGCTCGGTAACCTTTATTGTGGTACACTTGGCTCTGTTTTTTTTGTTGACTAATTCTTAATGAAAAGAAAAGTTGTAAAGTAATAACGATAACATATTATACCTGGGAGGGGTGGAAGTAACACATTTTCGGGTAAAAAAATCTGTAATATATTGTATGGGTTTATTTTTACTTTAGTATTTGGAAACAATATTTCCAGTAAATTATTATAAATGGAAATCTTTATAAATAGGTTAATGATAATGTCCTAGTGCCTTTATATAGTCCCCAAGAGGAAGACAGGAAGTCACCTCAGAGTGTAGAACGTAGTGCAGAGCCTCCACCCCGTCTTCCTCCCAGGGATTAAGGAGACATCATTAGTAGTTGTATCTGGTAAGTAAACAGCAGGGCGTGCCAAGGTCAGCTTTTGCAAAGCACCAGATTGATATACTGTATAAAGTATTGCTTTACCATTATGATCCAGTACTGCGGCTTCTATCAGACTCTTCAGCATTCACCACTTCTGGGAATGTCGGTTGTCTCTGTCACGCTCTGTGGTTCCTTCCTCTAATGCCGCATACACATGACTGGACTTTCCATCAGAGTAGACTCTGACGGTTTTTCCACGGAGTTCCGCTGAAGCGGACTTGCCTACACACGATCACACCAAAGTCCGTTTGTTTAGAACACGATGACGTACGACGGGACTAGAAAAAGGAAGTTCAACAGCCAGTAGCCAATAGCTGCCCTTGCGTTGTTTTTGGTCCGTCGGACTAGCATACAGACAAACGTTTTTTTTCCCGATAGGAATTGACTCCGTCGGAAAGATTTCAAACATGTTCTATTTCTAGGTCCGTCAGAATTTTAGTAAGAAAAAGTCAGATGAAGCCCACACACGATCGGAATGTCCGACGGAATGATTCAGTTGGACCTTTTCTGCCGAAAAGTCCGGTCGTGTGTACGCGGCATAACCCTTATGGTACTATAGGACTGAGCAGTGACACAGAGGTTGGAGAAAGGAACCATAACAAGCCGCAGGGGACACGGGCATCTGACAGTCCCTGAAAAGTTGAATGCTGAAAAGACCGGTGAAGAGCAGTCCTGGAACAGAAAGGAGGTAGGAGACACTAGCTGCCAGAAAGACGGGTATATCCTCTTCTCTTATAGGAAACTTTCAGCTACTTTTTTTTTTTAGAACATGGCAAAGTCTCATTAGGTATCTTAGATCTTTGCCCTCTTGAAGAGCTACATTGGCCAAAGAATCTTTAGCATCCAATATCTGAATTTGTCAGGTTCCTCGTTCCCCACTGTGCACTGTGGTTCCATCCCCGGGCCACTATGTTACTACAGGACACATTATGACCTATTTTGTCACTACAGGTGACATAATAGGAGGCAGATGGAACCACAATGTGCAGCAGGGGACTAGGAAACTGACATACTCAAAGGTATGTCAGATGTTGAAGATTGTTTAGCTTGCAAAGCTCCTTTAGACCAAAGGATGTTTGGCGGGACAGTTGTGAATTAAACTCAAATTAAAAAAAAAAAAACAGTTCAAAGATAGGGATTTTAGGCATGCGGTAGGCCGCATGATCCATGTAATGTACACTCTCAGCTGAGGGGATGACGTATCTCCTGTGCCTACATCAGTGGCCACCCAATGGTTTTAGAGGATGTCTTGGAAGTCAGAAGTAGCGGTGGCAAACATGGCAGCAGCAGGGGACAGAGAAACCATCGCACAATGCTGGAGAAGGGCGCATTTGTGAGGAAAGTGTTCCATTATGTGTACCCATGATGTGCAAACACTGTGATCCTTCACCAGAAGAAACTTTGGGCACCACTCAAGGCTCCTGTCTCCACTCCGGTGACACACACTAAAGGTGCTGGCTTGGGAAGAGCCCGTCCCGGCTCGATACATGCAGTCAAAAGAGAAAAGGACCCAATCGCCTAACTCCTGCATGACCCGATAGTCACTTAGAAGAAGGCCACGCTCCCAACATGTTTCGCCTCACCCCCAGGTCTTAGTCATGCAGGTTGTGCACACCTTCACATTATGGCATTAACCCACCCAGTGCATAGTGGCTTACTTCCACTTTAAAATTCTACTTAAAGCGGACCTTCATCCTTTTTTAAAGTTGCTCTCCCCTGCTTCCTCCCTATAACAGAATTATATATATAAAAATAAGATATAAATATATACAGTATATATATATATATATATATATACAGTATATAAATATATACATATACTTTCTTAACTAAATATTTTCTTTCCCTACAGTTCAGATCATTCTCCGCAGGAATGCCGCGATTCACTCTGGGGCCCATTACACCATTTATGCGCATGCACGCGGTCCTGTGAACTGCCTCCTGGGATTTCTACATCACTCATCCCAGTTGGCAGATCAAGGGGATCTGGTGCATGTGCAGAAATAATTTATATGTCTCCTAGTTTACTGGCAGGGGTCCACGGCGTGTCTGCGCATGTGTAAATGATCCAGCGCATGTGCAGACATGCAGCGGGATCTGAGAGATTCTGTACACCTAGCAAAGATCCCTGCAGCGTGTCTACACAATGTGCCAGAAATGAATTCAAGATGGAGGTGCTGGAGAGGAGCAGTGTAGGGAGAACTTTCTTAACAAGCAAGCCAATGCTGGACTTGTTGACTGGGAAGTTTTTTATTTTTTTTTTTTTTACTTTTATACAGGGACAATTTTCAAGATGTAAAAAAAGTATTTTTTACATTTAGGTGGAGTTCCTTTTTAATTAGGAGGGTCAGTTTTTTTAATTTGTATTTTTTTTTCTCATTGGGTGGCAAAGTCACTGATGCGTGAGGGACTTAGGCAAGAATGGCAGGATGGGGCGAACTAACAAAAATAAATTAAAAAAAGCGAAACAATGAAAGGAAAGATTACGGATGGGGGGAAGGAGTGCAACAATGCCCAATACATCCAGGGGGAGAAGGTCCGCTTTAATATTTATACCAATTTTTATATTTTTTGTACCATAATATTTCACACAATAAATTTTGGCACTGAAACACATTACTATACAACAAATCATAAAGTATTTATTGATATAAAATACTCATTTCTAACAGCACAAGTAAATTTACAGAAAAAAAAAGAACACACATACTGTACAAAGCTGTACAAGGTCTACACAATAAATAATTATTCACATATATTACTAACTAGTGCAGAATCACTACACAAAACCTAACTTGTGTTCTGTGTATGATGATGAGTGATGCCCATATCCAGAGACTGTTCATCTACACTGTAATATGTTATATTAACATATAGTACAAAGCCTGCAACTTAAAGGGTCAGTCCATCCAAAAGTGATACTTAGCTATAGATGAGCCCCCTGTATCTAATATATTTTGAATGATCCAAAAGTTCTTCCAGCCATACAGCCAGACTCCTTTCTACCTGGTTGTTTTGGGTGTCTCCATTCACCTTTGGTGTTCCAGGATCTCCTGTTACATTATCTATAATCTAAAATCATTAACAATGAACAGAGAGAGCTGGAACCCTTTCTAGTGGACACAACAAGAGTGCAGATGCAAGAACCCAAGAGCATAGACCTCACCAATGGAGTCTCCTAAAGATGGAAGACTTTGCCCATACAGGGCAACATGGGGTGTTTCTAAGATCCTACTAGATCAGGAGCCCCTCTGGGTACACAGAATATAATGTTGGAGCTCTAGTGGCCCTGGTGGATACCATGATATGTGGTCTGGTGGATACCATGATCTATGATAAAGTGGATACCAAGATCTGTTGTCTGGTGGATACCATGATCTGTGGTCTGTTGGATACCATGATCTAAGGTCTGGTGAATACCAAGATCTGTGGTCTGGTGGATACCATAATCTGTGGTCTGGTGGATACCAAGATCTCTGGTCTGGTAAACACCATGATTTGTTGTCTGGTAAATACCATGATCAAAGGGCTGGTGGATACCAAGATCTGTGGTCTGGTGGATACCATGATCTTTGGCCTGGTGGACACCATGATATGTGGTCTGGTGGATTTCATGATCTGCGGTCTGGTGGATTCCATGATCTGTGGTTTAATGGAAACCATGATCTATGATCTGGTGGACATCATAATCTATGGTCTGGTGGATACCATGGTCTGTTGTCTGGTGGATACCATGATTTATGGTCTGGTGGATACCATGATCTATTGTCTGGTGGATACCATGATCTGTGGTCTGGTGGATACCATGATTTCTGGTCTGGCGGATACCATGATATGTGGTCTGGTGGATACCATGATCTGTGGTCTGGTGGATACCATGATTTGTGGTCTGGTGGATACCAAGATCTGTGGTCTGGTGGATACCAAGATCTGTGGTCTGGTGGATACCAAGATCTGTGGTCTAGTGGACACCATGATCTCTAATCTGGTGGACACCATGATTTATGGTCTGGTGGATACCATGATCTGTTGTCTGCTGGATACCAAGATCTGTGGTCTGGTGGATACCAAGATCTGTGGTCTGGTGGATACCAAGATCTGTGGTCTGGTGGATACCAAGATCTGTGGTCTAGTGGACACCATGATCTCTAATCTGGTGGACACCATGATTTATGGTCTGGTGGATACCATGATCTGTTGTCTGCTGGATATCAAGATCTGTGGTCTGGTGGATACCATGATCCTCATGAGTTGCATGATGTCACTGGTACATAGCCATGAGTTTTTAGCATTGCTGGACAACAAGAACACACACATGGTGCTATCTATTTACCAAGGTTTACATGTTATAAGACTGTTTTGTTCTAGGATGTACTTCCACATTAACTCTCGATCATCTACCAGGAAACAAAAGATCACTTTAGAATGGACTGACCCTTGTAATAAACTGTAAGACAATGTCAGAACAAACAAGCAGCATTAATGGCAGCTTGTACAAACAGCTGCCATAGCTCAGCACCTCCCGAAAATGCTAGTTGCCTGCCAGTCATCACCCCATGGCATTGATTCTTTTTTCGAGTCACTGGCAAAGAACAAGAAACAATGACTTGGCTGTGACATCACCCTGCCTGTTTTCAGTCTTTAATCCAAAAAAACTCTGACGCCGGGGACAGCCAAGCAAATAGCAAGAAGTGGGTAATGGGCGCTCATGTATTTATCTCAGCACATGTTTCCGTGGAAGGGCTGTATCTGGCTTATGACTTCCTGGAGGATTATTTTCGGTCACATGCTTTTTGAGTCAGACGAACGCCAACCGTAACTTAATCTAAGCAGTATGACTCTCTGCCCTTCTCTCCGGAGAGCAGACAAGAACAGTTACATGCGGTTTCCACACTCCATACAGGCAATGGAAAAAAACATCTGGTTTTTATACTTAAACCAACATAACGCTCCTCCTTGGCTGTAGCCAATCACATCCCAGCTTTCCAGAAGAGGGATCACAGACAGTCCCGGCTGCAATGTCAATAATATTCTCATCGTTCATCAAGAAAGGCTCATCATAGGAGCATGCCATCAAGAGGAGCTAAGCTGGGTTCTCCAAATTACATTAAAAAAAAAAAAAAAAAAAAGATTTGTGTACCATAAAGTTCAACATGTTTTCTGCATTTTTTATATACTCAAGTATGCAGAAAGGTTTGAGTTTTAGGGGTGTATTTATTTTTTTTAAAAAACACACACACATAGCTATTCACCTAGTGAAAGTGTGTATACATTTGTTCTGTGTGAATGAGGCAAAAAAACAAAACAAAAAAAACAATGTTATTAGGCTATTTCCTGTACTGGTCGAATGTACTTATAGTATCTCACTTATTGATTTGAACTGGAAAATACCACATTTTGGCCACTAGATAACGCAAAATAATATAGGAAACTTCATATAACACTTAGTGCCATCTAGTGGATAAATGGTGCAAACATAGGCTATTAGGCTATTTCCTTTGCCGGTTGAATGTTTTACATTGATTTAAAATGAAAAATACACACATTCAGCCACTAGATGGTGCTAAGTGTTATAGAAAAATTTTGTATAATTTTGTATAATACTTAGGCGCCATCTAGTGGATAAATGATGCAAAAATAGGGCCAAAAAAATGTGTGTCTTTTTAGGCTATTTCCTGTATTGGCTAAATGTTTTTTCATTGATTTGAACTACAAAATACCACATTTAACCACTGGATGGTGCTAGGTGTTATAGGAAACTTTGTATAATACTTAGGCGCCATCTAGTGGATAAATGGTGCAAAAAAAGGGCTACAAAAATTAGCGTTATTAGACTATTTTCTGTATTGGCCGTTTGTTTTTCATTGATTTAAAACCAAAAATACCACATTTAGGCACTAGATGGTGCTAAGCATTATAGGGAATTTCATATGATACTTAGCACCATCTAGTGGCCAAATGGTTTCCATATTTTCTGTTTTAAATCAATGAAAAACATTCGGCTAGCACATTTGGCTGCTAGATAGTGCTAAGTATCAACCTATATCACCTTTTAGTGCAGAGGTCTCCAAACTTTCTAAGCAAAGGGCCAGTTTAGACTTTAAGGGGGGCCAGACTGTGACAAGTAAGAGTAGAAAATGCCCCGACATCAGTGCCCCATCATTAGGTTCAATGGAAGGAATAGTGCCCCATTGTTCATATCAATGAGAAAAATAGTTCCCCATTGATGGTGTCAGTAGGAACTCCATCATTGGTGTCAGTAGGTGGAATAGTGCCCCAAGGGCCAGATAAAGGTAATCAAAGGGCCACATCCAGGCTACAGTTTGGAGACCACTGATCTAGTGGCTAAATGTGGTATTTTCTATTTTAAATCAATAAAAAAAAAGCATTCGATCAGCATAGGAAACAGCCTAATAACACTTATTTGCCCCATTTTTTGCACCACTTGGCCAGCAGATGGCCCTAAGTATCACACAACATTTCTTATGATACATAGCACCATCTAGTGGCTAAATGCAGTATTTTCCATTTTAAATCAATGAAAAATATTCAACCAGCACAGGTAATAGCCTAATAACATTTGTTTTTACCCCATTTGTACAGAACGAATGTACACACACTTTCACTGTGTGAATGGCTCAGCAGTTTGTTTGTTTTTTTATAAAAATGCCCCTAAGTAAAATCCTTTATTGGCTAACAAGTTATTGAAGATGAAAGCTTTGTTTGTAAACCCTAACTGAATAAAAGAAAAAAAAAATTAAAAAAAATTTGCAAGCTTTAACTTAGATCCCTTGTTCAGGACTTAATGAATGTATACATTGTATAAAACCTGGAGTAGAGATCTAAGTTATCCCAAAAGCTTGCAACTTTAATAACTTCAATTATAACTAAAGGCAAAACTTTTTTTTTTTTGGATAGAGTGGAGAGAGATTAGAACCCCTGTCAGGTTTTGATTGCTGTCTGTGCCCCCCCTGTGAAGGAGATTCACCCTCTCTACTTGTCTTGTTTACCGTTATTACAGAAAGTGAAAGAAAATCCTAAATTTTGGGTTATCACCAGAACAGGAATAAATCTTCCAATGGGGACACTAGTTCTGGTGACAACCAGTGAGGCCCTCACTTTGGAAGGATTTCCTCTCACTTCCTGTTGTGGCTATGGGACAGGAAGTGAAGGGAATTGTACCCAATGGGGACATAAATCACATAAAGCGCCAAAATGAAAGGAAAAAAAATCCTACCTTATTCTATCCAAAATTTGTAAAAAAAAAAAAAAAAAATGTTTTGCCTTTAGTTCTACTTTAAGTTAGCTAATAAAGTGTATTATTTAAACTCCAAACCTTCTGCTAATTGACGGCTAGCATGTTACAATACTCTACTGCTGCTATATACAAATTTATAAACAATTTGATTGGTTGCCATGGATAACAGCTTCCGTTTCCATTGCTCTGGTTTCCATAAAACTCATAGGGGAAGTGTCCCCGATCACACTCAGCAATGTATTTCTACAGAAAGTTTGATAACCCTTTAAATACCGGTCTTAAAGTGACAGCACCGGAGAGGTCAGCCTATAGGACTCTGCAGCCTCAATACTTCATATACTTTCCTTGTATACACGGTGTATATATGGTATAGGGGGAGGGGGGGGGGGTTCTGTTTGTTTATATTTAAAGCTGAACTCTTCCGAAAACAAAAATCTTCCCTTGCAATATGGCTGCCCCGCACTGAAAGGGTTAAATGCTTTTGTATTGGAAAGTACCGGAAAAAAAGTCGTTTTACTCCTCCAATCTTCCACTATGCCAGGCTAAGAGGGGGGGATAGATACCAAGACACTATGCAAGGCTAAGGGGGTGTGACACCATGGCAGTGAGGGGGGGCGACACCATGGCACTGTGGCAGTGGGGGGGTGACACTATGGCAGTGAGGGGGGTGACACCATGGCACTGTGGCAGTGGGGGGGGGGGGGTGATACCATGGTAGTGAGCGGGGGTGACACCATGGCACTGTGGCAGTGGGGGGGGGGGGTGATACCATGGCAGTGAGGGGGGGGTGACACCATGGCAAAGTGGCAGTGAGGGGGGTAACACCATGGTAGTGAGGGGGGTGACACCATGGCACTGTGGCAGTGAGGGAGGGAGGGTGACACCATGGTACTATAGCAGGCTAGCGGGGGGGGGCTTACACCATGGCACTGTGGCAGCGGGGGGCAGGGTTGATACCATGGTACTATGGGGTAGACTAACGGGGGGAGGAGGACACCATGGCACTGTGGCAGCGGGGTTAACACCATGGTACTATGGCAGACTAGCGAGGGGGGTGGTTAAACCATGGCACTGTGGCAGTGGGGAGCAGGGTTGACATCATGGTATTGAGGGGGGTGACACCATGGCACTGTGGCAGTGGGGGGGGGGGTGACACCATGGCACTGTGGCAGTGAGGGGGTGACACCATGGTAGTGAGGGGGGTGACACCATGGCACTGTGGCAGTGAGGGAGGGAGGGTGACACCATGGTACTATAGCAGGCTAGCGGGGGGGGGGGGGGGTGACACCATGGCACTGTGGCAGTGAGGGAGGGAGGGTGACACCATGGTACTATAGCAGGCTAGCGGGGGGGGGGGTGACACCATGGCACTGTGGCAGTGAGGGAGGGAGGGTGACACCATGGTACTATAGCAGGCTAGCGGGGGTGGGGGGTGACACCATGGCACTGTGCCAGTGAGGGAGGGAGGGTGACACCATGGTACTATAGCAGGCTAGCGGGGGGGGGGGGTTACACCATGGCACTGTGGCAGCGGGGGGCAGGGTTGACACCATGGTACTATGGTAGATTAGCGGGGGGTGGTTAAACCATGGCACTGTGGCAGCGGGGGGCGGGGTTGACATCATGGTACTATGGCAGGCTAGCGGGGGTGGGGGGTGACACCATGACACTGTGGCGGGGGGGGGGGTAACACCCTGTTTTATCGCACCAGGTGACACCAACCCTAGTGATGCCACTGAAGTCGTGTTGCAAAGATATCTGCAACATGACTGCAGTGAACACTCTACTGTTTTAGTAAAAAAAAAAAACAGAATAAAGCTAGCCATGCACACAGATCTGAACCTGGCCATACACTATACAATCTGATTCTACAATCTTTGTAGAATCACCTTTACATTCACCCACGCTATGCAATATGAGGACAAACAAAACTACAATCCATTTGTATCAAATCAGGCAGTTTTGTATCAAATCACTACCCAGTGGATCTTAGATCTAAAGGAGATTGTACAATCACATTGTATGGTGTACAGTCAGATTAATACATTCCATGCTAAACAACATCCCCTGGTGCGTTGTGCTGATAAGTGTTGGTTTGCACTGGAAAGGGTAGAGTAAGACCTACTTTTTTTAGCACAACATGACGCAATGCGCGGTAATCGTAACGTTGTGTAACCGACATTCATGGACAGATGCAAAAACTATGGATTTTGCAAACCGTTCGTAAATTTACTGACCTGACGGTGATGTGTGTCAGCGCAAAGCGCCTGAACGCACACGTTAAACAGCGAGCCAGTATATGTTTGGCCCCTCTGCCGCACCGTAGATTCTTTGCAGGTTCCAGGCAGTGAGAAGTACATATTAAAATGCAATGCACAACGCAGCATGCCAACGCACATCAATGCATGTGTGTTTACCTGCGCTCAACATGCGGTGTTGAATGGGCCAAAGGCTTCTCTTCAGATTTAACCTACCATGTAGTGTGATGATGCTCTACCCAACTGGATGATGGACATGTTCTACCAAACTGGATGATGGACATGTTCTACCCAACTGGATGGTGGACATGTTCTACCCAACTGCATGATGGACATGTTCTACCCAACTGGATGATGGACATGTTCTACCCAACTGGATGGTGGACATGTTCTACCCAACTGGATGATGGACATGCTCAACATAACTGGATGGTGGACATGTTTTACCCAACTGGATGATGGACATGTTCTACCCAACTGGATGGTGGACATGTTCTACCCAACTGGATTGTGGACATGCTCAACATAACTGGATGGTGGACATGTTTTACCCAACTGGATGATGGACATGTTCTACCCAACTGGATGAAGGACATGTTCTACCCAACTGGATGATGGACATGTTCTACCCAACTGGATGGTGGACATGTTCTACCCAACTGGATTGTGGACATGCTCAACATAACTGGATGGTGGACATGTTTTACCCAACTGGATGGTGGACATGTTCTACCCAACTGGATGGTGGACATGTTTTACCCAACTGGATTGTGGACATGCTCAACATAACTGGATAGTGGACATGTTTTACCCAACTGGATGGTGGACATGTTCTACCCACCTGGATGATGGACATGTTCTACCCACCTGGATGATGGACATGCTCTACTTAACTGGATGGTGGACATGTTCTACCCAACTGGATGATGGACATGTTCTACCCAACTGGATGATGGACATGTTCTACCCAACTGGATGATGGACATGTTCTACCCAACTGGATGATGGACATGCGCTACTTAACTGGATGATGGACATAATGGATGGACATGGATTTAATAAGCATGGACTGTAAAAAAAATGCCCCCACTAGTAGTAAGTGGGCAGAGGGCGGATTTACTACGAACACGAGTCTTTTTCTTACGTGACATGAACGCTCACTCAGCTTAAGTGAAGCTGTGTTCACTTCAATCATCCAATCACATGCAAGCAAAAGTCCTGCTTTTTTAATTCTCTTGGACACGATCGGATTTTGGAAATGCACACAAATTCACTGTATCTACTAAGTGAATCATCCCTTTGCAAAGCCTCTATTCCTTTAGTAAATCAGCTACAGATGTTGTTGATCTGACGAATCCAAGCCAAAAGAAAAAGTGACTGTGTACGGCTGGCATTAGTTAGTGGGGCTTATTTAATAAGGGAGTATTAGCGATTACAGGAACCCATAGAAGCCATTAGATTTTAAAGTATGTTTGACTTCTGATTGGCTGCTATGGAGTACTGCACATTACACCTTGTCCTCCAATTACGGCTCCATTCAAACTTGTGTGATTTGTCATGCGACATTGGACACTAAAGTCGCATGACAAGTCGCACATTATGTTTTTCAGTGACAACCGTTCAAATACGTGCAACTTAAAGTCGCAACGACACTAAAAAGGTTCCTGCACTACTTTGGTCTGACTTTCATGCGACTGGAGTGCCCTAGACTGCAATGTAAACCCTCAAAACTCACATGAAAGTTGCCCCTGTATGTTATACATGCGACAGTTGTCTATTATCACTGGTCAGAGCCAAAGTCACATCCAAGTCGCACCCATCCAAAGTTGTATCAAGGTTGCAATACAAAGTCGCGCAACTTTGGAGTCCTACATGTGTGCATGGAGGACTGTAATCAAACTTGGGCGTTTTAAATCGTGGGCAGAATCGCGGCAACTTTGACTTAGATCTTTAGCTTAGACCAATGATAATGGACAACTGTTACACAACTGTCGCATGTATAAGATTTGGGTGCGACTTTCATGTGACTTTTGAGGGTTTACATTGCAGTCTAGGGCACTCAAGTCGCATGAAAGTCGGACCAAAGCAGTGCAAGAACCTTTTCAAAGTCGCTGCGACTTTAAATCGCACATATTTAAAACGCTCTGGTAAAACGTCAAATCGCACAACGCGCATTTCAGATACCATTCATTTTAATAGCACCTAAAACGCAGTGCGGTTCTGTCACGATAAATCGCGCTGCAATCGTGGCAAACCGCATCGTGTGAAGCTTGTCACCCAAAAGTACCTCCTGAACTTTTTTGGGGCGACAAGCTTCACGCGATGTGGTTTGCCACGATTGATCGCGCGACAACCAAGGCAGACCCGCAGTGCGATTCTGCCCGCAATGCAGCCTTAAGATACTGGCTCCAATTGTCCAGTTACAACTAGAGAAAATATTGCAGCTGATACAACAAGGCAACGGTCCCATCCTCTAATTCAGCCCCCCAATTTTAAGCAGAACTGAAGGCAAAACTGATTTATCAGGAGTTATAACCCCTGTCAGGTTTTTTGCCATCTGTGTCCCATTGGTGAGATCTCCCTTCACTTCCTGTCCCATAACCACAGCAAGAAGTGAGAGGAAATCCCTGCAAGGTTGTCACCAGAACTAGTGTCCCCATCGGAAGGTTTCCCTTCTATTCCTGTTCTGGTGACCACCAAGTTTGTGATTTCCTTTCATTCTGGTTTTCAGATCACTAGAGAGGGTGACGGCAATAAAAATCTGATGGAGTTTGACCTTTGGTTACCCTTCAAGGCCATCATTTTTAGATATATCTACTCACTGTACCCAGAGGCAGCATGATATAGTCTATATAATTTCCAGGCATGAGGAGTCTATGGCATTAAATTTTCCTCTGTGTATCTGTCTTCACTTGCTGCAGTCTGACACCTGACTCAGATTGTTTCGTCTTGTAGTCCAAGGCATGCTGCTCCATGTAGTGCTTCCTCAGCATGTGGCACAGGATGGCTATCAGAACAGTTAACATGGATATAACTCCAATGCATATCCCCAGCAACATGGCCGGCTGTAGGCTGTGAATATCTGGCGGGGGGGGCTTGCTTGGTGGCGTCTCGAAAGGTCGTTTGCCCGCTGTGGTCGTTTCAGGCAAGCCTGAACCTTCCTCAGATATGCATTTGGAGCCATGGACTATATAGCCCTCTGGACAGGTACACTCATAGGACCCAAATAAGTTGGTACAGTCACCATCGCAAGGGTTATTCTCGCATTCATCAAGGTCAGTGCAGATGGTCTCACCGTCATCGTTCAGATCCACTATGTAGCCATCGGGACACTCGCATTTGTCGACGTCGTTGATGTCACACTCGGCCTTACAGCTAGTGGTGTTGCAGAATCTTTTGCACTTGTTGGGGTTTTGCTCGTCCACCACAAAGTTTTCGAAGCAGAAACACCTGTAGCCCCCCTCAAAGTTTTCACAGTCATGCTCACACAGGGCCATTGGACCTTCACACTCGTTGATGTCCACACATTCCGATGGACACCCGTCTGGGTTATCACAGTCGGGGTTGATCACCAAATCCATTCCAGGTTTGCAGCCGCAGACGAAGCTGCCGATGGTGTTGGTGCAATGGTGGTCGCAAAGGTTGGGGATGACCTCACAGTCATCAATATCTATACAAGTCCTTCCATCATCTAGAAGTTTATAGCCCTCATGGCACATGCAAATGAATTCGGATGACTCAGATATTGGAGAACAAAGTTGACTACAAGGGTTGGGGTCACACGGTTTGGCACAAGTCCGCTTATCTTCTTTCAGTTGTATCTCTGGGGGGCATGTACATTTAGGGGTGCCGTCTTCCACCACACAATCGTTCTCGCAGCCCCCATTCTCTATGCTGCAATCCCAAGCTCCTGGGGTTAGACTCCTCCATTGCATTGGCCCATCACCATCTTTGGTGCATTGCAGAGAGTCCTGAATGGTGGATATGTGGGCATTGGTGCCCAGTGGGAAGACATAACCCCCACTACGGCCAAGGCCAAGGGACCTGTGCGAATAAGTGATGTTCAAGTCTGGTAGCAGGTTAAGTTGGCTGCACAAATCTTTATAGTTCAATTCACACAAGTACCCATCAGCCTTGAAATCACAGTTAGTCTCTTCCCAAGTGCCATCCTTGTGGACAGTGACACATTGGGCCCCACACTTCTTCTCCCCAGGGTCCTTCCAGTTGGTGTAGTCTGTATCACTGTCTCCATTCACCCATGTGAAGCTCCTCAGAGGCTGGAAGACATCTGTACATCGGTTTTTATAGGGCTGTTCCAGTCCTATCCAGACCCTGACCTCCTTCTCTCCTTTCAGGAGAAACATAGAGATGACATCTGCCTGCACCGAGTTCCGCACTGTCATCAGCTGCCCGCTCCTCGCTTCGCACACAGTCTTGGCTTTAGGAAATGTCTTCTTCTCCCAGGATATGGAGTAGCAGTCTGTGTCCAGGCATACGAACTCCGAGGTGGAGCTGACTTCATCCACAGGAGCCGGCTGTGCCAGGGCGAGCAGAGCCCACAGGAGGCAGAGGCTCCGCATGCTGCGCTGGAGGAGCGGAGGAGCGTGGGCGCGGAGCGGGGTGCCGGGCGCAGCGCAAAGTCCCAAGAGCGGAGCGGGGAAGTCCTGAGAGCTCCGCTAGTACAAGTCTGTGTCATTTCTCACTCTGCCCCAACTTTATATTCTCCCAGCCCTCCCAGCAGCCCAATACTGAGGAGGAAGGAAGGAAGTGCCTGGAAGGAAGGGCTGGAGCCGCTCTGGGATGATGAGAGGCAAGGAACACTTCTGATTGCTGTGCACATCGCCCCCTCTACTGTCACCGCTATAGACCGCTATATACACTCAGAGACCGCTATATTCTCATAGACCTCTATACACACATAGACAGCTATATACTCATAGACCTCTATATACACACATATACAGCTATATACACACAGAGACCCCTATAAACTCATAGACCTCTATACACACATATACAGCTATATACTCATAGACCTCAATACATACATATACAGCTATATACACACAGAGACCCCTATATACTCATAGACCTCTATATACAGCTATATACACATAGACCTCTATACACACACATATACAGCTATATACTCATAGACCTCAATATACACACATAGACAGCTATATACTCATAGACTTCTATATACACACATATACAGCTATATACACACAGAGACCCCTATATACTCATAGACCTCTATATACAGCTATATACACATAGACCTCTATACACACAAATATACAGCTATATACTTATAGACCTCAATATACACACATATACAGCTATATACACACAGAGACCGCTATATACTCATAAACCTCTGTATACAGCTATATACACATAGACCTCTATACACACACATATACAGCTAAATACTCATAGACTTCTATATACACACATAAACAGCTATATATACTCATAGACCTCAATATACACACATATACAGCTATATACTCATAGACCTCTATATACACACATAAACAGCTATATATACTCATAGACCTCTATATATACAGCTATATACACAAATAGACAGCTATATACACACAGAGACCGCTATATACTCATAGACCTCTATACACACATTTATACAGCTATATATATGAGCCTCAATATACACACACATATACAGCTATATACACACATAGACAGCTATATACACACAGAGACCGCTATATACTCATAGACCCCCTATATACAGCTATATACACATAGACCTCTATATATACACATAGACAGCTTAATTCACACATAGACAGCTATATACACACAAAGACCTCTATACACACAGATCAATATATATATATATATATATATATACACAGTATATATATATATATATATATAATATATACACCCATAGACTATTATAGACACACATAGACCGCTATATATACACACATAGAACTCTATATACACACATATACACACACAGACCGCTATATACACACACAGACCACTGTATACACAGATCACTATATATATAGAATGCTATAGACACACATAGACCGCTGTATACACACTATATATACACACACAACTCTATACACACAGATCACTATATATATATATACCGCTATATACACATAGACTGCTATACACACACAGACTGCTTACACAGATCACTATATATAGATATATATATATATATATATATATATATATATCGCTATAGACACACTATATACACACACAGACCTCTACACACACAGATCCCTATATATATAGGCCGCTATATACACACAGTCGTTGATTTACTAAAGTCAAATAGACCGCGCACTTTGCAAAGTTGCACTCAGCAAGAGCAGATGCTCCAGAGCGTATTAAATGAGCAAAAGCTCTCCTGACCGCCATCATCCAATCATGTGCAAGCAAAAATACTGTTTTTACCATTTTCCTTGCATGTGATTGGGTATTCTTTGCAAAGTGAAGCTTTACCTCATTTACTAAGCTCTGGAGCAACTGCACTTTTCAAAGTGCACAGTCTTTTTGCCTTTAGTAAATCAACCCGATAGACCGCTATACACACACAGACTTCTATGTACAGAGATCACTACAGATAGAGACTGCTACGCATACATCCCACATAGAGACCTCTATACATACATCCCACTACATATAGAGACCGCTACACATACAGAACACTACATATAGAGACCTCTACACATACAGACCACTACATATAGAGACCTCTACACATACAGACCACTACATATAGAGACCTCTACACATACAGACCACTACATATAGAGACCTCTACACATACAGACCACTACATATAGAGACCGCTACACATACAGACCACTACACATAGAGACCTCTACACATACAGACCACTACATATAGAGACCTCTACACATACAGACCACTACATATAGAGACCTCTACACATACAGACCACTACATATAGAGACCTCTACACATACAGACCACTACACATACAGACCTCTACAGATAGAGACCATTACATATAGAGAACTCTACAGATAGAGACCACTACATATAGAGAACTCTACACATACAGACCTCTACAGATAGAGACCATTACATATAGAGAACTCTACATATAGAGACCATTACACATACAGACCTCTACAGATAGAGACCACTACATATAGAGAACTCTACATATAGAGACCATTACACATACAGACCTCTACAGATAGAGACCTCTACAGATAGAGACCACTACACATACAGACCTCTACAGATAGAGACCACTACACATACAGACCTCTACAGATAGAGACCACTACATATAGAGAACTCTACATATAGAGACCATTACACATACAGACCTCTACAGACATACCCAACAACAAGCTGAGACCACTACATACACAGACAGCCACATAAAGGCGATCCGACAATTCCTAATCAGTGAAAGTGAATGCAGATCCCGTGTCCTCCTCTGCTGGGAGGGTTGGGGTCACAGCCTGCATGGACTACTCAGCACTTTCTCTGTACAATATTACTTCTCCTTTACTATAAGGAAGAATCAAGCTGCAGCTACTGGGTGCAGTTTCTACATTTTATAACATTTTCTACAACTCTAAAATGTTCTCCTACTTTCTACACTCTCCACAACTCTACAACCACACATTCTACAACTTCTGAATCCTCTAAAATCGTACAACTACATCTACTTCTACAACTCTACAACTTTATTTACTTTTTTGGGATTCCACAGCTTTCAGCATTTACTAGAACTCTGTATCTTTCTATATTTTCTCCAAGTTTACATCTTCTTACAACTCTAATATTCTACATTTTTGTACCTCTCTACAACTTTCTGCAACTCTATATTGTCCTTCCGTTTCTTTCTTCTCTGGAACACTCTACAGTTTTATCAATTTTCTACACTTCCTTCAATTCTACAGCTTTCTATACACGTCCTACAGCAGCCCATTGATGATTTTTGTTGTTGTTAACCAGTTGAGGACCAGGCATTTTATATTCACTTTTTGTTTACATGTGTAAGTCTGTTTTGCTAGAAAATGTGTTAGAACCCCCAAACATTATATATTTTTGTAAGACAGAGGCCCTAGAGAAAAAAAAATGGGGAGTTTTGCAATTTTTATATGTCACACGGTATTTGCGCAGCGGTTTTTCAAATGCAGTTTTTGGGGAATTTTTTTTTTTTAAATACACTTTTTTAAAGTTTTAATGAAAAAAAAACACAAAAAACTCCCAATTTTAATATGATGTCACGACGAGTAAATACATACCAAACATGTCACGCTTTAAAATTACGCATGCCCGCACAACGGCGACAAACGACTACTATAGGCGACGCTTTAAAAGCCTTTACAGGTTACCACGTTAGATGTAAAGAGGAGTTCCGGTGCTAGAATTACTGCCCATGATCTGACGTTCGCGGTGATATCTCACATGTGTGGGACGATCACAGTTTGCGCGCGTTCAGGACCGACGCACGCATTCGCCTTTGCTCGCTAGCACGGGGGGGGGAAGGGTAGGGGCACTTTAATTTTTTTTTTCATTATTAATTCATAGTATATTTTTTTTTACACTGTTGCTTTAAATGTTGTTTTTGTTTGATCACTTCTATTGCTGCCACAAGGAATGTAAACATCCGTGTGACAGTAATAGTCATGTGACAGGTATTCCTATGGAGGGATCTACAAGACCCCAAATCCCTCCTTTACACTTGAAAGCATTCAAAACGCCAAGATTGGCGTGCGTTTTTAAAACTGGACGTGCTGGCCGGTCACTCGGGTCTCCCAGCGGGGCAGGAGAGCCTGGGCTGCACCACTTTGATTGAGCAACAAAAACCGACAGGGCGGCAGGGTTGCCAGTCATCAGTAAATTTACTGACAGTTTGTAAAAATCAGTGCTTTTTACAGCTGTCAGTAAATGTCTGTTAGATATATTTAATGTCAGTAAAAATCAGTCACCCCCCCCCCCCCCCTTGACAGCTTGATGCAGTACCAGCAGCCGCTTATCCAGGAGGAGTTTGGAGCCAGTTTGGATTATTTTTAACCACTTGCCTACTGGGCAGTTTTACCCCCTTCCTGCCCAGGCCAATTTGCAGCTTTCAGCGCTGTCACACTTTGAATGAAAATGACGCGGTCATACAACACTGTACTCATATGACATTTTTATAATTTTTCAACAAATACTGTAGAGCTTTCTGTTGGTGGTATTTAATCACTGCTGAGGTTTTTATTTTTTTGCTAAACAAATAAAAAATAGAAAAAAATTAAACTTTTTCATAGTTTGTTATTACATTTTGCAAACATTTTTCTCCTTTACTGATGGGCACTGATAGGCTGCACTGTTGTGTGCTGATGAGGTGGCACTGATAGGTGGCACTGCTGGGCACTGATGAGACGGCACAGGTGGGCACTGATGAAGCTGCACTGATAGGTGGCACTGGAGGGCACTGATAGGTGGCACTGATAGGCTGCACTGATGGGCACTGATGAGGTGACACTGATAGGTGGCACTGCTGAGCACTGATGAGACGGCACAGGTGGGCACTGATGAGGCTGCACTGATAGGCTGCACTGATGGGCACTGACGAGGTGGCACTGATAGGTGGCACTGCTGGGCACTGATGAGACAACACAGGAGGGCACTGATGAAGCTGCACTGATAGGTGGCACTGGAGGGCACTGATAGGTGGCACTGATGGGCACTAATGAGGTGGCACTGATAGGTGGCACTGCTGGGCACTGATGAGGTGGCGCAGGTGGGCACTGATGAGGCTGCACTGATAGGCTGCACTGATGGGCACTGACGAGGTGGCACTGATAGGTGGCACTGCTGGGCACTGATGAGATGGCACAGGTGGGCACTGATGAAGCTGCACTGATAGGTGGCACTGGAGGGCACTGATAGGTGGCACTGTTAGGCTGCACTGATGGGCACTGATGAGGTGGCACTGCTGGGCACTGATGAGGTGGCGCAGGTGGGCACTGATGGGGCTGCACTGATAGGCTGCACTGATGGGAACTGACGAGGTGGCACTGATAGGTGGCACTGCTGGGCACTGATGAGACGGCACGGGTGGGCACTGATGAAGCTGCACTGATAGGTGGCACTGATAGGCTGCACTGATGGGCACTGATGAGGTGGCACTGCTGGGCACTGATAAGGTGGCGCAGGTGGGCACTGATGAGGCTGCACTGATAGATGGCACTGGAGGGCACTGATAGGCTGCACTGATGGGCACTGATGAGGTGGCACTGATAGGTGGCACTGCTGGACATTGATGAGGCGGTGCAGGTGGGCACTGATGAGGCTGCACTGATAGGTGGCACTGAAGGGCACTGATAGGCGGCACTGATGGGGACTGGTAGGCGGCACTGATAGGTGGCATTGATATGTAGCACTGATTGGCAGCACTGATGGGCAATGATTGACAGCCCTGATTGGCAGCACTGGTGGGCATTGTTGGGACTGCACTGATAATCATGACACTGTTAATTGGTACCCTGATGATCAGTGCTGATGTCCCTTTAGCACAAACCGGTTATCAGCTCTCTTCTTCTCTCCTCACCTTGTCAGTGTGAGGAAAGAAAGTCCAATAACCGGCTTGTGTTTACATCCTGTGATCAGCTGTCATTAGACACAGCTGATCACATGGCAGCCCAACCATTAGGGGCACGTGGGCACTGCCGCCTCCCCTATCCATGCGCCGGCCCCCTAATCTACATGCAGGGCACCAGATGCATTGATTCCGAAGCCCACCCAGTTGTGTGACAATAGCGAATGAATATTCGCTATTGTAACACTGATTCTCCTCCCGGCCAATCCGGAAGCGGGTCATGAAACCTGTCACCCGATCAGCCACTGCCTGCTGTGTTGCCTACGAGATGGGGTAAGTGTGGGGCCCCGACCGACTGACTGACCGGGGAGGATGCCGGCTGTCTGACCCGTGGGGGGGGGGTTTGGGGTGTGGATGGTGGCGGGTGGGTTTTTTGCCCCCCCCCCCAAAAAAAAAAAACACCAGCCGCCACTGGTTTAGAAGCATATGTTAAGCTCAGCTTTTAGAGGCAGGAAAAACCCTTCTGGTTTGTGTTTTGGTTGGAACTTTCTGGCAGAAAAAACGCAAAATTTGCCTAAAATCTCAATATGAGTGTTTTCCTTCTGCCAAGGGAACTGGCGTTTTTCTTCAGCCCGGGGGGCATGGACTCTACATCTTTCTTTCTACAACCTCTTCACATTTTCCACTTCTGATTAGTTCCGCATGGCTCCTTTTTGTCACTTATTTGGAAGTGTGACGATCTCGGAGCACTCAGGATAAGATCATAGGACTCAATGTGCGGGGGGGGGGGGGGGGGGGGGCATTTATTGGGGACGGTTTCAGCACACCATGGGGCAAAAAAAAATCAGAATGG
Source organism: Lithobates clamitans (assembly GCA_037952925.1). Lineage (NCBI taxonomy): Eukaryota > Metazoa > Chordata > Amphibia > Anura > Ranidae > Lithobates > Lithobates clamitans. Next base: position 1,550,855 of record JBBGZY010000275.1, on the reverse strand, counting down.
AGGGGGAGAAATATAACAAGCGTGAGTGAAAATTACAATGACTATGAATCATTAATGCGGAGTTCTCCCAACCCCAGCAATGTATAGGCAGCACTACAAGTCCCAGCAGACCCGGGGTCCAGGCAGTAGCATGCAGTCAACACAGAACTACAAGTCCAAACAGTCCCGGTGTCAGGATAGTAGCACACAGTCCATATGGAACTATAAGTCCCGGAGTCCAGATAGCAGCACACAGTCAGCACAGGACTACAAGTCCCAGCAATGCAAAAATATGGGTGCCGCTCAGACTCTAGAGGAACCTAATCTGTATGCCAACCGCTGTGAGTGCCAGGATGGAGCTTGTCCCAGGGAGGCCAAACATCAATGTATGAAGGAAAAAGGGTGTCCAGACATAAGGAAAAAATGTGTTTAGTTTCCATCCGTTTACATAAATTACTTTAAATTGTTTTCGGAATTCATTTTGTTTATTCTATTCGAAATTTAAAAGTTTGGAAGATGGATATATTCCTTCTATTCCACTCTAGTCTATTGTTTTTACTGTTTGTTCAGTGTTATTTATTCTATACTATTCCATTCTATTCTATTCTTTTATTTGCTATTATATTATATTCTTTTCTATTCTATTCAAATTTTATCCATTTTGTTTATGCTATTCAAAATTTAACAGTTTGGAAGATGGATATATTCTTTCTATTCCATTCTAATTTATTGTTTTTTTTTTTCTATTTTATTTTATTCTTTTCTATTCTTTTCTTATCTATTCCATTCTATTCTATTCTTCTATTTTCTATTATATTATATTAATTTCTATTCTATTGAAATGTATTCTTTCTATTCCATTCTATTCTATTGTTTTTTTCTATTTTATTCAATTCTATTCTATTATTTTCTATTATATTATATTAATTTCTATTCTATTGAAATGTATTCTTTCTATTCCATTCTATTCTATTGTTTTTTTCTATTTTATTCAATTCTATTCTATTATTTTCTATTATATTATATTCTTTTCTATTCTATTCAAATTGTATTCATTTTGTTTATGCTATTCGAAATGTAAAAGTTTGGAAGATGGATATATTCTTTCTATTCCATTCTATTCTATTGTTTTTTTTCCTTTTTTATTTTATTCTTTTCTCATCTATTCCATTCTATTCTATTCTTTTCTATTATATTATATTCTTTACTATTCTATTTAAATTTTAGTCATTTTGTTTATTCTATTCAAATTTAAAAGTTTGGAAGATGGATATATTCCTTCTATTCCACTCTATTCTATTGTTTTTCCTGTTTGTTCAGTGTTATTTATTCTATACTATTCCATTCTATTCTATTCTTTTATTTGCTATTATATTATATTCTTTTCTATTCTATTCAAATTTTATCCATTTTGTTTATGCTATTCAAAATTTAACAGTTTGGAAGATGGATATATTGTTTCTATTCCATTCTATTCTATTGTTTTTTTCTATTTTATTTTATTCTGTTCTATTCTATTCTCCACTATTCTAATCTATTCTATTCTTTTACTTTCTATTATATTTTATTCTTTTCTATTCTATTCAAATTTTATTCATTTTGTTTATGCTATTCAAAATTTAAAAGTTTGGAAGATGGATGTATTCTTTCTATTCCATTCTATTCTATTGTTTTTTTCTATTGTATTCTATTCTATTCTATTATTTTCTATTATATTATATTCTTTTCTATTCTATTCAAATTGTATTCATTTTGTTTATGCTATTCGAAATGTAAAAGTTTGGAAGATGGATATATTCCTTCTATTCCATTCTATTCTATTGTTTTTTTTTCTATTTTATTTTTTTCTTTTCTCATCTATTCCATTCTATTCTATTCTTTTATTTTCTATTATATTATATTCTTTACTATTCTATTTAAATTGTATTCATTTTGTTTATGCTATTCGAAATGTAAAAGTTTGGAAGATGGATATATTCCTTCTATTCCATTCTATTCTATTTTTTTTCTATTTTATTTTATTCTTTTCTCATCTATTCCATTCTATTCTATTCTTTTATTTTCTATTATATTATATTCTTTACTATTCTATTTAAATTTTATTCATTTTGTTTATTCTATTCAAATTTAAAAGTTTGGAAGATGGATGTATTCTTTCTATTCAATTCTATTCTATTGTTTTTTTTCTATTGTATTCTATTCTATTCTATTATTTTCTATTATATTATATTCTTTTCTATTCTATTCCAATTGTATTCATTTTGTTTATGCTATTCGAAATGTAAAAGTTTGAAAGATGGATATATTCCTTCTATTCCATTCTATTCTATTGTTTTTTTTTTCTATTTTATTTTATTCTTTTCTCATCTATTCCATTCTATTCTATTCTTTTATTTTCTATTATATTATATTCTTTACTATTCTATTTAAATTTTATTCATTTTGTTTATTCTATTCAAATTTAAAAGTTTGGAAGATGGATGTATTCTTTCTATTCCATTCTATTCTATTGTTTTTTTCTATTCTATTCTATTCTTTTATTTTCTATTATATTTTATTCTTTTCTATTTTATTCAAATTTTATTCATTTTGTTTATGCTATTCAAAATTTAAAAGTTTGGAAGATGGATGTATTCTTTCTATTCAATTCTATTCTATTGTTTTTTTCTATTTTATTCTATTCTATTCTTTTATTTTCTATTCTATTCTTTTCTATTCTATTCAAATTGTATTCATTTTGTTTATGCTATTCGAAATGTAAAAGTTTGGAAGATGGATATATTCTTTCTATTCCATTCTATTCTATTGTTTTTTTTTCTATTTTATTTTAATCTTTTCTCATCTATTCAATTCTATTCTATTCTTTTATTTTCTATTATATTATATTCTTTACTATTCTATTTAAATTTTATTCATTTTGTTTATTCTATTCAAATTTAAAGGCTTGGAAGATGGATATATTCTTTCTATTCCATTCTATTTTATTGTTTTTTTCTATTTTTTTATTCTATTCTATTCTCTTCTATTCCGTTCTATTCTCACCTTTTATTTTCTATTATATTATATTTGTTTCTATTCTATTTAAATTGTATTCATTTTGTTTATGCTATTCGAAATTTAAAAGTTTGGAAGATGGATATATTCTTTCTATTCCATTCTATTGTTTTTTTCTATTTTATTTTATTCTTTTCTATTCTTTTCTCATCTATTCCATTCTATTCTTCTATTTTCTATTATATTATATTAATTTCTATTCTATTGAAATTTATTCTATTCAAGATTCGAATTTCAGAAAATGGTTTTATTGTTATATTCTTTCTATTCTATTTTATTCTTTTCTATTCTAGTGTTTTTTTTCTGTTCTGTTCTATTCTTTTCTATTCTATTACAGTAATACCTTGGATTAGAAGATAAAAAGGTATACAAGCGTTTTGAAAGACGAGCAACGTTTTAAAAAAAATTTTGACTTGATATGCGAGCGCTGACTTGATATACAAGCGGTACAACCCATGTAGTAAAGCCGCTGGTGTATGCAGTACTGCATGTGGCCAGAGGTCCGGGGGCGCTGGTGGCTCCCAGCTCTTCATGGAGAACTCAGACGCTCAGAGACACTCGGAGACACTGCCAGCTGGGTGGGACGGGCGTAACGTGCACCCGGAAATGTCAATAGTTCCCGAGTGTCTCTGAGCGTCTCCCAGTTCTCCAGGAAGTGCTGGGAGCCACCAGCGCCCCCACACCTCTGGCCACATACAGTACTGCATACACCAACAGGGGTTGTGGAACGAATCATTACTTTTTATGGGGAAATTCGCTTTGATATACGAGTGCTTTGGATTACAAGCATGCTTCTTGATTGAATAATCCAAGATATTACCGTATTTTCTATTCTATTCTATTCTATTCTATTCTATTCTATTCTTTTCTATTCTATTCTTTTCTATTCTATTCTTTTCCATTCTGTTCCTTTATTTTCTATTTTACTCTCTTCGAAAATTTGAATTAGATTAGAAAACTATTTGAATTCGATTTGAAAACTATTTGAATTTGAATTTCTTCCGAAATTTTGTTTTTTATTATTTCGGACTCGTTTAAATCAGTTACTATTGTAATCTGTAAATTTCGGATACATCCAAATTTCCGATTAATGAAAAATTTGTCCGAATTTCAATTCAGAACTAAACGAACCGCACATGTCTAAAGGTGTCCCGCAAGCCGCACACCACTGCAAACCCTGTGTAGGAGAGTATGTAACAGCCTTAGCCCAGGCTCCCCATGATTAAGCTCCACAGACAGAGCGAAACGTGTTGGGGGCGTGGCCTGCTTGGAGCCTGGGCTAAGGCTGTTACATACTCTTCTACACAGGGTTTGCAGTGGTGTGCGGCTTGCGGGACACCTTTAGACATGTGCGGTTCGTTTAGTTCTGAATTGAAATTCGGACAAATTTTTCATTAATTGGAAATTTGGATGTATCCGAAATTTACAGATTACAATAGTAACTGATTTAAACGAGTCCGAAATAATAAAAAACAAAATTTCGGAGGAAATTCAAATTCAAATAGTTTTCAAATCGAATTCAAATAGTTTTCTAATCTAATTCAAATTTTCGAAGAGAGTAAAATAGAAAATAAAGGAACAGAATGGAAAAGAATAGAGTAGAATAGAATAGAAAATAAAATACAAGGAATATCTTGGATTATTCAATCAAGAAGCATGCTTGTAATCCAAAGCACTCGTATATCAAAGCGAATTTCCCCATAAAAAATAATGATTCATTCCACAACCCCTGTTGGTGTATGCAGTACTGTATGTGGCCAGAGGTGTGGGGGCGCTGGTGGCTCCCAGCACTTCCTGGAGAACTGGGAGACGCTCAGAGACACTCGGGAACTATTGACATTTCCGGGTGCACGTTACGCCCGTCCCACCCAGCTGGCAGTGTCTCCGAGTGTCTCTGAGCGTCTGAGTTCTGCATGAAGAGCTGGGAGCCACCAGCGCCCCCAGACCTCTGGCCACATGCAGTACTGCATACACCAGCGGCTTTACTACATGGGTTGTACCGCTTGTATATCAAGTCGGATACATCCAAATTTCAGATTAATGAAAAATTTGTCCGAATTTCAATTCAGAACTAAACGAACCGCACATGTCTAAAGGTGTCCCGCAAGCCGCACACCGCTGCAAACCCTGTGTAGGAGAGTATGTAACAGCCTCAGCCCAGGCTCCAAGCAGGCCACGCCCCCAACGTGTTTCGCTCTGTCTGTGGAGCTTAATCATGGGGAACCTGGACTGGGGCTATTACATACTCTCCTACACAGGGTTTGCAGCAATGTTTGGCTTTTGGGACACCCGTAGGCATGAGCAGGGGGTGTGCTTACTGTGCTTTGCTGATTCCCACTACTGCCCAGGCTTATCCCCTGTGTTGCACCCACCACCCACCAAAGTGCTGCTGGCTTCCCTTCTTTCCTCTCCTCTCCTACTACAAGGGATGTTTCAGCATGGAGAGTGGGGGAAGGGTCATGTACCGGTCCCTTCCTTTTCTAAATGAATACAGTGAACACACTCACTCACTGTGTTCATTCATAACTGAAGCATAGTAAACGGTGCTTCCTATGCTTCAGCTTGTGAATGAACAAGAAGCCGCTCAGCTCAGAGCACTTCCCATTCATTTACTGTCCTGTGCGGGTGAGACTGCAGAGAAAGGGATGTGTGTATTAGATTTGGGGTGTACACCCTAATGCAATAGGCTGCGCACACCTATGGTGACACCTTTCTCTTCATTACAAGTCCCAGCAGTCCCAGTGTCCAGATAGCAGCATGCAGTCAACACAGAACTACAAGTCCCAGCAGTCCCAGTGTCCAGATAGCAGCATGCAGTCAACGCAGAACTACAAGTCCCAGTAGTCACAGTGTCCAGATAGAATGAATTTCAATCCATGCATGGGCACTGTGGTTGTACATCAGCTGATCCACTGATCGCCTTCTGTACAATCATTTCTAAGTGTCATTTCTGTCTGCTGCCTCCTTCCTCTGCTATCAGCATGAATCACTTCTGACACATTTTCCTGACACCAAGAGAAATAGGTGACAGGGGAGGGGGGGGGGGGGTCCAGCACACAGCCTGTGATTGAAAACCTCAGCTCTGTTCCTGCATGCTGTGTGAAGGGGGATGTGTCCCTTCCCTCCAATCAGAGCTCTCCGCACTGAGCTCAGCAGAGTGTAACTTCAGCTCCCCCCCACTTTATTCTGACAACTCAGACAAGCTTTAAAAATTCTGGACTTTGAACGGATTTAGAGAAGAGACCACTGCAGATAAACAGGTACAACTTATGCAGAATGATTTGTTTTTATCTCTGTGTATCACCTGAGGCCAGTCACTTCACTGGGTGTATGTAAGGGTTTAGAACCATTTTAAAGTGGTTGTAATGTAATGTCACAAGGTTTTTTTACCCCCCCCCCCTCCCAATACTTACCTGAGCCCCTTTTTGATCCACTGATATCCAGGAGAGCCTTGCCTCTCTGGGGACTCGCACTCCTGATTAGCTTTTGGCAGCAGCGGGAGCCAATGGCCACAGCCAATGAGCACACCTCCCACCTTTTTAGAGATGGGAATGATGAGAGGGATACCTATTAGCAAAAGTATGCAGGCATACGACACACCCCCTGCCACACCCCCTTAAAGGAGAATTAACCCCCCAAAAAAGGTTAATTAAATCCAAAAGGGACAGTGATAGAGTTACTAAAGCGCTGAAGTGGAAAATAATATATAAATTATGTGAGAATGAATGAATGTCAAAATAATACAGCTGCAATCAATCAGTGACACCCCACACCTTGTATACAAATAAATAAATAAAGTGATGCGCTTGAATTATCCAATTGATATACTACATCTTGTGCTTGCAAAACATTTCTCAAATAAGTGGATACATTGTTTATAAAACTTATTTTATACCATGAGCAGTGAAACCTTTAGGCCCCTTTCACACTGGGGCGGTTTGCAGGCGTTATTGCGCTAAAAATAGCGCCTGCAAACCGCCCCTAAACAGCCTCCGCTGTTTGTTCAGTATGAAAGCCCGAGGGCTTTCACACTGAAGCGGTGCGCTGGCAGGAGAAGAAAAAATCTCCTGCAAGCCGCATCTTTGGAGCGGTGAAGGAGCGGTGTATTCACCGCTCCTTCACCGCTCCTGCCCATTGAAATCAATGGGACAGCGCGGCTATACCGCGATAATACCGCGGCCATAGCCGTGCTATACGAGGGGTTTTAACCCTTTTTCGTCCGCCAGCGGGGGGCTAAAACCGCACCGCTAGCGGCCGAATACCGTGGTAAAACAGCGCTAAAAATAGCGCTGTTTTACCGCCGATGCCCCCTACCGCCCCAGTGTGAAAGGGGCCTAAATAATTATAACTTAGAAACATATGAAAACATAATAATAAATGTGTTCTGAACCTTCATATAAGGTTCCCTTAATAGTAAAAAAACCCCGGGACCTTCTTCCAATAAATATTATTATTATACACCTGTGCTCATGTGAAAATGTGGTTAAAATTTGATACACCTCAAATAATGATTGTGATTAGTCCACTAATTAGAAGCAAAATGATACCTCCTCTTCGCTTCAAACCAGGGCTTTGTGAGTTGTGTTTGGATGGATTAGCGGTGTATAAGCTCGATCCCGTTCATCCGCCGGCATGGATCGGTTATTTTACAGATTCTAGTAGTCCTCCCCCATATGAAACACAAGATTGGGAAAAGATACCATTGCGCAAATATAAGCCAAAGTACATGTAAAACAAAAAAACAGGTATTTTCACTCACACGATCCCTTTCACATAGATCGCATTTCCAAATTTATGGTCAGTTACATTCAGCTCTGTGCTGCTGAAAAAGACTTGAAAAAGTCACGTGCCCAGTGACGATACGCGTGGGGAGAAGGAGCCTGTGACGCTCTCGGTAGTGTGCAGTCTGCGTGTGATTAAACCAGCAGCAGCACGGAGCTGACCATAAATTTGGAAATGCGATCTATGTTAAAGGGATCATGTGAGTGAAAATACCTGATTCTTTGTTTTACATGTACTTTGGCTTATATTTGCGCAATGGTATCTTTTCCCAATCTTGTGTTTCATATGGGGGAGGACTACTAGAAGCTGTAAAATAACCGATCCATGCCGGCGGATGAACGGGATTGAGCTTATCCACCGCTAATCCGTCCAAACACAACTCACAAAGCCCTGGTTTGAAGCGAAGAGGAGGTATCATTTTGCTTCTAATTAGTGGACTAATCCAGGGGCGTCGCTAGGGGGTGGCTTTTGGGGCTATAGCCCCGAATATGGGGCCAATAGCCAGGAGTCTCTGCTGGGGTCCCCAAGGGGGGGGGGGGGCTCTCTTGGGACCCTTATGTAAATGGGGGGCTCTCTGGGGACCCTGATGCAAGGGAGAGGCTCTCTGGGGACCCTGATTTTAAGGCAGAGGCTCTCTAGGGACCCAGATTTAAGGGGGAGGCTCTCTGGGGACTCTAATGTAAGGGGGGCTCTCTGGGAACCCTGATGTAAGTGGGGGGCCCTCTGGGTACCCTGATGAAAGGGGGAGGCTCTCTGAGGACTCTGATGTAAGGAGGAGGCTCTCTGGGGACCCTGATGTAAGGGGGAGGCTCTCTGGGGACCCTGATGTAAGGGGGGGCTCTGGGGACCCTGATGTAAGTGGGGGGCTCTCTGGGGATATATATACACATGCACATTTATTATTATATTTTCATATGTTTCTAAGTTATCATTATTTAAGGTTTCACTGCTCATGGTTTAAAATAAGTTTTATAAACAATGTATCCACTTATTTGAGAAATGTTTTGCAAGCACAAGATGTAGTATGATATCAATTGGATAATACGAGCGCATCACTTTATTTATTTATTTAAATCCACAAGGGACTTTTTTTTTTTTTTACCACTACTATTCCTTTATATTTGCTTTTGAAATTAAGAAATGCAGCAATTTAGGAATTGGATGAAAGGTTTATTACTGGGAAACACTTTTTGAAAGATAAAAAGTGCATTTTATATATGCAGTATCTCACAAAAGTGAGTACACCCCTCACATTTTTGTAAATATTTTCTTCTATCTTTTCATGTGACAACACTGAAGAAATGACACTTTGCTACAATGTAAAGTAGTGAGTGTACAGCTTGTATAACAGTGTAAATTTGCTGTCCCCTCAAAATAACTCAACACACAGCCATTAATGTCTAAACCACTGGCAACTAAAGTGAGTACACCCCTAAGAGAAAATGTCCAAATTGGGCCCAATTAGCGATTTTCCCTCCCTGGTGTCATGTGACTCGTTAGTGTTACAAGGTCTCAGGTGTGAATGTTGAGCAGGTGTGTTAAATTTGGTGTTATCGCTCTCACTCTCTCATACTGGTCACTGGAAGTTCAACATGGCACCTCATGGCAAAGAACTCCCTGAGGATCTGAAAAAAAGAATTGTTGCTCTACATAAAGATGGCCTAGGCTATAAGAAGATTGCCAAGACCCTGAAACTGAGCTGCAGCTCGGTGTCCAAGACCATACAGCGGTTTAACAGGACAGGTTCCACTTAGAACAGACCTCGCCATGGTCGGCCAAAGAAGTTGACTGCATGTGCTCAGCGTCATATCCAGAGGTTGTCTTTCGGAAATAGACGTATGAGTGCTGCCAGCATTGCTGCAGAGGTTGAAGGGGTGGGGGGGTCAGGCTGTCAGTGCTCAGACCATATGCCGCACACTGCATCAAATTGGTCTGCATGGCTGTCGTCCCAGAAGGAAGCCTCTTCTACAGTAAAGATAATTCGCATGAAAACGCACAAACAGTTTGCTGAAGACAAGTAGACTAAGGACATGGATTACTGGAACCATGTCCTGTGGTCTGAGACCAAGATAAACGTATTTGGTTCAGATGGTGTGAAGCGTGTGTAGCGGCAACCAGGTGAGGAGTACAAAGACAAGTGTGTCTTGCCTACAGCCAAGCATGGTGGTGGGAGTGTCATGGTCTGGGGCTGCATGAGTGCTGCCGGCACTGGGGAGCTACACTTCATTGAGGGAACCATGAATGCCAACATGTACTGTGACATACTGAAGCAGAGCATGATCCCCTCGCTTAGGAGACTGGGCCGCAGGGCAGTATTCCAACATAATGACCCCAAACACACCTCCAAGATGACCACTGCCTTGCTAAAGAAGCTGAGGGTAAAGGTGATCGACTGGCCAAGCATGTCTCCAGACCTAAACCCTATTGAGCATCTGTGGGACATCCTCAGACGGAAGGTGGAGGAGTGCAAGGTCTCTAACATCCACCAGCTTCGTGATGTCATCATGGAGGAGTGGAAGAGGACACCAGTGGCAACCTGTGAAGCTCTAGTGAACTCCATGCCTAAGAGGGTTAAGGCAGTGCTGGAAAATAATGGTGGCCACACAAAATATTGACACCTTGGGCCCAATTTGGACATTTTCAGGGATGTGCCCTTTGCCAAATATTCTGTGTTAAAAGGTGTCCTTCTCTCCCATCTCAGAAGGTTGGGAGGAATGGTTCTGTAGGAAGTAACAGTTGGCTTCCTCTTGCTTTGCTAGTTAGGTAGAGAGCTTATCATTCACACCATCCGCTGATTTCCCTCCACCCCCCAGCTCCATCCAAAGGCGCATTGGGATGCAAATTAGTCGGCGTGTGAAAAATGTGCCCATCGCTTGTGTTCTGGAGGGGAGAGGACAATGCGCCGTCCTGAGTCAGCAATAACACTAATAAGCTGGGTGATTTCAGGAGCTCTGTTATAGTAACATTCCATTATGCTTCAGTTATCTGGAAAAATGAGAGATCTGCTTTATAGAAGCAACAGTTTGTTTTCAGCAACTATTCAGAAACAATTGCAGTCACATCGGGGTCACTTCACAAAGGCTTTGCCACATGCTTTACGTGCTGTGCTGAGGGTTGGATCCGTCCTCTGTGCAAACCTTCCAACTCAGCTACGGAAGAGGGACACTCTTCAGCACAATGTATGCAGGCAAATAAAGCCTGGTACACACGATCGGATTGTTGGCCAGCAAAACCGTGGACTTTTGTCCGAAGAGCGTTGGCCCAAACTTGTCTTGCATACACACAGCCACACAATTGTTGGCCAACAATCACGAATGTAGTGACGTACTACGTTGTTTTTCAGCTCTTTAGCGCCACCCTTTGGGCTCCTTCTGCTAATTTCGTGTTTGGTAGAAGTTTGGTGTTGATTTGCGCTTTTCATTTTGCGCTTTCCATGTCGTGCTTTTCAGTTCATTTCTGAACGGCCGTTCGTCAACCAGACATGTTGCGGAATCGGAGGAGATAACATGTTATTTATTATTGGCCTTGGAGTTATTGCTTTGACATTATTTTTTTGGTTGAATAATGATTTGATTTTGTATATTTTCTATATTTTTGGATGCACAGAATGCACTTTTTGGTTAAATTCTATTGGCAGATAGCATATCTAATTTTATGTGTTTTCTTTTTTTAATGCACAATAAAAACATTTGTGTAGAATAATACTTGGCTATGTGTTTTACTTCAAATGACAGTTTGGGAGTCGGCAGTTATATTTAAAAAAAAAATACAATGTAAAATTAACAAGGGACACCAATATAGTTGTATCTTTAATCCTAAAAACTACGGGATAATGTTGTTGTGGTAACTTGCCCAAATAAAAAACAAAACAAAAAAAACATAATAATATTATTCTTGATATCACTAGAAAAAAAGCCTTTGAAAATTTGTTTGCAATAACTCCATCAGTATCACCAGCAAAGCAGCTTCATTATTATCCCATTAAAGAAGAAGAGAATTGTGCGCTGCATTTCGAGATTTCATAATTTGCCGCGTCACGAATGTTAATTCTACATTACGAACGCTACTTTACAAGACCGACCGCTTAAGGCTCCTCCTTGCTTCTGAGCATGCTGTTTGTACTTTGGACTTTTGTCCGACAGACTTGTGTACACACGATCGAAAAATCCGACAACAGACATTTGTCCGCGGAAAATTTTAAAACCTGCCATCCAACATTTGTCCGCGGAAAATCCGACAATTGTCCGATGGAGCGTACAAACGGTCGGATTTACTGACAACAGCCTGTCATCGAACATTTCCAGTCAAAAGGTGTGTACGAGGCTTAACTCACCTCTGCCACACCCGGGAACAATGAATGCAGAATAAATAATTGGTTAAGTCCACTAATACAGGCGGGAAGAATGCTTGTGACATTCATCCAATGAATGCTTCATAAGCAGACCCTCTTTATACTCAAGTGACTGTCCGTTACCTTGTAAAGGATGAGAGTTAACCACCAATTCCTCCAGTATATACACATTCTACATGTCCTGGAAATAAACACACTATTGCTGGAACCATGATTGTTTAACGATAACAAAGGTCTGCACATAATATACACTATATTGTCAAAAGTATTGGGACACCTGCCTTTACACGCACATGAACTTTAATGGCATCCCAGTCTGAGGCTCGATGCACATCCATGCATGTTGCTTTTGAGCGTTTCTGCAGTGCTTTTTGCGTTGCTTGCCGCGTTTTTGGACACGCGATTTTGCCGCGATATGCGTTTTGCGTTTTTTTTTTTACACTGTATATAGCTGGTTGCTAAGGAGGCTCTGCGCCCCCCATTCCAAAGCACCTTGCCCCCATGTTGATGGGGACAAGGGCCTCTTCCCAAAAACCCAAAAACCAAAAACCCTTGCCGGTGGTTGTCAGCGTCTGCGGGCGGGGGGCTTATCGGAATCTGGAAACCCCCTTTAACAAGGGGGCCCCCAGATCCCGGCCCCCTCATGTGAATGAGAATGGGGTACATTGTACCCCTACCCATTCACTTAAAAAAAGTAGTGTAGTGTTAAAAAATACAGTAGACAGTTTTTGTCAAGTCTTTTATTAAAAATCTTCTTCCGCTCTTCTTCTGTCTTCTTTGTCCGGTGTTCTTCTTCCTCTCCCGCCGCTCCAGCTGATGACCCTCCTCCGATGCTGCGTCCTGCTGATCTGTCAGCGCCGATGTCCTGCATTTTTATTAAATAACGGTGGGGGCGTGGCAATCGGCCTACGTCATAAGGAGGCCACGCCCCCTTGTGACGTCACTGCCTGGGCATGATGGGTCCGTGACGTCATAAGGGGGCGTGGTCTCCGGATGATGTAATCCGTTTGCCACGCCCCCATCGTTATTTAAGAAATGCAGGACATCGGCGCCGACAGATCAGCAGGACGCAGCATCGGTATGGATTTTGGGGGAACCCCCACGCCCTTTTTAAAAAAAATTTTGGTGTGTGGGGGTCCCTTCCGAATCCATACTAGACCCAAAGGCCTGGTATTGACTTGGGGGGGACCCCATGCTGTTTTTTTTCACGATTTCTTTTTTAGCCGGAATTTTTTTTTTTTTACATTAAGCTGGAAGCCAGCTGACAGCTGATGACTCATCGGTCATTCCCCTCCCCCTCCTTAGCAACCAGCCATATACAGTGTAAAAAAAAGAGATTAAAAAAAACGCAAATCGCAGCAAAATCGCGGTAAAAAGGCATTACTTGCGTTTTAGATGCGGGTCCATTGAATTCTATTACATGCAAAACGCTGCATTTTGCGGGGAAAAAAGTCACCGACCCTTTCCAAAAACGCAGAGGCACAAAAATGCATTGATGTGAACATGTTCCATAGGAACCCATGTTAAAAAATTTCCCTGCATTTCTGCAAAATGCATCAAAAAACGCATTATTGTGAATCGAGCCTAAAGCCTGGTACACACGATCTGATTGTTGGCCAACAAAGCTCCAGACTTTTGTCCGAAGGGTGTGTGCCGGGAACTTGTCTTGCATACAAATGGTACACAATTGTCAGCCAACAAACACGAACGTAGTGACGTACTACGAGGAATTTCAGCTCTTGAGCGCCACTCTTTGGGCACCTTCTGCTAATGTCGTGTTTGGGGAGCATTGATTCCGAGCATGCGTGTTTGTACTTTCAACTTTTGTGTGACGGACTTGTGTACAGAAGATAGGAAAATCTGACAACAGACTGCTGTCCACCGAAAATTTACTAGCCTGCCACCCAACATTTGTTGGCGGAAAGTTGGACAACAGTTGTCTGATGGAGCGTACCAACGATCGGATTTTAGGCCAACAGTCTGTCATCACACAATTCCCTGCCGAAAAGCCAATCGTGTGCACGAGGCTTTAGCTTGTAGGGTTCAATATTGAGTTGGCCCTCCCTTTGCAGCTATAACAGTTTCAACTCTTCTGGGAAGGCCGTCCACAAGGTTTAGGAGTGTGTCTATGGGAATGTTTGACCAATCTTCTAGAACTGCATTTTTGAGGTCAGTTACTGATGTTGGATGAGAAGGGCTGGCTCACAGTCTCTGCTCTAATTCATCCCAAAGGTGTTCTATCAGGTGAAATCAGGACTCTGTGCAGGGCAGTCAAGTTCCTCCACCCCAGACTCGTGAGTCCATGTCTTGCTTTGTGCACTGGTCCAACTCATTTGGTGGAGGGGGGATTATAATGCGGGCTTGTTTTTCAGGGGTTGGGCTTGGCCCCTTAGTTCCAGTGAAGGGAACTCTTAAGGTGTCAGAATACTAAGACATTTTGGACAATTTCATACTCCCAACTTTGTGGGAACAGTTTGGTGATGACCCTTTCCTCTTCTAACATGACTGAGCACCAGTGCACAAAGCAAGGTCCATAAAGAGATGGATGAGCGAGTTTGGGGTGGAGGAACTTGACTGTCCTGCACAGGGTCCTGACCTCAACCCAATAGAACATCTTTGGGATGAATTAGAGGGAAGACTGCACCACATCAGTGCCTGACCTCACAAATGCGCTTCTGGAAGAATGGTCAAACATTCCCATAGACACACTCCTAAACCTTGTGGATGGCCTTCCCTAAAGAGGTGAAGCTGTTATAGCTGCAAAGGGTGGGCCAACTCAATATTGAACCCTACGGACTAAGACTGGGATGCCATTAAAGTTCATGTGCGTGTAAAGGCAGGCGTCCCAATACTTTTGACAATATAGCGTATCGATTCTGAAGGTGCTTTAAAACGTATCTAAATGTATCCAGGAGTTAGAGGAAAAGTAGGGCTAAAGTATCAGACCAGGGCAGATACAGCCGACAGCAGGCTAAAGTCTGCTGTCTTGTTGGCTGATGGCACTCAGCCAGTTCAGACTCCGGAGGGATCCCAACAATAATGTCGGGATCCACCCAGATGCCTGACCGGCAGCTGGTTCAGCCTCTTAACAGCCATTGAGAGTTTGAGGCAGACTGGGGGTGATCTGTACTAGGGGAAAGCTGTATGGGGGGGAGTGGGGGGTCTGTACTGGGGGTGGAGATCTGTACTGAGGGGAGCTATACATTGGGGGGTTGAGGGTCTGTACTGGGAAGAGCAATACTAAAGGAAACTATTTGTACTGGTGGGAGGGAGGGGCTGTACTTGGGGAAATTGTACTAAGGGAAGGGGATCTGTACTACAGGAGAGCTGTACCTGTACTGGGGAAGGGGGGATGGTACCGGGGGGGAGGGGAACATCGGTACTGGTTCTGCACTCCAGACCCTGTCCCTCTGCACTTCTGAGCCCAGATCTATATACACTGTATGTATTTCTTACTCCTGAACACTGCACTCTTTATGTTATACAAATGCTGGTTCCTCAGTTATCAGTGATTATGTTAATTAAGTTCTTCTTTAAATTAGGCTGTGCACAGAAAAGCATACAGTGGCTTGCGAAAGTATTCGGCCCCCTTGAACTTTTCAACCTTTTGCCACATTTCAGGCTTCAAACATAAAGATATAACATTTTTATTTTTTGTGAAGAATCACCAACAAGTGGGACACAATTGTGAAGTGGAACGAAATCTTTTGGATTTTTGAAACTTTTTTAACTAATAAAAAAATGAAAAGTGGGGCGTGCAAAATTATTCGGCCCCCTTGCGTTAATACTTTGTAGAGCCACCTTTTGCTGCGATTACAGCTGCAAGTCGCTTGGGGTATGTCTCTATCAGTTTTGCACATCGAGAGACTGAAATTCTTGCCCATTCTTCCTTGCAAAACAGCTCGAGCTCAGTGAGGTTGGATGGAGAGCGTTTGTGAACAGCAGTTTTCTGCTCTTTCCACAGATTCTCGATTGGATTCAGGTCTGGACTTTGACTTGGCCATTCTAACACCTGGATACGTTTATTTGTGAACCATTCCTTTGTAGATTTTGCTGAATGTTTGGGATCATTGTCTTGTTGGAAGATAAATCTCCGTCCCAGTTTCAGGTCTTTTGCAGACTCCAACAGGTTTTCATCCAGAATGGTCCTGTATTTGGCTGCATCCATCTTCCCCTCAATTTTAACCATCTTCCCTGTCCCTGCTGAAGAAAAGCAGGCCCAAACCATGATGCTGCCACCACCATGTTTCACAGTGGGGATGGTGTGTTGAGTGTGATGAGCTGTGTTGCTTTTACGCCAAACATATCGTTTTGCATTGTGGCCAAAATTCGATTTTGGTTTCATCGGACCAGAGCACCTTCTTCCACATGTTTGGTGTGTCTCCCAGGTGGCTTGTGGCAAACTTTAGACGAGACTTTTTATGGATATCTTTGAGAAATGGCTTTCTTCTTGCCACTCTTCCATAAAGGGCAGATTTGTGCAGTGTACGACTGATTGTTGTCCTATGGACAGACTCTCCCACCTCAGCTGTAGTTCTCTGCAGTTCATCCAGAGTGATCATGGGCCTCTTGGCTGCATCTCTGATCAGTCTTCTCCTTGTCTGAGCTGAAAGTTTAGAGGGACAGCCAGGTCTTGGTAGATTTGCAGTGGTCTGATACTCCTTCCATTTCAAAATGATCGCTTGCACAGTGCTCCCTGGGATGTTTAAAGCTTGGGAAATCTTTTTGTATCCAAATCCAGCTTTAAACTTCTCCACAACAGTATTACGGACCTGCCTGGTGTGTTCCTTGGTCTTCATGATGCTCTCTGCGCTTTCAACAGAACCCTGAGACTATCACAGAGCAGGTGCATTTATACAGAGACTTGATTACACACAGGTGGATTCTATTTATCACCATCAGTCATTTAGGACAACATTGGATCATTCAGAGATCCTCGCTGAACTTCTGGAGTGAGTTTGCTGCACTGAAAGTAAAGGGGCTGAATAATTTTGCACGCACCACTTTTCAGTTTTTTATTTGCTAAAAAAGTTTAAAATATCCAATAGATTTCGTTCCACTTCACAATTGTGTCCCACTTGTTGGTGATTCTTCACAAAATATTAAAATTTTATATCTTTATGTTTGAAGCCTGAAATGTGGCAAAATGTTGAAAAGTTCAAGGGGGCCGAATACTTTCGCAAGCCACTGTATATAATGGGGGAGTTTATTTATTTATTTATTTTTACAAACTATTGTGCTAAGCTTTTTTGTGTCTTTTAGACCTTTGCTTGTGTCACAGTAATTAAAGAATATTATATGGGTACAAAGGCTGTTGCAAATGTTATCATGTACACAGTGGGGGAGATTTGCTAAAATGGTAGCACGCATGCATGGTAGCCAATCAGCTTCTAACTCCAGCTTGTTCAATTAAACTTTGGCAATAAAACATTGAAGCTGATTGGTTTCTGTGCAGAGCTGCACTCTATATTTTTTGTGCTCCAATTTTAGTAAATCCCCCCTCCCAGTGAGTAGGCTCAAATTTTAAGCCCATCCCACTGCTAGTGCAATTTTGCCACACCCACAATTCACCCACAGAACACCATCTATTTTTTTTATTGAATACAAGGCATTCTTTAAAGTGGAGTTCCACCCACTTTTACAACTCTTCAGCATCCCTCACTAAACTGTGCACTGTAAACGAATTGGATATTTTTTTTTTTTTCTCAGCACCTACTGTATATCTGCTGTATTCATTTTTCACTTCCTCCTCCCTGGCCGTGGCCCATCGCATCATTTCCTGTTTGCAATGCCTTCTGGGAAGGGGCGGCAACTTCCTCTGACACTGCCGTTGCTATGGAAACCTGACCTGAAACCTATTACATTGCTTGTGCTGCACTGAGCATGTGCGAGATCTGCAAGGATGAGATCCAGGAAGAAATACAGTCTGGCTTCAGATGCCCACACTTAAGATGGCCACGGCCTGCTGTAAGTTTATAAAATAACAAACTACTGATATAAACTAACAAAACAGACCTTAGTTTACAGACTAACATTACTAGAATACATTAAGCTTGTGTATTATAGGGTATTTTTATTTCAAGAGTATAATTTCGGCTGGAACACCACTTTAATTGGACAAGGTGGAGAATAGGGATGGTGACAACATACAGTGCATCTGGAAAGTATTCACAGTGCTTCACTTTTTCCACATTTTGTTATGTTACAGCCTTATTCCAAAATGGATTAAATTCATTATTTTCCTCAAAATTCTACAAACAATGCCCCATAATGACAACGTGAAAGAAGTTTGTTTAAAATCTTTGCAAATGTATTAAAAATAAAAAACGAAAAAAATCGCATGTACATAAGTATTCACAGCCTTTGCTCAATACTTTGTTGAAGCCCCTTTGGCACCAATTACAGCCTCAAGTCTTTTTGAGTATGATGCTACAAGCTTGGCACACCTATTTTTGGGCAGTTTCTCCCATTCTTTGCAGGACCTCTCAAGGTCCATCAGGTTGGATGGGGAGCGTCGGTGCACAGCCATTTTCAAATCTCTCCAGAGATGTTCAGGTTCAGGTCTGGGCTCTGGCTGGGCCACTCAAGGACATTCACAGAATTGTCCTGTAACCACTCCTTTGTTTTCTTTACTGTGTGCTTAGGGTCGTTGTCCTGTTGGAAGATGAACCTTCACCCCAGTCTGAGGTCCAGAATGCACTGGAGCAGGTTTTCATCAAGGATGTCTCTGTACATTGCTGCATTCAGCTTTCCCTCAATCCTGACTAGTCTCCCAGTTCCTGCTGCTGAAAAACATCCTCACGGCATGATGCTGCCACCACCATGCTTCACTGGGAGGATGATACTGGCCAGGTGATGAGCGGTGCCTGGTTTCCTCCAGACATGACGCTTGTCATTCAGGCCAAAGAGTTCAATCTTTGTTTCATCAGACCAGAGAATTTTGTTTCTCATGGTCGGAGAGTCCTTCAAGTGCCTTTTGGTAAACTCCAGGCCACAAGAATGTGCCTTTTACTGAGGAGTGGCTTCCGTCTGGCCACTATACCATACAGGACTGATTGGTGGAGTGCTGAAGAGATGGTTGTTCTTCTGGAAGGTTCTCCTCTCTCCACAGAGAAACACTGGAGCTCTGTCAGAGTGACCATCGGGTTCTTGGTCACCTCCCTGACTAAGGCCCTTCTCCCCCGATCGCTCAGTTTGGCCGGGCAGCCCGCTCTAGGAAGAGTCCTGATGGTTCCAAACTTCTTCCATTTATGGATGATGGAGCCCACTGTGCTCATTGGGACCTTCAGAAATGTTTCTGTACCCTTCCTCAGATCTGTGCCTCCATAAAATCCTGTCTCTGAGGTCTACAGACAATTCCTTGGACTTCATGGCTTGGTTTGTGCTCTGATATGCACTGTTAACTGTGGACCTTATATACACAGGCGTGTGCCTTTCCAAATCATGTCCAATCACCAAAATTTACCACAGGTGGGCTCCAATCAATTTGAAGAAACATCTCAAGGATGGTCAGTGGAAACAGGAGGCAATACTTATGTACATGGGATTTTTTCTTTTATTTATAATAAGTTTGCAAAGATTTAAAACAAACTTCTTTCACGTTGTCATTATAGGGTATTGTTTGTAGAATTTTGAGGAAAATAATGAATTTAATCTATTTTGGAATAAGGCTGTAACATGATAAAATGTGGAAAAAGTGAAGCGCTGTGAATACTTTCCAGGTACACTGTAAACTCCACCTTGTTCTATCAGAGAAAGGCTTGTATTACTTGAAAAAAAAATACAAGGGGTTCGGTAAACTGTATCAGTTTCCATCGAGCGGCCCCCCAAGGTCAGTGTGCAGTGGGGTAGTCACTCGGCACACAGGACCGTGGAAGATCACGGCTAACACTGTAGCAACCCCAAAAACATAGCCGGAGTTTATCTTTATTGGGGTATCAACCCCCTTCAGAGGAAACATACTTTTGTAGGATTTGAGCACACTCCTTTTTATCATCCCACAGCACAGAGCTTGGCAGATCAGTCAACTCCTGGCTCATGTGTCCATAATAGCAACTTTTTGGAAGTTGTTTTTCATGTAGGTGCCTAAGAAGGACTCCAGGTGGCACTGGAGGGACACAACATACAAAAAAAAGTGTGATTTGACACTTTACTGTAAGTTGCCGGACATTTCAGATTTTATTTTACCTGATTTATGTACCCCAATGTTTTCCATATTACACAATTTTCATGAACTGTTTTATGTAGAAGATTTTTTAATATAATACATGAACAAGAATGTCATCGTTTCAGCAGGTTTTCAAGTTAGAAGATTGCCAAGTCTCTTTATGAGAAGTTTCTAATAGAAGTGGTCATATGATGAAATGTGTCATACACAGATATTTTTTTTTTCCACTAAAAATGTAATGCTAAAAGACACTGCATTCTTTCCCATTTAGGGCGAGGTGACAGTCGGGTATAAATATGAATCATGGGGGCAGGGCCTGAACAAGGGGTGGGCAGGAAGGAAGGCTGCCCTGGGCACTGTGGCATCATGTGAGGTGAGGGAGGGGCTGTCCTGGGCACTGTGGCATCATGTGAGGTGAGGGAGGGGCTGTCCTGGGCACTGTGGCATCATGTGAGGTGAGGGAGGGGCTGTCCTGGGCACTGTGGCATCATGTGAGGTGAGGGAGGGGCTGTCCTGGGTACTGTGGCATCATGTGTGGTGAGGGAGGGGCTGTCCTAGGCACTGTGACATCATGTGAGGTGAGAGAGAAGCTGTCCTGGGCACTGTGGCATCATGTGAGGTGAGGGAGGGGCTGTCCTAGGCACTGTGACATCATGTGAGGTATGGGAGGGGCTGTCCTGGCCACTGTGACATCATGTGAGGTGAGGGAGGGGCTGTCCTGGGCACTGTGGCATCATGTGAGGTGAGGGAGGGGCTGTCCTAGGCACTGTGGCATCATGTGAGGTGAGGGAGGGGCTGTCCTGGCCACTGTGACATCATGTGAGGTGAGGGAGGGGCTGTCCTGGCCACTGTGACATCATGTGAGGTGAGGGAGGGGCTGTCCTGGGCACTGTGTCATCATGTGAGATGAGGGAGGGGCTGTCCTAGACACTGTGACATCATGTGAGATGAGGGAGGGGCTGTCCTAGACACTGTGACATCATGTGAGGTGAAGAGGGGCTGAGCTAGGCACTGTGGCATCATGTGAGGTGAGCGAGGGGCTGTCCTAGGCACTGTGGCATCATGTGAGGTGAGGGAGGGGCTGCGCTAGGCACTGTGGCATCATGTGAGGCGAGGGAGGGGCACTGGTTAGATGGTGGGGAGGGGATTTGTGTTGATTTGGAATTTATGCTTAGCGGGTAAATATGCAAATTCGTGTTAAATTTTTTTTTTGGGGGGTGATTTTTGCTGACACATAATGCTCATACATCTTGGGGGCGCAGTTTGGCATGTTTGCCCGGGGCTCCAGATGACCGTGTGCTGGAACTGCATGGGGGCTTTTGATGGTGCCCCCCAACTAACACTTTCTGTAGTACCTGCCAGGTTCAATACATGTAATCGATCTTAACCAGTTGCCAACTGCCCCATAGCAGATTTACAGGGTGGCCGCTCAGAATCACATATATATTTACATGATTCTGCACTTCCTGGTAGAGGGCCTGGAAGAATTTACCCCCTTCCTGACCAGAGCACTTTTTGCGATTCGGCTCTGTGTCGATTTAACTGACAATTGCGCGATCGTGCGACGGTGTACCCAAACAAAATTGACGTCCTTTTTTCCCCACAAATAGAGCTTTCTTTTGGTGGTATTTGATCACCTCTGCGCTTTTTCTTTTTTGCGCTATAAACAAAGAAAGAGCGACAATTTTGAAAAAAACTCAATATTTTTACTTTTGCTATAATAAATATTCCCCAAATATATATATAACAAAACTATTTTTTCTCAGTTTAGGCCGATATGTATTCTTCTACATATTTTTGGTAAAAAAAAAATCGCAATAAGCGTCTATTGATTGGTTTGCGCAAAATTTATAGCGTCTACAAAATAGGGGATAGTTTTATGACATTTTTATTTATTTATTTTTTTTATTAGTAATGGCGGCAATCTACAATTTTTATCGGGACTGCGACATTGTGGTGGACAGATCCGACACATTTGACACTATTTTGGGACCATTGTCATTTATACAGCGATCAGTGCTATAAAAATGCACTGATTACCGTAAATGACACCGGCAGTTAAGGGGTTAACCACTAGGGGGTGGTGAAGGGGTTAAGTGTGTCCTGGGGAGTGATTCTAACTTGGGGGGGATGGGCTACAACACACATGACAGTGATCACCGCTCCCGATGACAGAGAGCAGTGATCTCTGTCCTGTCACTAGGCAGAACGGGGAAATGCTTTGTTTAAAAAAGCATCTCCCCATTCAACCTCTCCGTGACACAATCGCGGGCACCCGGCGGACATCGAGTCCGCGGGACCTGTGTTCACGGAGACCACGGCTGGCGTGCGCGTGAGCCCACAGCATCGCTTCTTAAAGGGGACGTACCTGTACACCCTTTTGTCCACCAGTGCCATCCTGCTGACGTAAATCGGCGTGCGCTGGTCGGCAAGCGGTTGAAGTGAAACCACACTGCATCTGAGCACCAAAAATCTAAAATGCTATTTAATTCATTGTTAATATTTAAAGCAAACCCCCCAATCCATCCATGTCTCCGTGCTTTATTTTGCTGAGAAATCACTTTGAAAAACACCCCCCTAGCAGTTATGGCCGTGGCCATCTCGAGTAAGGGCAGATGATTCAGATAGCAGTTACTTCCTGGAATCCATCTGCCCTTAGCTCAGGCATGCAGGCGGGATGGTGGGCTTAGCTGGCAAACCCCTCCTTCCCTCCTGAAGGCTCTTGGGATGTATGACATCATTTGCGTAGGCCCGGAAACCAGGAAGTAACTGAAGAAATGTAAAAAAAAAGTTAAAACAATTAAATATGATATACTTTCCTATCTAGTTACTAATGCTAGCAGCAATAATTCAAAATAGTCAGTGTTGATTGAAAGCGTGAAGCTCCACTTAATATAATATGTATATAGAAGACTCTTGCCTTTGAGGCAGCCGGTCTGTGCGCGGCGAAAGCAGTCATCTGGCGTCCACCTCCTCTCCCTGCCCCATTGGTGATCCGTTGGTGTATGGCTACGTACATTCAAGAGGCGCATTCTCCTGCATGAGAACTCTGGTCCTTTGAGCTACTGGATTGATAATTAACAAAAACCTACATGCATAGTTTTACAAGCACAGCTATTGACTCTGTGACCCGTGGGTCTTGTCCAAATACTCTGAGGTCACTCTTCCAAGGTAGCCAATGGAATGGTTTACTTGAATGTCCACTGATGTGCGAGGGAGGTTATGTTCACAGAATCCATCTTGGAACCATACAAACCTTAGCTCTAGACCAGTGGTTCTCAACTCCTGTCCTCGGGACCCGCTAACAGGCCAGATTTGAAGTATTACCTTGGGGGAGATGCAGACTAGAATACTGCAATCACTGAGCAGCAAATGATATCACCTGTGATGTATTTCAGTTATCTTACAAACCTGGCCTGTTAGGCCCCTTTCACACGATCGGACCGTTCAGGTCCGCCTGTCAGTTTTGACGGCGGACCTGAACGGGCGCTCCATGTTAGCCTATGGAGCGACGGATGTCAGCGGAGACATGTCCACTGACATCCGACCCGGTCCGATCCGCTAAAAGCAGACGGATGGCCCTACGTCCAGGTCCGTCGCTTGCGGATCGGATCGGGTGAGATCTGATGAAAACGGACATCCTGTCCGTTTTCATCTGATCTTTCCATGGGCGGCAGCGGCGTCTGACAAGCCCCTTCCCCGCTCAGTGAGCAGAGAGGGGCCTGTCATCCGCCGGCTCAGCGGAGATCAACGGAGAGATCTCCCGCTGAGCCGGCGGACCGAGTCGGGCTCCGTGGAAACGGAGTCCGCCTCGTGTGAACGAGGCATTAGCGGGTCCCGAGGACAGGGGTTGAGAACCACTGCTCTAGACAGTTATTGACTTTGTTTTGGTGAACACTCATCCTCCTCTGGACCATGCAATGTCATTTCTCCCTTACCATTATGGGAGGTTTCACAATATGAGCCAACCAGGAATCTATGTCCTCCATTTGTTTGTGTACCTGGCACCTTGGAGAATTGATACTTATGATACTTACCATCATCTTTCACAAGAATATCACCATTGAATGGCTACTGGCTTGTTTTTCCTTTTGCCTCACAAAATATTGAACTCTCTGTCTCCGTAGTTCCATTTATCCACCACGCATGAGATCACCATTATCATTTTTGATCTTTTTGAATTTTTGGATTATATACATTTTTGTCTGCTAAATCAATATATAATGTTACCTGTTAGGGGCTTATTGAGTATGAATGTAGTGAGAGAGGTGGATGCATGTTTTTAGGTGTGTATGATGTGGGTTTGGTACCATTTTACTGCATTATACAATTTGCATATATCCATTTTTGTTATATTTTTTGATTAATACAATGTGAATTTATTACAGTCTAGTGGGTAACATTATATATTCTATGCAGTTCTTTGGTGGTTGAGTTGAAAACAGGTTTATTAACTCAGCTTTTTCTTCTTATATAGAAGACTTGTATAGCAGGATATCTGTGCTAAACCCAATAACTAAACAAAACTGTGTATATATACATAAATAAATCAAATACACGTGTACAGAAAAAAAAGGTGCTGCATCTAAAAAACCAAAATAGTATATTAGGCCTCTTTCACACTGAGGCGGTTTGCAGGCGTTATTGCGCTAAAAATAGCGCCTGCAAACCGCCCCTAAACAGCCTCCGCTGTTTTTTCAGTGTGATAGCCCGAGGGCTTTCACACTGAAGCAGTGCGCTGGCAGGACGGTGAAAAAAGTCCTGCAAACCGCTTCTTTGGAGCGGTGAAGGAGCGGTGTATTCACCGCTCCTAAACCGCAACTGCCCATTGAAATCAATGGGACAGCGCGGCTATACCGCGGCTATAGCCGCGCTGTACGAGGGATTTTAACCCTTTTTCGGCCGCCAGCAGGGATTAAAACCACACCGCTTGCGGCCGAATACCGCTGCAAGAACGACGGTACAGCAGCACTAAAAATAGCGCTGTTGTACCGCCGACGCCCCCACCGCCCCAGTGTGAAAGGGACCTAAAGATGCGCAATCCCAAAAACTCAAACAAAGAAGCACATAGGAGTGCCAGCATGCGCTCAAATAAACTAATGAGCTCACAAAAGGTGCAAATATGCAATTTACAGATATAAAAAGCTTTGTATTGTGAAACGCGTCGGCCAGAGTTACAGATCTTGACGTCACTGCGCACCAGTGGGCTGGCATGTGCCGCGGCTGGTTCCAAATACATTGAATACCGTTTTGTTTGGATGTCAGTGCCTACGATTTTTTAAGAATAAATACTTTTTTAATTGAAGTACTGCACCATGAAGCCTCTTCTTTACATTCTATAAACACATCCTGTGGAGGAATCTATGGCACTAGAAGGCTCTGAGAGGAGTGTATTAAGCAGAGTAAAGACCGATACAGGAGGAGGGATCCCACGGTTGGAGAAGCCGGTGGATACAACGCTCGTCTACAAGTGATCCTTCCTGTGTGAGCCTTTCCGATCTCTATCATTTGAGATCCCTCACATCTGGTAAACGACACTGTTTTTACTTTGTTTGATGAACAGAAAAAACAATTGTCTTTCTGAGAAGTTTGTCCTGATTGTTCGCATGGTTTCTTTGCACTTCATGGACTAAACATTCACATTTTTTTATATCTGTAAATTGCATATTGGCACCTTTTTTGAGCTCATTAGTTTATCTGAGCGCATGCTGGCACTCCTATGTGCTTCTTTGTTTGAGTTTTTGGGATTGCGCATCTTTATTGGCTTTATAGAAGACTTGACAGGCTCTCTAAAGCCTCGTACACATGATCAGATTTTCGGGCGACCGTTCGTCAGTTTTTTGTTGCATGCTATTCTCAGGTCGAAAGCGAAGAGGTTACTCACCATACGAAATTTCTCGCACGACAGAATAGAACTTCAGAAGTGACGTAATGTGTTGACGACTAGTTTTGTATGTATTCTCTTATTTCTTAACATGCGTAGTCTTGCTCTTACTTAATTAAATCGGACATTGCGTTCACGTACGACAAAAAATTTATAGTCTGTACATCCAGCTTTTGTCTGACGAAAAACCAGAACCGGCTGTCGAAAGCACCATACTAACGATCCGAAGAACAGCAGATCATTCGTCGGATGAAATTTTACTTCCGATTTTCGTATCAGGTGTACGGGCCTTTGGGCTTCTTTTACACTAGTGGTACTGCTTGGCCGACAGGTTTTCAGGAGGTGCTACTCCTGCCTCCTGAATGCCTATTTTATGTTTTATTTCTTTACTTTTACTTTTAAATTGCGGAATGGCAATTTTGCATTGCGGGACCACACCGCAACTGTAAACTGAGCTATTGGCTAGCAGCTGTAGTGCAGCCCCACTGAACTCAATGGACGAGTGTGAGAGATGGTGCCGCCTACCAAACTCTGACACAAGCCTGTAGTTAGGGACTAGGAATGTTAGAAAAAGACCGCACTTAATGTTGAACTGTTCTCTTGTGTTCCTCATAATGCTGCACTATTCCAGTAAAGCTTTTGAAACGAATCCATGTCTGGTCTGAAGTTACCTAAAGGGGTGCATGGTGGTAATGTCATATAGAAGAACAGGGCTGTAACGCACGCACGGGGTGAAGTGGTGCAGAACGGAAACGTTTGTTTCCTTTTGTTTCAGATAGATTCACAGGGGTTGATTTACTAAAGGCAAATAGACTGTGCACTTTGAAAAGTGCAGTTGCTTCAGAGCTTAGTAAATGAGCAGAAGCTCTGCTGACTTCCATCATCCAATCATGTGCAAGCAAAAATGCACTTTTTTTTTTTTTTTCTTTGCACATGGTTAGTTATTCTAAAGTGAAGCTTTGCCTAATTTACTAAGCTCTGGAGCAACTGCACTAGCAGAGGGAAACTGCATTTTGCAAAGTGCACAGTCTATTTGCCTTTAGTAAATCAAACCCATTATGTTCCTATTTTCGTTTTATTGATTCGTTTTGGAATTTGTTTAGGTTAGTTTAATTTCATTTTGTTTATTAATCAATGAATTCCAAATTTTCAAAACCATTTGAATATACCATACCAGGCTAAATGCCCTCAACATGAAGGGGTGCTTTGGGGCAGGGGGGACTCTGGTTGTGGGGGTCTTCAGGAGGGGGGCTTATTGGAATCTGGAAGCCCCCTTTAACAACGGGGCCCCCAGATCCTGCCCCCCCTCTATGTGAATGAGTATGGGGTACATAGTACCCCTACCTATTCACCAAAAAAGTGTGTAAAGTGAATAAAGACAGGACACAAGTTTTTCACAATTCCTTTATTAAAAAATAAAAAACAGTGTCCCCTGATGTAGATCCATCCTCAATCACACCGCCTGCTGGACCTAAAAAAAGAAAAAAAAAACCTTTGGCCTCGTCGAAGGCTCCCCGCCGACTGACTGCTCCTCCATCTGACAATAAATAGGTAAGGGGCTTGGTCACCCGATGACATCAGCAGATGACCACGCCCCTTGTGACATTACCGACTGGGGCATGCTTGGTCGAGGAGGTCACAAGGGGGCGGGGTCGCCCACTGATGTCATTGGGTGACTCTGCCCCTTATCTATTTAAGAAATGTCCGACTGAGGAGCAGGCAGTCGGCAGGAAGCCTTTGACGAGGCCGGAGGTTTTTTTCTTCTTTTTTCGGGTCCGGCATGACAATGGATCTACATTGGAGGACATTGTTTTAATTTTTTTAAATAAAGGAATTATCAAAAACTCGTGCACTGTCTTTTACTTTTTACACTTTTTTTGGTGAATGGGTATGGGTACTAAGTATCCCATACTTATTCACATAGGGGGCAGCATCTGGGGCCCCCTTACTTCGGGGCATCCCACCACCCCAAAGCACCCCTTAATGTTGAGGGCATGTGGCCTGGTATGGGTCAGGAGGGGGGTACTCACTTGCCCCCCCCCTTTCCTGACCTGCCAATCTGCATGCTCGGATAAGGATCTGGTGTGGGTTTTGGGGGGGACCCTATGCCGGTTTTTTTAAATTTTGGCCTGGGGTTCCGCTTAGAATCCATACCAGACTCAAAGGTCCAACGTTAGGATTAAAAATAGTCAGTATTGGTTGAGAGAGTTTAATTCCACTTTAATAAAAATAATATAACTTGACACCACAATGCTCTGGGAATTATCCCTTTATTTACAGTGATATTTGTAGAACGCTCTACCAAAGCTTATATTCAGTAGGTGTTCATGCGAATGTTCGTAGAAAATTTTTTGTCAGAACATTTTTTCTTGCCATCATTGAATCAACTAATTTCATTTGAAAACTCTTATGCCCCGTACACACGGTCGGATTTTCCGATGGACAATGTCCGATCGGAGCGTGTTGTCGGAAATTCCGACCGTGTGTGGGCGCCATCTGACATTTTCCATCGGATTTTCCGACACACAAAGTTGGACAGCAGGAGATAAAATTTTCCGACAACAAAATCCGTTGTCGGAAATTCCGATCGTGTGTACACAAATCCGACGGACAAAGTGCCACGCATGCTCAGAATAAATAAAGGAATGAAAGCTATTGGCCACTGCCCCGTTTAGAGTCCCGACGTACGTGTTTTACGTCACCGCGTTCAGAACGATTGGATTTTCCGACAAATTTGTGTGACCGTGTGTATGCAAGACAAGTTTGAGCCAACATCCGTCGGAAAAAATCCTAGGATTTTGTTGTCGGAATGTCCGAACAAAGTCCGACCGTGTGTACAGGGCATTACAATTTCACCCAGAACTGATATTTGAATGGAATCCTAGAGGTATCAAACAGGTTTCCTTACAATAAGTACGCTTTTTCCCAAACGAAAACCTCATTCACAGTTATAACTTTGTTCCTTGAAAAAAAAATTCCATCCCGCTTCTTGGAAATTTCTCATCACTCTGGTCAAAATGACCATTGATTTGACCCCACTAACTATTAGAAAATCGAACAAACGTTCTAAAAATGAAAATTTTTTAACTCAATTCTATTGGTTTATGGCCAGCTTTTGTTTCTCATTGTATACGATTGACCTACCTTAACAACTCCCGATGATGCAATATATGTCCACCTTCACCTCAATCTGGTGTATTTTCCTTACATCACAAGGATTTTTTCTTACATAAGTATTTTAATAGATTTTCAAGAATACAACGTGAATTTGACAGAATGGTAAAGCAAATAAACATATAAGAATAACAGCACACAAGAATTCAACATAGAAGAGAGCTAGGAGAGTATGGAAGAGAAGTAGTGATCCTTCTAGAAGAGTATGGAAGAGAGGTGAGGATCCTTCTAGGAGAGTATGTAAGAGAGGTAGAACTCCATCTAGTAGAGTATAGAAGGTAGGTAGAGCTCCATCTAGGAGAGTATGGAAGAGAGGTAGAGATCCCTCTAGAAGAGTATGTTTGAGAGGTAGAGATCACTATAGAAGAATATAGAAGGTAGGTAAAGCTCCATCTAGGAGGGTATGGAAGAGAGGTAGATATCACTATAGAAGAATATAGAAGGTAGGTAAAGCTCCATCTAGGAGAGTATGGAAGAGAGGTAGATATCACTATAGAAGAATATAGAAGGTAGGTAAAGCTCCATCTAGGAGAGTATGGAAGAGAGGTAGCGCTCCATCTAGGAGGGTATGGAAGAGAGGTAGAGATCCCTCTAGGACAGTATGGAAGAGAGGTAGAGCTCCATCTAGGAGAGTATGGAAGAGAGGTAGAGATCCCTCTAGAAGAGTATGGAAGAGAGGTAGAGATCACTATAGAAGAATATAGAAGGTAGGTAAAGCTCCATCTAGGAGAGTATGGAAGAGAGGTAGATATCACTAGAGAAAAATATAGAAGGTAGGTAAAGCTCCATCTAGGAGAGTATGGAAGAGAGGTAGATATCACTATAGAAGAATTTAGAAGGTAGGTAAAGCTCCATCTAGGAGAGTATGGAAGAGAGGTAGCGCTGCATCTAGGAGGGTATGGAAGAGAGGTAGAGATCCCTCTAGGACAGTATGGAAGAGAGGTAGAGCTCCATCTAGGAGAGTATGGAAGAGAGGTAGAGATCCCTCTAGAAGAGTATGGAAGAGAGGTAGAGATCACTATAGAAGAATATAGAAGGTAGGTAAAGCTCCATCTAGGAGAGTATGGAAGAGAGGTAGATATCACTATAGAAAAATATAGAAGGTAGGTAAAGCTCCATCTAGGAGAGTATGGAAGAGAGGTAGCGCTCCATCTAGGAGGGTATGGAAGAGAGGTAGAGATCCCTCTAGGACAGTATGGAAGAGAGGTAGAGCACCATCTAGGACAGTATGGAAGAGAGGTAGAGATCACTCTACAAGAATATAAGCTCCATCTAGGAGAGTATGGAAGAAAGGTAGAGATCCCTCTAGAAGAATTCCCTGCTGTCTCTGCCCCACGCCGAAAGCTGATTGAATATATTTAACCCTCTCAGAGTCTAACCATTCTCCAAGAAATACAGCCCTGAGGAAGGGGGGCAATTCCCCCGAAACGCACTGGCTCTACTTGTATACTTTTATCTTCAATAAGAAACTACAAATAGATTTAAAAAATCATCAAATGAGACACTTTTTGGCGCTCCTCTCCAATCACCCCAGTGTTCTAGTAGAGTGTTCTAGTAGAGTGTGGAAGAGAGGTAGAGCTCCATCTAGGAGAGTATGGAAGAGAATGATGTATCCTCTAGGAGAGTATAGAAGAAAGGTAGAGATCCATCAAGGAGAGTATGGAGTGCACTAGGTGTGAATATGATCATGTTTGGCATGGTGGTCTAGCTCTGTCTGCATTCATTTTTTTGAGGGTGGGAGACACTAGGCATGTGAAGAACTCCACCTGTGGTCAGAGGGGTAGACCTAGCAGGAGCTCCTGGCACTCATGTATAGGTCCACTGGCACAACATGCTGACTTTCTGTTTCATGACTTTGTTTTGTAATGCACAAAACAAGAATAAAAGACATAAATGAATAAAAAGTTAAAAAATAAATAAAACATACTGTATGTATGAATACTGCACATTGCCTGGGCACCAAATATACATTGAGCATATGTAGCCTCTCTTGTATGTTTGTTATACTCCACATACTTCACTTTATTTAAATCCTAGAGGGGCTAAAGCATGTTCGGCATCTGACAATTATTCCTTTGTGGTTTTATTTTTATCACAATGTTATATGGAAAAGCAAGTCTCAGACTGCTACTGGATTTCCAGGAAATGAAGGATTATTATAAGGTTTATTCATACTCTAGATAAAATGTTGGATAGGAGTTATCAGTAATGTCACAACTCATATATGTCCCCCCCATAGATATACATATAACAGCAAACCTTTAGGCCGGGTTAACACTATAACACGCTGTGGATCACACAGGAGAGCTGTCCGTCCCTGTTCCCCGATTCTATGCCTGAATTCGGCCCTGAAACGGAGCCAAAGACGCACAGCGTTTTTGTGCAGTGTGCTCCGCAGCCGCCCCGGAGGTATGTGAACCGGCTCCATAGGGAGCCAGTCACATTCTCCTGCTATGCGAATCAGATGCGGGGAAACGCGCATCTAATTCACATACGTGTGCACCGGGCCTAATTATCCAACTAAGATTTATTATTATTATTATCATTATTATTATAATACAAGATTTATATAGTGCCAACAGTTTGTGCAGCGCTTTACAACATGAGGGCAGACAGTACACTTACATTACAATTCAATACAGGAGGGCCCATGCAGTGACAGCCCATCCATTAGGGGCGCACGGGTGCCGCCCCCCCCATCCATGCATCCAGCCCCCTGATCTACATACAGGGCGCCGGACCATGGATTCCAATGGCGGGGGGTGTTTTTTTGAAGCACATGATTAGAGCTCTAATAGGCTTCAAAAAAAGGTGGGCTTGGGGTGCAGAGCACTGCGCTCCAACCCCACCCAGTTGTGTCACAATAGCGAATATATTATAATCTATAATATTCGCTATTCGCTATTATCACACTGATTTTCCTCCCGACCAATCAGGAAGTGGGCCGTGAGACCCGGTACCTGATTGACTGAAAGGAGAAGCCATGCTATTGGCCTATGAGGAGGAGACGTACGGCCGAGGAGACGCATCCCGGGACACGGAGAGACTGAGGGGGGAAACCGCGCCACCTGTCAGCAGTGTTGGTGCGGTGCAGGCTGAAGCAAGGGGGGGGGTGTCGGGTACCCCCCGACCGATGGGGCACCATCCACCACTGGTAAAATGATACAAACGGTAATAACTATGGGGGATGAGCAGATTGAGAAAGTGGAAATACAGTTAATAGGTGGGGGTGGAGTAGGCTTCTCTGAAGAGAAGGGTTTTTGAGGATCGCTTAAAAGAGGACAAAGTAGGAGATAGTTAGACAGATTGGGGTAGGGAGTTCCATAGGATGGAAGAAGCTCCGGAAAAGTCCCGGAGGTGAGCATGAGAGGAGGTGATGAGGGAGCTAGAGAGCAGGAGGTCTTGGGAGGAACGAGGAGAACGATTTGGTTGGTATTTTGAGGCTAGGTTAGTGATGTAGCTGGGGGCAGAGTTGTGGATGGCTTTGTAGGTTTTTGTTAGCATTTTGAAATTAGTTTGTTGGGTCAGCAGAAGCCAGTGCAGGGATTGGCAGAGAGGGGTAGCAGATGCTGAGTTGGTTTGTAATGAGGTTGGTGGAGGAGTCTGGGGGCAGCATTCATGATGGACTGAATAGGGGGATAGCCTATTGAAAGGTAATCCAATGAGGAAGGAGTTGCAGTAGTCGAGGTCAGAGATGACCAGGGAGTGAATTAGAAGCTTTGTGGTGTCATTGGTTAGGAAGGGGCAATTTCGTTATCAAACCACCGGTCCCATATAATTAACACTAATAGAATGTTATAGGCTTATCTGAAAAAATTTAAGGCTGAACTCTGTCCACAAAAGCATTAATTTAAATATATCCCTCAAATGCCAAAAAAGATATAAATTCATTTTGTATCGACCAAAATGGCTTTGAGAATCCAGATATTACCTTGAATCGGAAGCAGTGACATCATCACTGGGCCTGTGCAGAGAACAGAGTAGTGGGAGGGGCCCAACAACCACACCCACTACAGGCTGCCTGCAGAAAATAACAGGAGGGGGCGGAGACAAGACCAGTCACCCTGCACAAGGAGAGAGAGCAGCAGTGATCGGTCTTTATTACAGGAAGCTCCTGCACAGAGGGAAAGTCTCACACCGGATTACTGCACAGATCTGGAAGAAATACACAAGGCACACCGAGATTCCTTTTTTCCACTTTTATTCTCGAAATTCATCTCCCACTGGTGCCCGTCATGTGATTAGAACTTCATCATCCGCCATGGTGAATGGGAACAGCAGTATTCAGCCGAGGCTGCTGATTGGCTGGCTTAACAAGCCCCCCTAAGGGCAGAAGAATTCTGAGGATTGCAGAAAAAAAGTCCTTCACCACTTACCCACCGCCACATGTTAATCAACGGCAAAGTGACAGGCAGTTACTTACCCAGTGCTGTTTATAAACAGGATTGGATAAAGCACCATCATTACACCCATTAATGCCTGTGAACCGAGACATCCCCAGACTGGTCAGTTCGCACACTGGGGGTTATTTACGAAAAGGCAAACCCACTTTGCGCTACAAGTGCGCGTGGAAGTGCAGTCGCTGTAGATCTGAGGGGGGCATGCAAGGAAAATAAAAAACAGCATTTTAGCTTGCACGTGATTGGATGATAAAATCAGCAGAGCTTCCCCTCATTTCAGATCTTCCCCTTAGATTTACAGTGACTGCACTTCCAAGTGCACTTGTAGTGCAAAGTAGATTTACCTTTCGTAAATAAGCCCCTTTGTATACAGAGCCACTCCACGCGGCTCTGTACCTTGGGATCACTGGGTCAATGAAGGACCAACCCCACCAATCACAGATGTAAACTAGTGTAACGTTTACTGTAAACCTTCCCTTCCTCTTACAGTGGTAAGAGGAACTGAAGGGCAAACCATTCATTAGCTCCAGAGCAAAACACAGATCATGGCAGCACCCCCCTCCCCCCCTCTCTTGCACATCTGATATGAATTTGTATTTTGACCTTTTGCACATCTGTACATTAACCCCTTCATCTCCACCCTCCCCCCCCCCCCCTTACACTGTATGTGACATGTCCATTAAAGTGGAACGCTACTCTTCCAATCAACATTGATTATTTGTAATCCTCATGTTGCTAGCATTAGTAAATAAATAGGAAAGTATATCATATTTATCATAAACTTTTTTTTTTTTTTTACATTTCTACAGTTACTTCCTGAGTTCTTGCCTAGGTAAATGATGTCACATATCCCAGGAGATGGATTCCAGGAAGTAAATGCTACATGAATCATTTGCCCTTACTCAAGATGGCCGTGGCCAGAAATGCCAAGGGATTGTTTTCCAAAGTAATTTCTCAACAAAATAAGTCATGGAGACATGGATGGATGGATGGATGGATGGATGGATGGGGGAGTTTGCTTTAAATATTAAACATGAATTAAATGGTGTTTTTGGTTTGTGGTGCCCAGATACGGCCAAGATCCACTTTAAGCCCTTAATTTCCTCCTCCCTGTGTATGACCTGTATTTGCTGTATCTAATACGCCATTACCATGCTCCGTCTTTTAACCCCCTCCATGCCAGCATGTTTCTTCATTTTCAAAAACATTGTGCCAAAATATGAGATTCTCTTGAGGTATCCACTTTCCAAACAAGCTCCATTTTGGAGGTTTTCTTACTGCCCCGCAATTTTTATTTGTTGTTTTAAAACAGAAAGTGAGTTTTTCTTTCTCAATTTTTGGTGTTTTTTTTTTTTCTTTATAGTAAAAAAATGTAAAAAATAAACCCAGTGGTTATCAACCGCTTGTCGACCGCCGCACACAGATGTACGTCGCAAAATGGCACAGGCAGGCAAATGGGCGTACCTGTATATCCCTTTAAATTTGCTGCCTATCGGGCATGCACGCCGCACCCGCGGCGCGTGCGCGCACGCCCGCCGCACACGCCGCGAGACCGTGCGCGCGGGTCCCAGGAACTCGATGTTCGCCGGCAGCCCGCGATTGCGGTGTGGAGAGGTAGAACGGGGAGGTGCCTATGTAAACAAGGCATTTCCCCGTTCTGCCTAGTGACATGACAGAGATTACTGTCCCTGTCATCGGGAGCAGTGATCGCTGTCATGTCAGTGGAAGCCCATCCCCCCCACAGTTTGAATCACTCCCTACTAGGACACACTTAACCCCTTGATCGCCCTCTAGTGTTTAACCCCTTCCCTGCCAGTGTCATTTACACAGTAATCAGTGCATTTGTATAGCACTGATCGCTGTATAAATGCCAATGGTCCCAAAATAGTGTCAAAACTGTCCGACGTGTCCGCCATAATGCGCGAGTCACAATAAAAATCACAGATTGCCGCCATTACTAATAACAAAAAATTATTTTAAAAAAAAGCTATAAATCTATCCCCTATTACTTTTGCGCAAACCAATCAATATACACTTACTGCGCTTTTTTTATACCAAAAATATGTAGAAAAATACATATCGGCCTAAACTGAGGAAAAATTAGTTATTTATTATATTTTTAGGGAATATTTATTATTGCAAAAAGTAAAGAAATATTGCTTTTTTTTCAAAATTGTCACTCTTTTTTTGTTTATAGCGCAAAAAATAAAAACCGCAGAGGTGATCAAATACCACCAAAAGAAAGCTCTATTTGTGTTGAAAAAAAGGACGTCAATTTTGTTGGGGTGTAATGTCGCACGACTGCGCAATTGTTAGTTAAAGCGGCACAGTGCCGTATCGCAAAAAGTGCTCTGGTCAGGAAGGGGGTAAAATCTTTCCGGGGCTGAAGTGGTTAAATAACACCAAAAGAATGAAGAATGAGGTCACAAAAGAAGGGATCCTCATAAAGATTCTCAATGGTCAGTGCAGGCATGTGGCCAGTGCTGACCAATGAGCTGGAGCCATTGCTCACATTACGGTATGCTATGTTTAAAGTGCAGGACTTTCATACTGGCTGGAGAGGGCGCTGGAAGGTAGGGGTCATATCATGAGATATTTCTCCTTTTCAATCTTTGTAAAAAGGTGAACTATCCCTTCTCGCCTAGCCCCAGTGTCCCTTTAATAAAGTCTGTATGCTCAGGGGATGGGAAGGATCTGCTAATCACGTGACCACTCACGTTTCCCCGATAAATTGCCCACAAATATAAACAGATTTTCTGGCAGTGCCCCTCCCGAGACAAGACTCTGGATCCGCCCATGGACCACTGTGAATGGTTGTCACAGTAGTCACATGACTAGAAGCTGGTTCCACTGACTCCCAATTATTAGGATGGATGGAGAACAGCCTTTGATAGCTTGATCACTGTACTGGGACAACTTTCCAAACAAGCTCCATTTTGGAGGTTTTCATACTGCCCCGCCATTTTTATTTGTTGTTTTAAAACAGAAAGTGAGTTTTTCTTTCACAATTTTTGGTGTTTTTTTTTCTTTATAGTAAAAAAATGTAAAAAAAAAACCCAGTGGCTATTAACCACTTGCCGACCGCCGCACACAGATGTGCGGGGGGCCTACGGGCCCCCCACCCCAAAGCACCTTGTCCCCATGTTGATGAGGACAAGGGCCTCTTCCTGACAACCCTGGCCGTTGGTTGTCGGGGTCTGCGGGTGGGGGGCTTATCGGAATCCGCGAGCCCCCTTTAATAAGGGGGCCCCCAGATCCCGGCACCCCACCCTATGTGAATGAGTATGGGGTACATCGTACCCCTACCCATTCACCTAGTGAAAAAAAGTGTCAATAAAAATACACAGTACACAGGCTTTTAAAGTAATTTATTAGGCAGCTCCGGGGGTCTTCTTCTGACTTTGGGGGTCTTCTTCCGACTCCGGGGTCTACTTCTGACTTTGGGGGTCTTCTTCCGACTCCGGGGTCTTCTTGCAACTTCGGGGGTCTTTTTCTGACTTCGGGGGTCTCTCCGGCATCTTCTCCCAGTGTCCGGATCTTCTGCCGGCTCCTCCGCTATCTTCTGACGCTCTTTTGCTAGCGGTGGCCCGGACTTCTGGATCGTCTTCTTCCCTCTTCTCTTCTTCCGATGTTGACACGACACTCTCTCTTCAGCTGGAATGTTCTATGAGCGCTCCGAAATGGACTTATATAGGCGGTGACCCCGTCCCCTTATGAGGTCACAGTCCCAGGGCATGCTGGGACTGTGATCTCATAAGGGGGTGTGGTCATGTCATCCACAAGGCGCCCCCCTCCCCCAAAGCACCCCCCCATGTTGAGGGCATGCGGCCTGGTACGGTTCAGGGGGGGGCGCTCGCTCGTCCCCACCCCCTTTCCTGACTGGCCGGGCTGCGTGCTCGGATAAGGGTCTGGTACGGATTTTTGGGGGGGACCCCAGGCTGTTTTTTAAGCGTAGGGTTTCCCCTCAAAATCCATACCAGATCTAAGGGCCTGGTATGTCCCTGGATAGGAATCCATGCCGGTTTTTTATTTAAAATTTGGCGTGGAGTTCCCCCTCAAGATTCATACCAAACACAGTGCCTGGCATTGGCGGGGATCCAAGTCGGATCCCCGCACCAGTGTCAACCCAGCTCGCAAGGTGTCAATCTCGCCGATAAAAGTGACGAGATTGACACAATACCAGACAACAATACAGAAGTTGACCAAAGAGTGGTGGTAAAGAGCTGAAAAACCACGTGATTTCATGAAAGTTGGCTGGAAAAGTCCTGCCGTCTGTATGCAATACAAACTTATGGCCAACGCCCTTTGTACAAAAATTCAAGGTAAAGTTTGTGCCAAGTCCTATCGTGTGTATGGGGCTTTACATGGATGCGCTGAGATTTATCTGAAGAAAGGTTAGAAATAGGGATGAGCCGAACAACCCCCGGTTCGGTTCGCACCAGAACCTGCGAACGGACCGAAAATTTGCATTAACGTTAGAACCCCATTGACGTTTTTTCGGGAGCAGTGATTTTAATGATGCTTAAAGTAAAAAAAAAAGTGAAATATTCCTTTAAATATCTTACCTGGGGGGTGTCTATAGTATGCCTGTAAAGTGGCGCATGTTTCCCGTGCTTAGAACAGTCCCTTCACAAAATGACATTTTTAAAGGAATAAAAGTCATTTAAAACGGCTTGCGGCTTTAATGTAATGTCGGGTCCTGGCAATATGGATTAAAATCAGTGAGACAAACGGCATGGATACCCTTCAGTCCATTACCAGGCCCTTTGGGTCTTGTATGGATATTAAGGGGAACCTGCAACCAAATTAAAAAAAGGAAAGGCGTGGGGCCACCAGGCCCTATATACTCTGAACAGCAGTATACAGGCGGTGCAAACAAGACAGGGACTGTAGGTTTGTTGTTAAGTAGAATCTGTTTGTAATTTTGAACTGGTACATTTTTAACGTGTTTAGCTCCAGCCAAAAAATCTATTTTAAGCTTTTTGGAAAACATAGGGAAGGGTTATCACCCCTGGGACATTTGTTTTGCTGTCTGTGCTCCTCTTCAGAAGATTTCACATCACTTTTTGTCCCAATGGCAAATGTTTTTTGAAAATTTGGGGTTTTTAGTGAAACAAGGATTGGTGATAAAGCGTCAGTGGAAAGGAGAAATTTTTTCCCATATTAACTCTTACAGGAGAGAATTTCCCTTCCTAGGGGTAGATTTCATCTCACTTCCTGTTGTCTCCTTCTGTTTGCAAGTAGGAGTCGTTTGTAAGTTGGATGTTTGAAAGTAGGGGCCTGCCCTATATACTCAGCAGAAATTTGGGCCTTAGGTGTTGGTGTTGCCACAACACTGTAAGCCCTCACAGGGCCCTGCTGTAAAATATTAGATCAAGAATTGTAATTACATGCCCCTGTTGAACAGGGCCAGAAAAATTGGGCCTTTAGTGGTGGTGCCACAACACTGTAAGTCCTCACAGTTAATCTTGGTCGGCGCAGAAACGGGCCCTGCTGTGAAATATTAGATCAAGAATTCTAATTACATGTCCCTGTTGAACAGGGTCAGAAAAATTGGGCCTTAGGCACAGGTGCTGGTGCCACAACACTGCAACCCCTCACAGACACTCTAGTTGGAGCGCAGGAACGAGCCCTGCTGCAAAGAATTGCATCAAAAATTGTAATTACACGCCCCTGTTAAACAGGGGCTGAAAAATTGGGCATTAGGCACTGGTGCTGGTGCCACAACACTGCAACCCCTCACAGACACTCTAGTTGGAGTGCAGGAACGAGCCCTGCTGCAAAGTATTGCATCAAAAATTGTAATTACACGCCCTTGTTAAACAGGGGCTGAAAAATTGGGCCTTAGGCACTGGTGGCCGCGCCCGGAACCAAAAATGTTCTTACAAGCTATGAGCATGATCATTGAGGAGGAAGAAGATAATTACTCAGCATAACAGGATAGTCACTTAGCATCAGCATAGGCAGTCTTTGAAGGGATCTGACATTTCCAAAAAAAATATTCGGTTACATTAGCATCAGGTGCTTGGTAGCTGGTGGTGATCCAAGACTGATTCATTTTTATGAAGGTCAGTCGATTGACCGAGTCGGTGGACAGACGCACCCTGTGATCACCTCCAGCAGCACTGAATGTACGTTCCGAAAGAACGCTGGATGCAGGACAGGCCAGTAGCTCAATTGCATAGTGTGCAAGCTCTGGCCAGTGATCCATCCTCAAAACCCAGTAACCCAGAGGATTTTCGGTGGGAAAGGTGTCCAAGTCAGATCTTGCCCCTAGGTATTCCTGCACCATGTAAAACAGACGCTGGCGATGGTTGCTGGAACCGATCATACCTTGGGGCTGCGGACCAAAAAATTGTCTGAACGCATCGGTCAGACGGCCACCTTCTCCACCGCTTCTTCTTTGACTGACCGAAGCCTCAGCAACACGTTGTCCAGAAACAGGAGTTTGTAACCTCCCAGTCTCTGGGAATGCGTTGCACAGACCTTTATGCAAGGCCTTCTGAAGATGTTTCATCCTCTGCTCCCTCTGAGATGGCAAGATAAGGTCCGCAACCTTACCCTTGTAGCATGGATCAAGGAGGGGTGCCAGTCAGTATTGGTCCTTCTCCTTGATACCACGAATACGAGGATCCTTACGCAGGCTTTGCAGGATCAGGGAGGCCATACAGCGTAGGTTTGCTGAGGCATTCGGTCCGGGGTCCTCTGGGTCACTAAGGACGACATGGTCCGCAGCCACCTCCTCCAAGCCACGTACAAGTCCATGTGTTTCTTGGGACTGATCCCTTAAAGACTGCTGCTGATACTGAGTGCCAGGCTCCACCTCCATACTGACACAATCTTCCTCCTCCTCCTCCTCCTCGTCCTCTTCCTGTGTGATTGGCAGGCACGCAGGAACACTGTCTGGATAAAGGGGATCTTGAGAGCTAAGGAAGTCCTCCTCTTCCTGCCTCTGTTCTGCCTCAAGTGCCCTGAAAAAAAAACAAGCTCATCTGACCCTGTCCTGGTGCCATAGTGGCACAGGTACTCATTGATGGCCCTCTGCTGCGTGTGCAGCCGCTGCAGCATGGCCAACGTTGAGTTCCACCTGGTGGGCAAGTCACAGATTAGGCGGTTCTTGGGCAGATAAAAAACTCCTTTTGGAGGTCCGCCAGCCGAGCACTGGCATTATATGACCGGCGGAAATGCACACAGACTTTCCTGGCCTGCCTCAGGACATCCTGTAAGCCAAGTTAAGGACGTGAGCCAAACAGGGCACATGGGTCATTTGTCCCTGTCGGAGGGCAGAGAGGAGGTTGGTGCCATTGTCGCAAACCACCATTCCTGCCTTAAGTTGGC
The DNA here is from genome assembly GCA_037952925.1 of Lithobates clamitans. Lineage (NCBI taxonomy): Eukaryota > Metazoa > Chordata > Amphibia > Anura > Ranidae > Lithobates > Lithobates clamitans. The sequence goes on along the minus strand of JBBGZY010000275.1, from coordinate 1,509,726 downwards.
GTGGCGTCAACCACCTCTGAACCTGCCCCTGCAGAGCTGACAGAACCTCTGCCCCAGTGTGGCTCCTGTCCCCCAAGCACACCAGCTCAAGCACCGCATGGCATCTTTTGGCCTGTGTACTTGTTTTGGCCTGCGTACTTGCGTAGCCCCTTGAACGGCTACGGAGCACCGCTGGTTCAGAGGACAAAGCACAGGAAGAGGCCATGGAGGAAGAAGAAGAGGAGAGAGGTGTGTCACAATCATTAGTAGTGGCATTTTGGAGGCGTGGTGGCGGAACAACCTCCAACACTACTGCACCTTGTCCTGCATCCTTCCCAGCTGCCAGCAGAGTCACCCAATGCGCCGTGAAACTTAGGTAACGTCCCTGTCCATGCCTGCTGGACCATGAGTCAGCGCTAATATGCACCTTACCGCTGACCGCCCTGTCCAGCGAGGCATGGACATTGCCTTCCAAATGCCGGTAGAGAGCCGGAATCGCCTTCCGTGAGAAAAAGTGGCGTTTGGGTACCTGCCACACTGTGGTCAAACAGTTCGAGGGACTCCTCAGGAGGACATGGTGGGGCTAGGGAAGGAGTCACTGATGACATTGAGCCGAGGGAAGAGGCCCCTGCTTTGCCAGACAAAGTACCCTGAGCATGGGTGAGAGAGGATGAGTTGGTCATCCAGTCGACCAAGTCTTCCGCATGTTGCGGCTCAACACGGCCAGCTGCCGAAAAAAAGGCCAAGCGTCTCCCACGGCCACGTGCTGATGAGGATGCACCGTCTCCACGACCAGCACTAGACACAGAGCCTGCTTGCCCTCTCTTTTTGGCTTGTGACTGTCTGCCTCTCCTTCTTGGCCTTCCAGACATACTAATGGCCTGTAGCTGCACTAAGCTGGGATATATATATATATATATATATATATATATATATATATGTACTGATACTGCAGCTAGCAAAATCAACTGCCTGCCTGTAGTATGAGAACACCACCAACCTTCTACAGGTAGCTTTAGCTGAACACTGTGCAGAGCTCGCAAAAAACTAACTTGTAGCTTTTTTAGCTGCCTGCGGTAGTGATAGGATCAGGAAAACACCACCAACCTTCTACAGGTAGCTTTATGTGAACACTGTGCAGATCTTGCCAAAAAATAACTTGCAGCTTATTTAGCTGCCTGCGGTAGTGATAGGATCAGGAAAACACCACCAACCTTCTACAGATAGCTTTAGCTGAACACTGTGCAGAGCTCGCAAAAAAATAACTTGTAGCTTTTTTAGCTGCCTGCGGTAGTGATAGGATCAGGAAAACACCACCAACCTTCTACAGGTAGCTTTAGGTGAACACTGTGCAGAGCTCACCAAAAAATAACTTGTAGCTTTTTTAGCTGCCTGCGGTAGTGATAGGATCAGGAAAACACCACCAACCTTCTACAGGTAGCTTTAGCTGAACACTGTGCAGAGCTCGCAAAAAAATAACTTGTAGGTTTAGCTGAACACTGTGAGGAGGACGCACCACACTAACTTGTAGTTTTAGCTGAACACTGTGAGCAGGACGCACTACACTAACTTGTAGCTTTAGATGAACACTGTGCAGAGCTTGCAAAAAAATAACTTGTAGGTTTAGCTGAACACTGTGAGGAGGACGCACCACACTAACTTGTAGTTTTAGCTGAACACTGTAAGCAGGACGCACTGCACTAACTTGTAGCTTTAGATGAACACTGTGCAGAGGTCTCACTACACTAACTTGTAGTTTTAGCTGAACACTGTGAGCAGGACGCACTACACTAACTGTAAATAGTCTAGCTGCCTGACTGTGGTACTAATAGGATCAAAAGAACACCAGCAATTTTCTTCAGGTAGCTGTAAATACTGTAACAAGACAAGCCTGCCTGTCAGTAGGAAGATAACAGGAACGGATCTAGCTAAACTGAATACAGTGTATATATATATATATATATATGCAACACCTGGGATGCATATATATACACAATACACTGTAAGTGCAACTAACTCACTGATTGTCCTGCCTAATCTAGCTAACTCAAATAAAATGACACTGTCTCTCTGTCTATCTATGTATCTCAATGCCGGAACACACTACACAGGGCCGCCGTGCAGGCGGCCTTATATAGTGTGGGGCGTGTTCTAAACCCCCTGAGCCATAATTGGCCAAAGCCACCCTGGCTTTGGCCAATTACAGCTCTCTCCACCGACGGCGCTGTGATTGGCCAAGTACGCGGGTCATAGTGCATGCTTGGCCAATCATCAGCCAGCAATGCACTGCGATGCCGCAGTGAATTATGGGCCGTGACGCGCCACACGAATTTGGCACGAACGGCCCATAACTTTCGGAACTCGGCGAACGACCGAACAGCCAATGTTCGAGTCGAACATGGGTTCGACTCGAACACAAAGCTCATCCCTAGCAGGGTACACAGCACAGTAACTGGAAATACGTCAAGAGCCTACACAAGCACCTGGCTGCAGGAAGCTATACTGTAGGTGAGACTGTGCGGGGTACACAGTACAGTAACTGGAAATACTTCAATGAGCCTACACAAGCACCTGGCTGCAGGTTGCTATACTGTAGGCGAGACTGTGCAAGGTACACAGTACAGTAGCTGGAAATATTTCAATGAGCCTACACAAGCACCTGGCTGCAGGTTGCTATACTGTAGGTCAGACTGTGCAGGGTACACAGTACAGTAGCTGGAAATACTTCAATGAGCCTACACAAGCACCTGGCTGCAGGTTGCTATACTGTAGGTCAGACTGTGCAGGGTACACAGTACAGTAGCTGGAAATACTTCAATGAGCCTACACAAGCACCTGGCTGCAGGTTGCTATACTGTAGGTCAGACTTCGCAGGGTACACAGTACAGTAGCTGGAAATACTTCAATGAGCCTACACAAGCACCTGGCTGCAGGTTGCTCTTCTATAGGTCAGACTGTGCAGGGTACACAGTACAGTAGCTGGAAATACTTCAATGAGCCTACACAAGCACCTGGCTGCAGGTTGCTATACTGTAGGTCAGACTGTGCAGGGTACACAGTACAGTAGCTGGAAATACTTCAATGAGCCTACACAAGCACCTGGCTGCAGGTTGCTATACTGTAGGTCAGACTGTGCAGGGTACACAGTACAGTAGCCGGAAATACTTCAATGAGCCTACACAAGCACCTGGCTGCAGGTTGCTATACTGTAGGTCAGACTGTGCAGGGTACACAGTACAGTAGCTAGAAACACTATAAAAACACCTGCCTGCCTGTCAGTATATTAAGAAGAGAAGAACAGGATCTAGCTAAACTGAATACAGTGTATATATATATATATATATATATATATATATATATACATACAACACCTGGGATGCATATATATACACAATACACTATAACTGCAGCTAACTGACTCGACCTGCCTACTCTATCTAACGTAAATCAAATGACACTGTCTCTCTCTCTCTCTATCTCTGAACGCTGGAACACACTACACAGGGCCGCCGTGCAGGCGGCCTTATATAGTGTGGGGTGTGTACTAAACCCCCTGAGCCATAATTGGCCAAAGCCTCCTTGGCTTTGGCCAATTATGGCTCTCTGTTCAGACAGCGCTGTGATTGGCCAAACGTGCGGGTCATAGTGCATGCTTGGCCAATCATCAGCCAGCAATGCTTTGCGATGCCGCAGTAAATTATGGGCCGTGACACGCCACTCGAATTTGCCGCGAATGGCCCATATCGTTCGTAATTCGGCGAACGACCGAACACACGATGTTCGAGTCAAACATGGGTTCACCTCGAAAACGAAGCTCATCCCTAGTTAGAAACAACATTACTTTGGTTCCCCTTTTTTCTTACATAGTATATTCTCTCTTATGCCGATCACCCCTTAGTTTTCATTCTTGCCCCATATATTGATTTGTACCTTTTTAGCACTGATTCTCCTTCCCTTTTTGGCAGGGTGTCCTTGCTTGCTTTGTTTTCCTTATTAACTCAATGGGAGTTTACCAATGGTTTTGTGCTATATAGATAGACTTATAGGGCGTACACACGGTCGGACTTTGTTCGGACATTCCGACAACAAAATCCTAGGATTTTTTCCGACAGATGTTGGCTCAAACTTGTCTTGCATACACACGGTCACACAAAGTTGTCGGAAAATCCGATCGTTCTAAACGCGGTGACGTAAAACATGTACGTCAGGACTATAAACGGGGCAGTGGCCAATAGCTTTCATCTCTTTATTTATTCTGAGCATGCGTGGCACTTTGTCTGTCGGATTTGTGTACACACGATCGGAATTTCCGACAATGGATTTTGTTGTCGGAAAATTTTATCTCCTGCTCTCCAACTTTGTGTGTCGGAAAATCCGATGGAAAATGTCCGATGGAGCCCACACACGGTCGGAATTTCCGACAACACGCTCCGATCGGACATTTTCCATCAGAAAATCCGACCGTGTGTACGGGGTATTACAGCATACATATATATACAATTTCCCCTCTCTTTTCCTTTTTGCCCTGATAGATTTGTACCCTTCATACCCATGTTAAGTGGTTCCTGTGAGCTCTGACTTGCCGCACCTTGTGGTGTTTGATCCCATCCCAGACCTTTGACAAAATTGCTATATGCTTTGCATTCTGCTGATTTATTGAACGGGGTGACGGAATTTCCCCCATGATTGGGGTCTCCCCTTGCTTATAATCGATCCTCAAAGGGATCTCTGGATGTGGGATCCCATCTACCCGCATATCATCTTCTTGTAAAAGAACATCCTTGATCTGTAAGTACTTAATTGTATATTTTGACTGTATATCCGCCTTTCCATAAATCAACCCAAATATGTAAATTTATTGCACTTTGTAGTGTTTGGCTACTTATACATATATATATATATATATATATATATATATATATATATATATATATATATATATATCTTTTTTTGATAGAAATGTAACAACACGTTCTACCTGAACCCCTGAAGAAGGAAGTACACTCATCATAAAAAGAAATCAATCTTTTTGTGGTTTTTCCGAAACATGTAGGGTGCTTTTGCAGCAGCTGCCCTTTCCAAGCGTTTGGTGCAGCATCCAGTTTGCATTTATGACCATGTTCTTCTTGATTGTTTTTAGATATTTATAAATTTTTGTGCTTTTTCTTTTTTTGTATTTTGAAAAAAAATTTGTTAATTTTTTACATATACTTTGTATCTTTTCCATTACTATCCTTTGTTGGTTCTCTGCCCATACTATCCTCTGGGGGCACCCCATTCTTCCACAAGTTTGTTTTGGGATGTGGCAGTGACCCTTAGGATTAGTCTCTTGCATAGTTTCCTCTCCAAAACCATTTTTCCAGTTCCTAGTAATCAGGAACAGCGATTTCTGCGTTGTCCCAATGAGCCCCCCCCCCCCCCACACACACACACACACAGTTATAACACACTGAGGGAACACAGTTAACCCTTTGATCGCCCCCTAGTGTTAACACCTTCCCTGCTAGTGTCATTTATACATTGATCAGTGCATTTTTTTTTAGCACTGATCACCGTATTGATGTGACTGGTCCCCAAAAAGTGTCACTTAGGGTCAGATTTGTCTGCTGCAATGTCGCAGTCCCGCTAAAAATCGCAAATTGCCGCCATTACCAGTAAAAACAATAAAAAAGAAAAAAAAAGTCCGTAAATCTATCCCCTATTTTGTAGACGCTATAACTTTTGTGCAAACCAGTCAATCTACGCTTATTGGGATTTTTTCAACCACAAATATATAGAAAAATACATATTGGCCTAAACTGATGCATAATTTTTTTTTTTTTTTACATTTGTTTTTTGGATATGTATTATAGCATAAAGTAAAAAAAGGTTTGTTTTTTTTTCAAAAGTGACGGTTTTTTTTTTGATTATAGCGCAAAAAATAAAAACCGCAGAGGTGATCAAATACCACCAAAAGAAAGCTCTATTTGTGGGGAAAAAAAGAACATAAATTTTGTTTGGGTGCAGGCGTCGCACGACCGCGCAATTGTCCGTTAAAGCGATGCAGTGCCGCATCGCATAAAATGGCCATGTCATTAAGGGTGTTAATCCTTCCGGGGCTGAAGTGGTTAAAAGTTAAAAGAATGGAAGGTTTACAATCACTTTAATAACTGCAAAGCAGCAAAATAAATATGCAATGTGTACAATTCCATAGCAGCTACATTTTAGTTTGTATAAAAAGTTAGATCGACATGAATCTACTTCGGTCGCTTTATGTTGCTTACTTGCTGCATATAGTAAGGCATGGAGCCCCCAACTCCGGGAACTACAATAAGGTTAGCCTTGTAGAAGCCCGTCCTTTCTTGCAAGGGTAAGGTGCTGGTCAACTATGGAAACAGTTATTTTTTATTTATTTTTATTTTTTTATTAAATAAAAAAAAAAGACATATGTTTAATGTTGGGAATTAATAAACATCTTTATTTTGCTTTCAATAGCATAAACCTTTTTTTTTTTTTTTTTTTTTTTTTATGAATACAAAACATTTTGTGTACCTTTCACATTAGCTATGTTCCACAGATAAATAAAAGTATTCTTAGAACTATGCACAATTATTTTACAATATCTACACAGGAAAAAGCTACTCAATAGGAGAACAAAGGGAATACAGTGTAAAAAGCTTTGATCTTATTAAAAAAACAAACAGTGTGGTGGTGATACTCAATGTACAGTAATCTCCTTCAACCAATCATCAATCATCCAAAGTATGGGAAACCAAAATTCCATTGGTTGCACAGCAGCATTAAACTTGTAAAAATAGAAAGGTCCTATCAAAAATGAATAAGCGCATGTACGACCCAAACCTTTTTTAATTTTTTAATTATTTATTCATTTTAAGTTTTAGGCTCCATGCACAGTAGCGTTTTTTTTAAGCTCCTAGAAGCTGTTATTAGCATTACATTTCCTACTCCTAGCAGCTAAACAGTGTTATCCTAGGTGTCCATGCACACTACATTAGTCTATTAGCATTTTTTCAGCTTCAGCGTCTAGGAGCAGAAAAAAAAAAGTTTTTGTAGAGTTTTTTTGGAGCGTTTTTTCCAGCAGAAAAAAAAAAGCTGAACGCTCCTAAACGCTTCTAAAGCCCTTAACAGCTTTTTTTTTTTTTTTTCTTCATGTAGTGTAAAAATGCTAAAAAAAAAAAAAAAATGCTAATGTTCCTAAAAGCTCCTAAAAGCTGCTAAAATACCACTAGAAGCTGGCACACAATGCTATTATCAGAATTTTTGTTTTTGTTTTTTTGTTTTTTCTGCATGTATTGTAAAAATGCTAAAAAAAAAAATGTTAATGTTCCTAAAAGCTTCTAAAAGCTGCTAAAACACCACTAGAAGCTGGCTAGTGTGCATGGAGCCTTACAGCCCAACTCCGGGAACTACAATAAGGTTACCCTTGCAGAAGCCCGTCCTTCCTTGCAAGGGTAAGGTGCTGGTCAACTATGGAAATAGAGGAGTAGGTTATTACTTACTTCACTTCTCGCTCCAGCAGGTCCCACCCTCCCCACTGTCTGTGTGACTGGTCCCCTGAAGCCTATAAGTCGCTCAATGACCAATAGCCAATGGCCCCGCATTGTACGTGAGGACCACCAGCAAGTGAGAGTGAGGGAGAGGTCCAGAGCAAGGAGTAAGGCAAGTATTACACCTTATTCCTTGTTCCACAGAATTAACAAGTATTTAACCCAAGTGCAAAGTTGGGGGGGGTCCTCTGAAAGCGTAATTTGTTTGCAATTCTTGGAGTTGGGCTTTAAATATAGTATGGAATGGTTAAAACCCCAGCAGGGAGAGGTCCAAAGTGAGGAGTAAAGTAAGTATTACACCTCATTCCTTGTCCCCCAGAATTAACATGTATTTAACCCAAGTGCAAAGTTGGGGGGTCCTCTGAAAGCGTAATTTGTTTGAAATTCTTGGAGTTGGGCTTTAAATATAGTATGGAATGGTAAAGACCTCATCAGGGAGAGGTCCAGAGCCAGGAGTAAGGTAAGTATTACACCTTATTACTTGTTCCCCAAAATTAACAAGTATTTAACCCAAGTGCAAAGTTGGGGGGGGTCCTCTGAAAGCGTAATTTGTTTACAATTCTTGGAGTTGGGCTTTAAATATAGTATGGAATGGTTAAGACCCCAGCAGGGAGAGGTCCAGAGCGAGGAGTAAGGTAAGTATTACACGTCATTCCTTGTCCCCCAGAATTAACATGTATTTAACCCAAGTGCAAAGTTGGGGGGGTGGGGGGTGTCCACTGAAAGTGTAATTTTATTTTTCAATTCTTGGAGTTGGGTATATAGTAGGGAATGGTGAAGACCCCATCACGGATCCTATGGGGAGATTTCCCTTCACTTCCTGTACCAGAGACTCAGCAGGGAGTAAGCTGAGATCTCATCAAAGTGAGGGAATACGCCGTCTTTGACAGTTGCCTCAGAACAGATGTCCCCACTGGAAGGTTATCCCTCACCTCCTACCCTTGTGGCAACTAAAAAAATCTGGATTTTTAATGCCAATGATCATCAGGACCTATAAAGAGGGCGAATCACACAAAAAGCAATATAAACCTGACAGGGGTTTCAACCCTTCCACACTTTATTTAAAAAAAAAAAAAAAAGTTTTGGCTTTACAGTCTGTATAAAGTCACAACTTTTTTAAATTAGATAGTCTTTGCTGTCTGTGTCCCTTCTCTCTAATTGTCCTGATCACCAATGTCACCGCAAATGAAAATCAGACAATCCAATTTTTTTCACCAGAACAGGAGTTACGAAGAAATCATCCAATAGGGAATGTTGTATTCACAGGACATGGAGTGAAGGGAAATCTCCTCAATGGGACACAGGTGGAAAAAAAAAAAACTGATAGTGGTTCTAAACCTTTTCTAGCCAAACTTTTAGTTCTACTTTAGAGCACGGGTCTCAAAACTACAAGTCCCATCATGCCTCTGCCCGTGGGAGTCATGCTTGTAACTGTCAGCCTTGCAATGCCTCATGGGACTTGTAGTTTTGCAACAGCTGGATGGCCGCCAGTTTAAGACCCCCTGATTTAAAGTGTTACCAAACCCAGGATCCTGCATTCACTATATCTGGTCTCCCACAGTACACGGAAATGCAATTATTTTAGTAAATTTAAACTGCTAAATACATTTTCTCATCAGCAGTATATAGCAGTCTTGTGACTTTTATCACTGTCTGGTTAAAGCTTGTAGGAGTTTTCATTCTCCCCTGATTGTCCTATGTGGATGTAGGACCCCTGACCTTCTGTCTGGACAGTGTTGATTGGTCCTGTGCTGATCACATGCACTCTCCGAAGAGAAAAAAACCCTCTAACAATACACACCAAACTGAGCATGTGCAGCTTGCCCCCCAAGGCTCTGTTCTATCAGGAGATGGATTGGAGACCGTGTAAGAAAGGGAGGAAAAGATGGAACAGGATCAAACAGCCTTTGCTAAATACCTTTTCTCATCAGCAGTTAGAGCAGTCTTGTGACTTCTATCAGTGTCTGCTTGAAGCTTGTAGGAGGAGTCTTCATTCTACACTGACTGCCCTATGAGGCTGCATGACCCCTGACTTTTTGTCAGGACAGTGCTCTGTGCTGATCACATGCCCCCCCCCCCGTAAAAAAACAAAAATAACTTTCTAGCAATACACACCAAACCGAGTGCCTCCAAGGCTCTGTTCCATCAGTAGATGGATTGGGGATAGTAAAAGAAGGGGAGGACAGCCTTTTTAAAACAATGCAGTGAGTTTAACAAGCATGCTTTTAGTAACACTTAAAGTGGGGTTTCACCCAAAAAAAACAAAAATACTTGAAAAATTCTAAAAACAAAAACAAAAATTTGGATATTTTTTTTTTTACTTACCTCTAAATGCCTGTTGCTAGGTGGTCCCTCGTAGTCTGCCTCTTCCTTTGCCTGGGCTGGTGACATCACTTACCCCTCGGCACAGGAAGGGCTCGGCTCTGCTCCCTCCCTCCTGTCAATCATCTGGGACCCATTACAGGTCCCAGGTGATTGAGCGGCCAATCACGGCGCGCGGCACCGCTCGCGCATGCGCAGTGGGTGCCAGGCTGTGAAGCCACAGCCCGGCGCCCACAGTTGAAATGCCGGCGCCGACAAGCGGAGGGGGGGGGGACGAGCGGGGCTTCGATCCCCCGCATCGCTGGACCCAGGGACAGGTAAGTGTCCAATTAAAAGTCAGCAGCTGCAGTATTTGTAGCTGCTGACTTTTAATTTTTTTTTTTTTTTTTAATGGACCCCCTGGGTGGAACTCCTCTTTAAATAAGTTGATTTCCTATGCTCTTTAGCTCCATCCAGTGGCCATAATGCAGTGCTTGCCTGATTGAGGTATTTCAGGGTAATATGTGCAAATAAAATATGGAAAGACCCTGTGACGGCTAAAGGAACGTTTGGTGACATGCGTTCAATTCATTTTTTTATACAAGACTCCTACTACGTACACGCTTACTAAAAATAACTCTATATTTTTTCTTTTAAGCCCCAATAGTCACAGTAGTTGCCCATGTCTGAAAGGCAGGTTCAGCCAGTGGGGTCAGTATTTAGCCAAATTAACTGTACAGTCGTCATTTTGTCCCCGAAACATCATGTCATTGTCAGTGTCCTCCTGGTTAAGAGTCTATAACATTGTCACCACTAGTATCTCCACTGTGGAATCGTCTTTACCTGCTGAAGTACAACATACTTCTCATTGTTATTAATCTTGTAGTCAAAGTCATGCTGGTCCATGTAGTGCTTCCTCAGCATGTAACACACCATAGTTATCAGGACAGTCAACATGGATATAATCCCAATGCAAACCCCTAGCAGTATAGCTGGTTCCATGCTGAAGGTAACTTGTGGGAAGGAGTCCGGTGATGTGGCCTCTGTAGCAACTACTCCTGGTCCTTCCGTCCCATCAGGAACACATTCATCACTGTGGGAAGTGTAGCCCTCTGGACAGGTACAATTGTAAGACCCCAAGAAATTATTGCAAGTCCCCTTACAAGGGCTGTCCAAACACTCATCCATATCCACACATTTGACATCGTTTTCCAGGATATACCCATCTGGGCAACTGCAGCCCTTTTCATTGCATTCGGCCTCACAGACTTCTGTATTGCAAAACCTTTTGCATTTTCTGTGATCGATACTGCTAATGATAAATCCTTCATTGCAAACACACTTGAAGCCGCCAGGGGAATTTTCACAGGTGTGTTCGCACATGGTCGTCTCACACTCGTCAATGTCTTGACATTTCACGCCACACTCACCAGGACTCTTACAGTCAGAGTTGACATTTGTATATCCAGATTTGCAGCCACAGGTGAAGCTGCCGTTGCTCTTGGTGCAGCGGTACCCGCAGAGATTGGGGTGGGTTGCGCAATCATCATCTAAACAGGTCTTCCCATCTTCTGCAAGGTAGCCCTCAACACAACTGCAGGGAGAACTAGGTGGTTTTGAGCTTTCATCACAGTCCTGGCTACAGAGGTTGGGATCACAAGGCGAGGAGCATGACCTTTTGTCCTGTTTAAGGGTTGATCCCGGGGGGCACTTACATTCCGGGGTGCCGCTTACAACCGTACATTCAAAAACACAACCTCCATTCTCGATCTCACAAGGCCAGGCTCCTGGGGTCTTCTTGTTCCATTTCGGTTGTCCATCTCCATTATCTTCACAGATTAGATGGTCCTGGTTTGAAGGTATCTGGACAAGGGTGTCAGAAGGATAGAATTTGCTGGAACTAAGGCCCATGCCATAGAATTCGTGAAAATAAATGACATTGTAATCACGTGGTACCTTAAGTGGTTCACAAGATGCTGAGCGACTGGATTCACACAACAAGCCATCTGATTTGATCGTGCAGTCAGTCTCTTCCCAGGTGCCCTTATTGTTCATGGTGACGCAGAGCTCGCCAGACGCAGTGCACTTCTGTTCATCATCATTCCAGAGAATAGAATTCGTGTCACTCTCACCGGTGACCCAGGTAAAGCCCCGTAGAGGCAGGCTCACATCTGTGCATCCCTTTTTGGGGTTCAACCCAATCCAAAGTTTGATATTGTCCGCATTCACCTTGGAAAGAAATTCTTTAACTACGTGTGCTTGCTCAGAGCTTTTCACGGTCATCAGGACTTGCTCGTTATCTGCACAGTCTTGTCTTGCTCTTGCATATCTTCTGCTACTCCAGGACACAGAGTAACAGGCTTGATCAATGCACACAAACTCTCGTTGGCGCTCAGCCAATGAAGCCAACAATGCAAATTCAGACCAGGTGACCAGCACCCAAATGCCGTAGAGAAGAAGCATTATTATTGTCGCAGGGCGCGGACGAGTAGTGTGCTGGCAGCCAGGCGGAGGGTGAAAGCAAGAAAAGCTGCAAGTATTCCAGCTGGTAACAAGATAAAAACCGCACTTGCAGAGGTGTGTGTCATGCCTAAAAGTCTGTGCCCAACTTTATACGTTTCCAGCCCTCCCCTTGCAGCCTGTCACACAGAAGAAGGAAGGAAATGCCTGGAAGGAAGGGCTGGAGCCACTTATAACGCTAAGCAGAATGTTAAACTTGTGACACGGTGTGCGGGACAATGATCACTTATCTGTAACACCTAATTCATTCATGGAAAGTGATGCAAAGGTCTTCCACAATCGAAAATGACTTATTTATTTTAGTGAAGGGTGCAGTAGGAAACTTGGACCACATCCACGCTGACTAACAATGCCAGGCTCATTAAAAAGCATACGTTCAGTGGAGAGAAAATCATTATCAGATTTGCATATCAGGTTGTACGTACTTGATGTGTCTCATTCTAACAACAAATGCAGATCCCTGCAGAGCCACTGGGAACGGCATCCTCTAAATAAAGGAAGGGGTTTGGGATGAATTTAGTGCATTAACCACTTGATCTCCGGAGGCAAAGAGGTCTTCATATGTGTTTACAAATATGGTGACAATATCAGAAATTGTTTAAGCATTCCATCGTTCCAGAATTATATATGTACATTTTTAGTGGTTATGTTCAATTATTAATACATAACTTTTCGGATTATAAATACTTTGTATACTCCTTCAACTATACTTCTATGTGCCTTAAAAGTACACTTTAGGGGATTTTTTTTCTTTCTGCTAACTGTTTGACCTCCAGAAGGTTCATGACCAGTTCATTTTTTGCTAATCGGCACTGTGCTTTTAACTGCCAATTGCGTGATCATGCAACACTGTACCCAAATTAAATGTATATAATTTTTTTCACAAAAAATATGACTTTCTTTTGTTGGTATTTGAGCACCACTGTGTTTTTTTTTTTATAAATGAAAAAAGACTGAAAATTTTGAAAAAAATAAATAAAATAAATATAATATATAATAATTAAAAATAATAATAATTAAAAAATCTAAAAATTATATATATATATACACATATATACATATATATATATATATATATATATACATACACATATATACATATATATATATATATATATATATATATATATATATATATATATATATATATATATATATATATATATATATACTCATATATATTTACATATACATATATATATATGTATATATACACATATATATACATATATATATATATATATTTACATATATACATATACATATATATATATATATATATATATATATATATATATATATATATATATATATATATATATATATATATGTATATGTATATATATATGTATATATATATATATATATGTATATATATATATATATATATATATATATATATATATATATATATATATATATATATGTATATATGTGTAAAAATATGACTTTCTTTTGTTGGTATTTGAGCACCACTGGGTTTTTTTTTAATTTATAAATGAAAAAAAAAATAAAATAAATATAATATATAATATTATTATTATTATTATTAATAATATATAATAATAATTAAAAAATCTAAAAATTATATATATATATATATATATATATATATATATATATATATATATATATATATATATATATATATATATATATATATATATATATATATATATATATATATATATATATATATATACATACACACACACACATATATATACACACACATTGAGTATACAATATTATAAAGATACATAAAGTAAGTTTACAAGGATCTATAAAGTAAGCTCATTGTTTTACAGTAGGGTTTATATAGGTAAATATCATGAGATTTCAAATATTAAACCTTGGGTTCACGTAAACCTAAATTAAAGATATATATAATTTCCTTAGTTACTTTTATAGGTATTTAAATGATTTATACCTACTATACATATTGTTTACAAGTAGAGTGTATATAGGTCAAATAAATTCTGATAATGAGCTTTAATCGTAAGGTGGAGAAAAGGAAAGAGAAAGAAGAAAAAGGGTTGAAAGGTAGAGGTATGGTCCACAAGGTTGTCCCGCTCGTCAATTTATTATTCTTTTTAGTTCTCTTTGAAGCCTTAGAACCAATACATTTTTTTAAAAATCAAATTTCTTCATAAATTGAGGCCAAAATGTATTCTGCTACATGTCTTTGGTACAAAAAAAAATCCCAATAAGTGTATATTAACTGGATTGTGTTAAAGTTTTGGCGTCTACAAACTATAATATATACAGTATATCACAAAAGTGAGTACACCCCTCACATTTTTGTGAATATTTTATTTTATCTTTTCAAGTGACAAGAAAAAAGTGGGGTATAACTGTGAATCAATAAAATAATCCAAAAAAAATCCAAAAGAGTGGGGGGGGGGGGGGGGATAACAAAATAAAACGAAATAAAACCAAGCTGCGAATTCCTATATGTGACACAAACACACAACGTGAGCATTAATAAAACTTTTGACTCGCGCTAATGACAAACAAATAAATATAAAGGTGATGAAACATCGCCTTTAGACAAAATTCAAATATATATGTAACCATATAACATATGGATAAAACCTGTGCAATGAAACGATGAAACTAGCATCAAAGGCTACGATATATTGTGCAACAATAAAGATAATGGTTTGTGTTAGTCCATATGTGAACACCCGAGTATGATGTTAAATAAAGTGAGGGTCCAGTTGTATGAAAACACAAGTGCTTGAGTCCACCACCATAAGTAAAGTGCCTGGCCGCTTACCAGAAACCCTTGACCCCCCCCCCCCCCGTTACGGAGGGTCTGAGTGATCTGTTGAATCTTACTACTCCGGACCACCATAAAGCCTGAGATGGATAGCTGGAATGGGACATCAGGGACCTTAGTGTAGATGGATAGATCCACGGGAAACCTGGCCCTCAGCAGAGTTATGTAACCATAAAAAGAGAAGGGGAGGGCTCCGATAGTGTAAAATCTTAAGGCTTTATTAAAACAAATGAAGTGTACACTCACATGTAAAATCAGGAATAAACGTTCTTGGAGAAACAGTCTGTGGCACCGGCCGGATGCTCACAGACGGCCCGTCCAGCTGGTATTCGCAACAACAGTGGGAGGTGACGCGATGACGCCGCTCAGCCCTACGCTGCGTTTCGTAAGCAAATTACGTCTTCCATATGGACTAACACAAATCATTATCTTTATTGTTGCACAATATATCGTAGCCTTTGATGCTAGTTTCATTGCACATGTTTTATCCATATGTTATATGGTTACATATATATTTGAATTATATTTATTTGTTTGTCATTAGCGCGAGTCAAAAGTTTTATTAATTTTCATGTGACAACACTGAAGAAATGACACTTTGCTACAATGTAAAGTATTGAGTGTACAGCTTGTATAACAGTGTAAATTTGCCGTCCCCTCAAAATAACTCAACACACAGCCATTAATGTCTAAACCGCTGGCAACAAAAGTGAGTACACCCCTAAGTGAAAATGTCCAAATTGGGCCCAAAGTGTCAATATTTTGTGTGGCCACCATTATTTTCCAGCACTGCCTTAAAGTGGTTGTAAACCCTTATGGGGCGTACACATGGTCGGACTTTTCAGCTACAAAAGTCCGACAGATTTTCGACGGACTTTTGGCGGACTTTCAACGGACTTTCTAACGAACGGACTTGCCTACACACGATCACACCAAAGTCCGACGGATTCGTACGTGATGACGTACACCGGACTAAAATAAGGAAGTTGATAGCCAGTAGCCAATAGCTGCCCTAGCGTGGGTTTTTGTCTGTCGGACTAGCATACAGACAAGTGGATTTCTGGGTCCGGCGGAGTTACGCCGTAAAGATTTGAAGCAAGTTCCAAATCTAAAGTCCGTCAGATTTGCGACTGGAAAAGTCCGCTGAAAGTCCGGGGAAGCCCACACACGATCTGTCTGCCGGATTTGGTCCGTCGGTGTCCGTCGTACTTTTGTAGCCGAA
Organism: Lithobates clamitans; assembly: GCA_037952925.1. Taxonomy (NCBI): domain Eukaryota; kingdom Metazoa; phylum Chordata; class Amphibia; order Anura; family Ranidae; genus Lithobates; species Lithobates clamitans. The sequence continues at coordinate 1,493,375 of JBBGZY010000275.1, read as the reverse complement.
AAGTCCGACCGTGTGTACGCCCCATAACAGACCACTTTGACCTACAGGTAAGCCTAGATTAAGACTTACCTGTAGGTCCAAGAAATATCTCCTAAACCTACACGGTTTAGGAGATATTTCCAAAAAGACAGGCACCGCTGTCTACGGCGTATGCACCGTAGACAGAGGCGCGCAGGCGCACAGAGCGTGCCGCTGCTAACGACGATATGCCGTTAGTGACGGCTCCCGTGCGCATGCGCGGGAGTGACGTCATCGCGGCTCCAGCGAATCACAGCGCTGGAGCCACGATAGAAGAAAGTAGATGGACGCTCCGTACCAGAGGGGACAGCAGTGACATCGCAGGCTCCTGTGTCAGGTAAGTGACACATAATGGGCTACTATGCGATGCATAGTAGCCCATTATGCTTTACCTTTGCAGGGAAACAAAGAGGAAGTAAATCCATCAGAGTTTACTTCCTCTTTAACCCTCTTGGGCATGGAGTTCACCAGAGCCTCACAGGTTACCACTGGAGTCCTCTTCAACCCCTCCATGACTACATCACAGAGCTGGTGGATGTTGGAGACTTTGCACTCTTCCACCTTCTATTTGAGGATGCCCCACAGATGCTCAATAGGGTTTAGGTCTGGAGACATGCTTGGCCAGTCCATCACCTTTACCCTCAGCTTCTTTAGCAAGGTAGTGGTCGTTTTGGAGGTGTGTTTGGGGTGGTTATCATGTTGGAATACTGCCCTGCGGCCCAGTCTCCGAAGTGAGGGGGTCATGCTCTGCTTCAGTATGTCACAGCACATGTTGGCATTCATGGTTCCCTCAATGAACTGTAGCTCCCCAGTGTCGGCAGCACTCATGCAGCCCCAGACCATGACACTCCCACCACCATGCTTGACTGTAGGCAAGACACACTTGTCTTTGTATTCCTCACCTGGTTGCCACCACACACGCTTGACACCATCTGAACCAAATAAGTTTATCTTGGTCTCATCATACCACAGGTCATGGTTCCAGTAATCCATGTCCTTTGGTCGACCATGGCGAGGTCTGTTCTGAGTGGAACCTGTCCTGTTAAACCGCTATATGGTTTTGGCCACCGTGCTGCAGCTCAGTTTCAGGGTCTTGGCAATTTTCTTATAGCCTAGGCCATCTTTATGCAACGATTCTTTTTTTCATATCCAGAGAGATCAGAGAGTACTTTGCAATGAGGTACCATGTTGAACTTCCAGTGACCAGTATGAGAGAGTGAGAGTGATAACGCTAAATGTAACACACCTGCTCCCCGTTCACACCTGAGAACTTGTAACACTAATGATTTACATGACACCGGGGAGGGAAAATGGCTAGTTGGGCCAAATTTGGACATTTTCACTTAGGGGTGTACTCACTTTTGTTGCCAGCGGTTTAGACATTAATGGCTGTTTGTTGAGGGGACAGCAAATTTACACTGTTATACAAGCTGTACACTCACTACTTTACATTGTAGCAAAGTGTAATTTCTTCAGTGTTGTCACATGAAAAGATAGAAGAAAATATTTACAAAAATGTTAGGGGTGTACAGTATTGTAAGATACTGTATTATAGGGTGCATTTACCCTGCTATGCTATTCTTGGCTGAGGGCAATTATTAACTTCGTAGCCTCCCTGGCGGTATGATTATGTCAGATTTTTGCGTCTCAAAGCGGTACAATTATTTTGCATAGAAATTTGGCATTTTATATTGTAGGCCTGTAATTCTTAGGCCTCATGCACACAGGCTGTTAAAATAACGTTATGAAAACGCCAGTATTTTTGCAGTGATTTTTTTTTTACTTTTTTCAACATTTTTGCAATAGTGTTTTTGAGCGTTTTTCCGCGTTAGCGATTTTTAGCATTTTTTAGCGTTTTTTTTTGTCAAAATGTTTTTTTTTTTTTTTTTCAATGGATCAAAAACGTCAAAAAACGTTGGTGAACGACGTTTTTGAGCGTTTATCAGCGTTAGAGCGTTTTTACAGCTGAAAAACATCCCTCAGAACCCACTGGTCCTGGGTTTTTTTTTACAGCTTAAAAACGCCTATGCCATTTGCAGCTCAAAAACGCCTAGGTGGGCATGAAGCCATAGACTAACATAGACAGGCCTTTTTAAAGCTGCAAAAAAAGCTCAAAAAAGCAGCTGTAAAAACGTCCGTGTGCATGAGGCCTTAGCAATAACTCACTTAAATCTGTCCAAACAAGAGTCTAGTAGATATCCCGGGTATGATAAAGTTTGAAACACAAAATCATAAATTATAATATAATAAATAAATTTAAATAATTATAAAAAATAATAATGTAATAATAATAAAATGAATTTCCCCACGATTCACTACCGCTGAACTCTGCAAGTGTTCTAATTTACTATCGCTGTTTTCTAGCTGGTCTAAAACCACTTTTGATGTAAAAGGGACACTTTTTGGTTGCTATGGACAATCTCCAGTTTCCAAGCAGAAAGAACAGTATATATATAATATAAAACTGCATGCAGGACACTGGCCAAACCACTAGGGAGTCGGGACAAAAGGGATGTGAAATAATTTCATACAGGACTGTAATCTGTAAGATTACAATGTACTGTATGTGTTATGATTTAAAAAATTTTTGAATTTGCCGCCGGGCTCCGCCCCGTCCGACGCGACTCTCGCAGGGAACTGAGCCTGGCACACAGGACATCCGAGCGGAGGACGGAGCCCGCAGACACAGCGGAGGGGGGGGGAGACATCGCAGAATCCTGGGGACAAGGTAAGTACACTGCACCAGGATCCTGCAATGCAATCCCGAGTGTGGCTCGGGGTTACCGCTAATGGTGCTGAAATATAACCCCCGAGCCATACTCGGGAATATCGCCAGGGAGGTTAAGATTCACTTATATACTATGTATATATTGCACTATGGGGGTTGTTTACGAAAGGCAAATCCACTTTGCACTACGAGTGCAAAGTGCACTTGGGAGTGCAGTCGCTGTAAATCTGAGGGGAAGATCTGAAATGAGGGGAAGCTCTGCTGATTTTATTATCCAATCGTGTGCAAGATAAAAGGCTGTTTTTTTATTTTCCTTGCATGTCCCCCTGAGGTCTACGGCGACTGCACTTCCAAGTGCACTTTCAGTGCAATTTCAAGTGCACTTTGCACTTGTAGTGCAAAGTGGATTTGCCTTTAGTAAATAACCCCCTATGTTATCATAGGGATAGGATGAATTTGCATTGCTGTTTATTTTCTCTTTCAGGTGTTTCTGCACCCATTGCGTCTTCCTGGGACAAGGGGAGACAGTGACCCAACATGGATAATAATGCCAACTATTCATGCCCTTTACTACTGTATATATTAGATAGATAGATAGATAGATAGATAGATAGATAGATAGATAGATAGATAGATAGATAGATAGATAGATAGATAGATAGATAGATAGATAGGATATAAGGCTACTGTTTATATTTTTCCTTTAACTGTTTGGGTGGTACGCCACGCATAAAATTGTATATAATGCCTAAAATGTATCTGCCCTATTTGAACTGCCATTCGCTCATGTATGTGTTATACATGTTTACTTCATGTGGTGTACAACGTGTATTGTTTGTTATCATTATTCTTTTCCTGTTTCCCCATCCCAGTTTTTGCCAGGACATTCGCTCTCAGGCTTGAGAGCTCAAATTAGTTTTCCTAGGCAGGGGGAGGATGTAGCACCCTGATGTGTTAGGCAGGGTTGCTATTAAGTTTATTTACTCCGGAGGTCACCATTGGGCTTCAGGGGCCCCGGGACTTTGCTACATTTATATTTATACATTCAGTTCCAATTGCTACACTATGGGGGTTATTTACGAAAGGTAAATCCACTTTGCACTACAAGTGCGAACTACAAGTGCAAAGTGCACTTGAAATTGCACTTAAAGTGCACTTGGAAGTGCAGTCGCTGTAAATCTAAGGGGTAGATCTGAAATGAGGGGAAGCTCTGCTGATTTTATCATCCAATCATGTGCAAGCTAAAATGCTGTTTTCTTTATTTTACCTTGCATGTCCCCCTCAGATCTACAGCGATTTGCACTTGTAGTTTGCACTTGTAGTGCAAAGTGGATTTGCCTTTCGTAAATAACCCCCTATAAGTGAAGGTTTTTCATCTCATAGGGGGGCTCTATGCTGCGTTTGGTATTTTCACACAGCGTCCACCATTTCCATGGAGCAGGTAGTGAGCAATGCACCATGGAAACAGATGACCCCAATCCAGAATGTGTGGCATTCAAGTCATTTCCAGCATTCTGAATGGGAGGGGAGTCTGCCTCTATTTATCCTGCCCCACCTCCCACTCACTGCCATACTGATGAAGATCGGAAAATAAGACTCTTGTACAAAAAAAAGGGGGGGGGGCTGAGAACTCTGATGTCAAAAGGGATGAGACTGAAGACTCTGATGTAAAGTGTGTGTGTGTGTGTGGGGGGGGGGGGGGTGACTGAGGTTCTCTGATGTGAAAAGGGGCCACTGAGGACTCTTTTTGGGGGGGGGGGTTTGTAGTTTTTTTTATAGCTCATAAAAGTGCCTAAAAATGAGTAATTAAAAACAACCACTGATGCAGATTTCTGTAGTCCAGTCAGTATCACTTCCCCCAGAATCACATCAAACATGTAGCGGGTGTCTCGTTTCTCCCGCGACCCCGCCAAGATGGCCGGGGCAATGTACAGAGGCTTTCCAGCTTGAGTTAGGGAGAAAGCACCGGTCAGTGTCTGCATGGGATTTTTCACCCCCCTCCTTCTCCCTGTTTCACTGACTGAGTCTAATGTAATAATAGATCACACAGACAGAGCTGTTCATTCTGTAGCCCCCCTTGTGCCCCTATCGGCAGGAAGAATAAAGCCAATTAAAGGCACAGTTACAGCAGCCCATCAGGGAGACTGTACTGAACTGCAGGAAGCAGCTGCAATGGATTCTGGGACATGCAGTTCCCTCACAAAACGGCCCTCATAGACTGGTATAAAGAGAGAAACTACAAAGCCCTGGATGCTCTGCACTAAAAGAAGCTGAGGACTCCATTTTGTGTCCTGAGGGAAAGTCAGTCACGATGAGGCAGTGAGAGAGATCAGACATGTAGGAGAGATACTGTCTCTTAGATGATCCCCTCACGCAATTCAGGCCTCCACCGCCACCCGGGATATCCAGCCTGAGAGAGGGGGATTCCAGGTGCATATCGAGGCGTATCTGCACCGACGGTGAAGCGTTCCAGTGTGTGGTGACCGGCCGGGTCACCGGGAAATCCTGCTGTTCCAGGACGTTCGTTTGGGCCTTGATCACAGGATTGGGTGAGAGGGCATTTTGCCCATCTGCAGGGAACGGAGACACTGCACCATAGAAGGAGTATGAACACTGTATACAGACATCATTGCTGGTCGTCATCTTGCTGACATTTGTAGTGCCACAAGGATAAGGGATAAGGCTATCCATTTCTGGGACACTGTATACAGACATCATTGATGGTAGTCATCTTGCTGACATTTGTAGTGCCACAAGGATAAAGGATAAGGCTGTCCATTTCTGGGACACTGTATACAGACATCACTGTCCTCTCACCTTGCTGAGGAGGATTCTGCCTGTTTCACTTTATCAGCTGGGCCAGTTGTGTTGTTTGGGCCCGCTATACAGGAGTTTAAGTGCACCAATGAGAGTGCCTAGCTGAAGACACCAAATCTTATCTTTTCTTCAAAAGGACTGAAGCTACTAGTGCCACACAGATCCGCACAAACATATTCAGGGTTCTGCATATGCATTGGGTGTGTGGGACAGTTTATCTAGAAAGTTAGGCCATTACTTGTTGACTTGAATAGGTATTTAAAGTAGGGCCTGTGGTCAGGGTTGCCACCCTTCCTTCCAGTCAAACCAGAAACACTTTAACTGCACACAGCACTTTTTTTTTTTTATAAACTATATGTATATTTTGCAATTAAATAACATTTCTAATCATATGAATCCCCTTTACATCAGAGTCCACAGAGTTCCCCTTTTACAGCTGAATCCACAAAGTTCCCCTCTTACATCTGAACTCGCAGAGTTCCCGTACACTGTAAGGGGGGAGTACGACTCTGCAGACTCTAATGTAAGGGATGCTCAGGGTACTGTGGCCTCTGCTTTAAAGGGAAACTGTGATATAAGGGGTGCTCTGAGAACCCTGATTTACCTTAGTGTACTCACTCAGAGGCAGGACAGAGAAGGGGGGGTTCAATCACAGACAGGGATGGATGGTGAGCTCACTCACCCCTTGGCAGTCAGCAACTCTCATCCAGATATATCTGAAGCTGCTGGACTTCAAATTTCCAGCCCCAACTTTTTTTCTGAGGAGTGTGGGCAGACGCAGAGGGGTAGGGGCAGGAGGAAAAGCAAAACCAAGTATTTTTTCAATGAAAGCTGCAGGTTCTAAAAAAGATTGAAGTCAACTCTTGAAACTAGATTAACGTGTTACGTAACCTCCCTGACGGTAATCCCGAGTGTGGCTCGGGGTTAAATTTCAGTCCCGTTAGCGGTAACCCCGAGCCACACTCGGGATTGCGTCTCAGGATCCTGGTGCGGCTTTACTTACCTTGTCCCCAGGATCCTGCGATGTCCCCCGCAGTGTCCGTGGGTTCTGTCTCCTCCGAAGCCTCTCCGTGCCAGGCTCCGTTCCCTGCGAGCGGCGCGACGCACGGGGGCGGAGCCTGGCGGCAAATTAAAAAAATGTAAAAATCATAACACATATGCCCCGTACACACGGTCGGATTTTCCGATGGAAAATGTCCGATCGGAGCGTGTTGTCGGAAATTCCGACCGTGTGTATGCTCCATCACACATTTTCCATCGGATTTTCCGACACACAAAGTTTGAGAGCAGGAGATAAAATTTTCCGACAACAAAATCCGTTGTCGGAAATTCCGATCGTGTGTACACAAATCCGACGGACAAAGTGCCACGCATGCTCAGAATAAATAAAGAGATGAAAGCTATTGGCCACTGCCCCGTTTATAGTCCCGACGTACGTGTTTTACGTCACCGCGTTCAGAACGATCGGATTTTCCGACAACTTTGTGTGACCGTGTGTATGCAAGACAAGTTTGAGCCAACATCCGTCGGAAAAAATCCTAGGATTTTGTTGTCGGAATGTCCGAACAAAGTCCGACCGTGTGTACGGGGCATTACAGTACTGTATGAAATGATTTCACATCCCTTTTGTCCCCAGTGCTTTGGCCCATGCCCTGCATGCAGTTTTATGTTATATACACTGTTCTTTCTGCCTGGAAACTGGAGATTGTCCATAGCAACCAAAAAGTGTCCCTTTATGTCAAAAGTGGCTTTAGATCAGCTAGAAAACAGCGATAGTAAATTTTTATTATATTATTTTTTTTTTTAATTATTTATATTTATTTATTATATTATAATTTATGTTTTTGTGTTTCAAACTTTATCATACCCGGGATATCTACTGGACTCTTGTTTGGACAGATTTAAGTGTGTTATTGTTAAGAATTACAGACCTACAATATAAAACGCCAAATTTCCATGCAAAATAATTGTACCGCTTTCAGCACCTAAAATCCGAAATAATCATACCGCCAGGGAGGTTAAAGGCATATGACATTTTAGTGGTTTATATATAAATTAATCAATGGTAAGTATTTTTTAGGGGATCCTAAAAAGAACCATTTTAGGTTTGGGCTGGTAATTGTAGGACCAAACTATCACCATAGACAAGTTATATTGCACTGCTAATGTTGAACAGAAGCTCAGATGTTTAATGGAAACCCAGATAGACAAATATGAATTTACATGCAAACTACTTTACAGTTCACTAATATAAAAAAAACAAAAAAAAACAAAAAAAAAAACAAATGTGCTGAAGCTTTCTATGACTGCCATTCTGCCAGACAAGCAGCCGGTTTTACTATCTGGACGCAGCAATTAGACTAACGAGCTATCTGGCAGATTTTAGGAACTGTATTATGGTATAATTTAATTATGCTGCAATTGTCTGGATAATTCCAGTATAGTGTGCCATTTTGAAGCTGGCTTTATTTAAATGGGCTGTTTTCTCAAAACGTTCAAATGCTTAATTGTGCATAACACATGGGAATGAATGGGCCTTGTATAATTTCAACCGGGGGGGCCTCCTGGGATCAGAGGATCCATGGTGTGACCCTGTATGTCATTAACCACTTTAGCTATGTGTGAGGGTCACCTTTAGGTCAACAGTGCTTTGCTGGCAAGCACTTTTTGTGGATCATTCTAGAACTGTTGAGAAGAAAGACAACCGATTGACTGATTGATTGATTCAGTTGGGCTTTGTGAACATGCATTCCTTTATGGAGCAGACACAGTAAAACCTTGGTTTGAGAGTAACTTGGTTTGGGAGCGTTTTGCAAGACAAGCAAAATTTTGGAATAAATTTGGACTTGATATACAAGTAGCGTCATGTCACAACTGAGTATAAAAGAGAAGAGAGGCGCCTCTAAGTGTAGCAATATGATTACATTCAATGAAGATACAACATTTAGCAACATATTGCTACACTTAGAGGCTCCTCTCTTCTCTTTTATACTCTGGAGCTCCTGCTGGATTTTGCTTTGAATCCCCTTGTGGAGGCTTCCATTTGTGGATGTACATTTTATGGTTACACAACCGATCACATTGCTAGAATCTTTTTATATGGACTATAAACTGAAGGACCTATGAATAAATGGCTGTGGAACTAATCATCTGAGTTTCCATTATTTCTTATGGGGAAATTTGCTTTGATATACAAGTGCTTTGGATTACAAGCATTTTTCTGGAACGAATTATGCTCGCAATCCAAGATTTTACTGTGTATGAAATTGGGGAATCTTCCAAAAGAAATTAGAACCAACATTTTCTACAATTGTTATATATTAGCCCCCGGTCCACATACAGTATATGTGAATTGGATGCGTTTTGAACGGCATACTATTCGCACGACATGTGAACCACATCGGCTTTCTATGGAGCCAATTCATTTGTCCCTCCTTTTGGTCTGATCTATATAGATGTATATTAAACGCACTTTTAATCTATCAAAAAGTGCTGTAGAGAGTCCTGTACGATTTTCAGTCCGGATCAGGTGTGATTTCAAGTGTCATATACTTTAAAGATTTGCACCTGAACCGGTAAACAAAATCGCACCGAACTCTGAAATCACACTGAAACTAGCCCCGCACATACACTATGGGGTTGATTTACTAAAGGCAAAAAAAACAAAAAACTGTGCAATTTGAAAAGTGCAGTTGCTCCAGAGCTTAGTAAATGAGGTAAAGCTTCACTTTGCAAAGAATACCCAATCACATGCAAGGAAAATAAAAAAAACAGCATTTTTGCTTGCACATGATTGGATGATGAAAGTCAGTAGAGCTTTTGCTCATTTACCAAGCTCTGGAGCAACTGTTCTTGCAGAGTGCAACTGCACTTTGCAAAGTGCACAGTGTTTTTGCCTTTAGTAAATCAACTCCACAATTACCAAAAGTATTGGAACACCTGCCTTTGCACGCGCATGAACTTTAATGGCATCCCAGTCTTAGTCCGTAGGGTTCAATATTGAGTTGGCCCACCCTTTGCAGCTATAACAGCTTCAACTCTTCTGGGAAGGCTGTCTACAAGGTTTAGGATTGTGTCTATGGGAATGTTTGACCATTCTTCCAGAAGAGATATTTGTGAGGTCAGGCACTGATGTTGGAGAGAAGGCCTGGCTCACAGTCTCCGCTCTAATTCATCCCTTCATCCCTTCATTCAAGGTGTTCTATCGGGTTGAGGTCAGGACTCTGTGCAGGTCAGTCAAGTTCCTCCACCCCCAAACTCGCTCATCCATGTCTTTATGAACCTTGCTTTGTGTATTGGTTCAAATAATTTGGTGGAGGGGGGATTATGGTGTGGGGTTGTTTTTCAGGGGTTGGGCTTGGCCCCTTATTTCGAATGAAGGGAACTCTTAAAGCGGGGGTCCACCTATCTATCGTTTTTTTTTTTTTTTGGAGTTGATTCACAAACTTTTCTTCTCATGATTATCTACTCACATGTTCTGTGTAATAAGTCCGCCTGTGTCCGATTTCGTTGTAAAGAATAACTTATAAAATTCACCGAAGGCGGTTTCCATCTTCATTGTGGGCATTTGAAGCCCACAAGCATTTATTTCCTGGATGTGGTGAATGCTGTGCTCCCAGCATTCACCGAGATGTTGTGATGACGCTGTTGCACAATGCATGCTGGGAAGCCTGAGACAAGCTCCCAGGGGACTGTGGGAGGTCTGGGAGAGGCTAGAAACACGCCTACTCCCATGGGAGGAAAACCAGGAAGTGCTAAGAAGATTAGAAAAAAAAGGTAATTACGGCGATTTAATTTTTTTTACACAGCATGTCAGCATCTAGGCAAGGAAGAGAATGCATAGAGATAATGTTCAAAATTTGGGTGGAACCCCGCTTTAAGGCGTCAGCATACCAAGACATTTTGGACATTTTCATGCTCCCAACTTTGTGGGAACAGTTTGGAGATGGTCCTTTCCTGTTCCAACATGACTGCACACCAGTGCACAAAGCAAGGTCCATAAAGACCGATAGCTACTGGCCAGGAACATCTATGTTAGCTAATGCCATCTTGATAATTTGGTGGTAACCCATAGACACATAGGGGGTTATTTACAAAAGGCAAATCCACTTTACACTACAAGTGCAAACTACAAGTGCAAAGTGCACTTGAAATTGCACTAAAAGTGCATTTGGAAGTGCAGTCGCTGTAAATCCGAGGGGGACATGCAAGGAAAATAAAAAACAGCATTTTAGCTTGCACATGATTGGATGATAAAATCAGCAGAGCTTCCCCTCACTTCCGATCTTCTGCTCAGATCTACAGTGACTGCACTTCCAAGTGTACTTTTAGTGCAATTTCAAGAGCACTTTGCACGTGTAGTTTTCACTTGTAGTGCAAAGTGGATTTGCCTTTAGTAAATAACCCCCATAGTCATTTCCCAGTTTAACCATTGGTAAGTAATGGTCATCTAATGTAAATGACACAACGTACTGTGGTAGTTGTGCCCAAAAAGCAAGAAAAGGGCAAAGCACTAGTCACCAGTATTGCTTGTAGGCTACCTGTAATGCCTTTCCCTATTACTGATGTATTTTCTAGTCTCTGTGTGGAAGAGGGCAAGGCTTTGCTTCCTTGTGTCGGCCCCATTGTTGACTGATGGAGTATTGACCAAGAAGCAGCAGGAGAGATAAAGGTGATGAGAGTTGGCTCAGATCCACAGAATGAATGAAGCAGAAGCAGGGAAATCCTTGCATTGCAGGCCATCAGATATAGCTTCCTCTCCAGTAATAAGGACTCAAGCGTGTTTAGATCCCAATCTGAATCCACCGGAGTGTGGCAAGAAGCTGACACCAGTACTGGGCCAATTGTCTGCGGCCAGGGCATTCCCTGCCCCCCAGCTCCAGAAATACAATGTGTGTGCATACGTTGGGGGCAAGGAATGCCTTGGCCTCTTATGAGTGGTCCAGTACAGTGACAGCTTCCTGGCGGGCTCACTCACATGGGTTCGGACTGGATCCAAACATGGCTGAGCAAATCCCTACTCTCTAGCAAGGGGAACAGTGAGCAGCACAGTAGTGACATCGCCATGGGTGTCGCAAGTGACGTCCGCCTGGAGTATGTGCTCTATATCTCTTGCAGATGCCCTGGGCCTCAACAATGACTAATCCCCTTACCCTTCATAACATTGTTGAAAAGGGGCGGGGCATGGGTTTTCTTAAAATGACGCCCCCCCCCCTAAAAAAAGTTCTGCGGACTCCCATACTTGGATGTATATGATATACTCCCGGCCCCTGCACTCTTTAACCACTTGCCGACCTCTGAACGCTGATATACGTCGGCACAATGGCAGCGCTGGGCAAATGGGTAATTAGCGGGGCGTGCGCGTGCCCGCGGTATCCCGCGATCGCTTCACGGAGCAGTGATTGCTGTCATGTCAGTGGAAGCCCATCCCCCCCACAGTTAGAATCACTCCCTAGGACACACTTAACCCCTTGATCGCCCCCTACTGTTTAACCCCTTCCCTGCCAGTGTCATTTACACACGAATCAGTGCATTTTTATAGCACTGATCGCTGTATAAATGACAATGGTCCCAAAATAGTGTCAAAAGTGTCCGATGTGTCCACCATAATGTAGCAGTCACGATAAAAATTGCAGATCGCCACCATTACTAGTAAAAACAAAAAAAAGGAAAAATAAAAATGGCATAAAACTATCCCCTATATTGTAGACGCTATAACTTTTGCGCAAACCAATCAATATACGCTTATTGCAAATTTTTTTACCAAAAATATGTAGAAGAATATATATCGGCCTAAACTCAGAAAAAAATTAGTTTATTTATATATTTTTGGGGGATATTTATTATAGAAAAAAATTTAAAATATTGCTTTTTTTTTCTAAATTGTCGGTCTTTTTTTTGTTTATAGCGCAAAAAATAAAAACCGCAGAGGTGATAAATACCACCAAAAGAAAGCTCTATCTGTGGGAAAAAAAGGACGTCAATTTTGTTTGACCCGCGTCATATGATGCCCTCGCCTTCACGGGCCACCAGGGGGAGCGCGCACGCCGCCGGCAATCGCGCGCGCCAGCCATGTCACTGGGCACCCGATGCGCGTGCCCGGTGGCCAAGATGTCCACCGGGCACCCGCGATTGCCCGGTAACACGGCAGGACCGTGGGTCACAAATTTAGAAACATGTGCGTGTAAGGATCCATGTCCTGTCAGAGGAAAGGAGACCGATGTGTGTTCTCAGTATAGAGCAACACCGATCGGTCTCCTCCCCTTGTGAGTCCCCTCCCCCTACAGTTGGAAACACTCCCTAGGGAACATAATTAACCCCTCGATCACCCCCTAGTGTTAACTCCTTCCCTGCCAGTGACATTTATACAGTAATCAGTGCATTTTTATAGCACTGATCGCTGTATAAATGTGAATGGTCCCAAAAATGTGTCAAAAGTGTCTAATGTGTCCGCCACAATATCGCAGTCACGATAAAAATCGCAGATCGCCACCATTACTAGTAAAAAAAATTAAAATAATAAAAAATGCTATAAATCTATCCCCTATTTTGTAGACGATATAACTTTTGCGCAAACCAATCAATATACGCTTATTGCGATTTTTTTTTTTACCAAAAATATGTAGAAGAATACGTATCGGCCTAAACTGAGGAAAAAATTTGTTAAAAAAAAAATAAAAAATTGCATATTTATTATAGCAAAAAGTAAAAAATATTGTGTTTTTTTCAAACTTGTCGCTCTTCTTTTGTTTATAGCGCAAAAAATAAAAAACGCAGAGGTGATCAAATACCACTAAAAGAAAGCTCTATTTGTGGGGAAAAAAGGACGTCAATTTTGTTTGGGATCCACGTCGAACGACCGCTCAATTGTCAGTTAAAGCGACGCAGTGCCGAATCGCAAAAAGTGCTCTGGTCAGGAAGGGGGTAAAATCTTCCGGGGCTGAAGCGGTTAAGCTATATTGTACCTTAGATACACCTAACCAAATTGTTTATTGTCTCAACAGTTGCCAGTTGCTATGAAGTCACTGACGATGTTAATGTACTTCCTCATAAAGGTAGGCTGTGTGCAGAAATGCATGTGTCATGAAAAAGTTTTTTCTTTTTAATCATTCTGCTGAGATTTGTATATGTCTGTTAGAATCTCGCTTGTGGCATTGTAAATAAAGCATATATAGTGAGATAGGTGTCCCTTGTATACAGTTAGGCACAGGCTCAAGTTTTATTTAAAGTGGCTGTAAAGTGGCTGTAAAGGCTCAGGGTTTTCTACCTTCATGCATTCTGTAAGGTAAATAGAGATATGCAGTGCTAACTCAAAGTGCATAAATGATGAAATAAATATAATCCAATTCTTCAAGTAAAGTGCATATGCGTAAAGAGCAAAATCACATAAATGAAATGACTAAACGTCCATTAAATTCATAAGAAGTGAAATGGGAAAAATAACAGTGAAAATTCATGAAATATGACATCAAATAAATAAACAAATACAAATGAAGGTGAATAAATCCAAAAATAGTCTAAAAGTGCATCAAGATGAAAAAAAAATCACAAATTTAGAAAAAATTGCAAAAAATCGCATGAGATAAAGTCGAATGCAATAACAAAAAATCGCAAAAAGTGCAGAAACGCTATAAAATCTCTCTCTCCGAATCTTGTGAAACTAGCAGTCAGAAGCAGCACAGTGCCTTGGGTGATATCATCACACTGCAGATATACAGCTATTAGGCTTAAAGCGCAGGAAGTGTCCAATCACAAGAATTGCACTGCTACATTTTTGCAGGAATTCTAAACAAAAAATTATGTTTTATATTTAATAGTGTTACTAAACCCCAGACCCTGCATTTACTATATCTGGTCTCCCACAGTACACAGAACATGGAAATGCAATAATTTTAGTAAATATAAACTGCTAAATGCCTTTTCTCATCAGCAGTATACAGCAGTCTTGCATAGGTGTGCGCAGCCTATTACATTAGGGTGTGCACCCCAATGTATTAAAACATGGACGGTGTCAGTAGGGCAGAGGTTGGTGTCATTAGGGCAGTGGACGGTATCAGTAAGTTTTTTACTTTTATTAAATCTCATCAATTATATATTTTTTATTGTTCCTTACAATTTTTTTTAGGAGTCCAGTTGGGGGGGGCTTTGGTGAAATATCAGCAGGGGGAATCTGCTCCGCACAGGGTGATTAGGGGGTGCTCAAGGTCAGGGCCGGTTCGATCCATAGGGATGTTGGTGAGGCTGCATTTGATGGGCACTTCATTAAAAAGGTTGGGTATACATGGGCAGGGCAAAGTGGGGGGGGGGGGGGGTTAAGTGAGAAAAAGATGATCCTGGACGGCCGTATAAAAGGAGAGTGATTTGAGATACATCCAACACCTGTCCTGTAAAATTGGAACACTACACTGTTCCAGAGCTTAGTAAATGAACAGAAGCTCTGCTGACTTCCATCAATCAATCATGTCAGCAAGGAAAACTGCTGTTTTTTTTATTTTCCTTGCATGTGATTGGATATTCTTTGTAAAGTGAAGCTTCACCTCATTTACCAAGCTCTGGAGCAGCTGCACTTGCAGAGTGCAATTGCACTTTCCAAGGTGCACAGTCTATTGGCCTTTAGTAAATCAACCCCTATGTCTCATTGCAACATAGAACTTGTCTAATGACTGTCCGTTTAAGCCATCGATCCGTTTGCAGCGCTTGGAGTGAGACTTCATGTCTCACAACATACATTCTCAGGATAGGTTTCTTCTTTTTTCTTTCGTCTTCGATTTTGGTTATGTTTTTATTTTGTTTATTTACTTTTTTTGACTTTGTATCCAATTGCTATCTGTATCCATTGCACTATTGTGCGCTTATAATACAACAACAGAAATGTAGGCTATTTCAATACACATTCACGCTTTTATGCGCTCTTAGGTTGTCTATTCTTTATTATACTAAGTATATTGTACACAACGACAATCTTCCAGCGCATCCTCGCGTGTATGTATACCGCTTTCTTTCTCCACGGATGCAAAATACAAAGTACAAATATATATATGTTTTTTACTATATCTATAGTGTTTCTGCAGAACTTTTCCTATGTACGCTCATTCATAATACATGGGTACACTGGTGTGTTTGTCATTTATATATATATATATATATATATATATATATATATATATATATATATATATATATTATATATTACTTCTATTTTTATTTGTCCTATTATTGGTTATAACTTGTTTTTGACATTATTCTCTTAATGTTCTGCATTCTTTTGTATTTCAGAATGGATTATATTTGCTCTGTGAACTATTGCGGTCGTCCCAGTTTCTCTTATGTCTGTAGAGAACAGTTTTTAATTTTATGTCTCTTGGATTTTTTTATAATCTGGCTAGTCTCTATGATGGGTACTCGTCTATAGAGAATCTTTTTGAACTGTGTCTATGTTTATTACATCATGGTTTCTGGAACCGTGATGGTTAACATTATGAAGGGTGTAGTGTTCCAATTTTACAGGACAGGTGTTGGCTGTATCTCAAATCACTCTCACTTTATATGCATCTTGTTGACCACCTATTAACCAGCTATGAGTAAGCATCAGTAGATGTGAAACGCGTTAGCTGTCATTCCTGCATTTTCCACCTCTGATGTAACCCACGTCCGATTTTTATATTTTTGCTACAATAAAGATGTTTGATTTTTCACTGAGTGCGGCCGTCCAGGATCATCTTTTTCTCACTTATCCTACCATGCAGAGCCAGCACCTGTGAGGCTGAGTAGGGCGGGAGCTCACATTCAGGTGTGGAGGCCCTGGGAGCGGCATTTGCTCCAGCAAAGGGGGTGGAGTCAGGGGTGGAGCCAAGGGGCAGTCGGCAAAATGAGGTTTTGCCTAGGGCAGTGATGGCGAACCTTGGCACCCCCAGATGTTTTGGAACTACATTTCCCATGAGGCTCATGCACTCTGCAGTGTAGTAGAGCATCATGGGAAACGTAGTTCCAAAACATCTGGGGTGCCAAGGTTCGCCATCACTGCCCTAGGGTGTCAAAAAATCCTTGCCTCAGCCCTTGCTCAAGCACACCCGGCACACCCCCTGCGCACGCCTATGCAGTCTTGTGATTTCTGTCAGTGCCTGGTAAAGCTTGTAGGAGGAGTTTTCATACTGCACTGAGCTGTCCTATCAGGATGCAGGACCCCTGGTCCTCTGTCTGGACAGTGCTGATTGGCCCTGTGCTGATCACATGCACTCTCCCAAGAAAGAAAAAAAAAAAACTCTCTAGCAATACACACCAAACTGAGCATGTGCAGCCTGACTCCAAAAGGCTCTGTCTTATCTGGACCGACCTGTTCTGGAGTCAGTGGAAGAAGGGGAGGATCAGAGAAGACAGGATCAAACAATCTTTTTACACAATGCAGAGGACTGTATATGTGTAGTGAAGCAGCACTAATTACTTAAGGATAACCAGAAATAAGGTGCTAATGGGCGAAGATACCGGAAATACTTCCCTAAGTGTATCTTATCAAAAACATTCATATAAATAAGTTCAATGAAAATAATCCAATAATGTTCAATAGAAATAATCCAATAAAGTGCGTCACATCATAATAACATTCAAAATAATCAGTGAAAATTGTCCAATAATAAAGTGCATTCAAAAAAGTCTAATGATTCAGAGAAATTTGGAAATTGGAAAACTATTCAAAAACGAATCGAAAACTTTTCTAATTCAAATAGTTTTCCAAATTCCAAATAGAAATAAATAGAATAGAAAATAAAGGAATAGAATAGAAAAAAATATCTGTTTCTATTCCTTTATTTTCTATTCTAATTCATTCTTTTTGGAAATTGGAAAACTATTCGAATTTGAAAACTATTTGAAAACTTTTCAAATTCGAAAACTACCGTATATACTCGAGTATAAGTCGTTCTGAGTATAAGTCGAGGCCCTAATTTACCACAAAAAAAAATGGGAAAAACTTATTGACCCGAGTATAAGACGAGGGTGAGAAATGCACAGCTACTGTAAGTGGAAAAGAGGGTCAAACAATGCCAATTTGCAGCATCACTGTTCCCATTTGCATGCCTCACTGTGCCCATTTGCAGCCATAGGTCCCCTGAACTTCAAACTTGGTAGTTAAGGGTTCCTAGATGCCCCCTAGCTGCAGCCAAAATTTGGGGTCTCTGAACCCAAAGGGTCCCAAAATGACATTGCTGCAGATGGACACAGTTGACCAAATTTGGGGCCCCGTATCTCTGGGCCTATTAGTGCTAGGAACCCCAAATTTGGTGTGCAAACCCAGTGGAACTAGCACCATAAAATTTGGTGTTTCTAGCACTAAGTGGTCCCGAGATACAGGGCCCCAAAAATCAGTTCAGAAAATGTCAAGCACTTTTCTACAGCAGAGAATGACATTTTCCTAACCGGTTTGGGGCCCCATATCTCTCGGCCACTTTATGCTAGGAACCCCAGCTTTGGATATGTTATGATACCAGCTCCACTGGGTTTGCACATCAAATTTGGGGTTCCTAGCTCTAAGTGGCACTGAGATATGGGGCCCCAAAGTCGGTTCAGAAAATGTCAAGCACTTTTCTGCAGCAGAGAATGACATTTTCCGAACCGATTTTGGGGCCCCGTATCTCGGGGCCACCTAGTGCTAGGAACTTCAGCTTTGGATATGTTGTGGTACCAGTTCCACTGGGTTTGCACACCAAATTTGGGGTTCCTATCACTAAGTGGCCCTGAGATACGGGGCCCCAAAGTTGGTTCGGAAAATGAAATTTTTTGCTGCAGAAAAGTGCTTGACTCGAGTATAAGTCGAGGGGGGCACTTTCAGCACAAAAAAATGTGCTGAAAAATTCGACTTATACTCGAGTATATACGGGTATTCGAAAACTATTCGAAAACTTTTAGAAATCGAATAGCTTTCCAATTTCCAAAGAGAAATAAACAGAATAGAAAATAAAGGAATAGAATAGAAAAAATATATATTTATATTCCTTTATTTTCTATTCTATTTTATTCTTTTTGGAAATTGGAAAACTATTTGAGTTCGAAAACTTTTCAAATTTGAAAACTATTCGAAAACTTTTCGAATAGTTTTCCAATTTCCAAAGAGAAATAAATAGAATAGAAAATAAAGGAATAGAATAGAAAAAAATATCTATTTCTATTTCTTTATTTTCTATTCTATTTTATTCTTTTTGGAAATTGGAAAACTATTCGAATTCGAAAACTTTTCAAATTAGAAAACTTTTCAAATTAGAAAACTATTTGAAAACTATTTGAAAACTTTTCCAATTCGAAAACTATTAGAAATCGATTAGAAAACCAATAAACTCAACGAATCCCGAAAACGAATTAAATGAATGAAACAAATTTAACTAAGCAAATTTATGTAAATAACGAATCGAAACGAAACACATTTTTTCGTTCTGCACATGTCTAATACAGACTGATTTTACTGCTGTGGTTTAAGTAACACTTTAAATAGCAAATCTTTACTTTTGAGTTCGGGTCCTAATTTTTCCTCTATTAGAATGATTTATACTGAAAAATAAAAGTAAAGCTCATTTTTGGGTTGTCATACAACAAATCTGCCATGTGTGGATTATTTATTGTACTATGTAGCTGAGTCATTGATTTGGACCAAAATGCAAATCCAAATAATCAACATAGCAACAGAAAACTGTTATAAACTCATTTACTACGTAATTGCTTCACAGCTAAGTACATTAATCAGCAGTATGAATAATATGACCACAAGATGTAACCAGTACACCCAATTGTGAACTCAGCGACACACCTCAAAACTGCACACATTGTTGTATAAGGTGAGGACTATAGGATAATGGGCACATGAGGATGGTTTATAAAAAGTTGGATCCAGGGAACAAAAACATTTAATCTAATTTAATTAATAGTTGCCTACAATAGTCAGTTTTCTGACTTTCCTGGATTAAAATCCTGCTGACATCTAGTTGTCCTACTGTGATGACCTTAAAGTGAATAATTGACCACCAAGTTCACTAATATGGACCACTTATGTATTTATACTGTACATGTTGATCATATCCCCCACCTTAACAACTTCAGCTCCGGAAGATTTACCCCCCTTTATGACCAGGCCATTTTTTTGCGATACAGAACTACGTTACTTTGACTGACAATTGAGCGGCCGTGTGAATAAAATGCTTGTCCCTTTTTTCCCCACAAAAAAAGCTTTTGGTGGTACTTGATCACCTCTGTGGTTTTTATTTTTTTGCGCTATGAAAAAGAAAAGAGCAACAGTTTTGAAAAAAAAAATATATATATTTTTTTTACTTTCTGATATATAACACATCCAATAAAAAAATGTAAAAAAAATCTAATTTCTGCGTAAATTTAGGCCAATATGTATTCTGCTACATATTTTTGGTAAAAAAAAAAAAATACTCAATAGGCGTATATTGATTGTTTTCCGCAAAAAGTTATAGCATCTACAAACTATGAGAGAGATTTATCGACTTTTTTTAAATTGTTTTTACTGGTAATGGCAGCAGTTTGCAATTTTTAGTGGGACTGCGACATTGCGGCGGACAAATCTGACCCTAAGTGACACTTTTTGGGGACCACTGACACCAATACAGTGATCAGTGCTAAAAAAAAAGCACTGATCACTGTATAAATGACACTGGCAGGGAATGGGGTTAACACTAGGGGGCGATCAAGGGGTTAACTGTGTTCCCTCAGTGTGTTCTAACTGTGTGGGGGACGGACTCATTTCCAATTTCCAAAGAGAAATAAATAGAATAGAAAATAAGGGAATAGAATAGAAAAAAATATATATTTCTATTCCTTTATTTTCTACTCTATTTTATTCTTTTTGGAAATAGGAAAACTATTCGAATTCGAAAACTATTTGAATTCAAAAACTTTTCAAATTCAAAAACGATTCGAAACTCATCTAAAACTTTTCGAATTCGAATAGTTTTCCAATTTCCAAAGAGAATTAAATAGAATAGAAAATAAAGGAATTGGATAGAAAAAAAAATAGTTCTATTCCTTTATTGTCTACTCTATTTTATTCTTTTTGGAAATTCGAATTTCAAATGAGAAAACTATTCGAAAACTTTTCCAATTTGAAAACTATTCAAAATCAATTAGTAAACCATTAAACTAAACGAATCCCGAAAATGGCAGCAGTTTGCGATTTTTAGCGGGACTGCGACATTGCGGCGGACAAATCTGAACCTAAGTGACACTTTTTGGGGACCAGTGACACCAATACAGTGATCAGTGCTAAAAAAAAATGCACTGATCACTGTATAATTGACACTGGCAGGGAAGGGGTTAAACACTAGGGGGCGATCAAAGGGTTAACTGTGTTCCCTCAGTGTGTTCTAACTGTGTGGGGGATGGACTTTTTTTTACTAGTAATGGCAGCTATCAGCGACTGCGATATTGTGATGGACAAATTGGACTTAACTGACACGTTTGACATTTTTTGGGGAGCAGTGACACTAATACAATGATCAGTGCCAAAAAATATGCACTGTCACTGTACTAATGACACAGGCTGGGCAGGGGTTATACATCAGGGGGCGATTAAAGGGTTAAATGTTTTCTCTGGGAGTGCTGACTGGGCCCAGGTAAAGATCCTGTGTTCCTGCTTAGCAGAAACACAGGATCAGTACATTCCCCTCTCACAAGGCGGCGGTGTGCCTTGTTTACATAGGCAGACTGCCATTCTGCCAGTCTCCGGAACGATTGGCGGGTCCTGGCGGAAATTCCACCAGACCTGCTGATTGGCTCCCGCTGTTTCCAATCAAAGCGGAAGCGGGCTGCCGGTGCACGTGCGCGCCCCAGACCAGAAAGTGTCAGATCACGCACTAGGTACATGATCTGGCACAGAGCGGCCGCCCTGCCGCAGTATATGTGTGTAGGGCGGTCCGCAAACGGTTAATCTCCTTTTCTCAAGTGAGAATGAATTCAGTTGAGCTAATCGTTCCTCATAGCTGAGCTCCTCCATGCTTCTTATCTGATTTATGATCTGTTTACAAGGTTTCTACCAAGTATAAGGAAAGTTATTTATGTTATTTTTACCTCTTAAGCTGATAGAGAGCCCCATTTTTTTGGTGTTTTCTTTTCAGTGTATTTAGGATATTTTGGGTTATTTTATTTTTAAGATAAGATCATTTTTAATAACATTCCATCACAATATGACTCGTGTCGCAATTGTATACTCTGTATTAATTTTTCTTTATTTTCTATTTTTTTTTCCCTACGAAAAGTTACCCTTTAAATATAGACAAAAACATTTAACAACATTGAAAACACAGAAATGATAGTTAACCACTTCAGCCCTGGAAGATTTTACCCGCTTCCTGACCAGAGCACTTTTTGCGATTCGGCGCTGCGTCGTTTTAACTGACAATTGCGCGGTCGTGCGACGCTGCAACCAAATAAAATTGACGTCCTTTTTTTCCCCACAAATAGAGCTTTCTTTTGGTGGTATTTGATCACCTCTGCGGTTTTTATTTTTTGTGCTATAAACATAAAAGAGCGACAATTTTGAAAAAAAACGCAATATTTTTTACTTTTTGCTTTATTAAATATCCCCCAAAAATATATATAAAAAAACAATTTTTTTCCTCAGTTTAGGCCGATATGTATTCTTCTACATATTTTTTGTAAAAAAATTGCAATAAGCGTATATTGATTTGTTTGTGCAAAAGTTATAGCGTCTACAATATAGGGGATAGTTTTTTGGCATTTTTATTATTATTTTTGTTTTACTAGTAATGGCGGCGATCTGCGATTTTTATCGGGACTGCGACATTATGGCGGACACATTGGACAATTTTGACATATTTTTGGGACCATTGGCATTAATACAGCGATCAATGCTATAAAAATGCACTGATTACTGTGTAAATGACACTGGCAGGGAAGGGGTTAACACTAGGGGGCGATCAAAGGGTTAATGTGTTCCCTGGTGTGTGTTCTAACTGAAGAGGCAAGGGGACTGTGTAGGGGGAGATGACAGATCGCTGTTCATACTCTGTATGAACAGACGATCTGTCTGTTCTCCCGTCAGAGAACCAGAAACTGTGTGTTTACACACACAGATCCCGGTTCTCCGTGTGTCAGCGGCGTTCGTGGGAGCCCGGCGGTGATCATGACTGCCGAGCACGTGCATTGGCTTAGTGGGGGCGGCACGCACGCCCCCTAGTGGCCACAGGGCGAAGCGAAGTTACATAACGTCGTTCCGCCCAGCCGTGCCATTCTGCCGCAGTACAACTGAGGCGGCTGGTCGGCAAGTGGTTAAAGATGTGTATTAAAAAACGTAAAATGCACCTGCAGTATGCAAACTGCATAAGTGTGAATCAGGCTTAAATCACCATACCCTCACCTTCCCACCTGACTCCATTGAGTCAGGGCGGGGCTCAGCCCTTCCTTCTCAGAGTTAGGCTGGCCATACATTATACAATTTTCTTATTCAATTTTCCTTTAGATTTACCAAAACCATGTAATATGAGGTCAAACCTAAACACTTTCAATGTATATGCAATCAGGCAGGCCCTTGTACTACATAGTTGAAGGTAAATCTAAAGGAAATT
Source organism: Lithobates clamitans (assembly GCA_037952925.1). NCBI lineage: Eukaryota > Metazoa > Chordata > Amphibia > Anura > Ranidae > Lithobates > Lithobates clamitans. The sequence continues at coordinate 1,470,224 of JBBGZY010000275.1, read as the reverse complement.
GAATTAGAAAAGTGTATAGTGTATGGCCAGCCTTAGTTGTCAGTACTCTTCATTCCACAGTGACTCACCTGGTCTTCATTTCCTGCTCCTCGGCTAGCCCTGCCGGCTATTTAAACTGCCTGGATCAGATCTCCTGTGCCTTCGCCTTGGGCAACATATCCGGATAATCTCTGCTGTGTTTTCCTGTTAAAGACTTTTGCCTGGCTGACTTCCATTCTGGTTCCTGATCCTGTTTGCTGCCTCTACTACGCTGATCTCTGGATTCCTGTTTCGCTGGCTTGTTCCGACTACCCGCTTTGGTTACCGAACCCTGGCTGTGTTTTGACTTTGTTTGCTCTGTTTGTACCATTTTACCATTTTGTTAAAAAATTAGATTTTTACTGCACTTCTGTCTCAGTCTGATTCGTGGTTCCTGACACATTGCCACTCTGGTGGCATTTTACTGAAATTTCCCAATTTTTGAAAACATTTCAGCAAAAGTGAAAAAAATCTCAATTTCGCCCGTTTCTAGTTGATACATGTCTGGGTCACCGCACGGCTTCACTGCTTGTCAATACATTTCAATGCTGGGTGACAGTTCTATGAGATGTATTTGCAATCAAGCCTCATGGCATGATGGCAGATGTGTCATGGTAGGAAAAGGTCCCTCACCCTTAGTAACTGTTGTCACTACACCAAACTAACCAACATTTTGAAATCTGAGGCATGACATTGAAGTTTGTATATGTGACCAGTTTGAGAACTGTCTCTGTTCTTCTGTCATATAGGCAGGGCTGCTGTTAGAAATCACGGGGGCCCCCATACAATCTACCTAACAGGGCCCCCTCCCAGAAAATATCAAAACAATATTTTCACTAAAAATACAATAAAATCATTATCAGCGGACATAAAAGTAACATAACTTGCAAAATTCCTGCTAAATCTAAAAGATAAAATTATATTGAGTTAACGATCTTATGCAGTGGTGGCTGGTGCTCAATATTTTGGAAGGGGGGGGCAGCAAACCAACTAAACCGAGACGGAGACGGATAGGAATTTGTCCAACCCCCCCCCGTGGGAGACAGACAGGAAGGCGGTCCTAAGACTCCCTGGCTAAGCACTTCCTGATTGGCTGGGAGGAGAATCAGGAAGACAATAGCGAATATTCATTTGCAATTGTCACGCAACTGGGTGGGCTCGGGGCACACAGTGCTCTGCACCCCAACCCCACCCTTTTTTTGCAGCCAGTTAGAGCCTCAGGCCCTAATCACGTGCTTAAAAAAAAAAAAAAAAACCTCTTGGAATCCATGGCGCCCTGCATGTAGATTAGGGGCCGGATGCATGGATTGGGGGGGGCGGCACCCCTGCGCCCCGTATGGACGGGCCGCCACTGATCTTATGGTTGGGATCCACCCAGAAGCCTGGACCTGCAGCTGGCTCGGGCTCTCAGCGACCCGCCCCCTCCACAGCCCAGCGCTCCAGTGAGCACTGGAGGGGCAAAACAGAGAGCCGGCGATTGACAGACACCAACTTGCTGCTCATGGAACACTGAGAACCGAGCGATCGGATGGTCTTTGATTGCTCAGTTCTCAGTCTTAGAGCCAACAGGGGACAGATGCAGGATCGGACCAATGCTGCATTTATCTAGGTAAGTATCATTTTTTTGTGGTTCTCCCATACTTCTGTTTTAAAAAGTCAGGTCTGTTGGCAGAGTTTCTTCAAGACACACCTGACTGTTATAAGGGGGAAGCAAGTAACGATGAATTCAAGCTTCGGTTTGAACACAGGTTGCGAAATTTGGCTGTTTGGGGATTCCAGGCAGACTTTTTGCTCATTCAACGGGAACAAGCTTCATATATAGAGAAAATGCAATGAGGAAAATACAGCACTAAATACATAGTTACATAGTTAGTTAGGTTTAAAAAATACACAAGTCCATCTTGTTCAACCAAAAAATAATAAATACAATCCCATATACACAATCCGTCACCCACAGTTGATCCAGAGGAAGGCAAAAAACCCCAGCAAAGCATGATCCAATTTGCTACAGCAGGGGAAAAAATTCCTTTCTGATCCCAGAGAGGCAATCGGATTTTCCCTGGATTAACTTTACCTGTAAATATCAGTATCCAGTTATATTCTGTACATTTAGGAAGGAATCCAGGCCTGTTTTAACCACTTGCCACCCGCCGGCTGTCATATGACGGCCAGGCGGCGCTGCTCTCGTTCTGGGAGGGCGTCATATGATGCCCTCACCTTCCCGGCCCACCAGGGGGAGCACGCACGCCACCGGCGGCAATCGCGGGCACCGGCCGTGTCACTGATGCGCGTGCCCAGCGGCCACGATGTCCACCGGGCACCCGCGATTGCCCGGTAACACGGCAGGACCGTGGATCTGTGTGTGTAAACATGTGCGTGTAAGGATCCACGTCCTGTCAGAGGAAAGGAGACCGATGTGTGTTCTCAGTATAGAGCAACACCGATCGGTCTCCTCCCCTTGTGAGTCCCCTCCCCCTACAGTTAGAAACACTCCCTAGGGAACATAATTAACCCCTCGATCGCCCCCTAGTGTTAACCCCTTCCCTGCCAGTCACATTTATACAGTAATCAGTGCATTTGTATAGCACGGATCGCTGTATAAATGTGAATGGTCCCAAAAATGTGTCAAAAGTGTCCGATGTGTCCGCCACAATATCGTAGTCACGATAAAAATCGCAGATTACTAGTAAAAAAAAATAAAATAATAAAAATGCTATAAATCTATCCCCTATTTTGTAGACGATATAACTTTTGCGCAAACCAATCAATATACGCTTATTGCGATTTTTTTTTTACCAAAAATATGTAGAAGAATACGTATCGGCCTAAACTGAGGAAAAAATTTGTTTAAAAAAAAATAAAAATTGCATATTTATTATAGCAAAAAGTAAAAAATATTGTGTTTTTTTCAAACTTGTCACTCTTCTTTTGTATATTGCGCAAAAAATAAAAACGGCAGAGCTGATCAAATACCACTAAAAGAAAGCTCTATTTGTGGGGAAAAAAGGATGTCAATTTTGTTTGGGATCCACGTCGAACGACTGTGCAATTGTCAGTTAAAGCGACGCAGTGCCGAATCGCAAAAAGTGCTCTGGTCAGGAAGGGGGTAAATCCTTCCGGGACTGAAGTGGTTAATACTGCAGTTACTGTGACCAGTGCAGGACATTTACCCCCCCTCCCCCCACCATGCTGCATATTAGAAAAATCAGACAGTGACATCACAGACAGTTCATAATCTTCAGACTGCGGTCCGGCTGTATGGCATCACACTGCATGATGCATCAGCTTAAATTAGCTTGTGTTGTTTGCTTGTTTACTTACTTGTGAAAAAAATGGGAATCTGGACTCTGTCTCTGCAATAAAGTGGGTCACGGACAGTGCATTGAGCTTCCTCCTCGGCGGTGCTGCCTGGCTCCTCTTGGTTGCAGGCTGCAGTACAGTAGCTCGGGACGCTCCTCCCATCGCGCCTCCGGCCGAGTGACGTCACGCCGCTGGGACGGGGATGGCGCCGCTGTTCTGTCTAACGTGCAGGACAGGAGCTTGCCGATGCCGAGCCCCGAGCCACTCAGTAGCGGGCCCCACTCGGCAACGGGCCCCGGCTGAGGGCCTCATAGCGACTGCAGGCCCAATTGTGACCGCGTGGGTCGCTATGGCAGTAGTTCCGCCACTGCGTGCAGCACACAGATCTTCCTACCATACTGCAAACTGATGGCGACCTCTCTCCAATGGCGTCCCTGGGGGGGGGGGGGGGCCAGAGGGGGCCCTGACCCCCCCAACATTATGCTGTGCCCCACCATGTGCCCCCCCAATTAAAAAAAAACATTTTTGTTTTTTTTGTTTTGTTTTTACAAAAAATCAATGTTTAAGAGGGAGAGCGTCCCCAGTCAGCTCCTGCGGGTGATTCCTCCCCCCTCCCTCTGCTCGCTGACACTGCATAATGCGAGCGCTCACACAACCACGGCCGCCCGATCTGCTCCTTCCCCTGCATCCTCATTGGCAGGGAGAAGAGCGAGTTGCAGGAAGGACTCCACCAGGACTCTCAGTTACTGAAAAAACAGACTGATTTCTCCCGTCCTTAGGACAGGAGAACCAGCCTGTAAATTCCAAGAGATGCCAGACCAGCGCTGTCAATAGCAGGGGCAGGACAGCAAGAGGAGGCTGGGACAGAACACCAGGGCCCGGAGGCAAGACAACCTTTGCAACCCTGATAGTTCTCCCACTGCTTTGGATCCTTATATTTTCTTGGTATGCTGGTGACATATATCTCTTGTTTTCTGCCACCCTGGGGGACCCCAATACAGTAGGAAGGGAGCTCACTGCAGAACATGTGAAAGGGCCGTTGTGGGGTCATAGTAAAGGGCCCCAGTATATATTTATATATCTCTATCTATCTATCTATCTATCTATCTATCTATCTATCTATCTATCTATCTATCTATCTATCTATCTATCTATCTATCTATCTATCTATCTATCTCTATCTCTCCTCTCTCTCTCTCTCTCTCTCTCTCTCTCTCTCTCTCTCTATATATATATATATATATATATATGCATTTTATAGTTTCCCCCCTACTTTTGTCCCTGTCCCCCCATGTGCCCCCCCTAAATATGAAAGCTGGAGACGCCACTGCCTCTCTCTCTCTCTCCTACACCTGAGATAGCTCTCTTATCCATGCTCCCGGGCACATTCAATTAAAAAAGATGTATTACGCGGCCACGGCCAGAATAGTGATTCCACGTTATTGGAAGTCGAGGACTGTACCTTCCCTGGGGAAGGGGGCTATTGAAGTAGACCACATTAGAGACCTTGAACGTCTGTTGGCTGAGGAATCGAATAAAGACGATCAGTTCTCTCTTACTTGGACTTCATGGTCCATGTTCCGCTACTCATCGGACTTCATCTCCTGGGCAGAGGGCAACCTAGGCAGTACCACCTCATGACCATGTTGGAGCGACTCTTGTTCCTAATCTTTATGCTTCTCCTACTTTCCCTCTAATCCTTCTCCTCTTTGTATAAATGTACTCCTCAGAATCCATTAAACACTTATTCCAGATGCAAAATATGACCCTCACAGACAAATTCTCTACAACATAACAGGTTTTTAGAATAAGTTTGATTGTAGTAATACATGATGTTTACACGTAATCCCCTCCCTTGCAGTGAGAGGGCCCCTTAGTTATTCATGTTATGTGTCAACATGTTGTTCTAAGTAATGTTTTTTTCTTCTTTATCGACACACATAACGAACTTGACACAATACTACTTTGTGTAACCTTCATATACATTTGCTTTATTGTCATCACTTACTATTGTTATTGAAGTTGTCTATGTGGAATGCATTTCCCTTTTTGTTCTCTTCAATAAAATAAGATTGAACTAAATACGTGCAGCACAAAGCAGCAGCTCTGCCGTGAGATACACACAGAAAATACAAATGAAAACAAAAATAGAGCTGCGCTAACCTTAAATAAAAATAAAATTTAAATAGGTTAGTGAGACACAATATGAATTGTTAGTCCATATAATGGGTTCATCAAAGCAAAAAAGTGAATGAGAATAGGTCCCTTTAAATTCCTTGTGACAATGAGGTAGATATCTTGTGCACCGCGACAGAAACGTGCACCTCCACCACATAAATTATGCGCTTACCAGGCGGCAAGCTTAAGAAAGCTTGCGGCTAATACCCAGCCAGGGCGTTTATCCTGAGGGGGAATCTGATGTCAGCTCACAGGCAGAACTCAATCCAAATGGGGTAAGGCCAAGCAGATGTCCTTCTACTCTTATATGGACCAGGAATCAGCTCCGTAGTCAGAGGGCATAAATACCAGGGTAGCCAGAGTAACTCAAAAAGAAAAAGCTTGCCATAGTGTAAAACCAACTACACCTTTAATGTGAAAAATGGTAATGCACTTACAATAAGGAGTAGAATAAAGAGCATTGGTAAAAAGCCACCCGTCCTTCTGGGATCGTAGCAACGCGGTGACGTCAGCGCGTCCCTCCTTCCGACGCGTTTCGTCACAAGCTGACGTCATCCTGGGGCCATATGATGTATGATGCCCAAGCAAACTATCTGCTGAACATCAAATCCTCCAAAGAGATATGTAACATTGCTAAAGTATCAACTGCATATTGATATGTACAATGGATCTTGGCCTAAATATGGCCATTTGTGTTTTTAACAAGGCTATGTCTTTTTAGCGTTTTGTAATAAAAAGTGGGTTTATATATAAATGGCTATGCATTTTTCTTTTTTAGTTGCCTTCAAAATCCCATAAAAGGGTCTTTTTCCCATTTCGAGTACAGAAGTAGGGATGGTGGCAACCACTTCCCAGAACTGAATAAGCATACATTAGAAACAATATGGTCATGACCATATTTGGTCATTGATGTCACCTAGGAGGCCCCACCTCTTTTATACAGGGGGGCCCCCAGGAAATGTCACATGTGGAGAGTCAGCGATGGGATCAGACATATTCGTGAGTTGGTGGGAATATTTGATTTGGCGCTAGTCGTTCATTGCTTGTTTTTGCTTTGGCATATGTTCTTCTTGGCAGTGCTAAGCCCCCATGCCATTTGCTAGATAATCCTTTGCCTATTAGCCTAGAAAAAGGCTGTTACAGTTTGTTTTAACATTCCACTCCCAGTGATTTCAAGGGGATTTTGGATTTGACACAAGAACTGGTCATGTTCTATGATCCTGCTTTAAACTAAACCCTGATGTGTTCGGCTCATCCCTAGTAGCAAGGTAATAGAGTGGTGTGTAGAGTTGGGCCGAACACCCCCCAGTTTGGTTTGCGCCAGGACTCTCGAACATTGCAAAAGTTCGGACCCAAACTTTGAACCCCATTGAAGTCAATGGGACCTGAACTGGAAAAATCAAAAGTTCCCGTTTTGAAGGGTTATATGCAAGTTATTGCCCATAAAAAGGGTATGGAGGTCAGGGTACTACCCTGTGGGACATGTACAAATGCAAAAAAATAAAAATAAAAGATTGTTTTTAAAGGTGCAGTGAGTTTTAATGATGCTTAAAGTGAAACAATAAAAATAAAAAATCCTTTTAAAGTACTTGGGGGGTCCCCTTAGTCTGCCATTAAAGTGGCGCATCTGTACCGTGTATAGAACCTGCTGCAGCAAAACTGACATTTATAAAGAACAAAAAATGCCATTTAAATTGCCAGCAATACAATACCATTGCTAGCAATACAAAAATGTTAAAAAAACGTGTGGGGGTCTCCCCCCCAATCCATACCAGACTCTTCGGGTCTGGTATTCATTTTAAGAAAAACCCCACGCCACGAAAAAAAAAAAAAAAAATACAAATGCCATAAATCTATTCCCTATTTTGTAGACTCTATGGGGGTCATTTACTATAGCGCTATGGCGCTAATTCGCGCAAATTGCCGCGAATTAGCGCTAATTCGCGGCAATTTAGCGCTAATTCGCGGCAATTTAGCGCGAATTAGCGCTAATAGCGGTAATTCGCGCTAAAACGGTATTCACTATAGCGCTGGTGAGAAAATTCTCCCAAAATCGAATTTACTATAGCTCCCTGAAACTAAATAGAGCCCAAACCCTTACTCTGCTAAAACCTAGAGAATTGCACATGGAAATAATTTTTAGAGCATGATATAATTGCCTAAATGGTACTGAAATATGCGGTATATTATTTAAAGATTATCTGCTTTTAAACTGTGTGAAAAAGTGATTTCTACACTGAAATATCTTTAAAAGTCTGAAAAGTCAAAAATTCCCCGTTTTGGACAACTAGGTGCCAGCACAACTGAGCATGCTCAGACCTGAAAATAACTCTCATTTTAACTCAAGTGTCTTTTTTACCTGGAGGTATAGTAAATACCAAAATGAGAGCTAATTAGAGAACATTTTTTGGGAGTTAAAATCTGCTCTAATTTAGTCCAAATGAAGTTTCAGTCATTGATTCTAATGGAACAATTCTAACTTTCACAAAAAAACCTTTTAATGTTGAGATGAAATGTATCTTTCTGTGAAATAAACTTTCCTTTGCAACATTGTAGCTTCTACTTAAAATATTTTGATTTTAAGAATGCTACAATGTAGAATGTTTTGATGTTTTGGTAAAATATATTTTTCTCTGTCACTTTCACTTGTTTTTCTTCATCTCACAACCATCTTTACCCCAAACTCACACAGGCGTCTTTACAATCCACAAACAATACCATTGCTGATGAAAATTTAAAATGAATCACAATTTTTTGTGCTTTGTATTATTTCCAAATATTCATAATTTGAGCCCAAAAAATGTGATATGTGTACCAACATCAGAAATCAAAATGTAATTCCCAAAAATTTGAGGGTAATATTCTACTCTCACCCACAAAAAAACACCAAATATCACAGAATAAATCAAGAAGAATAACTCTTGAGTAATGTAATTCCATCACCTGTATGTCCATAGAAATGCAGTATTTATGTGTTTTTATGTGTATTTATGTGTAGTTATGTGTAGGAGGGTCTCACACGTGGCAGCTCTGTGGCTTAGAGGTTAGAACTTCTGCTTAGTATCTCTGAGGGTCTGGGTTCAAATCCCAACCATGTTACTGCATGTGAAGAAGTTGTCTCATCTCCCAGGTCCTATAATTATGTCTAAATGTAGTAGTTATGTGTAGGAGGGTTCCACCACCATTGTAAGTCTTTTCCAGATACACTATATAGCCAAAAGTATTGGGATGCCTGCCTTTACACACACATGAACTTTAATGGCAGCCCAGTCTTAGTCCGTAGGGTTAAAATTTGATTTGGCCCACCCTTTGCAGCTAGAACAGCTTCTGGGAAGGCTGACTACAAGGTTTAGTCTGCCTATGGGAATGTTTGATCATTCTTCCAGAAGTGCATTTGTGAGGCCAGGCACTGATGTTGGATGAGAAGGCCTGGCTTGCAGTCTCTACTCTAATTCAGCCAAAGGGTTTCTATCGGGTTGAGGACAGGACTCTGTGCAGGCCAGTCAAGTTTCTCCACCCCAAACTTGCTCATCCATGTCTTTATGGACCTTGCTTTGTGTACTGGTGTGCAGTCATGTTGGAACAGGAAGGGGCTTTCCCCAAACTGTCCTCACAAAGTTGGGAGCATGAAATTGTCCAAAATGTCTTGGTATGCTGACGCCTTAAGAGTTCCCTTCTCTGAAACTAAGAGGCCAAGCCCAACCCCTGAAAAACAACCCCGCACCATAATCCCCCTCCACCAAATCATTTGGACCAGTGCACAAAGCAAGGTCCATAAAGACATGGATGAGTGATTTTGGGGTGGAGGAACTTGACTGGCCTGCACAGAGTCCTGACCTCAACACAACAGAACACCTTGGGGATAAATTAGAGAGGAGACTGTAGGTCAGGCCTTCTCGTCCAACATCAGTGCCTGACCTCACAAATGCACTTGGAAGAATGGTCAAACATTCCCATAGACACACTCCTAAACCTTGTGGACAAGAAGAGTTGAAGCTGTTATAGCTGCAAAGGGTGGGCCAAATGAGTTTTGAACCCAATACTAATACTGGGATGCCATTACAGTTCATGTGTGTTTAAAGGCAGGCATCCCAATACTTAGGCCAATATACTGGATATTTCTTGTGACACTGAGCATGGCTATGGACTTAGGGCTGGTTCACACCACAGAGATGCAGAGAACATGCGTGGGGTTGCCTGGTGGCTTAGTGGGTAGCAGTTCTGTCTAGCAGCACCTGAGATGTTGGTTCAATTCCCCAACATGCTAATGCTTGTGTTGAAGTTTATATGTTCTCCCTGTGTGGGTTTCTCACCACAATCTAAAGACATGCTGGCATCCTATTTGTCTCCTGTCGAAATAGGTTCTAATGTAAGAACGTTAATTTTGGACTTTATATTGGAAGCTCATTGCAGCCAGGGACTGATGTTATTGTTTATTAGCACTAATCATGCCCAGGGACTTGGACATTTCAAATTTTAGGGTTTACACTGCACAGGTACATATGCTTAGAAAACTGTTGCTTTGTTTATGTGGATGCAAATGGACTTTGATCTTTGGCCTGTAGTTGGAGATTTGACGCACATAGCCAAGGCTAACACAGTTGTGAATACTATTATGTGTTCCTGCTCATCAGGTGCAATCACTTTAGACATACATGAAGAGACAGATTGAAAGATACTGGTGGGCGTGTACTTCTATTGGGTGTGTCAGTGTGCTAACAATACAACCTCTCTTATATAAAGGCCTGCAGTAGGGGGGTTCGTTTGGCCTGAGAAGGTCAGGTTTTTTGTTGTGATGGAGTAGGAATGATATTGGAAGATTTGATGAAATTCTTGTGCATTTTTTCAATCAAAAGTGGGTTTATGTGGCCATACTGTCAATGTTGTGTGTGTATTGTTCCTGTCTGATCATGCAAACATCGTTTGGAAGCATTTGCTGACCTACTATTTTTGATCTCGTTTAATCGTGTACACCGAAATGCAGCTTCCAGCAGAACATGGTCACCAATGTATGTATGTGTGGATTGTGGGCTGGTGGTGGGTGTTTTGAATAAGTCTTTTGCAATATTATGTTGGAATGCTTTGTAAGAATGACTGTTAAGTATGTTTCTATAATCTTTCAGATAATAATGTGATGTGTTGCCCGTTATACACTGAAATTAAAGCTGTGTCCAATCTAAGGTTTTGTCTAATTTTAGATTGTAAGCTCCTATGAGCAGGGCCCTTAAAATTCCGTTGCTAAATGTAGTACCATATATCCTGTCCAAATTTTTTTGAAGCTAGTAAATGTAAATTTATTTTTTTTCTGCTGGTAAAATAAAAGTACATTGAGCTCTTGTTGTGGTGTGTGTGGGGTTTTTTTTTTTTTTCCTTATACTTTTCTTTCTTTAGTTTTTGTGGGTGGTGGTTTTGGGAAAGTGCAATATCTTTTATATTTTATTTCAATATGTATTTGTGCACCAAAAAACGAATCTCTTTGCCCTGGTTCACATGCTACTTTGAAATTGTGCTACTTCACTTGAAGTAGCATGATTTCAAAGTAGCAAGGTCAGTGTGATTTCAGGTGGCTTCATACACAAATGTCTATTGAAGTCGCACCTGAAATCGGCAAAAGTAGTGCAGGAACTACTTTAGCAAATTGATGCGGTGCCACAAAAAAAATGTTGCATCAATTGGAACAGTGCAGGAACTACTTTAGCAAATTGATGCGGTGCCACAAAAAAAATGTTGCATCAATTGGAAGAGTGCCATTGCCAATAGTTATGTGATTTGATCTCTCAAATCGCATGACTAATCGCTCCAATGTAAACATAGGCTTCTGCACAACTGCAAGTTCTATATAAAGATTCCACCTTTATCATTAACAGCTGTGGAGAATTGTAGGTAATGAATTCAGCTGGTGGATAGGCAGTGTTTGAATGTGTCAGCTCTGGTTCACATTGGTGTGATTTGACATGTCAAATCTGTGGCAATTGCACTGTTCTAATTGGTGCGATTTGTTTTGCTATTGGTGCAGAAACCTGCACTGATGTTGCCCCCACAGTCGGGACTGACATGCAGGAATGAAATTGTGGGAGTTCAGCTGAACAATTTCCTCCTTCTGTCAGTGTGAACCAGGGCTCAAACTGGGCCTTTTGCCTTTTTAATTCACCTGCTGCTAACCTAGGGACACCATTTCTTAGCAAACTCCCTTAAGTTTACCTTCAAATATATGTAGAAATACAGATTTGCATATCTGAAAATAAAAAAATACTAATCATGGTTGAGATCAAATATTTGCAGCTGCAATCAAAAGTGTGGTTTCACCTTCTGACCTGGAAATTAGTCATTGTATACACCCGGAAGTTCCTGTGCTGGTCAGGATCTCCATCTAGGTGGACATGGCGAGGTCTCTTTAGCAGAGAGGAGGTGCTGCTCATTGGCCGGGTAAGTGTAGGATATGTACTTGTACTTAATCAATGCAGGGGTGGATGTCATAGTTAGATTTGGTGTGGGTGGGGTTCATTGATTTGTTTGGCATCACCACACATTTGCTTCCGTCCCATGTGCACACATCACTTCCTGCATTTGTTCTGCTGATGTAAATCAGTAAGGACTTTGCAAGTATAAATGAGAGATCCTTTTATTAAAATATATATGACTTGTTTCACAGCTGGGCGAATTTTCCAGCAAATTTGGACCTCTGAGTTGCATGGCAAGTTGTACCCCATGATTCTCAATGACAACCATTCGTATCTGTGCTACTTTAAGTCGCACCAACTTCAAAGAAGTCCCTGTACTACTTTGGTGTGACTTGAGGTATATCGGGTACAATATTACACAGGCATTCCCAGAAGTTGGGGCTAAGTTGCAGCGGCAAAGTGGCAGCAAAATAGGGTGACTTTCAGGTCGCAGCAGTGTGAATGAGATTCAAGGATAACACCTTTGAATTTGGCCCTATTGTCACTTGTGCATCCTGAAAGTGTAGCAAATTCATCCCTGCACTACCTTGGTTTGACTGATGCAATTTGAGGTCCATACACCACAAGATTACACAGACATTGCTTCAAGTCATGACAAAGCTGTGCAATTTTAAGGTCGCACAAGTGCAAATGGGGCCTTATTCAAAGGTGTTATCAATTAATCGCATTAGGTTACTTTCACACTTGGGTGACTTTTCATGGAGCTTTGGACCTCAGAGTCACATGAAAAGTTGTCCCCCTTGATTTCCATTAATATTTATTAGAGCTGCACGATTAATCGTCATCGTAATTTTTTTTTCCCCTTTACGATCTTGAAAAAAGTGTTTCACGATTCTTGCTATGCAAAGAACTCTCTCTGCTCTTCTGAAGCCACAGCCGAAAAACCAGGAAGTCTGCCAAGAATTAGAACATTCTTTATCAGTGAACTTGACTAGAAACCTTGTAACAATTTGTCAATTAAATAGAATTCTGTGTAAGTGAGGAAAGTTTAACCACTTAAACACTAAACATTTTTCTGACATTTGTTGGTTTCAGGTTAAAATCATTTTTTTTTTTGCTAGAAAATTACTTAAAACCCCCCAACATTATATATATATTTTTAGTAGAGACCCTAGAGAATAAAATGGTGGTTGTTACAATATTTTTTGTCACACTGTATTTGCGCCTTTCAAATGCAATTTTTTTTGGAAAAAATTACTTTAATGATTTAAAAAAAAAAAAAGAAAAGATAGCCCAATTTCTTGTGGGATAATGTGAAAGATTTTATGTCACGAGAACCGTGATCTTTTTATTCTAAGCAAAAAAATTGTGATTCTCATTTTGGCCAGAACCGTGCAGCTCTAATATCTATGCAACTTCACCCATGTTCACATAGGTCTGAATTGACATGTCAAATTGTAGGCCAAATCGGTGCCTATTGATGGCAATGGAACTGTCCAAATTGGTGCGACGCCACAACAATTCCCAAAAGTAGTTCCTGCACTACTTTGGGCGACTTCAGGGGGCGATTTCTTACCTCCCAACTTTTTGAGATGGGTATAAGGGACACCTATTAGCAAAAGTAGGTAGGCATAGGACACCTTCTTAAAGGAGAACAGTTGGGACCTATGTGATTTCACTAGACATTTGTGCAGGAAAGTGCACTGATGTCTCTGAAATCGCTGACAAAGTCGGGCTGAGTCACACTTGTGCAACTTTGGACATCAGAGTCGTATGACAAGTCATACCCCATGATTTTCAATGTGTACCATTCATATCTGTGCGACTTCAAGTAACACTGACTTCAACGTAGTCCCTGTACTACTTTGGTCTGACTTTGATGCGAGTTGAGGTCCATAGACCTCAAGATTACACAGGCAATGCTTAAAGTCGCATTAAAATCTCGCAACTTTCAGGTCGCACAAGTGTGAAAGGTGCCTAAGTCACTGTGCTGAGTACTATTTTATACCTAGAATATAAAGTAGTCCCACCATCAAACACTAGTAAACATATGTTCTCAATATAATTGTGCTCAAATGGCTGAAAATCACACAGATGGTATCACCTACTGAAAGCTTGCATTGTACTCAGCAGCGTATGCTGAAAAGAGGCGAACGCCTATTAGCCAATGCCACATCGGCATGAGCATGGTTGTTACTATAATATTAATGCCTGAAATGCAAAACATTATTGTATTGAATCAAACATTAGTAAATGTATTTTCTCTGTAGGTAAGTGCTCAGCTCTGTAGCATAGCGGTATACCCTGCTGCCCCCAAAAGTTCAAGCCATGAATTCAAATCCCACTGACAGCATTACCTCCTAGAAGTGTGCATTGTACTCAGAAGCATAATTAGCCAAAGCACATCAGCTTGCTTTATTCCATATTTTAACTCTTCAAATGCATGCAATGGTATGTACTTATTCAATAATATTATGGTATGGAATTCCAAAATTCAAGGAAAAAAATGTCGTAGGGTCCCCCCAGTACATACCAGGCCCTTCGGTATGGACTTTAAGGGGAACCCCACACCAAATTGTAAAATAAATTTGATGTGGGGCCCCCCAAAATCCATACCAGACCCTTATCCGAGCATGCAGCCTGGAGGTCAGGATAGGGGGGGACGAGTGAGCACCCTCCCCTTCTGAATCTTACCAGGCCACATGCCCCAAAGCACCTTTTCCCCATGTTGATGGGGACAAGGGCCTCTTCCCGAAAACCCTGGTCGGTGGTTGTCGGTCTGCAGGCAGGGGGTTTATCAGAATCTGGAAGCCCCCTTTAAAAAGTCGGCTCCCAGATCCTGCCCCCTATGTGAATAGGTATAGGGTACATTTTACCCCTACCCATTCACCAAAAAAAGCAGTGAAATGTAAAAAAAATCAATAGCCGGTTTTTGACAAGTCCTTTATTGTAAAATAGCTCTGAGCTGTCTTCTTCCCTTGGCCATCTTCTCCAGACGCTGTCTCTCCCTCCTCCATCTTCTCCCCGAGCTGTATTCTCCCAGAGCCGTCTCTCCTGCCGCTGCCATGTTCTCCATCTGCTGTCTTCTTCCGCACCGCTGGTTACCCGCTAATAAAAAAAAAGCTGCTCTTTTTCCATGGTGGTCTTCCTCTGCTGTGTTGTCACCCGCTGTGTGGCGTCTCTTACATAGCCATGGAGCAGACTCTCCGGGTGACATTATCGGATGGCCACAGAAGACCGCCACAAGAAGAGCGGCTTTTTTTTTTATTAGTGGGTAACCGGCTGCGCTGAAGAACACATCAGCGGGGGAAGATGGTGGCAGCAGGAGAGACAGCTCGGGGAGAAGAAACATCAAACACTAGTGAATGTATTTTCTATGTATTTTCTATGTATGACTGTGCTACACCCAATAGGCTAGCAGTCAGCACTTCTACCTTGAAGAACTCATGGGTTCAAATCCCACAGAGAAATACTAAAAGATTGAATTGGTGAAAAAAAAGCAAATGACTATTAGCCAATTAGCCAAAGCAGCATATGCTGAAAATAGGTGAATGCCAATTAGCCAATGCACTTTAAATTTGGCTGATTATATTAACTCTTCAAATGCATGCAATGATATGTAAGTATTCAATACTATTATGGTGTGAAATTCCAAACACCACACACTAACTAATGGGCAGATTACATTTTTTTGTTTGTTCATTTTAATTCGCTTGTGCACTGAAAAAATAAACACAGCTGGGGGATGGTAGGTTGGCTGGTATTTGAACTTGTACCATGAGTGCTGTGGAGACATCTGAGCAGACTACTAAGCCATTGTGCTAAGTATGAGACCTACATAAATAGTGTAGTATGATTAAAGAATGAATATAAATAATTACCGCTTTATAGTCACCTAAATTAAAAAATAAAAAACAACATACAACAAATAGGTAACCTAAATGTTTAATACATGTAACTTTACAGAATAGCAGACATTACTATGTAATAATTATTCAGAACTGCATTTCTTAGCAAAAGAAGGAAAAAAAACTAGGAATACTAATTGCAATATAAATCAATATATGCACAGGAACTAGAGCACATCTCTGATAAAAAAAATGTTTCTTTCACATACATGGATCATGGCTACAGTACACTGCTATATAACAACTTGATAAGAATTGGCATTTGTATATACGCGGAAGCGCTAATTAGCGGCAATTTAGAATTTACAAACGTTTGTTCTCCACTTATATCGCTGATTTTCATGCGCAAATTCGCCGTTTTGTTTCCATTTGGCTAAAATTGGCTCTATTATTTGCCATAGTGCCCAGTACTTCTTGGAGTTATAGTAAATGACCCCCTATAACTTTTGTGCAAACCAATCAATATACACTTTTTGCAATTTTTTTACCAAAAATATGTAGAAGAATACATATCGGCCTAAACTGATGAAGAAATTTGTTTTGGTTTTTTTTTGTTTTTTTTTTTTAATGGGATATATTATAGCAAAAAGTAAAAAATATTGTTTTTCTTTTCAAAACTGTCACAAAACTGCACACCTGCTGCAGCAAAACTGAAATTTATAAAGAACAAAAAATGCCATTTAAATTGCCAGCAATACAATACCATTGCCAGCAATACAAAAATGTTTAAAAACGTGTGGGAGTCTCCCCCCAATCCATACCAGACTCTTCGGGTCTGGTATGGATTTTAAGAAAAACTCCACGCCAAAAAATAAAATAAAAAAATGGCGTGGGGTCCCCCCCAAAATCCATACAGACCCTTATCTGAGCATGCAGCCTTGCAGGTCAGGAAAGGGGGGGCGAGCAAGCTTTCCCTTCCCAAAGAAGGAACCCCTCTGCCCCAAAGCACCCCCCATGTTGAGGGCATGTGGCCTGGTATGGTTCAATACCAGGCCACATGCCCTCAGCATGGGGGGTGCTTTGGGGGGGTCTCTGCCCCCCCAAAGCACCTTGTTGCCATGTTAATGGGGACAAGGGCCTCTTCCCGACAGCCCTGGGCTGTGGTTGTGGGGGTTCCACACAGGGGCTTATCGGAATCTAGAAGTCAGCTTTAACAAGGGGGCACCCAGATACCAGCCCCCTCCCTATGTGAATCAGTATGGGATACATTGTACCCCTACTCATTCACCAAAAAAAAGAGTAAAAAATAAATAAAGACAGGAGGCAGTTTTTGACAATTCCTTTATTAAAAAAAAAAACAAAAAAAAAAAACAATGCCCCTCAATCACGACGCCCTCCGTACTGCCGGACCCAGAAATAAAAAAAACGATCTGCCCGTGACAAAAGCTCCGCCGTTTGACAGTTCTTAAATAGGCAAGGGGCGGGGCCACCCAATGATGTCACCTGTGGCACCTCTCCCCTTGTGATGTTAACGGCTGGACAAACAGGCGATGTTCAGCCCAAACATTTGCTCAGCTTGAACTGTTCACCCAACTCTAGTGGTGAGCACTGCAGCCCTTTGATAGTGAGGTGCTGGACACTAAATCCACTTCACTCTTCCTGGCTTTCAAATTATCAAGGTGCATTATTTTATTTGTGTGTTGGTTATAATAAATTAACTGATTTTTTTCTAAATGTTACTATTTGTAACATTTTTACGTTTTGTTCCTGTTTTGTAATCCTTACAACCTCTCTTTAACCACTTGCTGACCGGCTCACACCAATATACGTTCCTTTAAGAGAGCCAGCGCAGGGATTTGTGTGTGTAAAAACACAAATCCCTGTTCTGACAGGGAAAGAGATATAGATCGTCTGTTCCTACTAAGTAGGAACAACGATCTGGCTCCTCCTCCTCCTCTAGTCAGTCCTATCGCCCACACACCTAGGGAACCCGCTTAACCCCTTGATCGCCCCCTAGTGTTAACCCCTTCCCTACCAATGACATTTACACAGTAATCATTTTTATAGCACTGATTGCTGTATAAATGTCAATTGTCCCAAAAAAGTGTTAAAAGTGTCCGATCTGCTGGCCGCATGGTCGCAGACCCGATAAAAATCACTGGTCGCCACCATTTCTAGTAAAAAAAATAACAATAAAAAAAAAATTCCCTATTTTGTAGACGCTATAACTTTTGCGCAAACCAATCAATATACACTTATTGCAATTTTTTTTACCAAAAATATGTAGAAGAATATATATCGGCCTAAACTGATGAAGAATTTTTTTTTTTTTTAAATTGGGATATTTATTATAGCAAAAAGTAAAAAATATAGGTTTTTTTTTT
Organism: Lithobates clamitans; assembly: GCA_037952925.1. NCBI lineage: Eukaryota > Metazoa > Chordata > Amphibia > Anura > Ranidae > Lithobates > Lithobates clamitans. The sequence continues at coordinate 1,452,095 of JBBGZY010000275.1, read as the reverse complement.
CAAAACTGTCACACTTTTTTTGTTTATAGCACAAAAAGTAAAAACCGCAGAGGTGATTAAATACCAGCAAAGAAAGCTCTATTAGTGGTAAAAAAAGGACCTAAATTTTATTTGGGCACAACGCCGCACGACCGCGCCATTGTCAGTTAAAGCGACGCAGTGCCGTATCACAAAAAATGGCTCGGTCAGGAAGTGAGAAAAACCTTCCGGGGGTGAAGTGCTTAAAGAGAATGCACATTTTTTTTTTTCTAAGAGCCCTTGCACACTGGGGCGGTTTGCAGGCGCTATTGCGCTAATAATAGCGCCTGCAAACTGCCCCCAAAGTGCCGCTCCTTGCATTCCAGTGTGCAAGCCCCGAGGGCTTGCACACTGGAGCGATGCGCTGGCAGGACGGTAAAAAAAGTCCTGCCAGCAGCATCTTCAGAGCGGTGAAGGAGCGGAGTGTATACCGCTCCTTTACCGCTCCTGCCCATTGAAATCAATGGGACGGCGCGGCTATACCACCGGCAATGCGCCTCTGCAGAGGCGCTTTGCGGTGGTATTTAACCCCTTCTCGGCCGATAGCGGGGGGTAAAACCACCCCGCTAGCGGCCACATACCGGCGGTAAAACGCCGCTAATAATAGCGGCGTTTTACCGCCGACGCCGCCCCCTGCCCCAGTGTGCAAGGGCTCTAATTCTGTAAATTATACTTCCTCTAGTTCTTCTATTTTTCTTTATTTTCTCACAATTTGTTAAAACAACTTCCCTATATTTCAACATTGTGTGTTTTTTTTTCCTCTTGTTTCTTGATTTATATTGTGGAGAAGAAGATGCTAGAAGATGTTATGGAAATTGGGACAAGCATAGCATGTTAGATGTATTCACACTTATATTAATGTGCTAGATAGGAGTCATCAGTAGTGTCACACCAGATATAATGCATTCTGCGCAGTTGTGGTTAAGCAGAAGCCACTAAGTCAGTTTGCTTTCCATTCGGATGTAATTGCACGGCTAGCCAAGGTCACACCCATATGAGGAAAGGACTCAGACATCACCCAGGACCTTGATATCGTTCCGGAGGAATCATTTACAAAGCAATGACCCGGCTCAAGAAGCTTGGCAGTGCTGTTTAAATGCCTCGGAAACAATATTAACGGACCATACACGTACTTTATAGGACAACTCATCCATCACATCCTGTGCAGGAGAAGCAAATATTTTTCAGGTCAATAGGCTGTAGTGGGAACCGTCCCCTGTGGCTAACTTCTTAGGTCAAGTAATGGCTTTATAAAGCACCAGAGGCCTGACTTAGTGGTCTCTCTGTTGGAAATAATTTGTACTACAGCTTGTTGGCATACACAACATGTCTGTGCTGCATAATGCAATTTACCAGGTGCATACAAGATGAGACCACGCTTCGAATATGGAAAATCTGGAGGTTTATTTAAAGTATATCTGAACCATTATCTTGTAAAATAACCCATTCAAAGCGTTTTCATGTGTGTGTATATACACATAGGTGTGCGCAGCCTATTGTATTAGGATGTGCACCTCAAAGCTCCAACACATATGCCTTTGTGACATATTAACCGGCCTCTTCCCCACTCGTCATCCTAAAACAATGATGGGGGGGGGGGGGGAGCAGGTGCAGCACACAGAGGGACCTGGGCAGCAGAAAGAAAAGGAACTGGGACAAGAGGGGTGGCATACATTGGTACCAATACCCTGTATTTTCCTAACGTGGCAGCTGAATATCGGCAAGAGGAAGAGAAGGAGAAGCCTACTTTCAGCTGCTGCAGAAGAAAATACAGATCGGTCCCTTAATTTCCACTCCAGCCGCCTATCCTGTCCTAATCCTGGGGGTCAGCAAGTAAGGATGGCGGCTTACCTGTCAACTGCCCGCAATTGTTGAGTTGCCAACTCCAGGATTAGAGTGTGCCCAGGCACACCTGGCACACCCCTTGCGTACGCCTATGTATATACTTGTGTAGCGGTTCCCCCGTAAGGGCTGCTAAGTGTTGTGGCCCACCTGTCACCCTGCCCAGCCCGGCATTCAATCCTCAGACACTCCGAGGCAATGAACAGTCCAATAGCTTTGCTTTTGTATTTTATAGAGGGATTTGAACTTGGATAGGGTGTAAGAAATATGGGATGCCCAGTGAATTTTAAAACAATCAATTGGGACAACTTATATACACTCGGGTACATGCAGGCTTCTCATCCTCCAGCACAACTCTTTCTGCAGACTATCACTCCTCAGCTCCTCCAGCACTCTACTTGCTTGAACTCCCAGGCAAAGCTAGCACCGCATAGTTAGGCCTGACACTGACACAGCCAGGCCTTGGCAACTGCCTTTTGCAGGCAGGGACCGCGGGCCCCTTTCAGTGTAGCAATGAAAAGTTCTTGGTGCTAGCTGCCCTAACTTCGGTTACTAAGCCCAGTAACCCATCTTCAGGCCCCCCAGCCCTCCTGGCTGCAGCTGCCTCTCTCTAGTGCCCATGACACCACAGTCCATACTGCTGGCTCTGCACCCATCCCAGACTGCATGCTCCCAGTCCTCTCAGGCGTGCCTCCCCAGTCCACCCGACTGTGCATGTCACTCACCAGCCCTCTCCTGGCTGTGACCAGTTGTTCCTCTCCTTGAAGACTTGCCCGGCAATGCTAGCTCCTGTTGTCCACTCTTGCTCCTCCTGTCTCGAACCTTTACTCTTTCTTGAATGGCTCAGTCCGCACCCGAGCCCCAGTCCCCCTCAGACTGGAAGCTCCCTCAAGGGCCCCAACAGCTTAGCACTCCATCTTTAAGCTCTGAACAACTCCAACAACTCCTCCCCAGCTGAACTGACCCTGGGTACTTAAGGAGGCCTTCCCCCTGCCATTCCAAGCTGGGGATTGGTCAGGGCTTCTTAAAGTACCCCAGGCAGCTCCACCTCTCCTCTCCTCTCCTTCTCTCTTTCTAGTACCTTCCAGAAGGCTCTAGAAAGAATAGGGAGGTCTTAATAATGCTACCTGTGAGCCACCAGCTGCTATCCTGAGCCACTCCCAGCCCAGAATCAAAATAAACAGGCCTAGCAACTAGCTAGGCCTGCCTAAATTGTTCTACTCTATCGACCTCTCTAGCACCTACCTGCCTACCTAGAGGGTGCTACACATGTATATATACGTACACTATATTGTCAAAAATATTGGAACGCCTGCCTTTACACACACATGAAATTTAATGACATCCCAGTCTTAGTCCACAGGATTCAATATTGGGTTGGCCCACCCTTTGCAGCTATAACAGCTTCAACTCTTCTGGGAAGGCTGTCCACAAGGTTTAGGAGCGTATCTATGGGAATATTTGACAATTCTTTCAGAAGCGCATTTGTGAGGTCAGGCACTGATGTTGGATGAGAAGGCCTGGCTCGCAGTCTCCGCTCTAATTCTTCCCAAAGGTGTTCTATCGAGTTAAGGTCAGGATTCTGTGTAGGCCAGTCAAGTTCCTCCACCCTAAACTGGCTCATCCATGTCTTTATGGACCTTGCTTTGTGTTTCAAGGCTTTTTACCTTAATGCATGGGATGCATTAAGGTAAAAAACCTTCTGGGTGCAGCTACCCCCCCAAACCCCCCCTATACTTACCTGAGCCCAATCTCAATCCAGCTATGTGAATGAGACCTGCGGTTCTCCCAGATCTCTCCACTTTGGCTCATACAGCAGTGAGAGCCATTAGCTCCTGCTGCTGTCAATCACAGCCAGTGAGCCAATGAGGAGAGAGCAGGGATGAGCCAAGCCACGCACTATGTGTGAACAGGTTGCGAGAAATAAAATCGTTTAGTTGCCCCGTCAACACAGTTAGCGTTGATGGGGAAATGCCTCCTGTTGAGTTATTGTGTTCTCCTGGGGGGACACGGGAGCCGTTCTTGCAGGGAGAACACAGAGTTTTTGTTTTTTTTAATGGCTTTGGCCGCTGGCAATCGCATGCAAAAATCCGACATGTTGGTTGTACCCAAGTCGCTACAATCAGCCTGCCCTTACGCAGTTCAGCAGGAACCGGCCGAGATTCGAACCGTCTATAGTCTGCCATAGAGAGGGAAGTTTAAGGGTAAATTTGAACCATGCCTATAAAAATCGTTTAACTAGAAAGTCTCTTTTTTGTTGGAAGACCTTTGCAGCTGGGTGCCAATCATATCTTCATTGAGTGATAAAAGAGCACGGAACTTCCATCATGAATTGCCTCACCTTTGGCCATGTTGGACAAGGGTTTTGGAAAGTTCCAGGGGTCCAACAAGGACAGGCAGGTTTTCTCATCACCCACAATTGTTCTTAGTAATAGCTCTATCCAATTATGGGTATCTATGCTTCAAAGACACATACATATATAATAAATATTTATTGTGGACCTATTTTAGAAAAATGATGATAACCCACTACGAATGACGTCTGTAAATTTTCTTACTCAATAGTTTACATCCACACTCTGTTGGATGAATCACGGTATCTTATCCATGCTATGTTTCCTTGTAGTCTGTCTGTTAGGGAGCCACATGGGAATGAAGCCAGAATGGTCAGCATGTGTGCAGGATGCGTAGTGTGATAAGACGGTATGAGGTCTGGTCAAAGGCTTTAAAACAAATTGGGTGTTTCCACAAGATAGAGGAAATATGTTGTAAAGAGGAGGAATGCTTGAAGATGTAACACTGTCAAAATATATACAGTGGGTATAGAAATGAATCGCCCCCCTTTAAAATAATCACATTATGTTGCTTTATAACAGCTTATAACATCAAAGTGAAAGATTTAACACCAACATGTCAGAAAAAAATAAAAATTAATCAAAAACAGAATCACTAAGTTGGAAAAAGGATCACCCCCCCTCCTAAAAATGACTTGTAAACTCAATCAGGTGTAGCTAATTATCTTCTCAATGACACACAAAGCAATTTGACTTTCAACTGTGATCAGCTGTGGTCATTTTGATTAGCTCAGCATTAAATGGGCTTTTCTGGAGCATTTCAGTTCCTGAATCAAACAATCAACTATGAGTGGCAAGGCACTGTCAAACGATCTCCGGGATAAAGTTGGGGACAGGCACAAGTCAGTAGATGGATACAAAACCATGTAAAAGGCTTTATCAATGCCTAGAATTACAGTGAAGTATATTATTATTATACAGAATTTATATAGCGCCAACAGTTTATGCAGCGCTTTACAATATAAAAGGGAGACAATACAGTTACAATACAATAAAATACAAGAGGATTAAGAGGGCCCTACTCAGAAGACCTTACAATCTAATAGGGTGGGGCAGGTGGTACAAAAGGTTGTAATTATGGGGAATGAGCTGATGGAAGTGGAAAAAGATTAGTTGGAGGCATGAAAGGCTTCCCTGAAGAGATGAGTTTTCAGGGATTGCCTGAAGACAGCTAGAGTAGGAGATAGCCTGACAGGTTGTGGAAGAGAGTTCCAGAGGATGGGAGAGGCTCTGGAGAAATCCTGGAGATGAGCAAGGGAGGAGGGGACAATGGAGCTTGAGAGCAGGAGGTCTTGAGAGGAGTGGAGAGGACGGTTTTGGTGATATTTGGAGACGAGTTTGGTGATGTAGCTCGGGGCAGATTTGTGAATGGCTTTGTATGTTGTGGTTAGTATTAAGAAGTGGAAGGTATTCGATACAACACAGACCCTCCCTGGATCAGGACGTCGCTCCAAACAGGATTAAAGAGCCAGGAGGAAACTGGTCAGAGAGGCTACCAAGAGGCCTACAGCATCTCTGAAGCAGTTGCAGGAATTTATGACAAAGAGTGGTCATTGTGTGCATGTGACAACAATATCACAAATTCTCCACACATGTGGCTTGTATGGGAGGATGCAAGAAAAAAGCCACTCCTCAAGAAAGGACACATGCAGTTACCACTGAGCTTTGCCAAAATGTACCTTGAAGATTCTGAGGCCACATGGAAATAGGTGTTATGGTCGGATGAGACTAAAATTGAATTATTTGGGCTCAACACCAAACGATATGTCTGGCAGAAATCCAATACAGCTCATCGTCTAAATAACATCTTTCCTACAGTAAAACATGGGGGTGGAAATATCCTACTATGAGGTTTTTTTTTCTGCAGCAGGGATGGGAGCACTTGTCAGGATAGAAGAAAAATGGATGGGGGAAAATACCATTAAATTCTTAGGGAAACGTTGTTAATGGAAAGGTTTACCTTCCAACATGACAATGACCCAAAGCACACAGCAAAAACTACCACACAGTGGTTGAAGGAGAAAAAGTTGAATGTCCTTACATGGCCTAGTCAGAGCCCAGACTTAAACCCCATTGAAAATCTGTGAAATGACTTGAAGACTGCAGTCCACAAATGATCACCATCAAATTTAACTGAACTTGAACAGGTCTGCAAAGAAGACTGGGCAAATATTGCAAAGTCTAGATGTGCAAAGTTAGGAGAGACATTTCCCAACAGACTAAAGGCTGGAATTAAAGCAAAAGGTGGTTCAACAAAATACTGGCACAAGGGGGTGATTCTTTTTCCAACTCATTGATTTTGTTTTTAACATGTTGGTGTTATATCTTCCACTTGGGTGTTATAAGTTGCACTGAGTTGCACCTGGATGAAACAAAAACATTGTCTGTCTTCATTTCAGGCTTCAAAGCAACAAAGTGTGATTATTTTTAAGGGGGTGATTCTTTTCTATACTCATTGTATAGTAATATTTACAGGAAATCAAGGTCAAGAAATCATGCCATGTAGCTGAATTGACAAGATATACTATAGGCTTTATATCCACAATCACTCAGCTAATAAGAAGGATGCACAAATACTTATGAGGATATGAAAGCCAACAGAACGTTTTGAGACTGTATTTAGAGAAACTAGGGTGACCAGGCATCACTGATTTAAATGCAAAAATTAAACAAATACAGCTTTTTTAGTTTACTAAGGCTCGTAAATGTATTACATTTTTGCAAAAGATGGACTATGATTTTATTATCCATTATAGCTCTGACATCTAAGTCAGTGCTGGAAGACTTCCCTCAGCCAGGTGCTGGGAGTACAAGAAACAGATATTTTATATTATACCCGACAGCTTCCATGATTGTGGGTCCTGCTCCCATCAAGGTCTGTATATGAGAGTATAGTATCTTCATTCAGCCTAGCGTAAGTTATTTGTACTGGCTTGGAAGGAAAATGTCTCCCTGCCCCAAGAATGGTCCTCTCTGATTGTATCCATATTTGAAGGATGGTGACCAGGGCCATGCTGCCATTAAGGCCAACTGAAACAGCACTCATGGAAGAACAGGGGGGGCAACATTGAGGCCAGAGTGTCCATACTGGGGGTTATCAAAAATGGTTGCCCCTAGCAAGGCCCTAGTGGCTGGTGACTACTAAAACTTTTGCCTTCTAATGCCGAGTACACACAGCTGGATTTTTTGACCAAACTTGTCCGACGGAACAAATCCGTCGGACAATTCGACCGTGTGTGGGCTTCATCGGACCTGCAGCAAACCTTTTCTGTCGAAAATGTGACATGCTTTAGATTTAAAACATGTTTCAAATGTTTCCGACGGACTCGAATTCGGTCGAAAAACCTGTTCGTCTGTATGCTATACTGGGATGAAAACCGACACTAGGGCAGCTATTGGCTACTGGCTATGAACATCCTTATTCTAGTCTGGTCGTACGTCATCACGGTCGAATCCGTTGGACTTTGGTGTGATTGTGTGTAGACAGGTTCGATTCGACGGAAGTCCGTCGAAAAGTCCGTCGAAAGTCCGTCAAAAAGTCTGACGTAATTCAGTCCGTCGAAAGTCTGGTCGTGTGTACACAGCATAACCCTGGATTTCATGGTTAATCTGCTACCTGAAGATGATATGCTGTGCAAGTTCTTCCTTTGTTTTTTTGGGTTTCTTTTTGTCACATTCCTTGTGTTGCTGTTGCATAAATGCTTTGGGAAGAAGGCAAAATGTCCCATTTAATTAAAAGATAGCATCCCAAATTCTGCATGGGACAGCCAAAGGCTTTTGTTTGATATTAGACAGACCTCCAGAGTAAGCTGTGCACCAGGGCCCTACAGCGTTTAGTGATATCTTTGTCCCACCAGTTAAACCGATCTTTCTCATCATGGGCTTGTGTGACATCCATTCCTCAAATTCTCCACAAATGCTGCTTGTATGGGAGGGTGCAAGAAAAAAGCCAGTCCTCAAGAAAGGCCACATGCGGTTACCACTGAGCTGTGCCAAAAGGCACCTTGAAGATTCTGAGGCCACATGAAAAAAGGTGTTATGGTCGGATGAGACTAAAATTGAATTATTTGGCCTCAGCACCAAACTATATTTCTGGTGGAAATCCAATACAGCACACCATCCAAATAACAGTAAAACATGGGGGTGGTAATATTCTACTATGGGGGCTTTTTTCTGCAGCAGGGAATGGAGCACTTCTCCGGATAGAAGAAAAAATGGATGGGGGAAAATACCATCAAATTCTTGAGGAAAATCTGCTGACAAAGTTGTTAATGGAAAGGTTTACCTTCCAATATGACATTGACCCAAAGCACACAGCAAAAATGACCACACAGTGGTTGAAGGAGAAAAAAGTGAATGCCCTTGCATGGCCTAGTCAGAGCCCAGACTTAAACCCCTTTGAAAATCTGTCAAATGACTTGAAGACTGCAGTCCACAAATGGTCCAGTCCACAATGGTCAAGTATCTGTGCACCAGTTAAACCGATCTTTCTCATCATGGGCTTGTGTGACATCCACTCATTATTCATTCTCCAATCAAGCCTATTGAGCACCAAGACAAATTCTGCAAATTGTAGGGCCAAAAGTCAATAACAGTGACCTTTAATGAAAATGCAAGGTGGGACCTATACTTATCACAGTGAAGGAACCTTCTACAGCCTTATCCCAAGAGGACATTAATCATCAGAGGGTTGACAAATGAGCCAGATATGTAGAGATACGTAGATAAAAGGCAGACAGAAACATGGGAAAATATATTTTAAAAAAATGTTTATTTAAGTTTCTCAATCATTTCCTGTTTTGGTTCAAGTGATAAGGCGATATATTTAGTGGAAATAAGAAGTGAATTTCACATTTTGATTAACTGTTCAATATTTGTTTATACATATTACATTGCATTGCCTAAAGCAAGGGCAGTGCATAATACATGAATTGGCCTTTTTGTAAAGTAATGATTCAGTTATGAAAAATGAAGTTTTAGGGCAAAGCAATTATAGCTATAACTGTACTCCCAATATTTCCCCGGGTAACCAGTAGTATTTACACTTTAATTTTAAATTAGCCGGAGTTGTTTGTGGTCTATCTCATCATAGAAAGCAATTTTACTAATGCAGACAAATACATTTTGCTGAATAATGTATCTAAAAAAATCAGTTGGCTTCTTATCTCCCATTGAAACCCTGGGTTTATTAAAGTATAGCTAAAAAGAAAACTTTGTTTTTTCATTTTGAATAGAGTAGGGGGGTTAAAGCCCCTGTCCCAGTGAGGCAGGAAGTGAAGGGAAGTTTCCCTATAGCCAAAATAGGAAGTGAGAAGAAATACTTTGATGTCACCAGGTTCACCACCAGAACTAGTGCCCTCATTGGAAATTTCCCCCTCTATTACTGTTCTGGGGACAACCCGAAATTTGGGATTTTTTTTTCACTTTCTCTGAATAGGGAGAATCTGCTTAAGGGAGTCAAAGACTGAAATTAAAACTTGACAGGTGTTCTAATCACTCTTCACTTTATCCAAAATTAGAACAAGTCTTGCCCTAGTTATACTTCAAAAGATACTTTCATAGTCACATATTAATTAGTTATGGTATTTGTGGCATTTGTTAATGTAATGTTAAAGGATCAATTCACCCACAAAGTGATATGATTTACCCAGAGGAACCCCTAAAATAACTTTCAGGTCTCTGGGATTCCCCTATTAACACCAATTCATCAGGGGTTAATGTCGAAAGTGCTTCTTACATTGGTGGTTAACAGGAAGATTGCAGCCCTTACAGTGGTGGTAGAATGCCACCCTTACAGACAGCTAAAATGATCATTGGTGTTATTTTGCTGGCTTTACCAAGTGGTGTTGGTCCTGGAACCATCAAATGGGTGATCAATCAACCTAGGGTCCCATGGAACCATTGAATGATGGCCTTCTTTCTGTAGTTCCATCTACCTGTGTGTTTCCACCCACCTTTGCATGTTTCAGTACTTCTTGTTGCATTTTCTGTGGTCGAGCAAAGAGAGCGGGAGCCTCTCATATTGACAGAGTAGGTGTGCAGCTCTAGAAACTCATCACGCACTACAAGGGTTAACTGTCTACGGGCTTTGATAAACAGTTTCACTTACCCAATGCTCTGTTCCTGCAGGCTCTGCTAGACCAGTCCCTGCAGCTTCCTCTCCCCTATGCTCTGGTGGTCTAAGGTCTTTTGATGTCATAAAGACTTATGCAGAGACCAAAGCCCTGCATTTGATGTGAGGACATTGAGAAACAGTCTGCTGTTGGGGCACCTTTGCCAGGGAAGTGGAGGTTCTGGTAAGTAAAACTTCTTTCCATGCTCTAGACCAGCCATTCTCAACCGGGGTTCAGTAGAACCCTAAGGTTCCTTCAGAGATTGCTAGGGATTCCTTGAGCTGTGGCTGAATGACCTCTCATTTGATGGTGCCTGTATAGTTCTGGGGCCAATACTATTTGGCTGAGTCAGCGGCGTGACATCAATGATCCTTTATTTAATTGTAAGGGTGACTTTTTTTTTACCACTAAGGTACTTCCCACTGCCGACCAGTGTAATAGACATTTTTCCCAATTAATTGGTTTTAGCAGAGGTTCCACAAGACCTGATTATCATTTCAAGGGTTCCTCAGCTGTAAAAAGGTTGAGAATGGCTGCTTTAGACTTGGAGGGGAGTTTAGGTTTTCTGGGGTTGGGCTTTAACCTAAGGAGATGTCAAAGGACAATGGTTTGCACTGTCAATGTGAGACCCAGAAGACTTTAGCCATGTCCATGACTATTGGGTCAGAACTGAAATCATAATACTGTTACTAGTGAGTGGACCAACAGGTGCATTTATTAGTAAATTAACAAATCTAAATCAGAGGCAAAACAGTGAAACTCTCATAGTAGTTTCATTTATTATAGGTACTTATATAGCACATCAATTTACATATACGGTGCCTTGAAAAAGTATTCATACCCCTTGATATTTTCCACATTTTGTCATGTTACAACTAAAAAGGTAAATGTATTTTATTGAGGTTTTATGTGATAGACCAACACAAAGTGGCACATAATTGTGAAGTGGAGGGAAATATTAAATGGTTTTCAATTTTTCTTTACACATAAATACTGTATCTGTAAAGTGTGGCGTGCATTTGTATTCAGCTCCCCTGAGACAATACTTTTGTAGAATCACCTTTCACTGCAATTACAGCTACAAGTCTTTTTAGGGATGTCTCTACCAGCTTTGCACATCTAGAGAGTGACATTTTTTTCCAATTCTTCTTGGCAAAATAGCTCAAGCTCTGTCAGATTGGATGGAGAGCATCTGTGAACAGCAACTTTCAAGTCTTGCCACAGATTCTCAATTGGATTTAGGTCTGGACTTTGACTGGACCATTCTAACACATGAATATGCTTTGATCTAAACCATTCCATTGTAGCTCTGGCTGTATGTTTAGGGTCGTTGTCCTGCTGGAAGGTGAACCTCCACCCCAGTCTCAAGTCTTTTGCAGACTCAGGTTTCCTTCTAAGATTGCCCTGTATTTGGCTCCAACCATCTTCCCATCAACTCTGACCAGCTTCCCTGTCCCTGCTGAAGAAAAGCATTCCCACAACAGGATGCTGCCACCACCATGTTTCACAGTGGGGATGGTGTGTTCGGGGTGATGTGCAGTGTTAGTTTTCCGCCACACATAGCGTTTTGCTTTTAGGCCAAAAAGTTCAATTTTGGTCTCATCTCACCAGAGCACCTTCTTCCACATGTTTGCTGTGTCCCCCACATGGCTTCTCACAAACTGCAAACGGGACTTCTTATGGCTTTCTTTCAACAATGTCTTTCTTCTTGTCACTCTTCCATAAAGGGCAGATTTGTGGAGAACACGACTAATATTTGTCCTGTGGACAGATTCTCCCACCTGAGCTGTGGATCTCTGCAGCTCCTCCAGAGTTACCATGGACCTCTTGGCTGCTTCTCTGATGAATGCTCTCCTTGCCCGGCCTATCAGTTTAGGTGGACGGCCATGTCTTGGTAGGTTTGCAGTTGTGCCATACTCTTTCCATTTTCGGATCATTGATTGAACAGTGCTTCGTGAGATGTTCAAAGCTTGGGATATTTTTTATAACCTAACCCTGCTTTATACTTCACCACAACTTTATCCCTGACCTGTCTGGTGTGTTCCGTGGCCTTCATGATGCTGTTTGTTTTCTAAAGTTCTCTAACAAACCTCCGAGGGCTTCACAGAACAGCTGCATTTATACTGAGATTAAATTACACACAGGTGGACTCTATTTTCTAATTAGGTGACTTTTGAAGGCAATTGGTTCCACTAGATCGTAGTTAGGGGTATCAGAGTAAAGGGGGCTATTACAAATGCACGCCACACATTTTACATACATTATTTATTTGTATAAAATTTTGAAAACCATTTATAATTTTCCTTCCACTTCACAATTATGTGCCACTTTGTGTTGGTCTATTACATAAAATCCCAATAAAATCTATTTTTTTGGTTGTAACATGACAAAATGTGGAAAGTTTCAAGGGGTATGAATACTTTTTCAAGGCACTGTATACTGTATTATACATTCGCATCAGTCCCTGCCCTCAAGGAGCTTACAATCCCTAACTCACATTCATACATATGCTTATAGGGCCAATTTAGACAGGAACCAATTAACCTACCATCATGTGTTTGGGGTGTGGAAGGAAATCAGAGTACCTGGAGGAAACCCACGTAGGCACAGGGAGAACATGCAAACTCCATGCAGGTGATGACATGGTTGGAATTTATACCAACAACCCTAGTGCTGCCAGGTGGAAGTGCTAACCACTTAGCCACTGTGCTGCCCATAATGCTTAACTTAATTAACAATTATGAATGCTTTTTCTTCTTGTTTCCTATATTATCACTGCACATAGCTGTCTGTCAGACAATAAACTCCTACCTTTCTAGCTTTGCCACCAGAAAGACAAAATGCCATTACAAGGCAAACAGTTATGCCCCGTACACACGGTCGGATTTTCCGACGGAAAATGTTCGATGGGAGCTTGTTGTCGGAAATTCCGACCGTGTGTAGGCTCCATCGGACATTTTCCATTGATCTGGATCTCAAATTTTCCGACAACAAAATCCGTTGTCGTAAATTCCGATCGTGTGTACACAATTCCGACGCACAAAGTTCCACGCGTGCTCGGAATCAAGCAGAAGAGCGGCACTGGCTATTGAACTTCATTTTTCTCGGCTCGTCGTACGTGTTGTACGTCACCACGTTCTTGACGTTCGGAATTTCTGACAAGATTTGTGTGACTGTGTGTATGCAAGACAAGTTTGTGCCAACATCCGTCGGAAAAAATCCATTGAAATCCATGCATCCAGCGCCCTGCACGGAGATTAGGGGCCGGGCGCAGTTATTAGGGGGGGGGGCGGCCTGCGCCCCTTATGGACAGGCCGTCACTGATCGCAACTAGGGGTATTTCCTCTTGCTTCCTGTAATTACCATAGGACAGGAAGTGAAGAAAGATTTACCCTGTGGGAAACAGAGGGCAAAAAAGAGCCTGAAAGGAAGCCCGGAGCAAAAGAAATAGAATGCAATAGGCGCAGGGCGGGCATGACAGGGTTAACAGGGGGACCATTGTAGGGAGATGGTATGTAAAAGTTGCTGGTATTGGTTGAGGGGGGTAAGGAAGGGGAGGAGCAGAGTTAACTGAGTGGAGGAAGAAATCCCTCCCCAGCTCAGTTCGTTAGAAGGAGCGAGCTTCCCACCCTCCCTCCCTGAATTTGGTGAGTATGGTGTCAAGATTAATTAATGTGTTTGCATACTAGAGTGCGTGGATGTCGTGGCAGCAGGGTGAGTGTTGGTCTTTGCGGGTGAAGGATTAAACCCCAGATATGAAGAGTTCGGGACCCATCGGCAGGGCCATCTTTAATATTGATTGGACCCTGGGCAAACGTTTTCTTGGGCCCCCCCCCCATACAATTTTGCTCTCCACCTGTTCTGAGACATACAATAAATGGCAGCTAGACTTAAAATAAGTTTGCGATTGCGATTGGTTGCCAGAGGTTACAGTGTATCATTACCGCTTACTGACTGGTTGCTAGAGGTTACAGCACACATTACGGCTCACTGATTAGTTGCTAGATGTTATAGCAAATGATTTCTGCCTGTTGACTGGTTGCTAGAGATTACTGTACAGTGATTGGTTGCTAGAGGTTACAGCACATCATCTCCTCAGTGCAGGGGGCATAATATACATATGAATGCCACCTCTATTTACATATCTATGCCGCCGGATGCAGCTATTTACATATGAATGATGTTGCTATTTACATATGAATGCTGGTTATTTACATGTAAACACAGGGTCTACAGGTGAGTCATCTGTACACAACAATAGGGCAGAGCTGGGCAGCATTAGTAGCAGCACTCCACACTGAGATATCAGGACACAGCAAGGGACTAAAACTTCGAGGGACAAGGGAATTTAAACTGGGATAGCTGGCAAGTATGAGGCAGCTGCTTTGGGCCCCACAACAATGACAGGGCCCAGGGCAGCTGCCCCTTTTGCCCTGCCTTAAAGACGGCCCTGCCCATCGGTAGTACGAGGCCTGTTGGTGGTATTCCAACTAACAGTGGTTTAGCTGGAATTGGTTATTGGGTGCACTGCGGTCAATTGGTTTGTTGTCTCCAAGCTAGCATGTCAGCTGGAGGCCTATTTTAGTTAAGGTACCACAGTGCCAGAGTGGATCGAGTGGCAAGATTGGTGGGTTTTTCCTGCAAAGACCAACGGGAGTATTTAACAGATGGGGGTGGTTTATTTCAGGTGTTCATACAGTTATGTTAATTTATGTTAATTTTATTTGATTGGTTATTATTATTAATAAAGAAATTGGCTGCTACGGCCAATATTTACTCCAGATTGGTGTGGTCTCATTTTCTGGGGAAAAGGTGAGGGGGTTCGTAGCAGTTCTTTGTGGGTGGATGGATCTAGGGGAAAATGGGATACATCTGTTATACAATAGTCAAGGGGTTATAACCCTCCCTTACTCTATCCAAAATATGAAAAAAAAAAAAAAAAGGTTTGGGTTTTGTTCTACTTTAAAGTGGTGTTCCGGCCGAAATTATACTTTTTAAATAAAAATACCCCTATAATACACAAGCTTAATGTGTTCTAGTAAAGTTAGTCCGTAAACCAAGGTCTGTTTTGTTAGTTTATAGCAGTAGTTTGGTATTTTATAAACTTACAGCAGGCCGTGGCCATCTTAAGTGTGGGCATCTGAAGCCAGACTGTATTTCTTCCTGGATCTCATCCTTGCAGATCTCACACATGCTCAGTGCAGCCCAAGCCGTGTAATAGGTTTCAGGTCAGGTTTCCATAGCAACAGCAGTGTCAGAGGAAGTTGCCGCCCCTTCCCAGAAGGCATTGCAAACCGGAAATGATGCGATGGGCCACGGCCAGGGAGGAGGAAGTGGAAAATGAATACAGCAGATATACAGTAGGTGCTGAGAAAAAAAAAATTAAAAATATCCAATTTGTTTACAGTGCACAGTTTAGTGAGGGATGCTGAAGAGTTGTAAAAGTGGGTGGAACTCCACTTTAACTAAAACCTTGTTCCTGTACAGGGAAAAACACAAAAGTCACAAAATTTTGCAACACCTTTTGCAATAGTGAACAGGAAAGTCCCCTATTATTTGTTCAAATAATAGATGTTCTAATAAAATAAATGAAATCCAGCAGCCAAGGTCTACTTGTTCTCTATTGACAGTACAAAGATAAAACAGAACAATATTCTGCACACAATGGATGAGTGTTTTGGGGAAAATGATCTTTTCAAGGGTCAGATATTTGCAGTAAATTGACCAGAAACTGTACTCAGATATTGGTGGCATGTGTACCAGGGAACAAACTGTAATATTGTATTAGTTATTGTTATAACAGGTTTCATGTTCCCTGAAACTCACTACTTTCCTGGGCTCACAGAACACGCTGAGTGAGTTTTATTTAGAGGATGTTGTGTTTTTTTTTTTAGGTTTCATTTTGTATCAGTATTACGTTCACCTAACCATGTGTAGATCCACTGCCTGATATATAATCTGAAAAGTGAACAGAAAGTCTATGTAACAAAAAATAAAAAAAGGGGGGGGGGGGGGTGGAGTACTATATGGAAATGATTACTATTGATGTTGCAAGAAAATTAAGAGGCATATTTATAAAGTGGTGAATGTGACTTTCACCAAACATTCCCTGTTATGGTCGTTTTACATGGAAGCGCTCTGATTCATTCAGCAGGGGATCTGTGAATAGGTCCCAAAAGAGAGTCTGCATGTGGAGGTAGTAGAAAGCGAACAGGTTCTGCAGGACAAAGTGGTGGTCAGGCCGCACAATATGGAGCACAGACATGTGCGATTCTTTCGTACGAACTGAAAATTTGTATGAATTTCTGTAAATTCGTACATTCGGGAGGATCCGAAATACGAATTGCTATGCTTCCGAATTTTGTACGAAATACGAAATTTCGTTTACGAATTTCGGATCCAAATTCCGTTACAACGGAAACGAGAATGTTCGTTAATTACGATTATTCGTTATGATGAAGTTTTTTAACCCAGGAAGTGAGCACAGCACAGGGATGGTGGGAGCCCCTCATAATAAATTCATCATAACAAACATTCGTAATTGTTACGAAAAGTTAAACGAACCTAACGAAAATTCAGATTTCGTACGAATCCAAATTGAATTTCGGACACGAATGACAAAATACGAATAAATTCTAATACGAAACGGAACAAAACGAAACAAATTTATTGACAGCGCACAAGTCTAATTGGAGCAGTGTTTCTCAAACCTTTTTTGTCTTGCGGCGCACCAAAAAGATCTAAAAAATATTCACGGCATACCTAAAAAAATGTAACAATTTTTGGGGTGAAAAATGTATTTATTGTTACATATATTTTTCATTTTCAATTTAATGTGAAGGATGTGCCTGCTTTCGAGAGCAAATCAGATTGAAGCGTTTGTAATCTTCTTAGTACTTTCGCTTGCTTCCTTTGCTTTTCATTTAACCGTTTCTTTTTCGGAGTTCCAGACTTGATTAAGTATCTCTCCATCGCTAAACAATGAACAAACTTTATTTATAAGCATCAAAGTTGGAATGGAACGGTCTCTATTATTATAATATAATTAGAGCGATCGAATTCTCCCGAGATCTCGCACAAGTCTCGCGTTACGAAAGGAACCAATGAACGACAGACTGACAGAGATTGCGTTTTTATACATGTTACTTTTTTAACTTTTGTGACGTTGATTTACCATTTAATTTTTCGATATGTTCAAGGTTTCAAAACGCTGGCAATATTCAATATATTTCAAAACTCACATGGCACACCTGCAAATCTCACACAGAACACGGTTTGAAAGTCACTGATATAGAGGCAGGTCACATCTCTTTTTTCTGTCTCAGAACGGCTGTCTCCTATATTGCTCCTCCAGACCAGGCCACCAGAATGTGGGTCGTACCAGCTCAAGGGTCCTATGAACACCAAAGTTACCTGCCAGTGGATAATCATGAAGTAGCTTCAAGACTCCTACTCGTACATCTTCTGGAACAAAGATTTGACTCCCCCTCCAAAGTAAGCCATCCCTAGATGTCAGAGGGACCCCAAAGGGTTTAGAAATGTCCGTGGAGGTTTCTTTGATTCGGGAGAGGAGATTTGTTTGCAGAAGCAGGAAGTTGCCTGTGGGTAAGATAGTGTCTGGAACACTCCTTTGGGTCATCGTACATGCGAGATAATGCATCCGGTTTAATATTCTTTTATCGAGGTCGGTATGTAATGTGGAAGGAGAAACGTGAAAAGAACTGAGCTTGAGCTTGCCGTGGTTTCAGCCGTCTAGCAGATCTTGAGTACTCTAGATTCTTATAATCAGTATATATTAATACTGGATGGATGGCACCTTCCACTCTTCCAAGGCTACCTTGATGGCAAGTAATTCCTAATCTCCTACATCATAATTTCTTTCCGCAGGGGAAAGCTTCCGTGAGAAAAAGGCCACAGGATGCATTAAATCCTTGATACCCTGACGCTGGGAAATAACAGCCCTTACTGCTATTTCTTATGCATCCACTTCAAGGATGTAGGGCAGTGACGGATCAGGATGACCGAGGATTTGGGCTGAGGTGAAAAGTCTCTTGAGTGTCTCAAAAGCATCTTGGGCCTCCGGATTCCAGCGGAATCGCAAGGTTTACTTTGTCAGCTGCGTAATGGGAGTGATTATGGTGGAGAACCCTTTAATGAACTTCCTGTAAAAGTTTGCGAAGCCCACAAAACGTTGCACTTCTTTCTTGTCCACAGGCACAGGCCAATCTAATATGGCGGACACCTTTTGAGGGTCCATCTTAATTCCAGTCGGGGAAATCTTCAATCCTAGAAACTGAACGTTCTGCTGCTCAAACGCACATTTTTCTGCCTTTGCATAAAATCCGTGTTGGCGAACCCGGCATAACAGCCGGCAGACATGTTCTCGATGCCGGTCAAGCGATCCTGAGAAAATCAAGATATTGTCCAAGTAGACGATTACAAAAATGTCTAAAAAGTCTGTAGACACGTCATTGATAAAATGCTGGAAAGTGGAAAGGGCATTGCAGAGTCCAAATGGCATGACCAAATATTCGTAGTGACCAAATTGGGTATGGAAGGCTGTCTTCCACTCATCCCCAGCTCGGATGCGGACCAGGTTATAGGCTCCCCTAAGATCTAATTTGGTAAAGATAGTAGCAGACTCTAATCTCTGAAAAAGCTCAGGCATCAAGGGCAAAGGGTAGCGGTTCTTGACCGTGGCACCACCACCGAAGGGGTAGAAACAGTCTGTGTAGGTGCAGCAGGGGATGCAGAAGCTGCACTGCTCAGACCCGATAAATTCTGTACCTGTTCTTCCAACTTGACATAGCTCTCCCGTAGAGACTTCACAGCTTGCGTGAGGGCTGCGAGGTGCTGACAAATCTCCACCGGTGAGGTTCCTCCTGCAGGCTCAGACATGGCTTTTTGTTACAGTTACGTACCTCGTAGTAGAGCCTGACTTGTAGGAGGAGACCTCTCTTACAGCCCTGGCTCAGGAGCCACTGGAGTTGGGACAGTGGCCTCGAGAGCGCAGTGAGGTAGCAGTGCCTGTGAGATTTGTGGTAGCTGGCACAGATGGGTGAATGATGAACCACCGGGAAGGACCGGGATGCGGATGACAGCAGAGGCAAATGCAGGTCAGCAACCTGGTGAGCTGGATGGTACAGGATCAGCAGCAGGCTGAAGCAGGGTGAGACAAGCCGGGTCAAACACAGGTAATCAGACAGAGCAAGGTAGCAGGCTGGAGCAGGGTCAGACAAGCCGGGTCAACACAGGTAATCAGACAGAGCAAGGCAACAAGCTGGAGCTGGGTCAGATGAACAGGCAGTGGTTGGCAACAGGATATCAAGCAGAAAGCCTTTAGTTAAGTCAAGGCAAGTCGAGGTCTGGATTGGAGATATCAGGTAAGTCAGCAGAGCCAGGTCAATACAGGTAATCAGATAGCAGGTACAGGTTTTAGGACACGGTAAGCTACAGATCAAACAGCACTGCACAAGTGCAGCTGCTGTTCTTTTAAAGGCCCATTGGCACCAAACAGTGTCTAGCCCTCGCGCACGCGTGCACACACATGCTGCTGCCCAGCTTGTTGAACTGGAACTCGTGTGTGCATGCACGCACGTACCTCCATCTCGCTACAGTAAGTCCCTGACAGGGGCGCAGAGCACTGTGTCCTGAGCCCACCCAGTTGTGTGACAATAGCAAATTGGCTGGAGGGGGTGGTCGGGTGATTTGCTTGCCTTGTCTCTGACCTCTTACATTGCGCCTTAAGAAGCTGCTTACATACTGTCCAGCTACTGTACAATGTGGCTATTGTCTCTCAAATAATAAGCTTTGATTTCTTTTTAATAAAATAACCTGTCTCATCTCTCCCTCCTATATTGTGGACAAACCAAGCTGCTCACATACTGTCCAGCCACTGTACAATATTTGTGGCTGTTTTCTCTAAAATAATGCACTCTAATGTTTATTTCAAGATAAAACCTGCTTAGTATCTCCCTCTTACATTGAGACCTTCCCAGGTTGCTTACATATTATCCAGCCATTAAACAATATACATACAGCATTTCCTTTTCCTCAATGGCTCAATAACAGTCTAGGGAGTGTCTTTTATGCTTTTATTGCTGATGTAAGCATGGGATACCCCAAAAAACTGACCAATGATACTTTTCACTGTTCTGACAGAGAGCTCCCACAATATTCACTACTGCATGGGATATACCTAGGTCTTGCTTTTGTAGAACTGAGAACTGCACACAGTCACTGGGGCACATAATGTAGGTCAATACTCACAATGCCACTGGATCATCAGTTGCCTCCTCCGTTTTTTTTTTCTTCTTAAACATTTTATTGAATGTTTTTGAAAGCAGTACAATAAACACAGAAGAGAAACACCACATACATTGTACAGTCATGTAAATGGAGAGCGATAAATCAGAAAAGACAAGATATTAGCAATATCTTCCAATGGGTAAGAATAGGGTCTCATGCCATGAAGACCCCACAGTAAGAGTATGGCAAACATAGACAAATTCTAACAAGCATTTGACCCCTGTTACTGAGTGCAATACCAGAGATAGCCAGGTACAACCACTGCGTATCTATATAAAATAAGTAGTAATCTCGCATTCTCCAGAAAGGGAGACAGAGACTCACAATACCACAGAATAGCTGGACACTCTTTTACCCACCAGTTATCCTTTAATGAGCTCTCCAGACCGTCAGTAAATCCCAGGCCTTGGAAATAGGCTCCCCCACTTAGACTACAGCTATGTCCTCAATGTCTTTCAAGTAGCGTCTCCAGCAGACTGCCTTAAAAGGCACAGTGCCTTATACAGGGGAATCCTTTTGCAGGACTGGACCCAAGACCCCTCTCACTCTGCTCCAGGCTTCAGCCTATTTATGGGCTTTCCAGCCACCTTCCGGACACACCTACCCATGGATTGGCTAGATCCCCATCAATTTTCAGGCTGCCTTTCTATTCTTCCTCCCACTGTGATTCTAGAATGCAAGGAAAAGTAATCAGAACAGTAGACTGTGAAACATCAACCTCTGCTCCACTGATTACAGAGGGACTAAACTAAATTTACCTAGCATACTCTACTGACTGGGAGGGTGCTACACCAGATAAAACCTGCTAAGTCTCTCCCTCTTACATTGCGACTTTACCAAGCTGCTACCATATTATCCTGCCACTGAACAATATTTTTGGCTATTTCTCTAAAATAATAAACTCAAATTTATTTATTGCAAGATAAAACCTGCCATATGTCATTCTATTTGCTGTATATTCAAAGGTTCATATACTGTACTCCTGACTCTAGCCAATTTCTAACAAACACATACCTGAAGCTTATATTTAGAATATTGTGGGAATAACTAAGGATATGGGAATTCAGGGAATGTGAATGTGGGGAATTCAGGGTTCAGGGAATGTGGGGTTGTGATTTTGAAGGTTTTTGTGAATTCTGTTTTGACATGTTATTGAACTTTTAAGACAATGCAGTATATAAGCTTACAAACTATACTACAGTATTAAACTGTTTTGCTATTGGCCAATTTGTACAAGGCTGGGGGCTTTAGACTTTTTTTTGGAAAAGTAAACTATCTTATGTCTTTTAGATCTGTTGTGGCTGCTATATCCACTGTTCAATGCACACTGCTCTGTAACACCACATATAGCTGTAAAACATCTCCAATCAAATAATTTAAATAACTTCTGATTTTTATCCATTTTGCCCTGGAAGTCACAGTAAAATGACCCTCTCCCTACTGCATGGTATTTAAAAAAATAGTATTGCTTTACTAAATGTCCCCATTGCAGTTCTCAGCTCCCCAGTCCCTTGTTTTTTACAATAGCTTGCCTATAACCCCTTAAAATTACCAACATTTACTATCAAGACCCCCCCCCCCCCAATAAATTTGGATTCATTTATATAATACTTTTCTCCCTGGAGTCTCAAAGCACTTTTGCTTGCTGTTGGGGAAGCCATCTTGGGCACACTCAGTAGAATACCATGCTAGAGCAATTGTAGACTGGAGACAGTTAACCTATAAGCATGACTTTGGAGTGTGGGAGCAAACTGCAGTACCCACCCAGTGGAAAGAGAGAGAGAGAGCCTGCAAACTGCGATAGTTGTCCGACTGGGATGCAAACCAAGGACCCCAGTGTCGTAAAGCAGAAGAGCTAACTATTAAGCCCCTGTGCTTTATTAGGCAACTAAACTCAGGTTTTGTAGATTTCAAGAAGGAATTTACGATCCCACCTCTAAATCAGACCCAAGCAGATTTTGATATCCCTAGTCATCCACTACTGAAGCATGGTTCAGATTTGGCACCACACATAATGTGCCTCTATGTGATGTTGCAGATCTCAACCAGGTGGAGCTAAAAAGCTCCTTGTTTTTATTGGCTGACCATTTATCGCTTTTAACAGAATTCTTTTCTGGCAGCTTCAGGAAGAGAAAACTACATGTGGTCAAGCAAAACAGAACAAAGTATATTTACCATGAAAACTGTTCTCCAATATTTGGATTGCAATGTTTTTTGTTTTGTCTTTTTCCTGTTTTCTGTCACTTACAATCTATTTGGAAGGCTCTTCCTCTCCATTATGAACATTTGAGGCAGATTGCATGGATTTTCCAAATACGCTTTGAAGTTTTTTTTCATTATAATTGAAGTGATTGTCTCATTGAACAAAGACATAGGGGTTGATTTACTAAAGGCAAATTGACTGGGCAGTTTTCAAAGTGCAGTTGCCCTCTGCAAGAGCAGTTGCTCCAGAGCTTAGTAAATGAGCAAAAGCTCTGCTGACTTCCATCATCCAATCACGTGCAAGCAAAAATGCTGTTTTTTTTTTTTACTTTCCTTGCATGTGATTGGGTATTCTTTGCAAAGCGAAGCTTTACCTCATTTACTAAGCTCTGGAGCAATTGCACTTGCAGAGTACAACTGCACTTTGCAAAGTGCACAGTCTAGTTGCCTTTAGTAAATCAACCCCATAGTATCACTTTTTTTCAATGAAAATATATATTTCTCAGTATTCTTTCGAGACAGAACTTTTGCTAACCTAACTCAGGGTTCCCCCTTTTGCTTTATGTCTGGGGATTGTTGGGTGTTGATTACCCCTGACATGTGCAGGGAAGGAGCTGCAAGCATAGAACCCAGTTTGCCCTGGATTAGGGTCATGACTTGCGATGGTGTGGGCAGGCTGGTTTACAGCAACATAACAACCATGGATGTAGCACCATGACACAAAGTCATTTGTTGCTATGATGGTCCACCCACATCATAGCAAAGCATGATGGTAATCCAGAAGAGGTGATATGCAGGCCTGCTCCTAGAATTCAGGAGAATGTTTTTCACTGGGTACCCTGGTTTTGTCCCACACTCCAAAGGTATGCTGGTAGTTAAAGAGGAAGTAAACCCGGATTAGGTTTTCTGGAAGAATGCAATGGTTTTCTGTGATAGCAGCGCTAAGGTGTCAGAAAAAATGAGCAACAACTGGGCAACCACCATTCTTCAGAGGGTGAAACCAAGAGTAAATGAGTCCTGGTGGGTTTTACTTCCTCTTTATTTCCCTGCAAAGGTAAAGCACAATGGGCTACTATGCATCACATAGTAGCCCATTATGTTTCACTTACCTGAAACCAAAGCCCGCAATGTCACCACTGTCCCCACTAGCAGGGAGCGTCCATCCTCAACCCTCTTCCTTCTGGGGCCGCAAACTCCGGCTCTGTGACTGGCCGGAGTCACGTGACGTCACTCTCGCAGCCCGGGAGCTGCCAGTCACGACTTGACCCCTGTTAGAAACAGCACGATGTGCCCTTTCTAAAGTGCGCATGCGCCGTAGTCATTCTAGTAAATATCTCCTAAACCGTGGAGGCTTAGAAGATATTTTAAGCGCCTACAAGTAAGCCTTAATATAGGCTTACCTGTAGGTAAAAGTGATTGGCCCCATTATTTGCATACAAATTGGCCATGTTCATCATGCTTCTTCTAAGCTGGGCAATTAAGAAGAGGTTTAGGAAAGACCTGGTGACCTACCTTGCACAATAAAAAAAAAAGAAAAGTCTATGAAAAAGGCTTTCAAGTGTATCGGACACGGTACCCAGAAAGCTAGTCCATACAATTGCTGAGAGTTGGATACAACTAAAAGGATATCTGCACACATACAAAAATGAAAAACTCTAAATTTACTATTTTGGTCATTTATGTTTTTGTACATACATATACAAGTGCATCTCATAAAATTAGAATATCATCAAAAAGTTAATTTATTTCAGTATTTCAATTCAAAAAGTGAAACTCTTATATTATATAGACGCGTTACACACAGAGTGATATATTTCAAGCATTTCTTTCTTTTAAGTTTGATGATTATGGCTTACAGCTAGTGAAAACCCAAAATTCAGTTTGTCAGAAAATTAGAATATTACATAAGACCAATAAAAAAAGGATTTATAAACCAGAAGTTGGCTTACTGAAAAGTATGTCCATGTACAGTATGGGATGCACTCAATACTTGGTCAGGGCTCCTTTTGCATGAATTACGGCATCAATGCGGCGTGGCATGGAGGTGATCAGCCTGTGGCACTGCTGAGGTGTTATGGAAGCCCAGGTTTCTTTGATAGCGGCCTTCAGCTCGTCTGCATTGTCGGGTCTGATGTCTCTTATCTTCCTCTTGACAATACCCCACAGATTCTCTATGGGGTTTAGTTCAGGAGAGTTTGATGGCCAATCAAGCACAGTGATACCATGATCATTAAACCAGGTATTGGTACTTTTGGCAGTGTGGGCAGGTGCCAAGTCCTGCTGGAAAATTAAATCAGCATCTCCATAAAGCTGGTCGACAGAGGGAAGCATGAAGTGCTCTAGAATTTCCTGGTGGAGGGCTGTGCTTACTTTGGACTTGATAAAACACAGTGGACCAACACCAGCAGATGAAATGGCTCCTCAAATCATCACGGACTGTGGAAACTTGCATTTCATTTGGAAATCAAGGTCCTAGAGTCTGGAGGAAGAGTGGAAAGGCACAGAATCCAAATTGCATGAGGTCCAGTGTGAGGTTTCCACAGTCAGTGATGATTTGGGGAGCCCTGTCATCTGCTGGTGTTGGTCCACTGTGTTTTATCCAAAGTCAGTGCAGCCCTCTACCAAAGAAAGAACAAAGAACAAAAATAAAATGTTTTACACATAGCACCCTCTTGTATAGAGGGTTTGAGTAAATAGGTTTGTTGATAGTGTAGGTAAGTGTTGAATCTGGGTCAGGGTGAGTGACTCAGGGACGCTGGATGACTCTTCCGGCAGAACCTCTTGTACTTCCCCATACTTCCCCCTCCATGTATTTTTGTTGATTTTTATGCAATAAAGGCGATAATTATTTTGAGTGCGGCTGTCCAGGATTTTTCTCAAGATTTCTTTGCTATAAGCATTGCCAGCACCTGTGTCTTTCAGCTTGGAGGAGAGGTCTGTTCCTGATTGACCTTCCTGGAGCAGTGGTATTTCTTTCTCACTTCCCCCTACTTGCTGGAACCTTGTAGAGGCTTCCAGAAGAATGGGAGGTAGTTTAAGAGGAGCTGCCTGGAGGGTTGAGGAGGGCCATAGCCAATTCCCAGATAAATGGGCTGGCAGTGGGGTGGGGGGCACCTCTTAAATACTCAGGGTCACACCAGCAGGGGGCAGTCCGGTGGAAGATGGAGATGGAGTACTGAGGAGGCTGTCGGTGGCCCTTGATGGTAACCCCCTAGTCTGGGGGAGGTGAGGTAACCTCGGGCCGGGGGGGGGCTTGTGTGCTGGAGGGATCCTCTTGCAGCACACAGGGGAGTCCTGTCCAAGAGTGAGGACAGTCGGAGCAGCTAGCACGTCCAGGAGATCTCCAGGAGAAGTCAGCTGTCTCCAGGAGAAGTCAGCTGGGTGGCTAGTGAGTGTGACAGTCAGGGAGGACTGTGGGAAGTAGCCAGGAGGGCTAGTGAGAGAGGCAGCTACAGCCAGGTAGGCTGGCAGTGCCTGCAGAGGTGGTGCTGAGATGAGTAGCCACAGGGATGTAGCTGGACACTGGATTTCCTCTACACAACCAAAGGGGCATGTGGTCCCTGCTTATAAAGGGCTTTTGCTTGATCTGGCCAGATTCATCAAACAGTGTTCCAGTAGGGTCTGTGTTCATTTCTGCAAGCAAGTGATGTGCTGGAGGAAGCAGAGGAGTGTATATAGACTATAAATAGCTAAGTTGTCCCTGAAGTTGTTCCTAAGTCAAGTGGGCATCCCATAATTTCCCTATTCGCTATCCAAGTTTTATCCCCTTAATTAAATATAAAAAAAGGCACTTGACTGTTTCGTGACTCTGGGATACTGCGAAGATTCATTGTGCCCGGCTGTGCATGGTGGGGGATTCCTATTCACCAGTGGCTCTGGGGTGAATTACGTACAGATTACCAGTCCTGCGATGTGGTGGATGCATTTGTTTTCTTTTTTTATGCTCGTATTTTCAAATATTTTCATTCGTGTCTTGTGGTGGCTACCCTCATTTCCCCACTGCATCTATGGTAGAACAATCCAGCCACCCTTGGACAGCAGCACTTTGAACACGTGGAGAGGAAAGTGTTAGATGGACTAGTAGGTTTTAATGGACTTCATATACGTGACTAATGCCCCTTACACACGATCGGACATTGATCGGACATTCCGACAACAAAATCCATGGATTTTTTTGGAAGAATGTTGGCTCAAACTTGTCTTGCATACACACGGTCACACAATGTTGTAGAAATTGTAGTTCTGCCTTCTATGACTGGATCAGCTGGGTGGAAAGGGTAGGCATAGTCAGGCACTCTTGACGACAGCCTATGAAAGCCCTTAGTTCTAATAACCTTGAATAAAAGCTGACCATTGTAAGCACCACTATCAGTATTAAATGGTTTTCTCAACCCTCTAACTTCCATTTTTGCTGGACAGCTTGTTCTGGTAAAGTAAATGGAAAAAACACAGATTTACTGGTAGGATCACCAGGTCACCAAATCAAGATTAATGGGGGGGGGGGTTAATATTATGTATGTCATTTTTTATTTTGCCCCCTAGTTACCCTTTAGTCATTCCTCATACTTTCTTCATTCTCTTTATTAATTCAGTTGTCCTTCTCCCGAGTTCTGCAACTTCCTTTTCTAAAGTTTGCAATTTCCTCATTCACTCTGATTTCTACAGTCCATTCTCACATGCTGCTACACACATTTCCCCTAATATCTTCTATTCCCACACTTGAAGCATTTTCACAACCCCCCCCAGTGTTAAACAAAAGATCTGTATGTGAAAGTCGGTCTAAATAACACTTCTCAAAGTTTTTCTAAGTTTTGGAAACTTTTGATTTTCATATGGAGAGCATTGCAAAGAAAGGCTCTGTGAAATGTGTGACACAGCAGTGCCAACCCACAGGGCATAGGGCATACCTCCCAACTTTTTGAGATGGGAATGAGGGACACCTATCAGCAAAAGTATTCAGGCATAGGACACGCCCCTTGCCACGCCCCCTTAAAGGAGAATTGTACAAAAAAAACAAGATTGGTTAAACCCACAAGTGCTTTTTTTTTTACTACTACTATTCCTTTATATTGGCTTCTGGAATTTACAAATGCAGCAATTTAGAAATCAGATGAAAGGTTTAGCGCTGGAAAACACTTTTTGATAGATAAAAAGTGCATTTTATATACATCTATATAGATCAGACCCAAATGAGGGACAAATGAGGAGGAATGAGGGACAGAGGGACATTGCTCCAAATCAGGGACAGTCCCTCGAAATCAGGGACAGTTGGGTGGTATGCATAGGGGGAGATTTACTAAAGCTGGTGCACACAGAACCTAATGCAGCGGTGTATGGTAACCTATCAGCTTCTAGGTTGTATTGTCAAAGCTTAACCACTAATGCCCCGTACACACGATCGGTTTTTCCGTCAACAAATGTTGGATGTGAGCTTGTTGGCGGAGAGTCCGACCGTGTGTATGCTCCATCGGACATTTGTTGTCGACTTTCCGCCAACAAATGTTGGCTAGCAGGTTCTCAAATTTTCCGCCAACAAATGTTTGTTGTCGGACTTTCCGATCGTGTGTACACAAGTCCGTCAGACAAAAGTCAATGCATGCTCGGAATCAAGTACGAGCCGGAGATATAACTAGCGTTCGTAATGGAGACATCACGTACGTCTTGAACATTTCCCACATTCGTAAGTGTTGGCCAACATTTGTGTGACCGTGTGTATGCAAGACAAGTTTCAGCCAACATCCTTCAAACAAAAATCCACGGTTTTGTTGTTGGAAAGTCCAATCGTGTGTACTGGGCATAAAAGCGGAGTTCCACCCAAAATGGAACTTCCGCTCATTGTACTCCTCCCCCCCTTTCTTTCACAGGTATGCTTTCCACACTTCCGGGAGCCTCAGCCGCGGGTATTGACATCACAGCTGGGGCTCCCTCCTTCTCCCTCCTCCTTCCTCCTTCCCCTGTCGCCGGGCCAGTAGGAGAGAGGAGTGGAGCCTCGCGCATGCGCAGTAGGGTTCCCGGCGTGTAGCTGAAAGGTTACACTGCCAGGTACCCTTACTGGCAATGAAGGCGGCATGCACCTGATAGCTGATGGAAACATCAGCTGCGGTGCCGACATCGTTGGACTCCAGGACAGGTAAGTGTCCGATTATTAAAAGTCAGCAGCTGCAGTATGTATAGCTGCTGGCTTTTAATTTTTGCAGCGATGGGCTTGGTGTTTAAAAGTTAAAATCTTTTTTTTAAATTTTTGCTGAAAAATTACTTAGAACCCCCAAACATTATATATTTTTTTTTCTAACACTCTAGAGAATAAAATGGCGGTTGTTGCAATAATTTCTGTCACACCGTATTTGCGCAGCGGTCTTACAAGCGCACTTTTTTTTTTGTTAAAAATACACTTGTTTGAATTAAAAAATAAGACAACAGTAAAATACCCAACATGTCACACTTCAAAACTGCGCCCGCTCGTGGAATGGCGACAAACTTTTACCCTTAAAAATCTTCATATGCAACATTAAAAAAAATTCTACAGGTTGCATGTATTGAGCTACAGAGGAGGTCTAGGGCTAGAATTATTGCTCTCGCTCTACCAATCGCAGTGATACCTCACATGTGTGGTTCGAACACCGTTCTCATATGCGGGTGCTACTCATGTATGCGTTCGCTTCTGCGCACGAGCTTGGCGGTTCGGGACGCTTTAAAACGTTTTATTTTTTTCTTATTTATTTTATTTTTTATTTTTTTTTATTTTTTTACACTGTTCTTTTTTTTTTTAAAAAAAATGTGTCACTTTTATTCCTATTACAAGGAATGTAAACATCCCTTGTAATAGAAAAAAAAGCATGACAGGTCCTCTTAAATATGAGATCTGAGGTCAAAAAGACCTCAGATCTCATATTTACACTAAAATGCAATAAAAAAAAATGTTATTTGGGGGAAAAAAAATATCCCTTTAAGAGCTATTGGCGGAAGTGAAGTTTTGACGTCGCTTCCCCCCCCCCCTGGAATGGTGGGGGCCATCTCACTCAGCTTCATGCCAAGCAGGGGACAGGACCCGATTGCCTCCGCCGGTAACCAGCGGAGGGCACCGGAGAGCGGCGGGAGGGGGGGCCTCTCCCTCCACCGATAAAAGTGATCTTGCGGCGCATCCGCCGCAGAGACCACTTTTATCTTAAAGCGGACCGCCAGTTGAAGAAGTGAATACTGGGGTTATGACAGCTAGCTGCTCTATAATGATGGCGGGCGGTCCGTAAGTGGTTAAAGTGGTTCTAAAAGTTGAAGGTTTTTTTATACCTTCATGCATTCTGTGCACAAAGGTAAAAAACTTTCAGTATGCAGCTTCCTCCCACAGCCCCCTAATACTTACCTGAGTCTGATTGCAATCCAGTGATGTGTATGAGATCAGCTGCTCTCCTGGTCCCTGCCTCCTGATTGGCTCCCCCTGCTGTCAATAATAGCTCACAGCCATTGAGGAGGGAGCAGGGGGGTGGGGCCAAGCCCTATTCTGTGTGTCTTATGAACACATAGAGTGGGGCTCGGGAGAGAACAACTTGCTGTGGGGGCGATCAGGGAAGAGGAGGGGCCAGGAGCTCTGGCGGGAGACCCTAGACCATTTCACAGTGCAGGTAAGTATAACATGTTTGTTATTTAAAAAAAATACCTTTAATCCCTTTTGTGTCTGCGCCTTAAGATGCCCGGAGGCGGGGTCTATGATCGTGTGACTGCTGCGATTGGCTGCCACGGCGGTCACATGATCAGAAAGCTCCTGACCGCAAGCAGCAATCGGGACCTTTCCGTTAGCTGCCAGCACAGAGCGCGCGCTCCCGGCACAGCTTGTTTCACAATGTGGTACGCAAATATGCAGCTACCCAGCGCCAAGGCCCACCTGTCGAGAGAGGCAGAATATTTGCGTGCTGTCAGCGCCAACAACATACCTCCCAACTGTCCCTGATTTCGAGGGACTGTCCCTGATTTAGAGCAATGTCCCTCTGTCCCTCATTCCTCCTCATTTGTCCCTCATTTTGGTCTGATCTATATAGTTGTATATAAAATGCACTTTTTATCTATCAAAAAGAGTTTTCCAGAGCTAAACCTTTTATCTGATTTATAAATTGCTGCATTTGTAAATTCCAAAAGCCAGTATAAAGGAATAGTAGTGGTAAAAAAAGCACTTGTGTGTTTAACCAATCTTGTTTTTTTGTACAATTCTCCTTTAAGGGGGCGTGGCAAGGGGTGTGTCCTATGCCTGCACACTTTTGCTGATAGGTGTCCCTCATTCCCAAAGTTGGGAGGTATGCAACAGGGTAAAATCACTTTAATTGAACGAGTTGAAGTTAGAAGCTGATTGGTTTCTATGCACCAGATTCTGTGTGCCCCAGATTTAGTAACTGTCCTTGATAGTGACTACGTGCCACAGAATTCAAGGAAGTAAATGTGTGAGGAATTTTCACAAAGTAAGTTTCCAAACTTCAAGATGGTTCAGATTAATAGGAGTAGGATAGAAACAGGAAATGATATCTAAAAACTCGGAAATGATATATGATTTTACATTTGGAACATAGATACACTTTAACCACTTCAGCCCCGGAAGATTTGGCTGCTGAATGACCAGTCCATTCTTTGCGATACGGCACTGCGTCGCTTTAACTGACAATTGCGCGGTCGTGCGACGTTGTACCCAAACAACATTGACGTCCCACAAATAGAGTTTTCTTTTGGTGGTATTTGATCGCCTCTGCGTTTTTTTATTTTTTGCGTTATAAACAAACAAAGAGGGACAATTTTGAAAAAGAAAACACAATATTTTGTACTTTTTGCTATAATAAATATCCCCAAATTTTTTTTTTAAAAAGCTAATTTTTTCTCAGTTAAGGCCGATATGTATTTTTTCACATATTTTTGGTAATGAAAATCGCAATGAGCGTATATTGATTGGTTTGCGCAAAAGTTATAGCGTCTACAAAATGGGAGATAGATTTATAGCATTTTTGTTTATTCTATTTTTTTTTTTTACTAGTAATGGCGGAGATCTGTGATTTTTAACGTGACTGCGATATTGTGGCGGACACATCGGACACTTTTGACACATTTTTGGGACCATTCACATTTATACAGCGATCCGTGCTATAAAAATGCATTGATTACTGTGTAAATGTCACTGGCAGGGAAGGGGTTAACACTAGGGGGTGATCGAGGGGTTAATTGTGTGTCCTAGGGAGTGTTTCTAACTGTAGGGGGAGGGGACTCACAAAGGGAAGAGACTGATCGGTGTTGCTCTATACTGAGAACACACATCGGTCTCCTTTCCTCTGACAGGACGTGGATCCTTACACGCACATGTTTACACACACAGATCCACGGTCCTGCCGTGTTACCGGGCAATCGCGGGTGCCCGGCGGACATCATGGCCGCTGGGCACGCGCTTCGGGTGCCCAGTGACACGGCAGGTGCGCGCGATTGCCGGCGGTGGCGTGCGTGCACTCCCTGGTGGGCCGGGAAGGCGAGGGCATCATATGACGCCCTCCCAGAATGAGAGCCCCGCCGCCTGGCCGTCATATGACAGCCGGCGGGTGGCAAGTGGTTAAAGATTTATGGCATTTTTATTGTTATTATTTTTTTTTTACTAGTAAAAAAAAAAATTGTGATTTTTATCGGGACTGTGACACATCGGACACTTTTGCCACATTTTTGGGACCATTGGCATTTATACAGCGATCAGTCCTATAAAAATGCACTGATTACTGTGTAAATGTCACTGGCAGGGAAGGGGTTAACACTAGGGGGCGATCAAGGGGTTAATTGTGTGTTCTAGGGAGTGATTCTAACTGGGGTTGGGGGGGACAACTTGCTGAGTGAGGAGAGCGATTCGTTGTTCATACTTAGTATGAACAACAGATCGCTCTCCTCACCCCTGGCAGCACGGAGATCTGTCTGTTTACATTGTGTGGAACAATCGCGGGTGCCTGGCGGTCATCGTGACTGCTCTGGCGTCGCGCCCCCTAGTGGTCAAACTGACATAAGGTAACGTCATTTTGCCCAGGGGAGCCAACTTGCCACAGTACAACTGCGGCGGCTGGTCAGGAAGGGGTTAGACCACATGTGTTAAACACAAGGCCCCTGGCCCGAATCTGGCCCTCCATGCCATTTCATGTGGCCCTCACACCTCTCCTGCGGCTATGACAACCCCCTTGTCTCTGCCCCCCCCCCCCACCTTGTCTCAACAGTTGGCAATAAAGAGGAGGACAGAACTCCTCCTACACATCCTGCGCCTCTCTATGCAGCTGCGCCCCCCCCTCGTCTCTGCCTCCCCTGGTCTCAGCATTCAACAGACTTCAGCAGCTGACTCCAGCCCTCCTCTGGTCCTCCTCCAGACCCTGCACTTCCTGCTTCCCAGCTCTGCCCCCCCCCCATTGTCTTCCCAGCAGCAGCACAAGTTAAGGGCACTGTGATAAAAGGAAGGGTGGGGGACTCTTGAACTCTGATGGTGGGGAGCTCTTGATATCTGCTGTAAGGGGGAGGGTAAGGTGCTCTGGACATCTAGTCTTACAGCTATAACCGGCCCTTTGAGGGCAACCATTATGCTGATGTGGCCCGCAAATGAAATTGAGTTTGACACCCCTGCTTCAAACATTTGTTTGCATTTTGAATTTATAGAGCACTACTTAGTTTAACGGCTTGCCAAACGCCGCACACAGATGTACGTCGGCAGAATGGCACAGGCAGGCAAATGGGCGTACAGGTACATCCCTTTAAATTTGCCGCCTATCAGGCGCGCGCGGAAGCGTGCCCGTGGGTCCCAGGAACTCGATGTTCGCCGGTGGCCCGCGATTGCGGTGTGGAGAGGTAGAACGGGGAGATGCTTATGTAAACAAGGCATTTTCCCGTTCTGCCTAGTGACAAGACAGAGATCTACTGCTCCCTGTCATCGGGAGCAGTGATCGCTGTCATGTGAGTGGTAGCCCATCCCCCCACAGTTAGAGTCACTCCCTAGGACACACTTAACCCCTTGATCGCCCCCTAGTGTTTAACCCCTTCCTTGCCATTGTCATATATACAGTAATCAGTGCATTTTTATAGCACTGATTGTTGTATAAATGACAATGGTCCCAAAATAGTGTCAAAAGTGTCCGATGTGTCCGCCATAATGTCGCAGTCACGATAAAAATTGCAGATCGCAGCCATTACTAATAAAAAAAAATGAATAATAAAAATGCCATAAAACTACCCCCTATTTTGTAGACGCTATAACTTTTGCGCAAACCAATCTATATATGCTTATTGCAAATTTTTTTACCAAAAATATGTAGAATAATTTGTATTGGCCTAAACTGAGGAAAAAAGTTGCTTTTTTATATATTTTTGGGGGATATTTATTATAGCAAAAAGTAAAAAATATTGCTTTTTTTTCCCAAAATTGACGCTCTTTTTTTGTTTATAGCGCAAAAAATAAAAACCGCAGAGGTGATCAAATAACACCAAAAGAAAGCTCTATTTGTGGGGAAAAAAGGACGTCAATTTTGTTTGGGTACAACGTTGCACCACCGCGCAATTGTCAGCTAAATCGACGCAGTGCCGAATCGCAAAAATTGCTCTTGTCAGAAAGGGGGTAAAATCTTCCGGGGCTGAAGTGGTTAAAACCAATACTGGTCAAGCTAGAAAACATTTTTTTTTTTTATTTGCCATGAAACGATATGAAATAATTCTTAAAGATCGTACTGTCAAAAAAAAAAAAAGGCTTGTTTTCCCAAAACGTATCCTAGATTTATAAATAGTGATAATGTTGTCAAGAGGCCTTTAGATGAAATAAGCTAAATATTTATTTCTATAGTGGGTAGGTGTGTAGGTTGGAATGCAATTGGTCAAAGTGAACTTGGTAATTGAGAGTAAATATTTACAACTCTTACTGTCTGTGTCACCATTCAAGAGAAATCCTCTTCTCATTCTTAAGAAACCAAAACTTTTCGATCTCTTGGTCCCCTGGTCGATCTCTGTGTTGCGTTCAGTGGTTCACACCGCAGACTTCTACGTCAGTACTGTGTCTTGTAGTTACATGGTGATCAGTCATAGGAACCACTGAGTGCAACACGGAGATCACCATTGCCAGAAGTTTCTGAACAATTCCCTTTCCAATTCCACATTCAGTTTCTGAAAAGAGTCAAGGCCCGTACACATGATACGAAAATTTGGAAGTAAAATTTAGTCCGACTAACAATCTGCCGATTTTTTGAATCGTTAGTATGGTGCTTTTGACAGCTGATTACGAATTTTCAGACAACAAAAACTGAATGTGCAGGCTAGAACATTTTTATCGTACGTGAACACAACGTCCGGTTTTTGTATAATGAAGGGATCTCCCCTGGACTCAACTGACCTGAGGGAGAAAGACAGAGGAAAATAACGAGTGGCTCGTATGAAAGCCACTGGAGACGAGTGGCTGATTAATTGCCACTAAAATGAAGCATGGCTGTGTGAGTGCCACTGAGTGTGCTTGCAGCGATTTGTAAGAAGTTATGTAGAGATGCTTGCAGCGTTTGCAAGGAGTTTTAGGCTGAGAAGCATGTTTGTGGTGTAGCGAATGTGCAACTGCTGAGATGCCAGTATTGCAGCGATTGCAAGGAGTGCATGCTGAGAAGCCTGTTTGTAGCAAATGCAATGGGTATATGCTGAGATACGAGTTTTGCAGCGATTGCTGACGCGTATTCTTGCAATGATTGCAACAAACGTAACCTACTGATAGGCGAAAAGAAAAGGATAGCAGAAACAGTGTGTGTGGGAACGAACTGTGAAAAATGGCATACGTAACGAATCGTAGATTTATGATAGGGAGTGTAACAAGTTGAGTGTGGAATATAAAAATTATATGTGATCTTGCGCATGACCTCGGTGACTAAAAACCATGAAAATAGTGATCAAACAATAGTGATAACCATCTAAATTATCAAAATACAGTGATGATATCACTAGTGATAATGCACACAAACTGATCCGCGTGCTGCTAGAATTACCAAGCTGGTAAAAAACAGTGAAAAATCTGAATATATACAGTGTAAAGTTCATGAGTTACTCTATAAGTAACCCTGATGTGCAAAAAATGCAAAAAAATATATATATATATATATATATATATATATATATATATATATATATATATATATATATATATATATATATATATATATAAAGTTCTAGAAATCAGTTAAATAAAATTTCCAATGTGCAAAAAAATCAAAAAAACTTCACAGTAGAATAGAAGAACACATAACATGACTATAGTTCAGATGATGACAGCACCCACTCATTGTGCTCTCAGAACTCTTACCTCATGGGCATAAGTAAATGCCGTAATCCATTCAATTGATAGTAGCCTCGATTTCATGGCCCAAGATCAGTCAGGGTAGGAGAAACTTGGTGGAATGTAGTGTGTATCGCCTCCAGCCCGATATCCGAATCCACATGTAAAAATAAGTAAGCCTCCAATAGTGCATTACCAAAAATTTCAAAGTTTATTGAATAATATCTGCTTGTATCAAAGCAGTGGAAGACACGCCAAACATAGACCAAAAAAACGGCGTTCTACGCCACCTCATAGTCACTTTCGGTCCGCGGTATCAACTTCCGGATCACGGTAACGACTTCCAGTTAAGTTTTTTGCGTCGTTACGTCCTATGTGTTACGTCACACCCTCGTGACTTCCTCAGGGCCCTTGTGACTTCCTCAGGGAATAGCGCAGAGGTCTTTTCACAAATACATTGAGTGTGGAATACTCGTGATGCGAACCGTTGTGCCGCCGGTGCGATTAGGTTTGGTTTGGAGTGTGATGCATGTAGCTGCTGATACCATCCAAATCGTTCAGTAGAATGATATAAATAACGAATCGTATTGTACGGTACGAACCGCTATGGATCGGCGCGTGGGATGTGAGTGATGCAAAGCGTTGTGCCGCCGGTGTGACTAGGTTTGGTTTGGAGTGTGATGCATGTAGCTGCTGATACGATCCGAATCGGTCAGAACAATGATGTAAAATAACAAATCGTACGATATGGTACGAACCGCTACGAATCGGTGCGTGGAAAGAGAGTGATGCGAACCATTGTGCCGCTGGTGCGACTAGGTTCGGTTTAGAGTGTGGTGCATGTAGCTGGTAGGGTATGGTACGAACCACTACGATCGGTGCGTGGGATGAGAGTGAAGCAAAGCGTTTTGTGCCCCAAGGCGACTTAGGCTCGAGTCACTGTGATGCGTATGGCATGAAGTGATATGGAGCGGTGAGTGAGACAACGAATCGTTATGGGGGTGAGCGGTATGAATCAGTGCGGGATATGTCCGATGCGAACCGTAGTGCTGCTGATGCGACTAGGTACGAATCGGACTATAGTAAGTGTGCCATGCATCCGTTGTGAATCAGAGAAGAAACAGGGAAGGGCCTGTGACTACTGCGTACTGGAGGCCTACGAACGATTCGTAAGCTCCACGGCAAAACCGAACAAGGAATGGGGAACAAAACGAGAAACAAGAAACAAGCTGGTTGAACGAATCCTACCTGTGACAGCGAGCAAGACTTTGAACGACAAACCACGAATAAGCAACCGCAACGTACTGTATTCGGAACAACAGACTCACGAACACGCAGTGAGCTGAAGAGTCGGCCTGGTGGCGTAACGAATCGCGCACTGGAACCGACATAGAGCAAGGTCGAGCAGCCAGCTTAAATACCCACCGGGCTCCTCCTATAAATTCAGGCCACCATACTGGCCTTCTAATATATACAGTATATACACACTATATTTTCAAAAGTATTGGGACACCAGCCTTTACACGCACATCCCAGTCTTAGTCCATAGGGTTCAATATTGGGTTGGCCCACCCTTTGCAGCTATAACAGCTTTAACTCTTCTGGGAAGGTTATCCACAAGGTTTAGGAGTGTGTCTATGGGAATGTTTGACCATTCTTCCAAAAGCGCATTTGTGAGGTCAGGCACTGATGTTGGACGAGAAGGCCTGGCTCACAGTCTCTGCTCGAATTCATCCCAAAGGTGTTGAAGTGCAGGCCAGTGAAGTGCCTCAACTCTAAACTTGCTCATCCATGCCTTTATGGACCTTGCTTTGTGCACTGGTCCAAATCATTTGGTGGAGGGGGGATTATGATGTGGGGTTGTTTGGCCAGTTAGTTCCAGTAAAGGGAACTCTTAAGGCATCAGCATACCAAGACATTTTGGACAATTTCATGCTCCCAACTTTATGGGAACAGTTTGGGGATGGCCCCTTCCTGTTCCGGAGTGAACGGGTATTGTGAAGAACCCTGGGTGACTGAGGTCAGTTGGGTTTAGGCCCTGAGTCAGTAGGTCGCGACTGGGGTGGCAACTCAGCTAGCTGGTGCCTCAGACACAAAAATATGTTAAGGTTATATTGGTACCGTCAAATCAATGGATATGGAATAGGTCAGAAGTATTATGTTAGTTATTTTAAATAAAGCTGTCCTGTTAATGAAGGGTCGATTTTGGCCATTTACCCCACTCGTTGTGTTACGTGGTTCTTACTTAGATAAGGGGGTGTCAATGTTCATAATGTGGTGTGAAGTTGGTTAGTTGGGTGGTTGGCTCTTAGCTACCCTAGTCATGTATCTTTTTGTCTTTTTTCCTACTTCCATATCGAAAGTTCTTTGTTAAAGTAGTTTCATGAGGTTGGCCCTCCTTGTATTATGTATAAATGTACACCATCCTCTCCTTGTACGTTACTCTTTTTGTATCATGTGATGGATATTTCTGCTTCTTTATATGGTCGGAATTTCCAGTTCTGTTCCTGAGCCTAAAATAAGACTTCTTCATTTCAGTTTTTCGATTCTGTAATTGTTCTTGTTTATTAGTTTCTTAAAGGACAACTTCACTTTTAGTGAAAAGAGCAGTGCCTACGTAATAATTGGGGACTTTCAATGTGCTTCCAGAAAACGAAAAAAGTTTCTCATAAATCACCAAATTGTTGTCGATAAAACTTTTTATTAACCACTTGTGGACCGCCCCATAGCAGATGTACTGCTACAGGACGGCTGTTCTGTGCAGAACCACGTATATACACTATATTGTCAAAAGTATTGGAACGCCTGCCTTTACACGCACATGAACTTTAACCCCTTCCCGCCGAGCGTACGCAGATGTGCGTACTCGGCTTTCGGGGGTTATACCGGGAGGATGCCCACAGCTGCAGTGGATCCACTGGTGGTTGGAGGTCCCTTCACGTCCCCTTATTCCTTTATACACGCTAAGGAATGCAACTTATGAACTTTGGATATGCGTTTTTTTGCGACTTATGACGCAATTTTGAACTCTTTCACTTATGACTTTGCACTTGGGTGGAATAAGCTTGTTTTTTGCACACAAGTTTTCTATATTTATCTGTATGGAATGGTTAATATTAGTATTTGGTTTACATATCGCTATTTGCTGTGTCGCATAGCTACTTTTTATTCACTTACACTTAAAATTAACTCTGATGGTGTTTATTCATTTATTCATCTATTTATGACAATCACACAGGAATATAGATTTAAGTATCTAATGCAAGCGCACAAATTTTTTTTTTTTTATTCAATATTGAGTTGGCCCAATATCCAACATCGGATGATGGACCCCGTATTTCACCGATTGTTGGCTTTGGCTTTGCTGACCCCTTATATCAGCAAATTGTACACACGCTGCGCTTATCAAAATAAAAAATAAGAAATTTCCACTAAAATATTAATAAAGTTCGCGTGTTCAATATAAGGGGTATTTCGTATCTTCATAATGAAGGGCCCTCCTCTCATGTGCCCATATCCACCTCGCCTAGTCACTTAATAATGTATTTTGTCAGCTCCGTTGTAGTGATTTATCCTAAACACCCCCTAAAATGTGTAAAAATGTTATTTGTGTCCAGGGCCGGTGCTACCACTAGGCAAAAGGAACCAAGTCCAGTGCAAGAGGGAATATCAATTTAGCTGAACAAGAAACGTTCTTTCATTATCCAGTTATTGTCCACAGATAGGGAAAAGGGGCTGGAGAGGAGGGGGCCCCTGTTTTTTCCATTGCCAGTTGAGACGTCTACTTGACGCCATCCTCTGGCATTCAATGGATTTTCCTGTGTCGGGGGCTTTTGTTCTCCTTTTGAGGATTTATCCCTCCTGGATATACCTCAGCTAAATTGATATTCCCTCTTGCACTGGACTTGGTTCCTTTTTTGGATCGAGCCCACTGAAATACTGGGACACAATGAACAGTTGTGTTCCTTTTCATTTATGTGTTCCTTATCCAATTTTGCATTTTTTCTTTTTAATTTCTCCTTCTCTTGTTTTTTTAGGAAAGGGAATTCTCCCTCTTCATTGTATACTGAATTTTTTTATTTTTATTTTTGAAGGCATACAAGCCCACAGGTCTGTTGCAAGGTTAGTTGGGTTTTTTTTTTTTTTTTTTTTTAAGAATGCATTATCTCCCTCACAGATGATGTTCATAATTATATACATATATATTTTCAGATTTCACATTCCCCTTCCCCTAAGCATTTCCTTTTTGCTTGGGACATTTGGCGTCTCTCATTGGATCTCAATATCTGAGGGCTCCTTTGCACGATATAAGACCGTTTCCTGGCTGGATGGGGGTTCTTGGAGTATCATACTGAGATTTCGCTGGGTCAATCATGATTACTGTAAGCCTTATTACACATATTTTTTGCCGGTTGCTCAAAAATAGATATGTATGTATATTTATGTTACTCTTGTGCCTTTCAGATATTGGCAAAAATTTATCCCTGAAGAAGAAATTTAATCATTTTGAAACGCGTTGGATCATATAATTCTTTGCCACTTCTGTAGTGTTTCATTTTGTATCATTTGTAAATGTATATTTTCATATGTTTAATCACCTTTTAACAATCTTTGTATAAATAAAACTTATTCAATTTAAAAAAAAAAAAAATGTTTTTCTCTTTGTTGCCTTAAAAATCCCATTCTAAATGAGGTTCCTATTGCATATTGTTTAGGGATGATGGCAACTTTGTCACACTAATTGCGGAGAAGTCTATATCTATTCCAAGCATGTAGTGCAAGGGCCTGCCTGAATACTTTCAAATGTTACTGTTTAAAGTTTTTGTATCCTATTATTATCTTGATAAGCAATTGCAGAATGTTAAAATTGTGCTCCAATTTGGACAGTGTGTATTTTAATTTTTTTATATTTTTGTATTATGACACTTCTTACCTGTCCAGTGGGCTGCCAATAGTGTAAGTAAGGAGGGGCTGGCCAAAGTAATACACATTATTTAGGCATTCATCTCTCAATGAAGTGGAGAGGGTTACCTGTTCAAAACATCTCCCCCCCGCCCCTAAAATTTTTACAATGGGCCATCAGAGAGGGTGAGGAATCTGATAGGAGGACCTTATACTTTTGTCTTTAAATACTCCCTAAAATAAATATTATACTGATGTTGGCCAAGAATGTTTGTGTCTAATCTGCTTTCAATGTTTATGTGCAAAATGACTAATGTATTTTTTCTGGTTTGACTCCACAGTTTCCTTCCACGCCACAGGAATGGCAGACTGTGGCCTCCCACTTTGCCCAGCGGTGGGACTTTCCCAACTGCGTAGGGGCAATTGATGGGAAACACGTCCACATTGTCCCACCCCCCAACTCGGGGTCATACTATTACAACTACAAGGGGTTCAATTGTATTGTGATGTTGGCGGTGGTGTCGGCTACTTACGAGTTCCTATATGTGGACGTGGGGAAGAATGGCCGGATGTCAGATGGTGGAATTATCGCCCAGACCGAGTTCTACAGGCATCTCCAGAATGGCAGCTTGGGCTTGCCACCTCCAGAAGACAATGCGGAAGGACTCTCATTCGTCTTTGTTGCGGATGAAGCATTTGCGATGGGGGACCATCTTATGCGGCCATTCCCTATGAGGACCCTCACCCCGGACCAGAGGGTTTTTAATTACCGGCTGGCCAGAGCCAGAAGAGTGGTGGAGAACATGTTTGGAATAATGGCCAGCTGGTTCCGCCTATTTCTTACACCGATACACATGGCGGAATATAAACTGAATCACATCATCCTGTCTTGCTGTGTTCTCCACAATTTTTTAAGTAGAAATTCTTTAAACTATGCTGCCGCAGTTGGGCCTGAGGCCGGAATTCTGAATGAACCAACCCTGACGCCTCTTGAAACTGGCTGTCCTGGCTTGCCCCCCAGAGTGTCCGTATAAGATACATGGAATACTTTACGGGTAGGGGGGCCATCGATAGGCCAGACAATGTCTAAGACATTTTTTACATAAAAATATCTTTGAAACTGAACAAATATTTGCTTTGATTTACTGCTTGGCTTTCTTTTAGCTGTCTCCTCGGTTATCTTTTAATGTTATTATTTTTTTGGCCTTTTTTTCAACAGTGCAAACGAAATTTCTTTGAGACATGAGGTGACAATCTCTTCTTTGGCTAACTATTATTATTATGTTGTGGGTCTGCTACACACACCTTGTTTTTGTTGTTAATGTATGTAATGCATTACTGACAAAAATATTCTGCATTTTCAGCACCATGACCGAAATTTGGGGAGTCATGAAAATGGCGTGATTGTGTAAAATTATAAAGCACTGTTGGGTGTTATTTACTAAAGGAAAATACACTTTGCACTACAAGTGCACTTGAGACTGCACTGAAACTGCACTTGTATTGCAAAGTGGAGTTGCCTTTAGTAAATAACCCCCATTGTCACGTAAAAAAACAATTTTACTTCTAAAACTGCTTTTGAGCATTGAAAGAAGAAGCCACACATTGTTGATTATCATACTTTTTACTCAAAGCACACTCACATGTGCGTTTCTAAAAGGGTTTTTGAACAAACCAACATGTTTGTTGTATAACATTTTTTTAGGTCACATTAATGATAAATGGCCTTTTATAGGTAAAACAGGCATGTTTAAAACCATAAAACAATACACAACTCTGGAACTTACAAAGTTCAACTTTGATAAAGTGAAGGCAATATCAGACATGAGTATGTACAAACTGTGTTTGATATTGCGTTCAGCAGATGGGGTGAAGTCACCCCTGTAAAAGCCAAATTTTGAAGATGCACACAAACTGGGATTCAAAAAGGAGATTTCCCTCCTGATCCCATGCCTAATGTCAACATGTGCTAACTCCCATCATGGGGGATCAATGGATGTGTTTTGTGGGTGCAACCCCTTCCTCTCACCTACTTTATTATCGAGGAAGGGGTTGCACCCACAAAACGCGTACATTGATCTCCCGTGATGGCAGATAGCACATATTGACACACTGTGTGCATCTTCAAAATTTGGCTTTTAAAATACGTCAAAAATTAGTCATAAAAAATAAAAAAAGCGGAAGAAATTTAGGGATTTCTGGGTGTTTTAGATTCTCCCTAAAACATCTATGATGTTCTTCATTTTGTTTTGAACATCATTGATGTTTTCCTTTAGGTTTTCTAAATCCCTATTACACCCCATTATCTCCCCGATGAGGATCTGGGCACTTTCACTGGTGAAATGACATTCCTCTTCCACAACATCCCGATCACCTACAAAAAAAACACAAAAAAAACACCATGTATTATAAATATGCCGGCATCCATCTCTTACCTGAAACTGTGGTCACAGACACTCACCTGTTGTGGTGACAATTTCTACAATATCTCCCTCCTCCTCCTCTGGTTGGGTTTGGGGGATTTCCTCTTCTTCCTGAGGTGGAGGGTCCCTGGTCTCCTCTGATGAGGGGTGTCCTCCGAGTCTTTTCTCCCCTATGTGAACAAAAATAGGTATACTTAGCACACAGATATTTGATGGCAGAAATAGGAATATGAAACATTGCTTGGAAGTGGGGTACAATTGTCTGTTTTGGCAGAGTTCCAAGCTGAAAAATTTTTTTTGTCCTTTGTAAAGCTTGAATACTTACCTGTTTTGTGCAAGCTTCACAGATGGAGACACCCCTATAGTATTCACTGGAGCACCTGTGTGGGCTCCCTAATAAAAAGGGTGTTCTGGTGTCCCACACCAGTGCTCCAGGGTCCAGATGTGTAAACAGCTGCTGAGTGTCCTCTCCTTACACAGAATCTAGTTTGCATT
The DNA here is from genome assembly GCA_037952925.1 of Lithobates clamitans. Lineage (NCBI taxonomy): Eukaryota > Metazoa > Chordata > Amphibia > Anura > Ranidae > Lithobates > Lithobates clamitans. The sequence continues at coordinate 1,408,153 of JBBGZY010000275.1, read as the reverse complement.
TCATTCTAGTTACAAACCCATCTGTGAGTTTAACCATGGTCCTCCTCCTCCTCCAGGTCCTCCTCCTCCTTCTCCATCTCCTGCCACACCTCCAACACCAGAGCCACAGCCTGGAAGGAAGCGTCTAAGGAAGACCAGAGAGTGATGGCCCTGGGTTCAATCTGGTCTGGCAAAAGATGCAGGCTCTTGTATGACCACAACCTGGGGACATAGATGTCATCTGCTGCTGTTCCTGATCTTTTGTAGTCCTGGATTGGATTGTGTTCAGTATTATAAGGACCAATTCAGGCCACCAATTTTGACTGTAAAATAATTGATATGTGCCCTGGGGTACAGAGGCTTCACTAATTTCACCAATTTATCCTGCGTTGCCTTCCTCCTTATTTTGTTATGACCCAGAATAAATGGCTATTTATTTTTCACAAATACTTGCCTATGTGTTTTACTTCAAAAAGGACAGTTTGTTTGTGAGTAGGCAGGTACATTTCCAAAATACAATGTGAAACAACAAGGGACACCAACAGCAACCAATCTCCTTGAGTTTCTAAAATACAATATAATAATGGTGTTGTGGTAACTTGACACACAAAACACACAAAAATAATTATGGAGAACACCCAAAAAAAAAAAATTAACAAAAACAGGAGATCTTGATAAAAAAAAAAAACCAACAAATTATCAAAAATATAAAAACATAAAACCCCCCAAAAATTCGGTAGATCTGACGAATACAAAAATTATATTCACAAAATCACAAGATATAATAAAGAAAGAAGTTTGTGAGAAGTGTGTGTGAATATGGGCAGCAAAACAACTTCATTCTTCTAGCATTATAAAGAAGAAGAGAGTGCGCTGTATTAAACAATTTAAAACATTGCAGCGTGACGAAAGTGCTGTATCCATTCCGAGCGCTAATTTTACCAGACCGAGCAGTTCCGTCTCGGAATTTATTCTGAGCATGCGTGGCAGAATTGTCCACACACGGTCGGAATTTACTCGAACGGATTTTGTTGTTGGAAAATTTTATAGCCTACTCTCAAACTTTGTGTGTCGGAAATTCCGATGGAAAAAGTCAGATGGAGCCCACACACGGTCAGAATTTCCAACACCTAGCTCCAATCGGACATTTTCCGTTGGAAAGTCCGACAGTGTGTATGGGGCATAACAGCTTCACCCCTTCTGGGAAGGCTGTCCACAAGGTTTAGGAGGGTGTCTATGGGAATGTTTGACCATTCTTCCAGAAGCGCATTTGTGAGGTCAGGCACTGATGTTGGAAGAGAAGGGGTGCATGGAAAACACTGCGCTACTAAATAAAAAACCAAAAGGAAGCAGCTACATACAATCTGACAAAGACAATAAATATATCAATTAAAAAATGTAGCGCATAATGTGTGTGTAAGTGATTGAAAAAACAAATTATTTCTAATTTGTGCTTCAAAGGAAAATATACAAACAGTTAGAGGAACATCAGCCTGATGGCCTGTGCTGAGCATAAAGTCAATAATAAATAATAATAAGTGAACAATAACGTGCCGCAACACAGGAAGGTGAGTAGACTCCGAAGTCTGGTGGTGGTCAAATGATTGTCCCAAATTGAACTTCATAAAAACCGGACCATAACAAAGAGATGAGGCAATGGTAGAAAGGATGGTATGTAGAAAAACTCTTACCTGATCCCGTGGATTCCCATGTCAGCGACAGGGAATCGCATGAGCAGTGTGCCACTCAGGGCGTGGAAAGGGACGTCCCCTCACTGGAATCCTCTAGGCTGGAATCTGCATGGATCTCCGGGGGCCACCAGGCAGGTCCCCACAGCAAACCACCAGGATACAAATCAGGTGGACAAATACGTCACTTGTAAAGCTGAAGTAGGCACTTGACTTCTTGGATTTCCTTGTTCTCCTGGGATATTTTCTGTTGCCAGATTTTTCTACTTGTCCCCCCACATCTTGATCTTTTTTTCTTTTTTCCTTCAAATTCAGGTGCAACAATGGGAATTTGAAGGAAAAAAGAAAAAAAGATCAAGATGTGGGAGGACAAGTAGAAAAATGCATCTGATTTTCGGATCATGTGTACGGGTCATAAGGCTCCATTCACACTTGTGTGACTTGTCATGCAACTTTGAACATCAAAGTTGCACGACAAGTCATTCCCCATGTTTTCCAAAGATACCCATTGATATATGTGCAAATTAAAGTTGCGGCAACTTCAAAGTTGTTCATGCACTACTTTGGTCCGACTTTCATGCAACTTGAGTGCCATAGACTTCAATGTTAACCCTAAGGCTCCTTTCACACTCCTACGACCTGAAAGTTACGCGATTTTGCTGCGATTTTTACTGCAATTTTTTCCGCTTCTTTGCCGCTATTTTGACTGACTTGAAGCAATGTCTGTGTAAACTTGAGGTTTAAGGACCTCAAGTCGCATCAAAGTCGGACCAAAATAGTGCAGGGACTACTTTGACATCGCTGCGACTTGAAGTCGCACAGATATGATTGGTACTCATTGGAAATCGTGGGGTACGACTTGTCAAGCGACATTGCAGTCCCAAGTCGCAGGACAAGTCGCACAAGTGTCAAAGGGGCCTTAGAAGTTGCATGAAAGTCCTACCTGAATGTTATACAATGCAACAGTTGTCCATTATCACTGGTCAAAGCCAAAGTTGTATTCAAGTTGCACCCATCCAAAGTAGCATCAAAGTTGCACTCCAAAATCGTACAAGAGTGTGTGAATGGCGCCTTCTTTGTAGTGTGGCTACAAAGAAGTTACAGGAGACGAGGTGTAACAAAGGAAGAAAACGGGTAAAAATTTTATTTTATTAGGAAATGCAATTGTTTGTTATAAGCTGTGTTTTTAGCAAAGTAAATAACATTCACTTAGGCTCGGTTTCCACTAGTGCGACTTGTCATGCAACTTGGGACTGCAAATGATGTTTACATTCCTTGTATTAGGAATAAAAGCGATCAAATTATTTTTATTTTTTTTAAAGTGTCAAACTAAAAAAGGTAAAGTAAAATTAACAATAAAAATTTTTAATTTTTTTTTTACGGGCCCCTGTCCCCGTGAGCTCGCACGCAGAAGCGAACGCATATTTAAGTCCCGCCCACATATGAAAACAGTGTTCAAACCACATAGGTGAGGTGTCGCCGTGAACGTTAAATGAAAAGTTGCAATGACCGCCATTGTATTCTCTAGGGTCTTTGCATAATGTTTGGGGGTTCTATGTAATTTTCTAGCAAAAAAAAAAAATGAAGATTTTTACATGTAGGAGAGAAATGTCAGAATTGGCCTGGTTGGTACAGTAAACGGTTAAATAAAAGCTGTAATTGAAGTCGTTTCCATTGAAGTCGTTTCCATTGAAGTCGTTTCCATTGAAGTCGTTTCCCCCGATCGCTCACACTGAATGTCCAGTGAGGGAGTACGGAATTGCTGCAATTGTTCGGTGACGTGAGTTGACAAAATCGCCCGTATGAATAAACTCGGCATGAGGTCACTTTTGGGCCACGGTTAACTTGGTGAATTGTTGTTTCCTCTACGCTGGAGGAAAACCTCAAAAGCATGTCAAGTTCCTATTTTCAGAGACAGAATAAGTGGCTTGTGGTTTTATTTTTTTTATTTTTTTTGCTCTTTCTAAACTGAGTCACAGGGGAATCCTGAGCGATAAAGAACAGGCAAAGACGGGGAAGTGACATATAAAAAAGTGTCATCCATTGATGAAATACATTCTGCATGATAAAGAATATTTCCATATTAAGGAGGTTCATTGTAACCCTGGGAGAGAAGGTCCTCTATCACATGAATGCTTAAAGAGGAACCGCAGTCTGCTCACATAATTTGTAATAAAAACATCTTTGCCATTCTGAAGCTTCCCTCCAACCACTTTGCATATTATTTTATATATACTGTGATTCTGTACTTGCCAAATATGCTGCAGAAATCTCCCTCCACTGACTCTGGCTGCAGGAGCATTGCTGGGTGGCAAAAAGACCAGGAGTCCACAAGACCACTGACCTAACAAACACACTCTTCTACCTGACGTACACTGACCTACACACATTGATCTACATACACTGACCTACGTGACATACACTGACCTACCTGACCTACACTGACCTACACACACTGATCTACATACACTGACCTACCTGACACACACTGACCTACGTGACATACACTGACCTACCTGACCTACACTGACCTACCTGACACACACTGACCTACACTGACCTACATACACTGACCTACCTGACACACACTGACCTACGTGACATACACTGACCTACCTGACCTACACTGACCTACCTGACACACACTGACCTACACTGACCTACATACACTGACCTACCTGACATACACTGACCTACCTGACACACACTGACATACACTGACCTACCTGACACATACTGACCTACACTGACCTACATACACTGACCTACCTGACACACACTGACCTACACTGACCTACATACACTGACCTACCTGACACACACTGACCTACGTGACATACACTGACCTACCTGACATACACTGACCTACACACACTGACCTACCTGACATACACTGACCTACCTGACACACACTGACCTACATTGACATACACTGTCCTACCTGACATACACTAACCTACCTTACATACACTGACCTACACACACTGTCCTACCTGACATACACTGACCTACCTGACACACACTGACCTACCTAACATACACTGACCTACCTGACATACACTGACCTACACACACTGACCTACCTGACACACACTGACCTACCTGACATACACTGACCTACCTGACCTACACTGACCTACATACACTGACCTACCTGACATACACTGACCTACACACACTGACCTACACTGACCTACCTGACAGACATACACTGACCTACCTGACATACACTGACCTGGTACCTGACATACACACACTGACTGACCTACCTGACCAGGAGGAGACAGACTTCATGTGTCCAGGTCCTGCAGCAGGAGCTCAGCCATGGTGCCGGTGTGCGAGGCGGCCAGAGGAGAGGAGGAGAGCCGCCCACCCGAGCGCTGAGCGGGGATCGATGTGGAGCTGGGGATGCTGCTCAGGGTGGCGGTGTCTTCTCTCTCTCTTCCTCCTCGGCTCTTCCCGGCTGCCGAGGTATCCCCCTCCCTTCTGCTCTGCACTCCACGCCTCCACCGGACCAGCGGCGGGACGCTCCAGTCCAGAACTCGCAGGCCAGGCCCCACGAGCACTAGCGCGGAGGAGGAAGTGCAATCCTCCTCCGCTTTGAATGCTGGGCAGTGTGGGCACAGTGGGCAGTGACGTCACTGGTTGCTAGCCAGTCAGGCGGGGGCGGAGCTGGAGCCAGAGCCAGCGCTACCACGGCTCAGTCCGCCCCTGTCCCCTGCATTCTGGACCGGAAAAGAGACTAGGGGCTATTGGCCCCAGACCCGGGGCCGTAGCCCCAATAGCCACCCCCTAACGACGCCTGTCTGGCTGCATCCATTTTAACTGTGGGCAGCTAAAGTTGCTGCCTGTTTACTTCCTGGATTTACACAGACACACACCTCCAGCTCTGCAGCTCTCATTGGCCCTCTTATGACTCATCCCCCTTGCTTCCTAGCAAACTCTCATGAGAGTGAGAGAGAGAGAGCTGTGCATGATGTCATAAGCCTAGGCTAATGACCAGACAATAAACAGGAAGTGGGCTGTATAAGGGATTGGTGGCAGAAAAAAAAAATGTTTTACTATCCAAATTTAACCCTTTCATGACTAAGCCTATTTTTGACATTTGGTGTTTACAAGTTAAAATCCGTATTTTTTTGCTAGAAAATTACTTAGAGCCCCCAAACATTATATATATATTTTTAGCAGAGAATCTAGAGAATAAAATGGTGATTGTTGCAATATCTTATATCACACGGTATTTGTGCAGCGGTGTTTTAAACGCAACTTTTTGGGAAAAGGGACACTGTCATGAATTTAAAAAAAAAACAAATAGTAAAGTTAGCCCAATTTTTTTGTATAATGTGAAAGATGATGTTACGCTGAGTAAATGGATACCAAACATGTCACGCTTTATAATTGTGCACGCACTCGTGGAATGGCGACAAACTATGGTACCTAAAAATCTCCATAGGCGACGCTTTAAATTGTTTTTAGGGTTATCAGGTTAGAGTTACAGAGGAGGTCTAGTGCTAGAATTATTGCTCTCGCTCTGATGATCGCGGTGATACCTCACATGTGTGATTTGAACACTGTTTACATATGCGGGCGCAACTTCCGTATGCGTTTTCTTGCTGCCCAAGCTCACGGGGAGGAGGGAGCTTTTAAAAAAAAAATGTTTTTCTTATTTATTCTATTTATTTTTATATTTATAAATTATGTTTAAAAAAAAAAAAATTTGATTACTTTTATTTCTGTCACAAGGAATGTAAACATCCCTTGTGACAGTAAGAGTGGTGACAGGTACTCTTTATGGAGGAATCGGGGGTCTAAAAGACCCCCGATCACTCCTTTGCACTTCAAAGTATTCAGATCCCTGTTTTCGGTGATTCTAAATACTGTAAATTTTTTTAAAACTGGCACCATTGGCAGCCGAGTAAACGGGAAGTGACGTCATGGCGTCGCTTCCGTGTTTACAATTAAGAGGCTGGAATGAAGCCGCTTATAGCTTTGTTCCAGGCTGTCACTAGCCGCCGGTGGCGGCGGATTGGCGATTGGGCCTCCCGGTGGATCAGGAGGCCCGGTAAGAGTGGCGGGAGGGGGGGGGGATGTCCCCTCCCGCTCCTCCGTTATAACAGCCGAGCGGCTTTTAGCCGCATCGCTTGTTATACCTGGAAAGCCAATCGCCGGCTCTAAAAAACAGTACCGGGATGATGCCTGCAGCTGCGGGCATCATCCCGGTATAACCCCCGAAAGCGGAGTACTCACATCTGCTTGCGGTCGGTGGGAAGGGGTTAAAACAACAACAAGGGCAGAGGATTTAATAGATGGAAGTTGAAAAAAATTGACTGAAGTTCCTCTTTAACCTCCCTAGCGGTATGATTATTTCGGATTTTAGGTGCTGAAAGCGGTACAATTATTTTGCATGGAAATTTGGCGTTTTATATTGTAGGCCTGTAATTCTTAACAATAACACACTTAAATCTGTCCAAACAAGAGTCTAGTAGATATCCCGGGTATGATGAAGTTTGAAACACAAAAACATAAATTATAATATAATAAATAAAAATAAATAATTAAAAAAATAAAAATAAAATAATAATAAAATAAATTTCCCCACGATTCACTATCGCTCAATTCTGCAAGTGTTCTAATTTACTATCGCTGTTTTCTAGCTGGTCTAAAACCATTTTTGACGTAAAGGGACACTTTTTGGTTGCTATGGACAATCTCCAGTTTCCAGCCAGAAAGAACAGTATATATAATATAAAACTGCATGCAGGGCATGGGCCAAAGCATTGGGGACAAAAGGGATGTGAAATCATTTCATACAGTACTGTTATCTGTAAGATTACAGTACTGTATGTGTTATGCTTTTTACAGTTTTTTGAATTTGCCGCCAGGCTCCGCCCCCGTGCGTCGCGACGCTTGCAGGAAACGGAGCCTGGCACGGAGAGACTTCGGGCAGAGGACGGAGCCAACGGACACTGCGGGGGACACCGCAGGATTTCGGGGACAAGGTAAGTAACGCCGCCCCAGGATCCTGCAATGCGATCCCGAGTGTGGCTCGGGGTTACCGCTAATGGGACTGAATTTTAACCCCCGAGCCACACTCGGGAAAACCGCCAGGGGGGCTACCCACATGCTGACCAGCCGCCGTCACTATATTGCGGCAGGTCGGCAAGTTTTCAGGCGTTTTACAGGCGCTATTTTTAGTGCTAAAACACCTGAAAACTGCCCCAGTGTGGAAGGAGTCTAATAGAACAAGCTGAAGTTAGCAGCTGATTGGCTACCGTGCACAGCTGCACCACATTCTGAGTGCTCCAGTTTTAGTAAATCTCCCCCACTGTGTTTTCATGGTTCAGTATTATTATGCATATCTCCCAACTGTCCCTGATTTCGAGGGACTCTCCCTGATTTGGAGCAATGTCCCTCTGTCCCTCAGTCCTCCTCATTTGTCCCTCATTTTGGTCTGATCTATATAGTTGTATATAAAATGCACTTTTTATCTATCAAAAAGTGTTTTCCAGCGCTAAACCTTTCATCTGATTTCTAAATTGCTTCATTTGTAAATTCCAAAAGCCAATATAAAGGAATAGCAGTGATAAAAAAAAGCACTTGTGGTTTTAACCAATCTTGTTTTTTTGCACAATTCCCCTTTAAGGGGGCGTGGCATGCGGTGTGTCCTATGCCTGCACACTTTTGCTGATAGGTGTCCCTCATTCCCATCTCAAAAAGTTGGGATGTGTGTTAATGTAGTGCCCAGGAGTTTTCTAAACTTACAGTGACCAGCGTTTATAACCCTCACATTTGTTATCACCATCATTCCTCGGGTCTAGGTGAGGCCCCCTGCACCATCCTGCCTACAGGTGGGTCAGATAAAACCTGACAGGGGTCCCGACTCCTAACCCTTCCCCACCTAAATGATCCGGGGGCTGGTCCGGGGCTCATGCACACTGCAGCGCAAAGGAGCTTGAAGAAGCTCGATGATAAAAAAAAAAAAAAAGCAAGAGCACAAAAAAAAGTACAAGCTTCTTCAAGCTGAAATAAAAGCTGAAATGCCTGTAAAAGCAGCTTTTTTTTTTAGCTGCAGTGTTTATGAGCCCTTACAGTGTGTGTGTGTGTGGAGTATAACTTTAAACATTGTAGCAAAAGCGGAAAATGATCAAGGTCCAATGACAGTGTCACTTTACCTGCACTTATGTTACATAATAACTATAATAATGAATAGAAATAGTGGATGCGGCATGACCTTGTCTGTGAAGTGCTGTGTCTCATATCTGTGTGGTCGTCAGTGAAGAGCACAAGAACATTCGCTATGTCAGAGCTCCAGAGAACATTACAAGGTTATTGCTATTGGTTTCCACCTAATAAGATTGGCTGCGGCTCACTGAGTCAGGACTGGAATGGACTGAATAGTTACATAGCCAAAAATACACAAGTCCATTGAATTCAACCATAAAAAAATAAAATAAAAAATATCATACGATCCCATATACCCAATCCTATACCCACAGTTGATCCAGAGGAAGGCGAAAAAAAACAAAAAACAAAACAAAAAAGCATGATCCAATTTGCTACAGCAGGGGACAAAACTCCTTCCTGATCCCAGAGAGGCGATCGAATTTTCCCTGGATCAACTTTACCTATAAATGTCAGTACCCAGTCAGGGGAGGACTGATAACTCATGGGGCCCCCGGGCAATACGAGATTATGGGGCCCCCAGGCAATCAGAGATTATGTGGCCACACAGTATACACACACACAGTATACAATCACACAGTATACACAGACAGATGTAAAAAAAAACAGATTTATACATACTGTCCCTGGTTTTACTGAGGCTGGCAACCCTGATGGGGCCCCCTAGTGGCCCGGGGCCCTCGGGCAGTGCCCGAGTCGCTCAATGGTCAGTCCGCCCCTTTACCCAGTTATATTATGTACATTTAGGAAAGTATCCAGGGCTTTCTTAAAGCAATCTACTGAGCTGGCCAGATCCACCTCTGGAGGGAGTCTATTCCACATTTTCACAACTCTTACTGTAAAGAAAAAAAGGGGGAATGTAACTGCGCATAGGTGAAATGTGTGAACAAAAGAAAGCGACATAAAAGCTGCGAATTCCTGTATGTAACACAGACACATTAAAATCAACTTAGAAAAATGGAATCGTGCTGGGGAGGAAACTGGTGTCCATGCAAATGACCATCAGTCCTCCTTGTAAGTGAATAACAAATTAGGTGTGTAGAGCATATAAATGAACCACCAATATAAAAGAATGAATAACGAATAAATAGTCCATCAAAAATGCATTCTTCATGTGCAACAGTGGAAAAAAAATATTATATATAAGTCCATGTGTAGACAACAAGATGAGTCAGCCAAGTAATTACTGGAAATCAATGGAGGTCCTACTGGATAAGGACAAAGTGCTTGGTCCACCACCACATATAGAGAGACTGGCCGCTTACCAGAAACTCATGACCCCCCCACTACAGTGGGTCAGAGTGAGCTGTTAGAACTAATTGCTCCGGACCACCAACGAAAAACCGACCATTGGCACTGGAATGGAACATCAGGGGCCTTGATATAATGATGGAATGGTTCACACTTGCGGGACGTCAAACTCTCAGCAGAGTGGATGTAATATAAACGGAAAAAACTCCAATAGTGTAAAATCGTATGGCTTTATTAAAGCGGAGTTCCACACAAAAATGGAACATCCGCTTTTCGGAAACCCTCCCCCCCTCCGGTGTCACATTTGGCACCTTTCAGGGGGGAGGGGGGTGCAGATACCTGTATAAGACAGGTATTTGCACCCACTTCCGGCATAGACTCCCACGGAAGTCTATGCCTCTTCCTGTCCCTCCGCGCTGTCTCCTGGGGAACACACAGGTCCCAGGAGATAGCGGGGACCAGTTACGACGTGCAGCGTGATTGGCGTTGGCTGCCGACATCACTGGACTCCTGGACAGGTAAGTGGCCATTTATTAAAAGTCAGCAGCTGCAGTATTTGTAGCTGCTGGCTTTAAATATTTTTTTTTTAGGTGGACTCCCTCTTTAAATCAAAAAAAGTAAACACTCACATATAGATGTTCAAAGTTGAGCGCCTAGAAAAGAGGTCTCGAGCGCCGGCCGGAAGCTCACAGACAGCCTGTCCTACTGGTGTCACAACAGCGGTGGGAGGTGACGCGAACACGTTGCTCCGCCCTATGCTGCGTTTCGTAATAAAATTACGTCTTCCAGGGGCACGGGCGTCACGTCACCTCCCTATATAGTACAACAAACGACCAAACCAAGCCTCACTCTGAGTTCCGCTGCATCAGCGGACTTCCATAATGGTCCTGGATCGCAAACATTGAGTGATTCGAATGCGCATCTGCGCCCGTAGTCGATGAGGCTTCAGTATAGCCCATGGAATTTACAGACTTTTATTCTCAGAAGGGAGGATATGGGATCAGAGGTTAATAGGACATGAGGCACATAAAAGATATCGTTCACGATCCTAATAAGAGTGCCCTACATGTATCGATATCAAATATGATATCAATAGCCAACTGATAAAAATCAGTCACCAAAAAATGAAATCAGTAACCGAAAAATAAAATAAATATAAATGTGAGATAATGTGTCATTGGAGGAGTGTACATCCAAATTCATGAGCCCACTCACAAAGCGGGGTCAGAGAGGGGATGTATTGGGTCCGGACATAAACAGACCGCGGCAGAGTCGGAGGTATTAAAACCACAGCGCCCAACGCGGTCCGTGACACAGGCCGGAAATGGTCAAACATAGGTCAGAGGGGACACGTCCAAAAAGGACGATAGTCCCCTGGTGGCCATCTTGGTAATTGCAAACAAGAAACCGGATCACATTGATTAAATGCAATAGTGACTAGATAATCATATCTAAAATAAATATAAAAGCAAATACGCAACAAAAGAGAACAAAAAGTCCTCTAAAAGTGACTAATACAATGCTCTTGTGTGATACGGGCGTATTTCGGTCCTAAGACCATATAAAGAAGTATTAAAATCCTAATATAGGTATCTATACCGTACCTTAGAAAGGTTTTTGGATAAAAAATAAATGAAATAAAGATTAAAAAATGCCTAATGTGGATGTTTAGGTTGCCCCCTACCTTTTATAATCCATATAGGTAGTGAATGGTCAGATCAATCTAGGGCCTAGTCGTGTTCTGTATAAGGTTTGTCATTGTACTTTGAATATGAGGTAGGGGGCAACCTAAACATCCACATTAGGCATTTTTTAATCTTTATTTCATTTATTTTTTATTTTTTAGACGCTAATATGTAGAAGAATACGTATCGGCCTAAACTGAAGAAAAACCTTTTTTTATACATAATTTGGGGATATTTATTATAGCAAAAATTAAAAAATAATGCGTTTTTTTTCATAATTGACGCTATTTTTTTGTTTATAGCGCAAAAAATAAAACCGCAGAGGTGATCAAATACCACCAAAAGAAAGCTTTGTTTGTGGGGGAAAAAGGACATCAATTTTGCTTGGGAGCTACGTCGCACGACAGCGCAATTGTCAGTTAAATCGACGCAGTGCCGAATCGCAAAAAGTGCTCTGGTCTTTTGCCAGCCAAATGGTCAGGGGCTTAAGTGGTAAAGTGGGACTGCGATATTGCGGCGGGCAAATCGGACACCTAACTTGACACCTTTTGACACTTTTTTTGGGGACCAGTGACACTAATACAGCGATCAGTGCTAAAAATATGCACTGTCACTGTACTAGCGACACTGGCTGTGAAGGGATTAACCTCATTGGCAATCAAAGGGTTAAATGTGTGCCTAGCCAGTGCTTGCTTACTGTAGGGGGAGGTGCTTGTACTAGTCATGGATCGGTGTTCCTGCTTCACAGGAACCAAGGATCTTTGCCTTCTGTACTCACAGAATGACAATCTGCCTTGTTTACATAGACTGCCGTTCTGCCTGTGTATCGAACGATTGGCGGGCCCCGGCGAACATCAAGTCCGCGGGACCCGCTGATCAGCTGCCGCTGTGTAAAATCGCAGTGGGAGCGAGCCACCAGCGCGCCAGCGGCACGCGCTCGCGCCCAAAACTCAGTGCAAAATCACATATTTATTTATTTATTTTTATGGTTGAACCAGATGGACTTGTGTCTTTTTTCAACCAGACTAGCTATGTAGAGAAAAAAAAATTTAAAGCACCGCCGTCACTTCTCCGCACACCCCATATAAAAAGCGCACCGTAGGGTGAGCACGTGTATGTAGACATCAGTTGTGCCACTCGTGTATCATCACAAATGTCAGAGTGAGAGCAATAATTCTATGGCTATAATTCAAGGGTAACTGATAACCTGTAAAGGCTTTTAAAGCATCACCTATTGAGAACTTGGGGTACAATCATTTTTCTGCAGTCCTACAGGTGTGCACAATTTTAAGACTTGACATATTTGGTCTCTATTTACTGGACACAACCCAATCTTTTATATTTTACCAAATAATAGTATTGTGTTTGCACTCCAATTCAATTTAGTGTGCGGTATTTTTTTTTTTACTGAAAATATGTGTTTGATAAATAACTGCGCAAATATTGTGCGACATAGAAAGTTGCAACTACCACCATTTTTTTTCAATGGTTTCAATGCTTTCAGAAAATATACACTTCTTAACCGCTTCAGCCCCAGAAGATTTTACCCCCTTCCTGACCAGAGCACTTTTTGTGATTCGGCACTACGTCGCTTTAACCGTCAATTGCGCGGTCGTGCGACGTTGCACCCAATCAAAATTGACGTCCTTTTTTCCCCCACAAATAGAGCTTTCTTTTGGTGGTATTTGATCACCTCTGCGGTTTTTATTTTTTGCGCTATAAACAAAAAAAGAGCGACAATTTTGAAAAAAAAACTTATTATTTTTTACTTTTTGCTATAATAAATATCCCCCAAAAATATTTTTAAAAAAAAACTATAAAAAACTTTTTTCCTCAGTTTAGGCCGATATGTATTCTTCTACATATTTTTGGTTAAAAAAAAAATCGCAATAAGCGTATATTGATTGGTTTGCGCAAAAGCTATATCGTCTAAAAAATAGGGGATAGATTTATAGCATTTTTATTTTTTTTAAATTTTTTTTCACTGGTAAATGGCGGTGATCTGCGATTTTTATCATGACTGCAACTTAATAGGGGACACGTCGGACAATTTTGACACATTTTTGGGACCATTGGCATTTATACAGCGATCAGTGCGATTAAAAATGCATTAATTACTGTAAAAATGTCACTGACAGTGAAGGGGTTAACACTAGGGGGCGATCAAGGGGTTAAGTGTGTCCAAGTTTGTGTTCTAACTGAAGGGGGAGGGGACTGTGCAGGGAAGATAACAGATCGCCTGTTCATACTCTGTATGAACAGACGATCTGTCTGTTCTCCCCTCAGAGAACCGGAAACTGTGTGTTTACACACAAAGATCCCGGTTCTCTGTGTGCCCCGAGCGGTGATCGAGACTGCCGGGCACTCGCATCGGCTCGAGGGACGAGCGAGGGGCGCGTGCGCCCCCTACTGGCCACAGGGCGAAGCGACGTTACATAACGTTGTTTCGCCCGTGCCATTCTGCCGCAGTACAGCTGGTCGGCATGTGGTTAAAGGTTAATAATTTCTAGCAAAAAAAAGAATAATAATAATAAAATGCCCCAGTAGACAAGTGGTTAAGCTTCATAAAAAGACCTGCTAACTGCAGTAGTTGGGGAAGTCTCCCTAGCACCAAGATACTACACTCTACAAGTGTCTATTCTACAAAAGACATTTTAGTGCTTTACGAATAGCTACTAAATGGGAAGAATCACCATTTACTCCTTAAATGGTTGTCAGAGAAAAAATAAACAAGTCGTTGTTGTGGTGGGAAAGAAAACAAACCCTTTATTTTTACAGCAGAACGTGACCTATTGCTCCCGCCATGATATTGTACCCATAGTAGCTTATAATGACATTCCATATAGCAAAACAAACAAAGGCAGAGGTTACAGCTATCCAAACAGCACAATGGCGGTTCCTGAGACTGAACAGTGACAAGAAGACAGACACGTCGGCTAATAAGTACCATATGAAGAACATATAACGCATTGCACGCTAAAAGATGGAGCACAAAGGGGTTAACTTACTGAAAACCAATAAGCTGTTCACTTTGCGTTTTCCCCTAGCTTAGTGAATGTAGTGAAAAATAATTTTGCAAAATACACCCAACCACGATCAAGGCAAAAAAAAAAAACTTGCAACTTTTGCTTGCATATGATTGGGTAATAAAATAAACACACAAAATACCATACATAAACTATTGAAATCATAAATGTATTTTTGAGACACTTTGTACTCTTTGAGCCTCCAGGACATTGGGACGTGTCCCCCCACGTAAATCACACTCCCATATCACCTCTCTCACTTCTTACGCTTCTCCTAACTTCTGGAGATATTTCCCCAAATCCTGGACCGCCATCATTTACCTTCGGTCAACATACCCGGCACCCCCTATCCTCTGATAGCAGCCGCAATCCACACCATCTCATTTCTATTCTTCTCCTATTCTTCTTCTTCTGTGCCCTTTGGAATGCCCGCTCTGTTTGTAACAAACTCACCACCGTCCATGACCTATTTATCACAAACTCCCTGAACCTACTTGCAATTACTGAGACCTGGATTCAAGAATCTGACTTTCCTTCTCCTGCTGCCCTCTCCCATAGTGGCCTCCTGTGGACTCACTCTCCCAGGCCTAGTGGACGGAAAGGAGGTGGTGTTGGAATCCTCCTATCCCTTCAAAGCACTTTTCAAGTTCTTCATCCACCCCCCTCTCTGTCCCTCTCCTCATTTGAAGCTCACTGTATTTGTCTATTTTCTCCAGTTTCATTGAGAATTGCTGTGATCTATCGGCCTCCTGGACCGGTATCAAGCTTCCTTGACGACCTCTCTGCCTGGCTACCCTGCTTTCTCTCTTCTGAAATTCCAGCAATCATTCTTGGTGACTTCAAAATCCCTGTTAAACTTAACACTCCCGCTACTTCTAAACTGCTAAGCCTAACCACTCTTTTGACCTAAAACAAGCGACACACGCTTCTACTCACTCTGTTGGCAACTGCCTTAACCTCATATTCTCCTACCTGTGCACTCCGCGCAACCTCTCCAACATTCCTTTTCCTCTCTCTGATCACCACCTTATTATTTTCACTCTCTCCTTATCTTCCTCCTCCTTGCCTTCCAACTACCAAACTATTACCCGCAGAAACCTTCACCATCTTAACCCTTCTCTTCTTTTTTCTGCTACAGATTGTCTCTGCAACAAAATCTCATCCTTGTCCTACCCCAACCTGGCCCCATCTGTCTACAACAGTACACTGTCATCCACCCTGGATACCTTGGCCCCCCTCACTACACACAGAATCAGGCCCCGACCGCTACAACCCTGGCAGACAGACAATACCAGAAGCCTCAAAAAAAGTACCCGCGCTCTTGAGCGTCTGTGGCATAAGACTAAAGTCACAGGAAAATTTCAGCCAATATAAATCTGCCCTCCAAAAATACCATTCCTGCCTCCACACTGCCAAACAGAACTACTTTATCACTCTCATTAACACCCTCTCACGCAGTCCCCGTCAACTCTTTTCTACCTTTACCACTCTATTTCATCCTCCATTACCTCCACCCATTAATTTACTCACTGCCCAGGAGATTGCTAATCTCTTCAAAAATAAGATTGAGACAATTCGTCTCGAGATCTCCACTCTACAGATATCTCCCTAACATTACACTCCTTGTCCTCCTGCACAATCAGTACTTTCCTCTTTGTGCATAACTATTCACCCCCCTAAAGTCAATACTTTGTAGAGCCGCCTTTTACGGCTATCACAGCTTCAAGTCGCTTTGGATAAGTCTCCATGAGCTTGCCACATCTTACCACTGGGATTGTTGCTCATTCCTCCTTGCAAAACTGTTCCAGCTCCTTAAAGTTGGATGGTTTGCATGTTGCGTGTTGCGTGTCAAGTGTTGCTTTAGCAGTGTGTTTGGTGTCATTGTCCTGCTGGAAGGTGAACCTCCGTCCTAGCCTCAAATCACACATAGAGTTATACAGGTTTTGCTCAAGAATATCCCTGTATTTAGCATCATCCATCTTTCCCTCAACTCTGACCAGTTTCCCAGTCCCGACTGCTGAAAAACATCCCCACAGCATGATGCTGCCACCATCATGTATCACTGTGTGGATGGTGTTCTTTGGGTGATGTGATGTGTTGGGTTTGCGCCAGACATAGCGTTTTCTTTGATGGCCAAAAAGTTAAATTTTAGTCTCATCAGACCAGAGCACCTTCCTCCATAAATTTTGGGAGTCTCCCACATGCCTTTTCACATGTGCAGGAGCAAGGATTTTTGACACCCTAAGCGAAACCTAATTTTGCTGCCCCCCCCTTGGCTCCACCACTGACTCCACCCTCTTTCCCCTGCCCATGTCTAACCCACCTTTTTAATGAAGTGTCATCAAATGCAGCCTTACCACTGCCCATCAAATGCAGCCTCACCGTTGCCCATCAAATGCAGCCTCACCAGCACCCATTAATGAATGTTTGCTTGCTTCCATTCATTCAGGAGTCAGGACACAGACACAGTCCTTCGCCGCCGCTGCGACCTTGACACTATGTGCCAGCGGAGCGGTGGCTGCCTGCTGATGCTGAGACTGAGTTGCTTGCTGCAGAGAGAAGAGCGTAGGAACACCAGTGGCCGGTTGCCCTAGGCAGTAGGGCGCCCTGGGCGGCTTCCTAGTTTGCCTAGTGGTAGCACCGGCCCTGCTGCTTACAGGAGCGAATTTCCCTTCCTAGGGATAGATTTCCTCTCACTTCCTGTTGTCTCCTTTCGTTTGTAAGTAGGAGTCCTTTGTAAGTCAGATGTTTGTAAGTAGGGGATCGCCTGTATTGTGTTTTTTTCAAAATTGTCGCTCTTTTTTTGTTTATAGAGATGCAGAGATGATCAAATACCACCAAAAGAAAGCTCTATTTGTGGGAAAAAAAGGACGTCAAATTTGTTTGCGTACAACGTCGCATGACCGCGCAATTGTCAGTTAAAGTAACACAGTGCCGCATCGCAAAAAATGGCCTGATCAGGAAGGGGGTAAATCGGTGGTTAGTAAAAGCGGTTAGTAAATAAATCTATTCATTGTGGAAGATCAAGCTGCTGGCTTCCCTTTATCTTCATGTATGGGAACAGCTGGTGGCCACTCATCCTGTACAATGTAATGTAAAGGCTGAGAGGAGCCTTTGCTATTTCCTTATAGCCACACACTCAGCAGACAAATGCGTCCAGGCTCCGAATCTATCCCCAACCACATGTGTTGGCTCTTAATGCAGGTTGGATGAAAGAATTCAACGTTAAATAACCCCCTCCAAGATAATACAAAAAAGGTTTACAGTTGGAAAAATCTGCTCTACCAGAAATTTGTTCCATCTGTTCTTTTGACCAGATCAGTGGTTTATGATTCAATGTCATTCAGATCATTTATTTTTTTTCGAATACGGTATATTAAGGTATTGTGACTTACATTCCTCCTCTGCCATCTGTATAGCCTAGGAAACCAGAAGCGATGAGCATTTCATCACTTTTCACGTGATCACGGTTTCGCCGGATCTAAACAAACCCTTAGTGGTTTGAAAAAAGCATTGGACCATACTAATCTTGGTATGATCAGAAGCTTTGAAGGGCAGAGGGGAGATCTGGGGTCTATTAGACCCCAGATCTCTTAGTAAAGAGTACCTGCCCTTGCCTATTTTTATCACAAGTGATGTTTATTACCCTGTTTCCCCGAAAATAAGACCTAGCGTGATTGTCGGTGATAAGCCCTACCCTGTTTCCCCGAAAATAAGCCCTACCCTGAAAATAAGACCTACAAGGACTTTAACTAGGTCTTCTTTGGGGGGTAGGGCTTATATTGCAGCCATCACCGACCATCACGCTAGGTCTTATTTTCGGGGAAACAGGGTATGTACATTCTTTCTGATTAGGGTTGCACCAATACCACTTTTTTAAGACTGAGTTCAAGTACCGATACTTTTTTTCAAATACTCGCCGATACCGATTACCGATACTTTTTTTTTTTAATGTCAAGTGATGGTTTTAAAAGCACAACACAGACTAATGCCGCGTACACACGGTCGGATTTTCCGACGGGAAATGTTCGATGGGAGCTTGTTGTCGGAAATTCCGACCGTGTGTGGGGCTCCATCGGACATTTTTCGTCGGAATTTCCGACAAACAAAATTTGAGATCTGGATATCAAATTTTCCGACAACAAAATCCGTTGTTGGAAATTCCGATCGCGTGTACACAATTCTGACGCACAAAGTTCCACGCACGCTCGAAATCAAACAGAAGAGCCGCACTGGCTATTGAACTTCCTTTTTCTCGGCTCGTTGTGCGTGTTCTTAAAGGCCTGGTCTTAAAGTGGTAAGACTGTGCAAATGTTTTAGGCAGGTGTGAAAACGTGCTGTAAATTAAGAAAGCTTTCAGAAATAGAAGTGTTAAAAGTTTATTTTTATCAATTAACAAAAAAGAAAGTAAATGAATAGAAGAGAAATTCAAATCAAATCAATATTTGGTGTGACTACCCTTTGCCTTCAAAATATCGTAATTTCTTCTTCAGCAGGTAGGTTGTTCCAAACATCTTGATGAACTAACCACAAATCTTCTGTGGATGTCGGCTGCCTCAAATCTTTCTGTTTCTTCATGTAATCCCAGACAGACTCGCATTGACAGCCAACATTGAGGACACCATTAATCCTGTCCAAATCTCCAACTCCATTTGCAGAAATGCAGCTCCAGACTGGAAATGAACCTCCACCATGCTTCACTGTTGCCTGAAGACACTCATTATTGTATTGCTCTCCATTCCTTCTCCAACAAACTGTCTCCTGCTACAGCCAAATATTTCACATTTTGACTCACCAGTCCAGAGCACCTGCTGCCATTTTTCTGCACCCCAATTCCTATGTTTTTGTGCATAGTTGAGTTGCTTAGCCTTGTTTCCACATCAGAGGTGTGGCTTTTTTTCCATTAAGACCTCTTTTGGTCAGACTTCTCTGGGCAGTAGATGGGTGTACCTGGGTCCCACTGGTTTCTGCCAGTCATGTGCCGATAGCACTGCTGGGCACCTTCTCATGTCGAAGGGAAGTAAGCTGCATAAAGTTACCTTGGCAGACTACTGTGTCTACGGTCCTCAACATTGCCCAATCAATGGTGCTAGGAACTAGGAGTCCTGGAAGTGATGGTTTGGCTCCCACAGAGCCCTGAACTGAACATCATTCAAGTCTGTCTGGGATGACATGAAGATACAGAAGTATTTGAGGCAGCCTACAGTCACAGAAAATCTGTGTTTAGTTTGCCAAGATGTTTGGAACAACCTACCTGTCGGCTTCCTTCAAAAAACAGTGTGCAAGTGTACCTAGAAGAATGGATGCTGGTTTGAAGCCAAAGGGCGGTCACACCAAATATTGGTCACACCAAACATTGCTTTGATTTGGATTTTTCCTCTGTTTGCTCACTTTGCATTTTGTAAATTGATAACATTTTACAGGCTAAAAACATGACTGATGGATTTGTTAATGGCCATCCCCTTGATAGAAAAAACCCAATGGCATGCCGATTGCGCAACATAAGTTTAAACATTTTCATTCATTTCATTTTTTTTTTTTTATGCTCTACACTTGGTGAATCACTCATTCCCCCTACACAAGGATGTCCCTATTTTTTCACATTACGCTTTTTTTCACTTGGTAATATAATATTCATCCACACTGTCCAGTTCACATGCACTTTTTTTTCTCTCTTTTTTCTTTTTCCTTTTTCTTCATAGCACTCGTACTTTTTACATAGAAGTCTATAATATACCAGTATCATGGTGATATGATAGATTTAATGCAATTACAGTACAGAATGCTGGTATCATATGATATGATAAACTTATTGTAATTATAGTAGGGTTTAAGATATTCATTTACTCTTTCTTGAGCTACACATATAGGTCATGGGGCTTTACACGTCAGAGCAACAACAAAGCACAGATACTCAGTATGCTCAACCCTCTCTATATCTAAGCGAACTAATTTACATATGTGATATATAGTTTTTTGAAAGTTAGATATGACAGTAAGAAATCCCCCTTTTTTCCACTATGATGCACCTATAGGTGTCCTGCTCTTCACCTGCATCCAAGTGTGAAGGAGGGCTACACATCTGTGATCGTTCGTAAGCCCCACGGGTTGGTCCTGTTTCCCCCTTGGGGTACGGGTAGGAACAGCGGTGTAACAGAGTCCAGCGTCAGAAGAGGGGAACTTCTCTGATCCTTTCAGCTTTTAAGATAACTCCGGTTAAGAGTGTATACGGTACCAAGGGTAAATATCAAGTTATTATGGAATACCTATATTTAATGATGCATGAGGAATATATGATTATATTTTTTCTTTGATGCCTCTACAGAACCTAAAGGACCCCCTGAGGAAGACAATGACCATGTAAATGTCGAAATGCATTGGGGTCTCGGGGTCTTCGTTATTGGCAAGCATTACTATAACCATGAATGATACTGCCTGGAGTGGTAATACACATACACTCCTTGCGATTTATTGTGCGATTATGTGACAATTTTTAGCATAACCAGTATATGTACCCTATATACTTCACTCTGTGTAACCGGAGCTCATATTTTATTTATATTTTTCTAATAAAAACATTTTTTTACAAAAACTTTTCGCTTGCTGCCTAAAAACCCCATGGGGAACTTCCACAATTCTTTTTAGAAAAATATCATTTCGGGGTGTGCAGCCAATTTGCCCCTCGTGTATGGTCAGGTGATGTTAAAGTTTAAACAGCCACACCAGCCCTTTTTTTAACCAAAAAATTAACAATTATTCCATCAAAACAATTAACAGCTAACAGTTTCAATTATCAGGTAGCATAATGACTGTTGCTTATAAGAAAGGGTCTTTGGTGTCCAGTAGACAAAAGGCTAAAATCCATCCTTGTCCCCAGCCACACTCCACCACTTAAGGACAGCGCCAAAATTGACTAAAGTTGGCTTCCAAGGGACTGAGCCTTTGTTAAAACATCTGACACATATGAGGGTAGCACCAAACCACTAGATGGGCTGACTGCTTTACAGATGTAGCGCTACCCCTGCAGGAGCTGCTGATTTTGTGCCCCGGGTTCTTTTCTCAATAGATGCACTAGCAGCCAGGTATACAGTCTCCGTCACTCTTCTGGCTCAATGATTAGTCAAGAGGTATCCTTCTTTGGTGCTTTTCTAAAATCTGAACTTGTATGGGTGCAGGGTAACCGTGAGATACTCCAGCAATGTTAAGTAGTAACTTGAGGACACCTATCTTCCTCCTTAAGATTCCTAGCACAGTCCTTGCAGCATCAAATGATGAGCTGAGCTACACAGGGACACCATGAGCAATGTCCACTTTTAGTACAAGCTGACTATGAGGCAAGAGGGACAGCTGCAGCACACAGTCACTGGGATCATCTTACGCACCGGTCTGTACTCTCAAATGTCTCTGGATAGTTGGATGCCTCTTTCCAATATCAGCCAGACATTTCTCCAATGTACTCTGTCAGTTCCAGCAAAGTTCAGCAGAATAGGCCCACCAGCTAGCACAGCTGAGGCCTCGATGAGCAAATAAAGAAATACAGCTGGACTGCTCAGAAGGGCGGTAGCCCTTCAGGCTGGGATCTTCTCCTCTTGAACAAGAACCCAGCAGCTGTAGGCTTCAGACTATTTATGCTCACTCTCAGCCACTATCTGGGCCCCCTTTCCCAGGGATTGGCTGAGACAACATAAATATTCAGGTGCTGGTCTGCTTCATCCAGCCCACTACTTTCCAGAACTATCCAGAGGGCAGGGGGAAACAGCCAAACCCACAGCCTGTGAAACTAAAAGCAGACCAGAGCAATCACCAGCAGCTCCACTGATTACAGGAAAGCTAAAGAACTGGATTTACCTAACCTAGCACCTAGATAGGAGGGAGCTACACAGAGACACCCAAAAAAACCCTAACCCACCAAGCCGCTGTGACAATCACATGAAATTTAAGGCAATTGTTGGAACATTGGCAAGGAAAGGGAAGTGGGGCAACTTTCTTCCCATGTCAACCTTCTGAAAAGAACTGCCGGCTGTTCCTGTAACTCCTACTTCTGTGGTTCCTCCCTACCAGCTGACTCTAAGACTCCAATGAGGTAAGAACTAACATTTAGACTCATGCCCCGTACACACGATCGGACTTTCTGACAACAAAATTTTGTTCGAAGGTTGTTGGCTCCAACTTGTCTTGCATACACACGGTCACACAAATGTTGGCCAACAATTACGAACGTGGGAACGCGGTGATGTACAAGACGTACGACGAGCTGAGAAAAGGAAAGTTCAATAGCCAGTGCGGCTCCTTCTGCTTGATTCCGAGCATGCGTGAACTTTTGTGCGTCTGACTTGTGTACACACGATCGGAAATTCCGACAACAAAGTTTTGTTGGCGAAAAATTTGAAAACCTGCCAGCCAACATTTGGCTAGCAAGTGTTCGATGGAACATACACACGGTCGGACTTTCAGCCAACAAGCTCACATCCAACATTTGTTGTCGGAAAATCCGGTTGTGTGTACGGGGCATTACAGTTAACTCGTTCTGGGGGCAATTTCTCACCTCATGCAACTTCTCTGTCTATTCCCCCTGCTAAAGAAAAATCCCTTTGCAAAGTGACAAAGTGTTATTGGCCAGATCACCGGGGTTAAATTAAGGGAAGAAAGTCTGAAAAGAGAAAACAAATGCATCCACCGCATCTAAGCATTAGTAGGTGGCAATATATTACATGTTGTTCTTGTTACATGTTGTTATTTTTCTGTGCAATAATTTTTATTGAGTTTTCAAAGCTCACCCACGCATAGAGACATTACAATTACACAGAATATGAAGTAACAGAACAATTACAATCATATATAATCATATACAGTTAACTTGTTCGGGATCTTGGGCTGGTGTTATAACGATCCAAAGTCAATATGCTCTACAGATTTAAGAATCCCGGCATAAGCCATACCCAAGAGACAAGAAATAGGGAATAATTAATCCAAGGTTCCCAAACTTTAAGGGATTTAGAGTGGGAATCCTATACTATACTGGATATTCATGCGGTCCTTTACTCCATGAAATGGGACTAATGGTTTCTTCCAGGCCTGAGCAATGGTCCGTTTAGCAAACAGGAGTAAATAGGATGCTAATTTCTATTGATACGCAAAGAGGCCCGGTATAGGGCAATGTAAAAGAGCTAGTCTGGCATCTTTACGAATCGTCAGATGAAATAAGGTGTGCAACAGGCCAAAGACTCTGGACCAGAAACCAGTCAATCGGGGGCAAGGCCACCAGATGTTCAATACATATCCCCGCTGGCCACAATTTCTGAAGCATCTACCAATGCATCCAGGATGTACATGGGCTAACCCAGCAGAAACCCAGTACCATCACAAAAGAACTTTGTATGCAGGTTCGAGGGTTAAAGGAACATTTCGCTACAGTTGCCCATTACACTACTCCGATACCTTTGATCGAGTGCACAAGTCGCGTTCCCACTGCATTACATAAGAGAGGGGTGCTGACTGCACTCAATTGTTCAAAGAAGTGTGTTGGGCAGAGATATGACTAGGGGAATCCGGTAAATGTTGGCAGGTATGTTCGAAGTCCGACTTGCTCATTTTATTTTTAAAATAAAATACAATGTTAAAAACAAGTAAAAAAGTAATGGCTTATTTGTATTCAATACCAGTAGATCGACTGATGTTCACATAATTTCCATCTTGTACAACCTGATTGAAGTTGGATAATAAACTTGGCAACTCAAGCCAATAATTTCTACACGCTATTTAAATCATCTTCAGTATGCATATGGGGTCCTGGGGTCTATGTGCTACCATTTTTATGTGGTCAGAACCGAAGTTGTGGGGCAAATGATCTCACTGATAATACCAGGAGACAGGGGCGGACTGACCATTGAGCCACTCGGGCACCGCCCGAGGGCCCTGGGCCACTAGGGGGCCCCATCAGGGTTGCCAGCCTCAGTAAAACCAGGGACAGTATGGACCAGGGACAGCCAATAGACAGTATGGACCAGGGACAGCCAATAGAAACATGTCTGTGTATACTGTGTGTACATGTATGTGTATACTGTGTGTGTATACTATGTGGCCCCATAATCTCCTATTGCCCGGGGGCCCCATGAGTTGTCAGTCCGCCCCTGCCAGGAGATGAACTATTTTTTTAATTAAGCCATTAAGCTCTTAACAGAATGCAGGTGACACTGACAACATATCGCATCTGTATGTACAGTACATCTTTAGATAGAGGAAACCATTGCAGAAAATTCAATGGGGAGCTAAAATATATAATCATGCCATTTAGAAGACAACATTTTGAACCTGCTAGGAATCTGTGTCAAATTAAATTACAGATGCTATTAATTCAATTATTGTTCATCCGAAAATGATTCTTAGGTTTACCAGTCATTTGACCTTCTCTGAAAACCGAGCCTCTCCTGGTGATTTTGACCTTGACTAAGACTTTCACCTTGTTGATTCAGCTGCTTTACCTAAGTACCGGTAATTTGGACTCTTAGCACCTGGTCACGGTTGACTCAAGGTGAATGCTTGCCTAAGGCAATAACCCACTGTGTATTAAAAAGTCCTGCAATGCCAACTTTGAAGATGTTTAAAACATAGCAGAAGTAAAATAAAAGAATTAAACCCAGCTGTAAATGTGATGTAATCCATCAAAATTTGTGTGTGAAAGCTTTGTTAGGCAAAAGCAACAGGGTTTACTTGACTTTCACTTTTCCCAGCATATTTGTGGACAAGTGGAAGGCCTGCTCTCCATTGTGCCTGGGAATGAGATCACCACACCGGTGGCCATGAGTTCTGCCCAATTGCAACCAGGGCTGGACTGGGATAAAAATTTGGCCCTGGACTTCATCCAGACCGGCCCACTTTATTTGTGCAAACAAGCACAAAAACAGTATATAAACTATACGCAATTGTTCAAAAAAACATAAGTAGCATAACATAAGGAGTCCTCACTAACCTATTTTACTATTTCACTTATTCTCCTCTGTATTTTTCTCATCTTTCGCATATCACTGTGTGAAGTTGAGGGCGAACCAAGAAAGCCATTACTTTGACAGGCTGTCACTGAAACCAGCCCACTGAGCCATCGGCCCACCGGGAAACTCCCTGTAGTCCCGATGGCCAGTACAGGCCTGATTGCAACTAATCAAAGGCCCACTGCTGCAATCTTATTTCACACACACACACACACACGTCTCTGATTCCTTTTACATACAGTGCATCCAGAAGGTATTCACATTTACTTTTTCCACATTTTGTTATGTTACAGCCTTTTTCCAAAATGGATTCAATTAATTATTTTCCTAAAAATTCTACAAACAATACCCCATAATGACAATGTGAAAGAAATTTGTTTGAAATCTTTGCAAATGGGTGACTGAGGACAAAGAGAAGGCTAATTTATTAACTATTTTCTTCAGCTCTGTGTATACAAAAGATCATGGAGGAGCTCATGTCCATAATGGGGGTGGTAGTGACACAGCCCCGAATGATCCACAATGGCTCAAAAGTGATAGGGTCCAGAAATATTTAGACAGAATAAAGGTGGATAAAGCCCCTGGACCTGATGGCATCCACCCACGGATCCTAAAAGAATTGAGCTCTGTAATTTCAAAGCCATTGTATCTAATTTTTAGGGACTCATTAATGACGGGAATAGTACCGCTGGATTGGCGCAGGGCCAATGTGGCGCCTATATTTAAAAAGGGAACAAAGTCTTTACCAAGTAACTATAGACCAGTTAGTTTAACTTCTATAGTCGGGAAGATACTGGAGAGTTTAATAAAAGACCACATAGATGAGTTCTTGCTGGAAAAAAAACATTTTAAGCAACAGGCAACATGGGTTCATGAAAGTAGAAGTTGTCAGACAAACCTGATTTCTTTTTATGAAGAGGTAAGTAAAACCTTGGACAGAGGGGTGGCAGTGGACGTGGTATACTTGGATTTTGCCAAGTGTTCAATACAGTTCCGCACACACGACTCATGTGTAAGGTAAACTCTGCAGGCTTGGAAATATCAGTTTGTAAATGGATGGAAAACTGGCTAAAAGACAGAATTCAGAGAGTAGTGGTTAATGATTCTTACTCTGAATGGTCTAGGGTTATCAGTGGTGTACCCCAAGGTTCAGTATTAGTGGTGTACCCCAAGGTTCAGTATTAGTGGTGTACCTCAAGGTTCAGTGTTGGGACCCTTACTTTTTCATATCTTTGTAATTGTTATAGGGTCTGGGATTAAAAGTACCATTTCTGTCTTTGCAGATGACACCAAGCTATGCAGTGGAATAACGTCCTTACAGGATGTCTCCAATTTACAAGCCGATCTCAATGCTCTGTCTAATTGGGCGTCTATGTGGCAGATGAGGTTTAATGTTGATAAATGTAAAGTTATGCACTTGGAGGCTAAGAATAATCATCATACATACTAGGGGGAGTACAACTGGGGGAATCCGTAGTGGAGAAGGATCTGGGGGTTTTGGTAGATCATAAGCTCAATAATAACGTGCAATGCCAAGCTGCGGTTTCCAAAGCGAGCAAAGTCCTTTCTTGTATTAGGAGAGGTATGGACTCCAGAGAGAGAGAGATATCATTTGTACAAATCATTAGTAAGACCTCATCTGGAATATGCAGTTCAGATTTGGGCACCAGTTCTCAAAAAGGATATCGGGGAACTAGAGAAAGTGCCGAGAAGAGCAACCAAACTGATAAGAGGCATGGGGGAGCTCAGCTATGAGGAAAGATTAGAGGAACTGAATTTATTCTCTCTTGAGAAGAGGAGAATAAGGGGGGATATGATCAACATTTATAAATATATAAGGGGTCCATATAGTGAACTTGGTGTTGAGTTATTCCCTTTACGGTCAACACAGAGGACAAGGGGGCACTCTTTACGTCTAGAGGAAAAGAGATTTCATCTCCAAATATGGAAAGGTTTCTTCACAGTAAGAGCTGTGAAAATGTGGAATAGACTCCCTCCAGAGGTGGTTCTGGTCAGCTCAGTAGATTGCTTTAAGAAAGGTCTGGATTATTTCCTAAATGTACATAATATAACTGGGTACTGACATTTATAGGTAAATTTGATCCAGGGAAAATCTGATTGCCTCTCTGGGGATCAGGAAGGATTTTTTTCCCCTGCTGTAGCAAATTGGAGCATGCAGTTTGCCTTCCTCTGGATCAACTGTGGGTATAGAATTGGGTATATTGGATTGTACGATATTTTTTATTTTATTTTATTTTTTTTTTTTTATGGTTGAACTGGATGGACTTGTGTCTTTTTTTCAACCCGACTAACTATGTAACTATGTAGCAGTGCTAATACTGTACACTGTCACTGTACTAATGACACTGGCTGGTAAGAGGTTAACATCAGGGGCAATCAAGGGGTTAAATGTGGGCCTTACAATGTGTAATATGTGTACAGTGTGCTGCTTTTACTATTAGATCTCTTAGTTTCTCATCCCTGCTTTGCAGGGATGAGAAACAGAGAGATTGTTCCCTCTGTACTGAGCCTTGTATTGATTGTTAACACAGAACTCTGGGCTGTGATTGGACACAGCCGATAAACAGGTCTCGGCCAATAATTCACTTGCTGACAGGCTCCCGCTGTGTTCAATCACAGTGGGTGCCGGCGGGTGCTAGCGGCATGTGCGTGCCCTAAACCCGGAAGCAGACAGCAATGTACGGGTACGTAGCTTTGCCTGTGCGGGCCGCCCATCTGCAGTACATTGCGGGCGGATGGAAGTGGGTAAGGTAAAAAGTGTCTTGCTACTTGCACCCCCTATCTATGGACGTACACAGCAGCCTGGCTTGGGATCGAGCGCACACACCTGCCCCCATAGCAAGCAGACACAGAAGAGGAGGAGCGGTCAGCACTGGCAGGGGACCCCAGAAGAGGAGGAACGGGACCGCTCTGTGTAATACCATTGCTCAGAGCAGGTAAGTATGACATGTTTATTATTTTAAGGGAATAAAAGGAGCCTTTACAACCGCTTTAAATAGCTCACTGTGAAGGTATGTCATATTTTTTAGCTGTTAACATAATTAGTATGTAGTTAGTAACAGGATTATTATGGTAGATATAAGGGCCCTTTACACTCAAATAAGTAGTGCCCTTCCTTTCAAAGTGCATGAATAGTGCCTAAAGCCCCTTAATTTTAGTTTTGAGTTGCGTTTGGAAGGGTTAAAAGCCCTGCCAGCTTATTATTTTCTGTTTGCATATCATTGGGGAAATTTCCCTTCATTTCCTGTTCCAGAGATGCAACAGGAAGCCAGTGGAAATCTCCCAGTGAAGGGAGTTCCCTTTTTAGACAGTTGACCCCAGAATGGCTGTCCCTGTTGAAATGTTTGCTCTTACCCTTTGTTGTATTGATAACTTGGGATTTTCTTTCACAATGATCACCAGTACAAATAGAGGGTAAATACAGTGCCTTGAAAAAGTATTTACACCCCTTGAAATTTTCCACATTTTGTCATGTTACAACCAAAAACGTAAATGTATTTTATTGGGATTTTATGTGATAGACCAACACAAAGTGGCACATAATTGTGAAGTGGAAGGAAAATGATAAATGGTTTTCAAAATTGTTTACAAAAAAATATGTGAAAGGTGTGGTGTGCATTTGTATAGCGCCCCCCTGAGTCAATACTTTGTAGAACCTTCTTTCGCTGCAATTACAGCTGCAAGTCTTTTTAGGGATGTCTCTATAAGCTTTGCAGATCTAGAGAGGGACATTTTTGTCCATTCTTCTTTGCAAAATAGCTCAAGCTCTGTCAGATTGGATGGAGAGCGTCTGTGAACAGCAATTTTCAAGTCTTGCCACAGATTTTCATTTGGATTTAGGTCTTGACTGTGGCTGGGCCATTCTAACACATGAATATGCTTTGATCTAAACCATTGCATTGTAGCTCTGGCTGTATGTTTAGGGTCGTTGTCCTGCTGGAAGGTGCCACCAAAAGACGAATGGGATGGAAGCAGCCCAGCGCAGTGCCCTAGGAGCCTGAAGGAAGCAGAGCCTAACTTTACAGATTGAATGAAAGGGAGCTGTGGATACATACCCAAGAGTATAGTTGACTGAAGTCTGTACTATTTCATGCCATTTATGACTGTAGTGTGGTCCAGGCTTATCTTGGAGGCAGCTGATTAAGGCTGAGTGTGGCTTGGAAGTATCTAGCCAACGGAAGAAGGAATCCTTTCATTTATATGCCTGGTGGTCACTTTGTGGCCTTTGATATCTGGTGAGCACATTTATATGTCACTTCGGGTGAAGCACTTTTTTTTGTCAAGGATTGAAGCACATTGCACTTTAGGAGGCACTGTGTTGGAGTTTGCACAGAAGACCCAAATTAATATTTTGTTTATTTTTATAATATATTGTTTATTTATATTTATAAATGATTTCTGAACTTTGGACTTTGACACAAATATAATATTTACCTTTATATGATATATTATGCACTTTATTTTATAATATACTAGTACATGTTCTATTTGCGCCCTTAATCACTTTTTACACACGCTTTATTAGTTATTACTAATTTTTGGTGCTGCATTAGAATATTTTAGATTAATATATGTGGCACCCAGTGGCGTTGCTAGGGGGTGGCTTTTGGGGCTATAGCCCCGAATCTGGGGCTCATAGCCCCGAGTCTCTGCAGGGGTCCCCAAGGGGAGGGGAGGCTCTCTGGGGACCCTGATGTAAGTGGGGGGCTCTCTGGGGACCCTGATGTAAGTGGGGGGCTCTCTGGGGACCCTGATTTAAGGGGAGGTTCTCTGGGGACCCTGATTTAAGGGGGAGGCTCTCTGGGGACCCTGATTTAAGGGGGAGGCTCTCTGGGGACCCTGATTTAAGGGGGAGGCTCTCTGGGGACCCTGATTTAAGGGGGAGGCTCTCTGGGGACCCTGATTTAAGGGGGCTCTCTGGGAACCCTGATGTAAGTGGGGGGCTCTCTGTGGACCCTGATGTAAGGGGGGCTCTCTGGGGATATATATACACAAACACACACATATATTATATACATGTGTATGCCCGCCCAAGCGTATGACTTTCTTTACTACGCTGCTATGGGCTCTAGCCCCAGATCTTTTGTAGACCTAGCAATGCCCCTGGTGGCACCGTTTCCTCACTTTTATTTTTTAAGCCTTGGTTTGGACTACACTTTTCTGAAGGAATTGGTTAAGGTATTGTCTCATCCTGGATGTAACTAACCCAATTCCATTCACTATTGGTCTCGCGGGGGGGACACTGCACATCCTTATGTATTTTAGGGAGTGTATATATTGTGGGGATACGGCTACTGCTCGGTACTAGGTATTTCCTCTCTTTATTGGACAGGACTCCTGTTTGATACCCTGTTTCTACTAGAAATCTCAATTCCTCTTCATAGTGTGTGGTAGGGTCTCTCTCTAATTTTTTATATGTTTCCCCATCTCTCAACATTTCTGTCAATTGGTTATGGTAGAATTCCTTCGATAGAATCACTACTCCACCACCTTTATCGGTAGGTCTCACTATTACGTCTTTTCTTTTTTCTAGCATTTCAATACCTTCTTGGATATAGCGCGGATTCACATTCTTTTTAGGTGCGATTTATTCCAGATCACGTAGGACCAAACCTTTAAATACCTCTAAATGTTGATTGGCTACATTAAGAGCGTTAGCCACTTAAGCACCGGACCATTTGGCTGGCCAAAGACCAGAGCACTTTTTGCGATTCGGCACTGCGTCGCTTTAACTGACAATTGCGCCGTCGCGCGACGTGGCTCCCGAACAAAATTGACGTCCTTTTTTTCCCACAAATAGAGCTTTCTTTTGGTGGTATTTGATCAGCTCTGCGGTTTTTATTTTTTGCACTATAAACAAAAAAAATGCGTAAATTTTGGAAAAAAAAACGTATTATTTTTTACTTTTTGCTATAATAAATATCCCCAAAAAATATATAAAAAAACATTTTTTTCCTCAGTTTAGGCCGATATGTATTCTTCTACATATTTTTGGTAAAAAAAATTGCAAGCGTTTATTGATTGGTTTGCGCAAAAGTTAGAGCGTTTACAAAATAGGGGATAGTTTCATAAAATTTTTATTAATAATTTTTTTTTATTAGTAATAAAAAAAGCGGCGAACAGTGATTTTTATCATGACTGTGACATTATGGCGGACAGATCGGACACTTTTGGCGCGATTTTGGGACCATTCACATTTATACAGCGATCAGTACAATTAAAAATGCATTGATTACTGTGTAAATGTGACTGGCAGTGAAGGAGTTAACCACTAGGTGGCGCTGTAAGGGTTAAGTGTGTCCTAGGGAGTGATTTTAACTGTGAGGGGGAGGGGCTGTGTGTGACACGACACTGATCACGGCTCCCGATTACAGGGAGCTGTGATCAGTGACAGTGTCATTAGGCAGAACGGGTAAATGCTTGTTTACATTAGCATTTTCCCGTTCTTCCTCTCCGTGAGACGATCACGGGTATCCCTGCGGACATCGAGTCCGCGGGACCCGCGATCACGCTCACGAAGCTCCCGGAGGGCGCGCGCACGCCCGCAAGCCGCCTCTTAAAGGGTAACGTACAGGTACATGATTCTGCCTGTATGTGCCCTTCTGCCGCAGTATGTCTGCGTGAGGCAGTCGAGCGGTTAAAGAGTGATTTATTCCGTAATCCGCTATCTATTGATACAGATGAGTTGCCATTATTGCTCACAGGGTTGGAGTTTTTATTTAGGTAATATTTCTTCATGTTAAGCTTCCTCATATACTTATGAATGTCTATAAAGACATCAAATTTATTTATTGGTCTTTTCAGACCACATTTCAGGCCCAGATGTAGAATATTTGTCTCTTTATGCGTTAAAGATACATTAGTCAAATTGAATATACCACCTATTCGCTCTCCCTCCTTCTTCTTATTTTGGACCCTACGTCTAGCCCTACAGCCCCTGGCTCTTCTCTCCTTGGGCCTGGTTGATGGGCCCCGTCCCTTTCCCGGTATGGCTGTTCTTTCCAATGAGATTCCCTGCCGGTCGGTGTTAATTGGTGATGTACAGGGGGTCTCCCTCTGCTGGATGGGTATCCTCGAACCCTTCTCTGCCCACCTCTCCCTCTCCCTAAAAAAGGACATGGTGATTGAAATCTCTCTTTATCTTCAAATCCCCACAGTCGGTCATATCTGTTATGGACCGGAACATGGTAGTGGTTATTATAGGGTGAGTGGTGATAGGAACTTGTTTGTCCTCCTCTCGCAGTCCTACCTCTTCCATAACTTGTCCCTCTCTTATTGGGGGTAGAGTGGCCTGTCGGGGGATAGGTAGGTAACTCCTCCCTCCGATTAAGATTCATAGGGGGCCCATAGGGTATAGGTATAGGGTATAGGTTGTTGTGATCTACCTGGGATACTGTTAATATGCTCCCCCTCTGTGTTGTTTATGTTGATTTTCGGTATCGCCGCATGTTGCCATAAGTTGATAGAATTAGACCTACAATCTCCAAGATCTCGATGGAACTTTTCGGTCTTTTTCTTCTGCGTATCTTTATTGACCTTTTCTAATCTATTCTTTATGAGATTATTAAAATCAATAACCTGTTGTGAATCTTTAATAGGGTCAAGTTGCAGCTGTAGATCATTGATCCTAATTTCTAATTTCGTAGTTTTCCTCTTTTTTCTTTTCAAGATCAACTCCTGCAACTTGAACCCTACTCCATTAAAAAAAAGTCGAGCCATTCATTCATGGACTCTGGGTCATCAAGACCATCTTGAGGCACTACTTCCCATCCTAAACTTCTTATTATAATTTTCTCTTTCGTATACTGTTCTAGGGTACAGATGCCTCACCAAGTTCTTACTTGATTTTTCCAGTACATTACCCAGAGCGGTAATGATCCCATTATAATTAGCTTGTACAGTAGTTTGTTCATTGACAGCGAACACATTATTAATATCAATATTCCCATTGCTCAAAAACAGGAAGGCATCCATGGCTGCTGAGAAAAACTTATAAAATTATGAAAAAAATAAGTGTAAAAACACGGCCTAAATACACTGCTCAGCGCCAAATTACTTTACAGTTCCCAAGTCAAAATAAATGATATGATAATAGAACATAAGAAAATATCTTAATCACTTCTCAGTAATCAAGCAGATAGAAGACACTCAATATTAGAAACTGCTATTATAGATTAGTAAAATTGCAAGAAGTAATAGAAGAATGTTCAGTCCAATTGCTGTATCAGTCTCATGGTTTAATAGCGCTACGGTTATGCCGCGTACACGCGGTCAGACTTTTCGTCTACAAAAGTCCAACGGACGCCGACGGACCAAAGCCGGCTGACAATCCGATCGTGTGTGGGCTTCCCCGGACTTTCAGCGGACTTTTCCAGCCGCAAATTTGACGGATTTTAGATTTGGAACATGCTTCAAATCTTTACGTCGTAACTCTGCCGGGCCCAGAAATCTGCTCGTCTGTATGCTAGTCCGACGGACAAAAACCCACGCTAGGGCAGCTATTGGCTACTGGCTATCAACTTCCTTATTTTATTCCGGTGTACGTCATCACGTACGAATCCGTCGGACTTTTGAGTGATCAAATGTAGGCAAGTCCGTACGTTAAAAAGTCCACCGCAAGTCCGCCAAAAGTCTGCCAAAAGTCCGCCAAAAGTCCGTCGAAAGTCCGCCAAAAGTCCGCCAAAAGTCCGTCGAAAGTCTGCCGGACGGGCTGTCGGACTTTTGTAGCCGAAAAGTCCGACCGTGTATACGCGGCATTAGTCCATTCCAACTTGGGACCAACTACAGTTTTATATACAGAAAGTTTCTTGTACATTGACAGCATAAAAACAGCTCTAAAAGATAGTGGGTGATCCTAGATAGTTGTCAGCGCGTGCACCATACACCAGACAGCAATTCGAAAACAAAAGACCCATAAATAAATTTGATGTCTTTATAGACGTTCATGAGTATATGAGGAAGCTTAACATGAAGAAGTATTATCTAAATAAAAACTTCAACCCTGTGAGCAATAATGGCAACTCATCTGTAACAATAGATAACGGATTACGGAATAAATCACTCTTTAACGCGCTTAATGTAGCCAATCAACATTTAGAGGTATTTAAAGGTTTGGTCCTACGTGATCTGAAATAAATCGCACCTAAAAAGAATGGGAATCCGCGCTATATCCAAGAAGGTGTTGAAATGCTAGAAAAAAGAAAAGACGTAATAGTGAGACCTGCGGATAAAGGTGGTGGAGTAGTGATTCTATAGAAGGAATTCTACCATGACCAATTGACAGAAATGTTGAGAAATGGGGAAACATATAAAAAATTAGAGAGAGACCCTACCACACAATACGAAGAGGAATTGAGATTGCTAGTAGAAACAGGATATCAAACAGGAGTCCTGTCCAATAAAGAGAGGAAATATCTAGTACCGAGCAGTAGCCGTTTCCCCACAATATACACACTCCCTAAAAAAAAATAAGGATGTTCAGTGTCCCCAATAGTGAATACAATTGCGTCAGTTACATCAAGGATGAGACAATACCTTGACCAAGTCCTTCAGAAAAGTGTAGTCCAAACCAAGGCTTACCTTAGGGATAGGAAAAATCTTCTGCAGCTTACTCAGGAAGTAGACTTAACTGGGAAAGATGAAGTATACCTGGTAACCGCGGATGTGTTGTCCCTTTACGCGATAATTCAACACGATGATGCAATATTGGCCCTAAATTGGGCCTTATGTCAAAGGAACCACACTCCACATAACCAGAAGGTATTCTTGCGTATTGCTTTGGATTTTTGCTTATCCCACAATTATTTCTGGTACAATGGCAAGTTTTACTCCCAGAAAAGGGGAGTAGCTGTGGGCGCAAAATTAGCACCCAGCATTGCGAACCTTTTCATGGGGGGAATGGGAAGACAAAACTATATTTTCTGTAAAAGGAGAGGAGTTACTTCTATATAGAAGATATATTGATGATCTTTTTTTTATCTGGGCAGGATCAACACTATCCCTCCAATTTTTTCTAAAAGAATACTCCTCCTGCACATTGCTTCCTATCTTCTGAGTATCACTCCATACTCCTCCTGCACATTGCTTCCTATCTTCTGAGTATCACTCCATACTCCTCCTGCACATCACTTCCTCTCTTCTGAGTATCACTCTATACTCCTCCTGCACATCACTTCCTCTCTTCTGAGTATCACTCTATACTCCTCCTGCACATCGCTTCTTCTCTTCTGAGTATCCCTCTATACTCCTCCTGCACATTGCTTCCTATCTTCTGAGTATCGCTCCATACTCCTCGTGCACATCGCTTCCTCTCTTCTAAATATTACTCCATACTCCTCCTGCACGTCACTTCCTCTCTTCTGAGTATCGCTCTATACTCCTCCTGCACATCGTTTCCTATCTTCTGAATATCTCTCTATACTCCTCCTGCACATCGTTTCCTATCTTCTGAGCATCACTCCATACTCCTCCTGCACATTGCTTCCTATCTTCTGAGTATCACTCCATACTCCTCCTTCACATCGGTTCCTCTCTTCTGAGTATCCCTCCATACTCTTCCTGCACATCGCTTCCTCTCTTCTGAGTATCACTCCATACTCCTCCTGTACATTGCTTCCTATCTTCTGAGTATCACTCCATATTCCTCCTGCACATCGCTTCCACTCTTCTGAGTATCACTCCATACTCCTCCTGCACATCGTTTCCTATCTTCTAAATATTGCTCCATACTCCTCCTGCACATCGCTTCCTCTCTTCTGATTATCACTCAATACACCTCCTGCACATTGCTTCCTCTCTTTCGTTCTCCAGACTAGCTAGCACTGTAGGCCTGACACTGACTCAGCTAGGCCTAAAGCAAATGCCCTTCACAGGCAGGGACCGTGCGCCCCTATGGTGTAGCAAAAAGAAAATAGTAAGTTCTGGTACTAGCTGTCCCACATGCGGCTACTGATCCTAGTCAGCCCTCTTCAGGCCCTGCCAGCCCTCCTGGCCCTCCTAGCTGCCCGACTCCACTGCCCATGACACCACAGTCCCATCCTCTGGTTCTGCACCCATCTCCAACTGCACTCTCCCAGTCCTTTCAGGTGTGCCCCCCCCAGTCCTTCTGACTGTGCATGCCACTCACCAGCCCTCTTGGCTTCAACCAATGGTTCCTCTCCCTGGAGATTTGCCCGGCAGTACTCTCTCCCGCTGTCCTCTCTTGCTCTTCCTGTGCCTCCTGTCCAGAACACCGCCACGTTTTCTTAGAGAGCCCTGTCCGCACCCGAGCCCAGACTCAAGGTCATCCCCCCTAGACTGGGGAGCTCCCTCCAAGGCCCTAACAGCCTCAGTACTCCATCTCCAACTCTTCCACCCGACAACTTCTCCCAAACTGGGCTGACCCTGGGTATTTGAGGAGGCCTGCCCCCTGCCAATTCCAAGTTGGGAATTGGTCAGGGCTCCTCAGAATACCCCAGGCAGCTTCACCTCCCCTCTCCTACTTTCTTTCCAGAACCTTCTAGAGAGCTCTGGAAAGAAGAGGGAGGTCTTGGTGATGCTGCCTGTGAGTCACCCAGCTTCTACCCCGAGCCACTCCCAACCCAGATCAAACAAAAACAAATAGACCTAAATTTACCTACACTAACAACTCTCACTCTAGCACCTACACTACTAGAGGGTGCTACAATTTGCGTAAAATATTGGAGGTTGGCTTAAAGGGGTGTGGTTTAATACAGTCTGAGATGACTTACATAGCGCAGAATGTGGTAATGTTAAATAGAGAATGTACAGTGCAGAGTGGACAGCGGTGGGTAGTAAATGCAGGAGAGGAGTGCAGAGTGTATGGAGGTGGGTAGTATGTGCAGGAAGAGGAGTGCGGAGTGTATAGAGGTGGGTAGTATGTACAGGAGAGGAGTGCGGAGTGTATGGAGGTGGGTAGTATGTACAGGAGAGGAGTGCAGAGTGCGTGGAGGTGAGTAGTATGGGCAGGTGAGGAATGCGGAGTGTACAGTGGTGGGTAGTATGTGCAGGATGGTGTCTGTAGTACAGTGGACAGTGTCAGTAGTTCTTTCTTTCTTTCTTTCTTTCTTTCTTTCTTTCTTTCTTTCTTTCTTTCTTTCTTTCTTTCCAATTTAATTTTTAGGAATTATTTTTTTCAAAATGCTTTTTTGGGGACCAGTGGATGGTGTCAGTAGAGCAATGGACAGTGTCAGAATTTTTTGATTTTTATTATTTTTTACAATTTATTTTTGTACTATTTTTTTTCACAATGATGGGGTTTGGGGTTTTATTTTCTAAATACATTTTTTCACAGTGCTTGTGGGGAAGGGGCTGGGGGTATGGGGCAGTGGTCGGTGTCAGTGGGGCAGAGGACGGTGTCAGTGGGGCAGAGGGCGGTGTCAGTGGGGCAGTGGTTGGTGTCAGTGGGGCAGTGGTTGGTGTCAGTGGGGCAGTGGACGTTGTTAGTAGGGCAGTGGAGGGTGTCAGTGTGGCAGTGGTTGGTGTCAGTGGGGCAGAGGACGGTGTCAGCGGGGCAGTGGACGGTGTCAGCGGGGCAGTGGACGGTGTCAATAGAACAGTGGACTGTGTCAGTGGGGCAGAGGACAGTGTCAGTGGGACAGTGGACGGTGTCAGTGTGGCAGAGGATGGTGTCAGTGTGGCAGAGAACGGTGTCAGTGGGGCAGAGGACAGTGTCAGTGGGGCAGAGGACAGTGTCAGTGGGGCAGTGGACGGTGTCAGTAGAGCAGTGGACGTGTCAGCAGGGCAGTAGACGGTGTCAGTAGAGCAGTGGATGGTGTCAGTGGGGCAGTGGACGGTGTCAATGGGGCAGTGGACGGTGTCAGTGGGGCAGTGGATGGTGTCAATAGGGCAGTGGACGTGTCAGTAGGGCAGTGGAGGGTGTCAGTAGGGCAGTGAACAGTGTCAGTGGGGCAGTGGACAGTGTGAGTAGAGCAATGGACGGTGTCAGTGGGGCAGTGGACAGTGTCAGTAGAGCAGTGGACAGTGTCAGTGGGGCAGTGGACGGTGTCAGTGAGGCAGAGGATGGTGTCAATGTGGCAGAGAACGGTGTCAGTGGGGCAGAGGACGGTGCCAGTGGGGCAGAGGACGATGTCAGTAGGGCAGTGGACGGTGTCAGTAGAGCAGTGGACGGTGTCAGTAGGGCAAGGGACGGTGTCAGTAGTTTATTTTTATTTTTATGGGGGTTTTTTTGAACATTTTAATTTGTTCTTTTTTTTTACAATTTTATTTTGTAATATTTTGTTTTTTTTATCAGCCCTGTTGGGGGGCTTTGGAGAGATGTCAGGGGTCTAAACAGACCTCTGACATCAACCCATTGAGACAGAGAAAGATACAGAGGACACAGATTCCCCAGTCCCTTTCTCACCACTGAAGATGAATGGAGAGGAAACAGAGGCTCCTCTCCATTCATAAACTAAAGCAAAGAACACACAGTTTACTCTGCTCAGTTATCACAGGACATAGAGAGCGATCGGTAATGAACACTCTCTATGCCCCATTCAGAAAAGGAAGATATCCTTCTTGGTAGAGTGGGTTATGAGGCATGGTGGGTGTAATACAAGCGGAAGCCATGAGCGCCTGGACACTTTTTGAATGCAAAGAGATTTATTGTCTCCTGAACAAGAACTGTGGGAGAGAGGGTTAGGGCCAGGACACCCTTAAGTAGATGCAATAATAATTGGCAGACTCTGAGACTTCTATAGGCAGACAGCTATACAGGGGAAGGCCCCCAGCCGGACACCACTTCTGTATAGGTAGGACCGCTGTCAACTATGGCAACAAATCTTGTAACAGTCAATAACGGCATTTGTACTTAACGATTGGTAACACAAATAGTTCTCCTCACATGCTACAGTCTCTCACTGTAGGTCTTCACTCACTGAGCTCCCAATCTCTCATTAGACTTTCAGACCCAATTGCCACTGGATCCCTTGAGCTCTTCTACTTCTATTATTCAGTATCTTCCTCAAGCATCACCCCCGCTTCCCTGCTGGGTCCCTGGCTTGGTACTCATAGGTACTCTTCAAGCGTCACCCCTGCTGACCCGCTAGGTCTCTG
Organism: Lithobates clamitans; assembly: GCA_037952925.1. Classification (NCBI taxonomy): domain Eukaryota; kingdom Metazoa; phylum Chordata; class Amphibia; order Anura; family Ranidae; genus Lithobates; species Lithobates clamitans. The sequence continues at coordinate 1,368,278 of JBBGZY010000275.1, read as the reverse complement.
GCTTGGCACTCACTGATGCTCCTCAAGCGTCACCTTTGCTGTCCTGCTGGGTCCCTGACTTGGCACTTGCTCAAGATTTCCCACTTCTTCACTGTCCCCGGCTGGTAAGAAGTCTGCTCTGGTACTTGCTCCAGCTCACTCACAGTGGTCTCCGGTAACAAGGTGGATGGTCCCTTAGTAGCGACAACTTCTTCTCTACCTCCGACCTCAACTGGTTCCCCGTCTGGCTGAACCTTTACTCTTGGTTGGACTCCAATACTACAGTCCCAACCCTGCGCTGATTCTCCTGCATCTGGATAGGCTTCAGACTGCCTAGCAGCCAGATGTCCCCGGGACAGGCCTCAGGCTTTTGGCTTAGCAGCCTAGGGCAGCATAACACATGTCCACCCAGACAGCCGTCCAGGTGGCACAGAACCCCGATCACCTGACTCCACCCAAATAAATAGGCTCTCCTAGCAGGCCAAGGGGCTTAAAGAAACCCCCTGCCCATTGGCTGAGACACCCCATCCATTTGTAATCTGACTTTGTTAAGCCCTTGTCTAATGTCACCAGCATAACGCCACCTAGCGTCAGAATAGAGAAGGTGCAGCAAGTCTAGAACTAGAGAGGAATCAGTGGATCTACTAACAATCAACCAGGGCAACTACTGCCTGGCAAACTAAATTTACTAGCAACCCTGCCTTAACACCAGGGTGCTACATCCATGCCTCCCAACTTTTTGAGATGGGAATGAGGGACACCTATCAGCAAAAGTATGCAGGCACAGGACACACCCCTTGCCACACCCCCTTAAAGGAGAATTTTACAAAAAAACAAGATTGGTTAAACCCACAATTGCTTTTTTTACCACTACTATTCCTTTATATTGGCTTTTGGAATTTACAAATGCAGCAATTTAGAAATCAGATGAAAGGTTTAGTGCTGGAGAACACTTTTTGATAGATAAAAAGTGCATTTTATATACATCTATATAGATCAGACCAAAATGAGGGGGAATGAGGGACAGAGGGACATTGCTCCAAATCAGGGACAGTCCCTCAAAATCAGGGACAGTTGGGAGCTATGCGCTACATCTACAACTATATAGATCAGACCAAAATGAGGGACAAATAAGGAGGAAAGAGGGACAGAGGGACTTTGTTCCAAATCAGGGACAGTCCCTCAAAATCAGGGACAGTTGGGAGCTATGGCTACATCTAAAACTATATAGATCAGACCAAAATGAGGGACAAATAAGGAGGAAAGAGGGACAGAGGGACATTACTCCAAATCAGGGACAGTCCCTCAAAATCAGGGACAGTTGGGAGCTACGTACTCCTCAATGTGCTTCTGCTCCTTCATGGCCCAGTCACCAGTGGCAGCCGGTGGTAATTTTTTTGGGGGTGACGGCAAACAGTTACACTGTGGGCAGCGCTTCTCCCGGGCTTCACTGGCAGCTTCCCCTGCTCAGCGGCGGCGGCTTCACCTTCCCCTGCTCTCCACGGTCACAGTGGCCGCTTTCATTTCCTCCCTCCTCCTCGACGGGCCAATTGGGACTCTTCTCTTTTAGTTAGGTTGTGGCGGCTGTGGATAGAGGGGGCAGTGCCCGGGCACCCCTAATGGATGGGCCGCCACTGCCAATCATAGCATTAGGTAGGGTATAGACCTTTCCATGTTAATCAATCATAATGTAGCCTGGAAGGAGTAACAAAATCAAAAGCAGTCAGTGAGTATTGATCTGTTTGGCTGGAGTTAAAAAAAAAACAAAAAAACACCTATTGGGCTTATATCGATTGAAGATTACGTCTTACGACATTTCATTACACATTTGCATTGCAGAGTTAAAAGGGGAGCTTGAAAAGGTTTTTAAAATAAATAAATGTAAATTATGCAGCAAGGCCTGTGGCTTTTAGTCTTGTGTTACTTGTCTGTGCAAAGGACACAACCATTCAGCTGATGCTTATTCATAAAGGCGAGGAGCATGGTGCATTAAACCATGGTAACCAACCGGCATTCTGCTCTCGGAGCGTTCTGACATTTTTACGTCCCTGGAAGTCTTTTCCCTGGGCACTTAAGGTTTTGTTTTTACTGCGTCATCGTCAATAAGCCCGGCTGTGTAATTAAACCAAACAATGAACCATGACACATCCCCATACTACCAATATCAAAAGAGCCGCTTCATATTGTTCATTTCACCTACTCATCTATTACTTTTAAACCATTTTTATGAAATAGTGCATGTGTGCGTATACCCCTGATTCAACTATCCATTAAACAAAGCACCCACTTTACTTAAAGTGATTGTAAACAAAAGCTAAAAGACAGAATTCAGAGAGTAGTGGGTAATGATTCTTACTCAGAACGGTCTAAGGTTATCAGTGGTGTACCCCAAGGTTCAGTATTAGTGGTGTACCCCAAGGTTCAGTATTAGTGGTGTACCCCAAGGTTCAGTATTAGTGGTGTACCCCAAGGTTCAGTATTAGTGGTGTACCCCAAGGTTCAGTTTTAGTGGTGTACCCCAAGGTTCAGTATTAGTGGTGTACCCCAAGGTTCAGTTTTAGTGGTGTACCCCAAGGTTCAGTATTAGTGGTGTACCCCAAGGTTCAGTATTAGTGGTGTACCCCAAGGTTCAGTTTTAGTGGTGTAGCCCAAGGTTTAGTATTAGTGGTATAGCCCAAGGTTCAGTATTAGTGGTGTACCCCAAGGTTCAGTTTTAGTGGTATAGCCCAAGGTTCAGTATTAGTGGTGTACCCCAAGGTTCAGTTTTAGTGGTATAGCCCAAGGTTCAGTATTAGTGGTGTACCCCAAGGTTCAGTATTAGTGGTGTACCCCAAGGTTCAGTATTAGTGGTGTACCCCAAGATTCAGTATTAGTGGTGTACCCCAAGGTTCAGTATTAGTGGTGTACCCCAAGGTTCAGTTTTAGTGGTGTACCCCAAGGTTCAGTATTAGTCGTGTACCCCAAGGTTCAGTTTTAGTGGTGTACTGAAGGTTCAGTATTAGTGGTGTACCCCAAGGTTCAGTATTAGTGGTGTACCCCAAGGTTCAGTATCAGCGGTGTACCCCAAGGTTCAGTATTAGTGGTGTACCCCAAGGTTCAGTATTAGTGGTGTACCCCAAGGTTCAGTATTAGTGATGTACACCAAGGTTCAGTTTTAGTGGTATACCCCAAGGTTCAGTGCTGGAACCCTTACTTTTTAATATCTTTATAATTGTTATAGGGTCTGGGATTAAAAGTACCATTTCAGTCTTTGCAGATGACACCAAGCTATGCAGTGGAATAACGTCCTTACAGGATGTCTCCAATTTACAAGCAGACCTCAATGCTCTGTCTAATTGGGCGACCATGTGGCAGATGAGGTTTAATGATAAATTGGTAAATGTAAAGTTATTCACTTGGAGGCTAAGAATATGCAGCATACATACTAGGTGGGGTACAACTGGGGGAATCAATGGTGGAGAAGGATCTGGGGGTTTTGGTAGATCATAAGCTCAATAATAATATGCAATGCCAAGCTGCGGTTTCCAAAACGAGCAAAGTCCTTTCTTGTATTAGGAGACGTATGGACTCCAGAGAGAGAGATATCATTTTGCCCCCCCCCCCCGTACAAATCATTAGTAAGACCTCATCTGGAATATACAGTTCAGTTTTGGGCACCAGTTCATAAAAAGGATATCGGGGAACTGGAGAAAGTGCAGAGAAGGGCAACCAAACTGATAAGAGGCATGGAGGAGCTCAGCTATGAGGAAAGATTAGAGGAACTGAATTTAGGAAGTGTTTAGCAATTCCTTTATCTAAAAATAAAAAAATCGTGTTGCTTGATGTAAATCCATCATTAATCACGCCGCCCGCCGACCCCCCAAAAAAAAAAACAAAAAAAAAAAACGCTCCCGTCTTCTGGGAGGCCTCCTGTCAAATGCCTGCCCTGCACTTTTTTATTTCTTACATAGGTAAGGGGCAGGGCCACCTGGCCACGTTACCCGGTGACACCGCCCCCTTTTGATGTTACATGCCCAGCATGCACCAGTCCGTGACGTCAGAAGGGTTAGTGCCACTGGGTGACGTGGCCAGGTGGCCCCGCCCCTTACCTACATAAGAAATAAAAAAGCACAGAGCAGGCATCAACATGGGGAGTAGGTACTTTGAGGTGGGGGGGAGCCCCTATGTTGAGGGCATGTGGCCTGGTATGGTTCAGGAGGGGGGTGGCGCTCGCTTGTCCCTGCCTTTTCCTGACAGGCTGCATGCCGGGATAAGGATCTGGTATGGATTTTGGGGGGACCCCACGCTGTTTTTTTTTTTTTTTTTTGGCATGGGGTTCCCCTCCAAATCCCCTCTAGTCCCGCAGGATCTGATATGGACTGGGGGGAACCCCACACCGTTTTTTTCTTTATTTTTTCAATAGCCGGGTGCCGGCAATTGTAACCATGAGTTATTTTAAATGGGATTTGACTCTTGACTTTTTTTTCTTTAGAAATGACATTTTTGCTGTAGCACAGGCACATTTACAGGCACATTAAGAGGACCCCCCAGGCACTATATTTAAAGGAATTTTAAATTGTTATTGTTTTACTTTAAGCATAATTAAAATCACTGCTCCTAAAAAAAAAAATTAATTGAAATTGATACCAGGGCAGTATCCAGACCCCCCCCCCCCCCATACCCCTTTTATGACCAATTATTTGCATATAAGTCTTCAAAATGGGCTCTTTTGATTTTTACTGTTTGGCTCCCAAAGCCTTTAATGGGGTTCGCCGCTTGGGTTAGAACATTTCCTTATATTCAAAATAGATGCGGCGCTAGTGATATAGCAAGATTATAAAATTTACAAGTGAAAAAAAATAAAGAAAAACGAAAGGCAGAGTCCCAAAAATTTCAGTCCATAAATGAGAAAATGATAACAACCATCCGTGTTAAGTAGAGATGATAAGCTGTACAGGAAGAAACCGTGAAAGATCCTTCACACAATGTGCATCCAGCTCCGCACCCAAGTGAATAAGTAGCCTGCTTACCAGCTCTCCGTGACCACTAGAATAGTGGTCTCACCAAGCTCAGGGAAATCGGTCTCCCCAGGACCCTTAATATTGTCTGGAACTGCAGCTTTGCTAGTAAGACTCGAAAATATAAAAAATAATTGCTCCCATAGTGCAGTACTTTATATAAATGAATTTAATAAAAAATAAGTGGGTTGCACTTACAAGATAAAAGCCGTTCATAAGCAATACAGCAGCATGTGATAAGAACCGCGGCGCCTCCACAGGCTTTGCTTTACTTCCTGGTTCATTTGTCCATCAACCTCCTGAGAGGAAAAAACGTGACAACGCCACCGTCGCAGGCTCCGCCCTACACGTTTCGTCACTACTGGATGTCGTCTGGGGATTGGCCAGGTAAAGCATTTCCTATTCGGAAGTTCTGCTGCGAACCGAACAGGGGGGTGTTCGGCCCATGTCTAAGCACCAGGAATTTCACACAAAGGAAGCAATAAAAAAGAGAACAGGATACTTTTCATACAAGTACATGGTACAGCGGGCACATATCAGGAATATTCAGGACATAGTCTTACACCACTTGACCTACGGAAGATTTATCCCCTTCATGACCAGGCTATTTTTTGTTGTCAGCTGAATGTAGCTAGAGGTGAGTCTTCAGTTGTTATGACATAATGGGGAAGATTTACTAAAAGTGGAGCACTCAGAATCTGGTGCATCTGTGCATAGTAACCAATCAGCTTCTAACTTCAGCTTGTTCAATTAAGCTTTGATAATAAAACCTGGAAGCTGATTGGTTTCTATGCAGAGCATCACCATATTTTGCATGCTTCAGTTTTAGTGTCATAGCTAGCATAGGGCTGACCATGCACTGAAGAGGAAGTGCCCATGGTATGGACACAGCAGCCTCAGTGCCACTCTCCCTCCATGGGCCAAATGTATGTATCTGTGCCTTCTAGGTACATGAATCTGTGGCTCGCTCTGAGTTTTGTCACATGGAGGAGTGACGGAATTCTAAAGAACGTCTTTGGCGTTTTTTGTGCTTTCCGCGGTTGTATTCTGGTGCAATACAGGTTTTTTTTGACTAGAGGTGGATCTTTGATTTATTTAGCTTGATGGATCCTTGAGCACTCCTGAGTGAGGTTGACGCAAAGAGACATTTTCCTAAGAGTAATATGCGCCAGGTATTACCGTTCAGCCCTCTGGAGATGTACTGTAGCTGCTTTATAAACAACATTTCAATGAAGGAGGGTGACCATCTGAAGACCCCAATGATGTTCCTACCATCCCCGCTTTCCTCCACACCAATTTCAACATCAAGAGTCCCGATATACCATTGACAGGGCTTTTTTTCAGCGGGGGAACTGGGGGAATGCAGTTCCGGCACCGTCAGTACTCAATGGTACTGTATGTAATGGTAAGGGGTGCCGGGGCGTGCTGGAGGGTCTATTGATGCTGGCTGTTGGGGGATCTATTGCTGCTGGAGGGGATCTATTTTAGCATGGTTGTTTATTGTAACTGGGGAGATCTATTGTTGCTGGTTTGCTGGGGGGGGGGTCAATTGTTGCTGGAAAGTATCTGCTGTTAAGAGAGGGGTCTATTGATGCGGGCTGATTGGAGATCTGTGGTTACTGGGGAGGGGTATATTGCTGCTGGCTACAGGGGATCTATTTTACTGCTTTTCTTGTTAACCATTTTAACCCCCGGAAGGATTTACCCACTTCCTGACCAGGCCATTTTTTTGTGATATGGCACTGCGTCGCTATAAACAAAAAAAGACCGACAATTTTGAAAAAAACAAAAAAAACAATATTTTTTTACTTTTTGCTATAATAAATATAAAAATAACTAAAAAAAATTAATTTCTTCCTCAGTTTAGGCCGATATGTATTCGTATATTGATTGGTTTGCGCAAAAGTTATAGTGTCTACAAAATAGGGGATATATTTATGGCATTTTTATTATAATTTTCTTTTTTTACTAGTAATGGCTGTGATCAGCGATTTTTAGCAGGACTGCGACAGATCGGACACTTTTGGCACTTTTTTGGGACCACCAACATTTATACAGCAATCAGTGCACTGATTACTGTGCAAATGTCACTGGCAGGGAAGGGGTTAACGCTAGGGGGACGATCAAGGGGTTAAATGTGTTCCCTGGGAGGTATTTCTAACTGTGGGAGGAGGGGACTGACTGGAGGAGGAGAGAAATCGCTGTTCCTGATCACTAGGAACGGCAGATCTCTCTCTCCTCCCCTGTCAGAATGGGGATCTGTCTGTTTTTATTGACAGATCCCCGTTCTGGCTCTCTGTGGAGTGATCGTGGGTGGCCGGAGGACATCGGCTCCTGTATCGCACTGTGGGCGCGCGTGCCTGCTACAGCTCTTAAAGCGGCCGAAGTACACCTATGGTGGTTTGCGCAGCCGTGCCAACCTGCCGCCGTATAACGACGGCAGCTAGTCGGCAACAGGTTAGCATTACCAAATTCCATACAAATTACTTAGCACCACAAAATTATACTTGGCTCTGTATTCTCTGAAAGGAGAGGCATTGAGAGATGGGTGGGGGGTGGAATCAAGAAACGGTGCCCGGCGATAAATAGGGGGCGGGACAAGAACTAACTCAGAAAGGGGGAGTTCCTGCAGCTATTCTCTGAGAAAAAAAAAGCCCTGATGATTGGGATTAAAAAATCAAGTCCTAGTAACTCTACCAAACAAATTAGAGATAATGAACATGCAAAATATTTGATATTTCATGGTTCTGCCCTACACTAATGCCCCGTACACACGGTCGGACATTGATCGGACATTCCGACAACAAAATCCTAGGATTTTTTCCGATGGATGTTGGCTCAAACTTGTCTTGCATACACACGGTCACACAAAGTTGTCGGAAAATCCGATCGTTCTGAACGCGGTGACGTAAAACACGTACGTCGGGACTATAAATGGGGCAGTAGCCAATAGCTTTCATCTCTTTATTTATTCTGAGCATGTGTGGCACTTTGTGCGTTGGATTTGTGTACACACGATCGGAAATTTCCGACAACGGATTTTGTTGTCGGAAAATTTTATAGCCTGCTCTCAAACTTTGTGTGTCAGAAATTTTGTTCGATTTTGTTGTCGGAATGTCCAATCAATGTCCGACCGTGTGTATGGGGCATTAGAGAGGCTGACAGCTGCTGCAGCCGGATGGTACAGTAAGCGGCATACCTGCCAACATTTTGAGATGGGAATGAGGGACACCTACTTGCAAACGTATGTAGGCATAGGACACGCCCCCCTGACACACCCCCTTAAAGGAGAATTAACCAAAAAATGACTTTTATTCTACCACTCCTATTCCTTTATATTGGCTTTTAAAATTAACAAATACAGCAATTTAGAAATTGGATGAAAGGTTTAGCACTGGGAAACTATTTTGAAAGATAAAAAGTGCGTTTTTAGATACAACTATATGGATCAGACCAAAAGCTCCGACGGGAGCTTTTCATCGTATATTCCAATCGTGTGTAGGCCTCATCGGACTTTTTCCGTCGAAAATTCTGACGGACCTAGAAAGAGAACATGTTCTATTACCGACGGAACCATTTCCTATCGGGAAAACCGCTCGTCTGTATGCTGTTCCGACGTACCAAAAACGACGCATGCTCTGAAGCAAGTACGAGACGGAAGCTATTGGCTACTGGCTATTATACTTCCTTTTTCTAGTCCCGTCGTACGTGTTGTACGTCACCGCGTTCTTGACGGTCGGACTTTGGTGTGATCGTGTGTACGCAAGACAGTTTCAGCGGAATTCCATCGGAACTCTGTCGGAAAAACCTTCAGAGTTTATTCCGACGGGAAAACCGGTCATGTGTACAGGGCATTAGAGTTTTACAGGCTGCCTATGGGACTCTGCCTTCCACCCGCACCAAAAGGCCAGAACCTCTTGCACCAGAGGTAAACGCCCAGTGTGCATGAGTCCATAGGGTAATAACTTTCCACCAGAATACTGATGACCTTTCAATATATGAACTTCTATCTTGACCTGCAGTCAGTATCCATATCGTCTAGAGCCGTAACAAGTCATTTCACAGTTCCGTATTGATTGCAGAGTCACTTATTCCATATTATTTGCTTCTGTAGTGGCTCCAGCAATATCTTTAGCGAGCATGATGTTGGATAATCAGATTGTGTAATCGTCTGGATGGTCTGTGTGGGTTTGTGTTATGTATTAGTCTTTTAAGTCAATTTAAGAAAGCGCATCATTTGCAGGAAGGTTCTCTTCCACCTACAGTGCATCTCAATCACATGTAAATCTTATTCTCCACCAGACGTTCTTAACTTTGTAGTCGCTTTACAATCCTAACAATGAAAAAGAGGGGGGAGTTGGGACTTTAGATGAAGCACCGCAAAGTGCCTCCATCCCGGTATATCGGTGATAATAAAGGGAAATCGGGACTTTACATGAAGCGTTTGGATAGTGGAGGTAAATCACACCATGTTTTTTTAAATCAAAACTTTATTTCCGATGCAGAAAATAATCATACAAAGATAATACAGATTGTAGTAAGGGTTAAAGAGATAAGATTCCATCCAAAAATTATACAATGCAGGTCTTCATATATCTGAATAAAAGTTTATACTGCATCAGAGCATAAAAAAAACCCCCAATTATCACTGAACACTTTAGGTAAATAACCTATGTACTAAGGCATCATCTCTTTCTTCTTTTGTCTGCTATTGAATAATACATAACAGGTGTTTAACGTAGCTAACATAAAATTGTAGGGTGTTGTCCCCTCCCCTCTCCCCTCCCCCCCCCCTCCCCCTCCATCTGCTGTACATTCTGCATACTAAATTCGTAACAGTCTATCCATCACAAGCTGTGGGGGGGGGGGGCAAGAGCTGGGTCACACAACCAGGGCTCCCATACCTTTTTTAAATTTATTGCCAGCATTTCTATGACGGCAGGGGCGGACTGACAACTCATGGGGCCCCCGCGCAATAGGAGATTATGGGGCTCCCGGGCAATAGAAGATTATGGGGCCCCCAGGCAATAGATTATGGAGCCACACAGTATACACACACACACACACACACACATACAGTATACACACACAGACACACAATATACACACACAGAATACACATACACACACATTTTTACATACTGTCCCTGGTTTTATTGAGGCTGGCAACCCTGATGGGGCCCCTTAGTGGCATGGGGCCCTCGGGCAGTGCCCGAGTGCCTGAATGGTCAGTCCGCCCCTGTATGCTAATTGTTCCCTGATCAGGAGTGAGTTTACATATGCAATCCATTGCTTTCCTGTTGGCACAGTGTGCGCCATCCAGTGTCGAGCTATAAGTTTTCTTGCCAGATACAATAGCCTTGTAAGCATAATGTACATTCCCCTCTGGTACATCTCCTCATCAATCGCGCCTAGTAAACACACCAAAGGGGTGGAGGGCACTGGAACCTGCGCCAACTGGGAAACAATCTGTGTGACGTCATTCCAGTATCTATTAAGCTTTGGGCACAGCCAGAGCATATGTATGAGGTCACCCTGATGTATTTTACATTTTGGGCACAGGGGTGAATCTCTCAGGCCCCAAGCAAAGAGTTTAGTTGGCGTCCGGTTCTATGCAGAATAAACAGCTGCGACTACCTATGAGAGGCTGAAATGGAGATATTAGGGATTGATTCCAGTGCCATATGCCATTGATCAACATCGATCTCTCCAATATCTATGACCCATTTAGCTCTGCATTTTAAGGAGGTATGGTCCTGATTGGAGGAAAGCAAGTATATTGTAGATATTAGTCCTTTTCTTTTTTTTTTTTAAATTATGTTTATTCTTTTTTATTTTATTTTTTAAACATACATACAAGACATAACATAACTTGTATACCACCCCCCCCCCAACATCCCCCCCCCCCTCCAAAACCCCCTCCCCCCAGCTCATGCAACATATTCAATTCCATGATATTTGGGGACAGTGACCATAAATTCTTAGTAATAAAGTATTACACCAATCTTACAAAAAGGAAGAAAAATCTTCTAGCTGGTCACACCTAGCCTTTCTAATCACTATAGTTTCAATCGGGTCCTATCATATACAGCCACTATGCTAAAGTCTCATTAGCATCAATCCAACACTGCCACACCTTCTCAAATTTTGTGGGGCAGCCCCTACTTAGATATGTAGCTTTGTATAGAGGGAGTGCCTTGTTTACCATGTCTTTCCAAAAGGATACCGTTGGTGACTCAGACCTCTTCCAATAGCATATAATGGCTTTACGGGCATAAAACAGAGAAAAAGAGATCAAGGTCCTCTGAGCTATTCTTGGAGCAATCCCTTCCAGCAAGCCCAGCAAGCATACCGACACTGTGAGTGGAATAGGTATTTTCAGTAAGGTCTGAACAGTGCGAGTATCCCCTGTCCAGAACTCCCTGATCTCCTGACAGTGCCAAAAAACGTGGTCAAAGTCAGCTGGGCTGTGTGCACAGCGCCAGCACTCACCTGCATCAGTGCCATATATGCCAGCTAGCCTTGCGGGGGTATAATATATTCTATGCAACAGTTTGACTTGAATAAGTCTGTCTCTAGCCGAGACTAAAGTTCCAAATGTGTGGTCCCACATATCATCCCAGTCAGTCCTTTTCTAACAGTCGCATGCAACAGTTCCCTCAGAAGTGGGGATGACGTTACTGACATGGGAGTTGCCCGACCCTGGGCCTGTAGGGCATGTTGGAGTGTGCAAATTCCGAACATAGTTGCGCAAAAGATTTTAATACATTTCCTATATGTATCTGTGAGAGAAACCAAATTCCCTTACGCTTCCACAGGGTAAATCCCTCTAATTTATTAAGTTCTGGGTATCTGGGGTTATCCCATAAGGGGGTGCATTCCAGGGGGCCCACAACCTTCAGTGCCTCTCGAACTGCGTCCCACACTTTTTTAAGAAGACCCGCCGTTGGTGAATTCGGGCGTAAGCCGGGGAGGTCCATTTTTAAATGGGAACTGGCCTTCAAGTCTGGGTTTGCACGGACCACTAAACGTACTATGGGATCGTCTGAGATATCATCTTTCCCCCACCACATTAGCTGCTGTATTTGAGAGGCCAAAAAATATATTTTGGGGTGTGGTACCGCTAGACCTCCTCTGTCTTTACAATATTGTAGGGTATTTAAACTGATTCTAGCGCCCTTCCTTTTCCAAATGATATCCCGCATCTGTGTATCTATTTTCCTGAACCACTTGTTAGAATTGTTAGAAATCCACACAGGGGAGTTTTGAGTGACATACAATAATTGCGGGGCCCAAATAATTTTTATTAGATTTACCCTCCCCACGACCGATAAGGGAAGTTTACACCAGCTAAGGGATTTCTCTTTTTGTTTCTCCAACAGGGGTTCCAAATTTAGTTTAAGGTACTTAGAGGTGTCCGGAGTCACCACCACTCCTAGATATCGAAATGATTCGGAGATGGTGATTTGTCTTGCCTCCTGGGGCATGGGTTTAGTTATAGGGTCTAGAGGCATCACAATAGATTTGGACCAGTTTATTGAAAAACCTGAGAATCCTCCAAATGTAATTATAAGTGACATTAGTATCCTCAAAGAATTATCTGTTTCTCCCAGGTACAGCAGTGTGTCATCAGCGTAAAGTGAGATCTTTTCCTCTGAGAGGCCTCTACGGAATCCCACTATCTCAGAGGAACTACGGATCATGATAGCCAATGGTTCAACTGCCAAAGCAAACAGCAGGGGTGACAATGGGCACCCCTGCCGAGTGCCTCTGTGTAATGTAAAGGACTGAGAAAGGGAGTTATTAATGCGAAGCCTCGCTCTAGGGGCTGAGTATAGAATCTTCACCCAGTTAACAAACCTGTCACCTAGGCCAAAACGAGCTAGGATCTCCCAGAGGTAGGGCCACTCCACACTATCAAAAGCCTTGGCGGCATCCAAGGATAATATGGCCCTACCTCCAGGATTATCCACTGGGGTTTGCAGGTTCATAAGGAGGCGTCTAATATTAGTTGTAGACCTAGTAGGTATAAACCGAGACTGGTCTCTATGCACCAACCCCCCCGATCACCTTGGACAATCTATTCGCCAGTACTCGTGCTAGAAGTTTGACATCTAGGTTCAAGAGGGATATGGGTCTGCATGAATCCGGTAGGAATTTGTCCTTATCCGGTTTAGGGATCACAACTATGAGGCATTCTTGCAAACTATCCGGCAGGAATCCTTCCTCCACCACCGCAGAGAAAGCCTGCAGCAGTGGTGGAAGTAGAACATCACTATATCTCCTATAAACCTCAGCAGGTAAACCATCCTAGCCTGGAGACTTATGCTTCTTAGCCCACTGGAGCACCCAACATGTTCCTCTCCGTCTCTGAGACCTGAGGGAAGGGACAATCCTGTAGAAATGAATCCAGCTCAGAGGAACTAGACGCAGTCCTAGAGGAATATAAGTCCATATAAAATTGATAAAATATCTGCATAATGTCGGCCTTCGTGGAGCAAGTCTCCCCTGTCCACGATTTAATAGCTAGAATGGAAGCCGTTTCTCTTTGCTCCCTGGCCAATAAGGCAAGGAGATGACCCCTGTTCTCGCCCTCTTCATAATATTCCTGTTGTAGGAAGAACCTCCGTTTCTCGGCCGCTGATAAGACTACTGAGTTGTATAATGATTGGGCCTCAATCCATGCCTCCCTATTCTCCTGGGATGGGTCTGAAATCATTTTCTGCTCTCTAGTTTGTAAATCATCTTTAACCCTGGATTCCACTCTCCCGATCTCTTCTTTACTCCATTGATTCCTCTGATCAGGCATCCTCGGAGGAACGCCTTCAGAGAGTCCCAACCAACAGTCGTGCTTGCGGATCCTCTGTTGAAACAGAGGAGGTTTAACCTTAAACTACGTAGAGGATTCTTTACTGTAAGAGCGGCAAGGATGTGGAATTCCCTTCCACAGGCGGTGGTCTCAGCGGGGAGCATTGATAGCTTCAAGAAACTATTAGATAATCACCTGAATGACCGCAATATACAGGGATATGTAATGTAATACTGACACATAATCACACACATAGGTTGGACTTGATGGACTTGTGTCTTTTTTCAACCTCACCTACTATGTAACTATGTAACTATGAATCATAGGAACTCTCTCAAGGCATCAGCTATCTCATCCGGCTCTGGCAATAGCACCAGCCAGAATGGGTTAATCCTCCAGAGGGGTTGAACCTCCTGGGCCCCTACATCTATCCCTACCCAAAAGGGAGAGTGATCAGAGAGTAATCTAGATTCATATGCTGAATCCAACAACCTCTGCAAAAGGGAAATGTTGCGCAGGCCCAGGTCTATACGTGAAAGACCACCATGTGTGCTCGATTTACATGAATAACATTTATCCTTTGGATGCTTCTCCCTCCACACATCTCTCAGACCCAATTCAGTAAGCATAAGTGCAAATGAGGTACTACCCAGGGAGCGACCAATTTGTCTGGGGTTTAAGGATATTCTATCTAAGTTTATATCTAACACATTATTGAAGTCTCCCAACGCTAGAACAGGAGTATTAGGGTATAAGGCCATGAACTGGGCAAATTTCTTGAGAGGGTTCGAGGAGTATGGGGGAGGAACATACATGGCCGCAACAATACACACAAATCCATTGAGCTTACACAGTAGAAACACAAATCTGCCATCCCCATCAATCCTCTGCTGCAGACATTCAAAAGATATCCTCCCTGAGATCAGTACACTAACCCCCCTGGAGTAGGAGGAGTGCACTGAGTGAAACTGAGTAGGATACCTACGTGATTTCAACAGGTGGATCAAATTGAGCTGCAGGTGAGTCTCCTGAAGACAGACCAGATGTGGCTGCATCCTAGACAAATATTTGAACATTGCACTCATTTTGTTTTGTCCCCCAGTCCCCTAATATTCCAAGAAAGGAGCATTAACCCCCCAGTACCTTGATTCGCCATTTCCAATCGGTTTTAGAAGCAAAATTGAGGGCTGTTGAGCCCACATCGACCCAGAGTATCATCAAGCTATCATGCATTTTATGTCGCATTACCATTTTCAAACAGTAAACATCCCAGCCTGCCCTAATTACCACAATTTTCCAATTAAGGAGGGTGTAAGTAGGAATGAAATTAAACAGTCATATAAACGTCCAACCTGTAGGAGGAAGAGGGTCACACCTGGAGAGGGGAAAAGGAAAAGTACATCCTTAAAGTAAACAAAGTGTCTGACCAACATGGCTGCACATAACCATAGTAAACCCCAACAACTTGGGGGATTCAGTCTTCTCAGGACTCTGCAGAGGGGGCTCTTGCGTAGCCCAAGGGGCATGAAATATTATCAAACCTTGCACCATCAAAATTATAACAGTATGTTACTAGTGCCAAAGTATTAGCATACAAAAGTGACGTGCAAAAGGGAAAACTCAAGAGTAGAAAAAATATTCTGCAAAAATAAAAGGGGTTAGAACCAGCTCCACCATAAAAGAAAAAGGAGGGATCAAATTTCAACAGAGCACAGCTTGAACAAGGTGCAGTAAAGGAGAGAGAAACCGCACTTATGCAGGACGTTGTGCTAAAGCACGCTCTTCTCCATCCAACCAGTGCATAGCAGCAGTGGGATTTTGGAAATTGGACGTGCCATTAGCAATCACTTTCAACTTTCCTGGATACAACATAAAGTATTGGAGATTCAGGATCCTTAGCCTTTTCTTGATATCAGTGAAATTGGGTCTTTGCTGCTGCACCTCCGCAGAGAAATCCGGAAATAATGAGACCGTAGCATTGTCCACTTTCAGGACCCCAGCTGTTCTAGCATTACTCAAGATGGCATCCTGATCCTTGTAGTTGAGCAGCCGAAAAAGGAAAGGGCGCTTTGGAGCTCCCTGTGGTGGTGGCCGCGAGGGGACTCGGTGGGCCCTCTCAACCGCAAACATAGGAGAAAACACGGTGCTGCCAAATGTGTCCTTCAGCCAAGATTCAATAAAAGCCACTGGGTTCTTGCCCTCAGCTCTTTCTGGAATACTGACCGCCCGCACGTTATTTCTGCGCAGGCGGTTTTCCATATCCTCCAATCTGGCCGCATTCACAGAACAGATAATATGGTTGAGTACATAAGCTGGTGGTTCAGAAAGTATGGTTGCGTGTAAGATGTATCCGGGGGAACACAGTAAAGCTCGACGTGTTTCGTGGATAGATGTATTTCCACTCATCAGGAGCTGATGCGTCCAAAAATTCCTATGGAATATGTATAGAAGTAAAATAAACCATACTGATAATGTAGAGAGAGTAACAAGGTGAATGAACATCTAGTGTATATAAATATTGAACCAGACACACTCACCACCTCAGTGCAGTGCATGGCGGTGGGTGCAGGGTGGGCTAGGAACATAACCTCTCCACGGGAGCTGAGGTGGCATATAGATGGATGCAACAATCGGGCAGAGAAGGGAAGTGCAAAAAAATGGCGAAGATCTCGTCAAACGGAGCTGAAGTAAAGTTGTTGAAACAAGCATACCTGGGAACAAAATATTGAGTATATGTATAATTTGTAGTAGTAGTGCTTAGGATATTAATTAATAATGAACCCAGTAAGTTCTATAGGAGGTGAAAATATATAGAGTCTATATCATAAGTGTTATTGCATGAATAAATTGTTGCAGGGATTAAGTGAAAATGAAATAATATGGATTAAAATTTATATTGGCTTTTAAATTTACAACTGCAGCAATTTAGAAATTGGATGAAAGGTTTAGCACTGGGAAACTATTTTGAAAGATAAAAAGTGCGTTTTAGATACAACTATATGGATCAGACCAAAAGCTCAGACGGGAGCTTTTCATCGTATATTCCAATCATGTGTAGGCCTCATCGGACTTTTTCCGTCAAAAATTCTGACGGACCTAGAAAGAGAACATGTTCTAAATATTTCTGACGGAACCAATTCCTATCGGGAAAACCGTTCGTCTGTATGCTGTTCCGACGGACCAAAAACGACGCATGCTCTGAAGCAAGTACGAGACGGAAGCTATTGGCTACTGGCTATTGAACTTCCTTTTTCTAGTCCCGTCGTACGTGTTGTACGTCACCACGTTCTGGACGGTCAGGCTTTGGTGTGATCGTGTGTACGCAAGACAGTTTCAGCGGAATTCCATCGGAACTCCATCGGAAAAACCTTCAGAGTTTATTCCGATGGGAAAACCGGTCATGTGTACAGGGCAATAGGGTTTTAGAGGCTGCCTATGGGACTCTGCCTTCCACCCGCACCAAAATGCCAGAGCCTCTTGCACCATAGTTAAATAACTTTATAACGTAAATAACATAGGGTAATAACTTTCCTCCAGAATACTGATGACCTTTCAATATATGAACTTCTATCTTGACCTGCAGTCAGTATCCATATCGTCTAGAGCCGTAACAAGTCATTTCACAGTTCCGTATTGATTGCAGAGTCACTTATTCCATATTATTTGCTTCTGTAGTGGCTCCAGCAATATCTTTAGCGAGCATGATGTTGGATAATCAGATTGTGTAATCTTCTGGATGGTCTGTGTGGGTTTGTGTTATGTATTAGTCTTTTAAGTCAATTTCAGAAGCGCATCATTTGCAGGAAGGTTTTCTTCCACCTACAGTGCATCTCAATCACATGTAAATCTTATTCTCCACCAGACGTTCTTAACTTTGTGGTTGCTTTACAATCCTAACAATCTGCTAGAATATTGAGGGGGTGAAGTTACAAAACCTTTGTTGTCGTGGAAACAAGATATCAACTGATATCAGGAACCTTCAGTCTAGTTACTAGTGCGATGCATAGTATAACATCATGTTCTTTTTTCTATTGTACATCAGCAATGATTTTGCTTCTATGCCTTCATTGACATTTTATGGGTATTTTTTTTTTCTTTGATGGTTTAACTGAACACAAATTGTAGGGTTTATGTTGCCAGCTGTGGCTTGTTTTTTCATTGTATGAAGAGCTTTATGGGGAAAAAAAGTCAATAATCTATCCAAAATCTTTGCAGGACATACACTATGTTATCAAAAAGTATTGGGACACATGAACTTTAATGGCGTCTTATGCAGCGTTCACACTGTCGGACTTTTCAACCGGATTTGTCCGACAGACGCCGACGGACCAAATCCGGAGGACAATCCGATCGTGTGTGGGCTTCACCGGACCTTCAGCGGACTTTTCCAGTCGCAAACCTGACGGACTTTAGATTTGGAACTTGCTTCAAATCTTTACGTCGTAACTCCGCCGGACCCAGAAATCCGCTCGTCTGTATGCTAGTCCGACGGACAAAATCCGAGTAGGCAAGTCCATTCATTAAAAAGTCTGTCAAAAGTCCGTCGAAAGTCCGCTGGAAAGTCTGTCGGACTAGTCCAGTCGAAAAGTCCGCCCGTGTGTCCGTTGTGTGCAATATTGAGTTGGCCCACCATTTGCAACTATAACAGCTTCAACTCTTCTGGGAAGGCCGTCCACAAGGTTTAGGTGTGTCTATGGCAGCCTTTTTCAACTGGGGTGCCTTCAGGTTTCTTCAGGGGTGCCTTGGCAAAATACCTAAAAATTGCACAAAAATTGTACACAAGCCAGCAAGTGGATGAAGCCTTTTAGTTACACAAGCCACAGGTTTTCATTGTCCACCATTACAACCTTCTGGCCACTGGTGTCATAACAACCAATGACGTCATGGGATGATAAGGAAAATCGTCACAGCATCCCCCTCCACTGCACCTCTCCGTCCTCACTGGGGTCACAATAGCAGAGCGAGGAAAAGAAACTGAGGGAGAAGAGAAACATTGGAATACTAGTCAGTACCAGTGTATTTACATTGCAAGGATAAATCATCTCTAATGTTGGGTGTCCTTTGTATGTGGATGTGCTGCGATATGTAAAACTGTTCGTTTTGTTTTTTATTTTTCAGAATGGGGTGCCTCAAGATTAAACGTCATTTTAAAGGGTGCCTTGAATGAAAAAAAAGGTTGGGAAATACCGGTCTATGGGAAAGTTTGACCATTCTTATAGAAGCTCAGTGTGAGATCAGGCACTGATATCGGACGAGAAGCCCTGGCTCGCAGTCCCCGCTCTAATTCATCCCAGAGGTGTTCTATCGGGTTGATGTCAGGACTCTATGCAGACCAGTCAAGTTCCTCCACCCCAAACTCGCTCATCCATGTCTTTATGGACCTTGCTTTGTGCACTGGTGTGCAGTCATGTTGGAACAGGAAGGGCCCATCCCCAAACTCTTCCCACAAAGTTGGGAGCATTAAATTGTCCAAAATGTCTTGGTATGCTGATGCCTTAAGAGTTCCCTTAACTGGAACTAACGGGGCCAAGCAAAAACCCCTAAAAAACAACCCCCACACCATAATCCCCCCTCCACCAAATGATTTGGACCAGTGCACAAAGCAAGGTCCATAAAGACATGGATGAGTGAGTTTGGGGTGGAGGAACTTGACTGGCCTGCACAGAGTCCTGACCTCAACCCGATAGAACACTATTGGGGTGAATTAGAGTTGAGACTGTGAGCCAGACATTCTCGTCCAACATCAGTATCTGATCTCACAGATGCGCTTCTGGAAGAATGGTCAAACATTCCCATAGACACACTCCTAAACCTTGTGGACAGCCTTCCCAGAAGAGTTGAAGCTGTTATAGCTGCAAAGGGTGGGCCAACTCAATATTGAACCCTACGGACTAAGACTGGGATGCCATTAAAGTTCATGTGCGTGTAAAGGCAGGTGTCCCAATACTTTTGATAATATTGTATATGTTGCTTCAAAACAGCATATTCAGAGAAATACAAACACAGACAGGTAGTATTGTATGCATCAGAACTTCAATGACATCGGGGACTCATTTACAAATTGTAACAGTGTCAGTGCTCATTGGGTAAATGAAGTGTTCTTCAGGGATGGAGTGGTGGTAAAATGGAGCAGGATGGGGGGACAGAGAAGAAAAAAATGGTGTTGAGGGGTATACAGTACATTAGGAACAGGACTAAAACTGTGAATACAGTAGACTAGTAGAATTCCAGATTAAGAATATTTTCATTGTAAGAATGTTGTAGGAATATTATTATTATCGTTCTAATTATTAGTGGGGTCAAATGGATGTTTATTTTTGACCACAGTGTATGTGGATTTCATTTGATAAAGTCTATTCATTCCAAAATCAAATCTTAAAAGCAAATGAAATCTTTAACTACTTTTGAACGACCTTCAAATTTTCCTAAGAATTTTCGCACAAATTTTTGTTCCAAATTCTACTAGTGTATTACCAGCTTAAGAGGATCGCACTGTGGGTATAGAGGGTCATGCTTAAGCCTCGTACACGAGATGAGAATATCGTCCATTTTTTTTTTGCATGCTAGTCTCATATCAAAAATTAGGAGGAGAAGTCCAGCCTCAGCTTTTTAGGCTGGGCT
The DNA here is from genome assembly GCA_037952925.1 of Lithobates clamitans. Classification (NCBI taxonomy): domain Eukaryota; kingdom Metazoa; phylum Chordata; class Amphibia; order Anura; family Ranidae; genus Lithobates; species Lithobates clamitans. The sequence continues at coordinate 1,347,872 of JBBGZY010000275.1, read as the reverse complement.
TCTCCTAAGGGTCACAGGAGTGCACTTAATTTTGCAATCCTGTGACCCGTTTTCAGAGGAGAGCGTTCTGAAGTCCGCTCTCTGCTGACCTCACTGCAATCAGTCGAGCCAGCGCGTCATCCCAACTTCCGAAGTCCGGATCCGCCAGCTGCCTGGACCGATAGGCATCTCAGCCACTCAGCGAGCCACTGAGACGGCCGATCCCCACCCCTCCACAGCTGGGCGCTCCAATGAGTGTGGAGGAACAAAGCAGGAGAGCAGCTGACTGACAGCAGCTTTCCTCTTGGGGAGCCGAGAGATCCGAGCCATCGGCGGTGTTCAGTGGCTCAGTTCTCAGTGTCGGTCTGAGGCTGCATCCACCTAGGTAAGTATGACTAGCAAAAACAACAACAACAAAAAAAAAAAACATACTTCTCTTTTAAGAGGTTACCTAATTTACGAAAATTCTCATACGACAAAATACAACTTCAGAAGTGATATAATGTGTTGTATGGTATTGTAATGTATTCTATCGTTTCTGAGCATGTGTAGTCTTGCTCTTCTAATTTTTTTCAGACAAATACTGTTCTGATTAAACAAAAACCACCCGATCTGGTATCGTATGAGAAAATATTTGTGTTTGTGCCTTCGGATAATTTCGGATGGACTGTCATAATCAGCTCTCGAAAGCTGTGTACTAACGATCAGATTATCATATGATCGCTTCGAAAGTGGTATTTTTCATATGATTTTCTCATTGTGTGTACTAGGCTTTAGTCAAGATATGATGTCATTACATTTCAAGAAGGACTGAGAGTTTTTGGAAGATTGAAGGCATGTAGATATCGATCCATGGGGTCCAGACTCTACAAAATTTGGTCATGGGGTTGTTTTGGGCAACCTGGAAAACTAGGTTTTAAAGTGACACTAAACTCTGGTTTAAAAAATATATATACAGTTTATATTTATAGTGGGGATGCAACGTATTCAGCCCCCCTTACATTTTTCACTCTTTGTTATATTGCAGCCATTTGTTAAAATCATTTAAGTTAATTTTTTTTCCTCATTAATGTACACACAGCACCCCATATTGACAGAAAAACACAGAATTGTTGACATTTTTATTAAAAAAGAAAAACTGAAATATCACATGGTCCTAAGTATTCAGACCCTTTGCTGTGACACTCATATATTTAACTCAGGTGCTGTCCATTTCTTCTGATCATCCTTGAGATGATTCTACACCTTCATTTGAGTCCAGCTGTGTTTGATTATACTGATTGGACTTGATTAGGAAAGCCACACACCTGTCTATATAAGACCTTACAGCTCACAGTGCATGTCAGAGCAAATGAGAATCATGAGGTCAAAGGAACTGCCTGAAGAGCTCAGAGACAGAATTGTGGCAAGGCACAGATCTGACCAAGGTTACAAAAATTTCTGCTGCACTTAAGATTTTTAAGAGCACAGTGGCCTCCATAATCCTTAAATGAAAGACGTTTGGGATGACCAGAACACTTCCTAGAGCTGGCCGTCCAGCTAAACTAAGCTACCGGGGGAGAAGATGTTAAAGAAATACAGTCAGCGCAAAAATACAACTCACACAAAATATAACAAGCTGCTGTACACTGAAGGTAAACAAATAAAACCTCAGAGAACGTATGATAAAGCAAAGCACTGCTTTGCTTTATCACCGGGGGAGAAGAGCCTTGGTGAGAGAGGTAAAGAAGAACCCAAAGATCACTGTGGCTGAGCTCCAGAGATGCAGTTGGGAGATGGCAGAAAGTTGTAGAAAGTCAACCATCACTGCAGCCCTCCACCAGTCGGGGCTTTATGGCAGAGTGGCCCGACGGAAGCCTCTCCTCAGTGCAAGACACATGAAAGCCCGCATGGAGTTTGCTAAAAAAACACCTGAAGGACTCCAAGATGGTGAGAAATAAGATTCTCTGGTCTGATGAGACCAAGATAGAACTTTTTGGCCTTAATTCTAAGCGCTATGTGTGGAGAAAACCAGGCACTGCTCATCACCTGTCCAATACAGTCCCAACAGTGAAGCATGGTGGTGGCAGCATCATGCTGTGGGGGTGTTTTTCAGCTGCAGGGACAGGACAACTGGTTGCAATCGAGGGAAAGATGAATGCGGCCAAGTACAGGGATATCCTGGATGAAAACCTTCTCCAGAGTGCTCAGGACCTCAGACTGGGTCGAAGGTTTACCTTCCAACAAGACAATGACTCTAAGCACACAGCTAAAATAACGAAGGAGTGGCTTCACAACAACTCCGTGACTGTTCTTGAATGGCCCAGCCAGAGCCCTGACTTAAACCCAATTGAGCATCTCTGGAGAGACCTAAAAATGGCTGTCCAACAACGTTTACCATCCAACCTGACAGAACTGGGGAGGATCTGCAAGGAGGAATGGCAGAGGATCCCCAAATCCAGGTGTGAAAAACTTGTTGCATCTTTCCCAAAAAGACTCATGGCTGTATTAGATCAAAAGGGGCTTCTACTAAATACTGAGCAAAGGGTCTGAATACTTAGGACCATGTGATATTTCAGTTTTTCTTTTTTAATAAATCTGCAAAAATGTCAACAATTCTGTGGTTTTCTCTCAATATGGGGTGCTGTGTGTACATTAATGAGGAAAAAATGAACTTAAATGATTTTGGCAAATGGCTGCAATATAACAAAGAGTGAAAAATGTAAGGGGGTCTGAATACTTTCCATCCCCACTGTATATATATATATTATATATATATATATATATATATATATATATATATATATATATATATATATATATACCGTATATATATATATATACCGTATATATATATTCAAGTATATATTTCTAACTCAGAAAGCACCTTCTAATGCTCTCGGCCTCTTCCAAATTCCAAATCCCCCCTTTTTTTTTTTGGTGTTGTGATCCATTTTCTTGTTAGGTTGGCTACATTCATTATCCATGGTCCCACTGTATGTAAGAACTTCTTGCTCACTCCAGAGATGGAATGTGGACTATGGGCTGTGGGGCTTGTAGTATGCATAGAGCAGTGCACTAACATGCTTGTTCCAGAAAACGAAGCGTGGAGGAAACATATTCATGGAAAATAGATTACAGGGCCATTAAGTATTAGATGTGTATGTATTCTTTGTGAAGAATAAGGATGTTGTTTAGTGTTATTACAAGAGTTCACAATGGCAATCAATTAGGTATTCATCTGTCTAGTTTCTTGTTATGTTATTTCTGCAGCCCCCCCCCCCCCCCCATCACCCAAAATATGGGTCTGCCCTCCTCCAGTGGCTGAATGAACCCAGAAGCAGCCAATGGCCAGTGCTAACCCTTAGCATACTGCCCTTGGAACAAGTCTATCAATAATGCCATATCCATCAGTATTGACCATATGGAAAAATAAACACAATAAAAATAATACAATAATTTACAGCAGGGTTTCTCATCCAGGGTTCTATGGAACCCTAGGGTTCCTCCAGAGGTTGCTAGGGGTTCCTTGACGAATGAGGAGTCTATGCCTCTCAGATAAGTTCTCACTGACACCGTTGATCTTTTTAGCTATGTGTAAGGGGGTTTTTCTTCCCAATGACCACAAGTGTAAGGAGCATTCTTCCCACTGACCATCACACTAATGTATCATGAGTCTTAGATATAGTAATTTTAGCAGAAGTTCCCTGAGACCAGAATATTATTTCAAGGGTTCCTCTGTGTTTAAAAGATTAAGAAAGGCTGATCTGTTGGTTATTGGTTCAGACTGGACCATGCATGTGTCTCACAGTGGTATTATGTGGATGGGAGATTAAGGGTGAGGAGAGCAAGGAGGAGGTTGGAGGAAGTCAACACGAGGGTGGAGAAGAAAAATAGTATGATGCAGTCTAGAATCTCAGGGAAAAGAGGGAGAAATATAAAAAAAAGTGGGGGTGGGGTAAAAAGAATAAATAATATAACATCACTTTATAGGTTTTACAGGTATGACGTAAAGTCCATCAAGAACTTGAAATGTTCCCATTTGGTCCATAGAATTTAATAGTTTGGTTCAATTTGGTCCAAAGAATTTAATGATACCATTGATCTTTATAGCTATCTGTAGGGAGTAATTCTTCACAATGATCACGAGTGTAGGGATCATTCTTCTCACTGACCATAACACTAATGTATCATGAATTGTAGATCATTTTTAGCAGGGGTTCCCTGAGAGCGGAAATTTATTTCAAGTGTTTCTCCGTGTTGAAAAGGTTGAGAAAGGCTGCTTTACAGAGCACATAGAAGAATTTATTTTAGTTTAATAAACAGTACAAAGTTGTATTTCACTTCTTAGCAAGTCTAGTCTACCACATAAATGAAAGCTTATCGCATGGTTACTTGGAATTATTCACATCAGCCTCTGCCTCAAGAGCGCTTACATATAATATCCAAACACAGTCATGCAAGCACCCATAAACACTTTACAGTCAATTTGGTTCGAAGCAAATGAACTGCTTGGGCAATGGAAGAAAACGCATGAAAACCCGACCAGGGAGAAAACATCATCTTCAATGCTGAAGGAATTGGGGATTTAAAGATAGCAACCATTTAGGTCAAGGGTCTCTGTACATTTTAGTATGAGGGCCACATCATATATTTTACAAATATTCATGGGCGTAAAAGAATCAGTTTTTATAAAATAATGGAATGTATTATACTGGTTGTAAAGCCACTTTGTAAAGTACACACAATTTCCATCTGTAAGAAAACATCCTAGGCTCCAATGTATGTTCTTTGTATAAAAATATGCCCATCACTACCTTATTTCAGAGCGCCGCTCAGCGCTCACGTGACTCCTCGCTGCTCCCTCTCCCGATCTACAGCAGGAGGGGCCAACAATCTCCCACTGACGTCATTTAGGAGGGGGGGAGGAGAGGAGTAGAGTGAGACGAGACATCAGCTGGGGAGGAGGGGAGGAGCGGAGGAGAGAGCCGAGACATCAGCTGGGGAGAGGAGGAGAGCAGCAAGGAGTCACGTGACCGCCAAGTGGCGCTCTGAAATAAGGTAGTAATGGGCATATTTTTTACAAAGAACATACACTGGAGCATAGGACGTTTTCTAACAGAGGGGATTGCATGTACTTTTTCACAGTTATTACAGCAGAAGAAGGGGAGGAGGTGGGCACTGGTAAGAGCTGACAGGCAGGGAGGGAGGGGGGAGAGAGGACAGAGGAGAGACAGAGGGGAGCTGCGGCTGACAGAGGCACGTAAACTGACCACAGTGTCAGAGCTCAGCAGCCATGATAAACCGTGGTCAGTTTACAGGGGGGAGGGCAGAACCAGGATCAGGATCAACCAGTTATTTCAAGTGATAGAAGGGGCCAAATTACACAGCACAAGCACTGTGCTGTATAACATGCTTTAAAGTAACAGGATCCAATTTTTTTTTTAGGGTTACAAATGCACTAAATGAATACGTTTTACTTTAGTTTTGTAATCAGCATCATGTGATTTTTAACAATAAGTTCAGTAAAACAAAGCAAATAAATTCCATATAAACTTGAGCCCATCAGAGCTTCTCTTACATTAGAGTCCCCATCACAACTGTTCTACATCAGAGTCCCCCTGACATCAGATTTCCCATAAGTGCCCCATCAGGTCTAGACAAAGGAAGTGCCATCCTCCTGTAGATGTTGGGACAAGCATGTGATTGGTTGTTAGACTGCCGAAGGTCCCAGCAACCAACAATGGAACAATATCAGCTGCACTGTAGAGTGGAGGGTAGAGACGCGCACGACGGAAACATTTGTTTAGCTTTGGATTAATTTGTTATGTAAATCATTTTGTTTTGTCTTATTCGTTATGTTAGAATGATTCATTTTTGGAATTTGTTTTGTTTATTAGTTACGAATTGATTTGTATTTTCAGAAGTTATTTTGGAATATTGACTATATTTGTTTTAAAGTGTTAATTCGCTATTTTGGGAGATTACCAGTGGTATTATTTTTTGGGGGGGGGGCAGCAACCAGTAACACCCCCCCCCAGTCGGTCGGTCGGGGGGGGTCTGGTGCACTCACCCCATTTATAGTGGGCAGCACTTCTCCCGGGCTTCCCTTGCGCGGCAGAAACGGCTTTCCCTTCCCCTGCTCTCCACGGCATTGCGGCGGCTTCCATTTCCTCCCTCCTCCTCGGGCGCCAATTGGGACTCTTTTCTTTTCGGCCAATTGGAAAATGGGTCTTAGACCAGCTTCCGATTGGCCGAAATGAGGATCGGTGTTTCAATAGCGAATATTCATTCGCTGTTGTAACACCTGGGTGGGCTCCTGGCATAATGCTTTGTGCCAGGAGCCCACCCTATTTTGAAGCCTATTAGAGTCTCTGGCTCTAATCAAGTGCGTCAAAAAACACCCCCCGCTGCTGTAATTCATGCACCTGAATGGGGCCGGGCGTATGAATAGGGGGTGGCGGTGTTCTGTCAAAATAGCAGCCATAGATTGAGCATGGGGGGTGGCAGCCGTAGATAGAGGAGACGGCGCTCGGGTACCCCTAATGGATGGGCCGCCTCTGGAGATTACATCCCTGCTAGCCCATAGTTGCCAACTGTCCCGGATTTCCTGGGACATTCCCGGGATTTAGACTCCATTCCGGAATTTGTGGTGTCCCGGTAAATGTCCAGAGAAATCCGGTTCTTCACAGATTAATTTTCGCCGCCGCCGCTAGAGGTCCGTCATTTTAAAGAAGATCAGGAAGACGGCTGGGGGGGCTAGACGGAGCTCCTGCATCGCCGCCCACCCTCCGCCCCGCTCCGCCTCGCCCCGCCTACCCCCCGCCCTGCTGCCAGTCTGTTATGGAAAGGGGCGGGGGTTCTAGCCATGCGGCTATTGTGATTCAGAGCTTTGACGATACATCCGAATAACCTCAATTTAGTCAGAATTTGATTTGCAAGTAGGGTTGCCACCTTTTCTTCAAGCCAAACCCGAACACTTTTGTGGCACAGGGCAATATTTTTTTTTTTTTTTTTTGCAGTAAACACTATAGGATTAGGAGTTGGGAGTAGTAATGTGGCACGCACCCACTCTTCGGTGATGCCAAACCTGCCCCCCAGACAGCTGCCTGCAGCTCCCGAGCGGCAACAGATTTGTGTCTCGGTTCCTTGGGGAGCCACAGCCTGGTCTGAATATTGTGTCCGGGTTACAGGTGGACTGAAACCTGGACACATGATTCAAAACCTGGACTGTCCGAGTGAATCCTGGACAGGTGGCAACCCTATTTGCAAGCCCTTGTCATGCAATCTGACAGGTCCAAATCATATGACAAGTGGCACACTATAGTCGGCAATGGAACTGCTCAAGCCGGTGCGACTCCAACTTTGCAGTGCCTCACCAATTAAAAAAAAAAGCTTCCTGCACTATTTTTTCCAGGTACGACTTACATAGACATCTGTGCAGGAAGTCACACAGATGTCAGCCAGGTCGCACCTGAAGTCGCACTGACCAGCAGCTTTGGGCTCACGGAATGTTTAGTGGGGGGGGGGGGGGAGTTGGGAATCTGAAGACCTGTGTTAGAGGCCACTGACTGACCCTTGCTGTGGGACTGATTTGGCCTGCAGCCCATAGTTTGGAGACCCCTGATCTAGGTCAATGGTGTTCAACCTTTTCAAGACGAGGACCTTGAAATCAGCTAAAAAATAGGAAAAGAACCCAAGGGTCATTCAACCCACTTCCTGTGAGCCCAAGTATTCAAGGCTCTGTCAACTTCCCTGGACTCACAGGGGATTATTCATTACTTGGCGCAGCTCTCCGCAACATTTAACATGTCAAGAGGATCTGTGACATCATCAGATTGTAGCAAAGATTGCTGGAAAAAGGTAAGTAGTGAGTTCTTTTTTTACATTGGCATTTTAACCACTTCCCATCAATTCTGGCACTTCGCTCCTACATCTAAAAATCATCATTTTTTTTTTCGAGAAAATTACTCCGAACCCCCAAACATTATATATGTTTTTTTTTAATAGAGACCCTAGGGAATAAAATGGTGGCCGTTGCAACTTTTTATGTCACACAGTTTTTGTGCAGCGATTTTTCAAACGCGTTTTAAGAAAAAAAACAAGAACAATTTCATGAATGAAAAAAAAAACAAAAAAACAGTATAGTTAGCCAATTTTTTTTTGTATAATGTGAAAGATGATGTTATGCCGAGTAAATAGATGTCACGCTTTAAAATTGCGCACACTCGTGAAATGGCGCCAAACTTTGGTACTTAAAAGTCTCCATAGGCAACGCTTTAACCACTTCAGCCCCGGAAGATTTGGCTGCTGAATGACCAGGCCATTTTTTGCGATTCGGCACTGCGTCGCTTTAACTAACAATTGCGTACCCAAACAAAATTGACGTCCTTTTTTTCCCCACAAATAGAGCTTTCTTTTGGTGGTATTTGATCACCTCTGCGGTTTTTATTTTTTTGCGTTATAAACAAAAAAAGAGTGGTCATTTTGAAAAAAAACACAATATTTTGTACTTTTTGCTATAATAAATATCCCCATTTTTTTTTTTTAAAAAGCTATTTTTTTCTCAGTTTAGGCCGATATGTATTCTTCTACATATTTTTGGTAATAAAAATCCCAATAAGCGTATATTGATTGGTTTCGCGCAAAAGTTATAGCGTCTGCAAAATAGGGAATAGATTTATGGCATTTTTATTATTATTATTTTTTTTTTACTAGTAATGGTGGCGACCTGCGATTTTTGCAGCCGTGCTATGCTGCCACAGTGAAAGGCCAATATTTAACTCACCAAGATGAAAATGTTTAACATGCAGAACATGCCTTCGGATTATCTTGATGGTTTCCAGGGATTCTGTAATCAGCAGTGGATTGTGCATTAGGAATACAATTCAATATACATGTAGCGCATCCCCTGTAGGAGCCGCTGGTGAATAGGGATCCCCCACCCTGTACAGCCAGAAACACTGAATTCCCACAGGCTCACTTGAGACGGGAAAACAGTCCAGCAACTTTGTTTTTGAGTTTTATTAGGGGTTTATAAACTTGGATGGCGATAAGGGTATTATGGGATGCCCACTTGACTGGAACAAACTTCATCTATATACACTCTCTGTATACACTCCTCTTCCTCCAGCACATCACTTGCTTGCATAAACAACTCAGACCCAGCTGGAACACTGTTTGGTGGATCTGGCAAGGCACTCAGCTAGATCAAGCAAAACGCCTTTACAGGCATGGACCGCGGGCCTCTTTGGTCTGTAGCTGCCCCTTTCACTAGCCCTCCTGACTACTCTTTCCTCCCAGTCATACTCACCAGCCACCCGGCTGTCTTCCCCCTGGAGATCTCCTGGACATGCTAGCTGGCTCCTGCTGTCCTCACTCTTGCTTCTGTGCCTCTGGACAGGACTCCTATGTGTGTCTTGAGAGGATGCCTCCAGCACCTGAGCCCCAGGCCCGAGGTCACCCCCCAGACTAGGGGTTACCCTCAAGGGCCACGACAGCCTCCTTAGCACTCCATCCTTATCTTCCACCTGACTCTACACTGCCCCTGCTGGCTTGACCCTGAGTATTTAAGAGGGGCCTACCTCCTCCCAGCCCATTTGCTGGGGATTGGCTGGGGCCCTCCTCAATACTCCAGGCAGCTCCTCCCAACCTCCCTCCCATGTTTCTGGAAGCTTCTCTAAGGTTCCAGCAAGTAGGGGGCGGTACCAGAGGTGCTGCCTGATAAGTCATCCAGCCTCCCTGAGTCACTCACCCTGACCCAGATTCAACCCAGCCTGGCTCTTAGTCAGACTAAATTTTCCTACACTACAGACCAACTATGTACAGCCTATTCTAGCACACTAGAGGGTGCTACATACAGTATATAGCACTACCCCTGAAGGGGCCACTGTACATTGAACCTTTTTTTCCCCCTAAAATAGTGCAGAGGCAGCCAGTCAGGCATAGCAGACAGCAATAGTCCATTCACTCTGGCTTGTTGAACAGTCTAGGAATCTGTCTTTTGCTGGGGAGGGGATGCAGGGTGATGTGGGATACTCTAAAAACCGTTGAGCACAATTCTGCAGAAAACTCTCTCTAAACAGGAGTGATACAGTCTTTTCACTCACAGCTGGGAACCGTAAGATAGATTGTAGAGCAGGTGTAGCCAGATTGGAACAGTCGAAAGGTTCAAGGCTGGGGACCATGAAGTAGCTTGTAGAACAGGTAGAGCTAAACGGCAACAGTCTATAGGTTCACAGCTGGGGACCATGAAGTAGCTTTAAAGAGCAGCACAGATAGGAGGCTCTACTCATAGAATCCTGGAACTTGTGAAGTAATCCAGGCGCAGGCATGCCAGGGGCAAGCAGCCTCCCTAAGCTCACTGATCCATTCCCTCGGGAGGGGGAAAAATAAAATCTCCTCAGGGCTTCAGGCTGTTTAACAGCAATCCATCCACCATCTGGGCTTACTTCCGAAGGGATTGGCTAGGCCCTGCTCATTATTCAGGCTGGTCATTTGAATCCTCCCTCCCTAAGCTCTATAAAACTTATTTTAGAGGCAGGGGGAAGCAATCAAACTCCCAGGCTTTGAAGAGCTGAACAGAACAGACTAAACAATCACTGCTCCCCTGATTGCAGAAAGAGCCAAACATTTTATTTACCTAGCAGCCTAGCTAGGAGGGTGCTACATATACTTTTTAATAATAGCATTTATAGCAACTGATTAGGCCACTGGAAGGTAACTGTTTTTTTTATATGCATCCTCTTTATTTTGGGAGAATACATAAAAAGTATTTATTTTGTACAGGGAGTATATGCTTTTTTTAATTGTTTTAGATATATGTGTGAAAGTGATCAGCTTGATGTGCGTCATCTTTAAGTGGCGCTAAACTCTCTCATTCAACATGAACTATTTTGAGTGATGGTGATCCCATGGTGATCCGATTCAGTCTCAAGGAGTGTAAGAGGACATGGACACACACAATGAGATTGGAGAAGTGGTTTTACCTTAAACTGCATATGGGGTTTTTCACTGTCAGGGCAATAAGGATGTGAAACTCTCTTCTACAATTGGTGGTGGCTGCGGGGAGTATGGATATTTTTAAGTCACTCTTAGATGTGCATCTTAAAAAATACAACATACAGGGATATGGGAAGTAATTATAGACACTGACACATGTGCACCTACACAGGTTGAACTGGATGGACTATTATCTTTATTCAACATTACCTACTATGTAAGATCCGGCGATCGAAACACGTTGGACTGTACAGTATAAATACACTGACCCGTTTTGATCGTCAAGCCTTAATCATAGCTGCTATTTAATTATAGCTGCTATTTAGATCCCTTTTCCAAACTGACAGCATTAGCCAAAAAACATTTTTTGCTAAACTGAACCTAGCATGAGCCTATCAGAAGTTACTCGTGAATGATATTGCTGTAGATGTGATAAGGATGTAGCACCCTGACGTTTAGGCAGGGTTGCTAACCAAGTTAGTTTGCCAGGTAGTAATTGTCCTGGCTAATTGTTAGGAGATCCACTGATTTCCCCCTAATTCTGGAATTGCTGTACTTTTCTCCTGTGTCACTAGGTGGCGTTGTAGCTGGTGACATTAGACAAGGGCATAGCAAGGACAGATTATGAATGGATGGGGTGTCTCAGCCAATGGGCAAGGGTTTCTGTAAGCCCCTTGGCCTGCTGGGAAAGACTATTTATTTGGGTGGAGTCAGGTGATTGGTGTTCTGTGTCACCTGGATGGCTGTCTGGGTGGACGTGTGTTATGTCGCCCTGGGCTGCTAGGCCGTAAGCCTGAGGCCTATCCCGGGGACACCTGGCTGCTAAGCTGCCTGAGGCCTATCCAGGAGCAGAAGAAGCAGCGTAGGCTTGGGACTGCAGGATTGGAGTCTAACCATGTTGTAAAGGTTCAGCGGGATGGGGAACCAGTTGTGGTCGGAGGTAGAAAGGGAAGCTGTCGCCACTAAGGGACCTTATTACCGGAGACTACAGTGAGTAAGCTGAAGAAAGTACCTGAGCAGTACTGAAAGCATCAGCAAGTGTCAGGCCAGGGACCCAGCAGGATAGCGGCGGTGACGCTTGAGGAGTGTATAGCGGGATAGTTGTGGAAGAGCTCAGGGGATCCAGTGATGACTGGGATCCTGAAGTCTAGTGAGAGATTGGGAGCTCAGTGAGTGAAGATCTACAGTGAGATAAGAAACTGATATTTCTGTGTTACCAAGAGTTACGTACAACTACCGTTAGTGACTGTTGCAAGATTAGTTGCCATAGGAGACAGCGGTCCTACCTATACAGAAGTGTCATCTGGCTGGAGGCCTTCCACTGTATAGAAGTCTCAAAGTCTGCCAATTACCATTGCATCTACTCAAGGGTGTCCTGCCCTTAACCCTCTCTCCCCCAGTTCTCTTAAGATACAATAAATTTCTTGTTCGCATCCAAAAGTGACTGGCGCCCATCATTTCTTCTTCCATCACACCCACCATGCCTGGTAACCCACTCTCCAAGGAAGGATGTCAGCTCTCCCTAACCCCCGAGGTCGCCATTAGGTCTCTGGGGCCCCGGGACATTGCTACAACAGTAATAACTTAAAGTGATGCTAAAGCTTAGTGTTTTTTTTTTTTTAACCACTTCAGCCCTGGAATAATTTGCCCTCTTTCTGACCAGGCCATTTTTTGCTATACGGCACTGCATCGCTTTAACTGACAATTGCGCGGTCGTGCGACACTGTACCCAAACAAAATGTACGTCCTTTTTTCCTCACAAATAGAGCTTTCTTTTGGTGGTATTTGATCACCTCAGCGTTTTAAATTTTTTGCGCTATAAACAAAAAAAAGAGCGAATTTTGAAAAAACACAATATTTTGTACATATAATAAATATCCCCCCCCAAAAAAAATGTCTTCATGAGTTTAGGGCGATATGCATTCTTCTACATATTTTTGGTAAAAAAATCACAATAAGCGTATACTGATTGGTTTGCGCAAATGTTATAGCGTCTACAAAATAGGGGATAGATTTATGGCATTTTTATTTTTTTACTAGTAATGGCGGTGATCTGTGATTTTTATCGGGACTGAGACATTGTGGCGGACACATCGGACACTTTTGACACTTTTTGGGACCATTGACATTTATACAGCAATCAGGGCTATAAATAGCCACTGATTACTGTATAAATGTCACTGCCAGGGAAAGGATTAACACTAGGGGACGATCAAGGGGTTAAATGTGTTCCCTTTCTGTGTTCTAACCGTAGGGGGGAATGTGGCTGACTAGAGAAGGAGAGGGATCGTTGTTCCTACTTAGTAGGAGCACACGATCTGTCTCCTCTCCTCTGACAGAAGCGGGATTTGTGTGTTTACACACACAGATCCCAGTTCTGTTACGAGCGATCGTGGGTGCCCGGCGGGCACGCGTTTCGGCTCCGGGGACACGCTGCGGGCGCGCGCCTGCTACAGCGTCTTAAAGAGCCAACGCACAGCTACGACAGCTCGCGCAGCAGTGCCAAGCTGGTCGGAAAGGGGTTAAATAACAAACATGGTATACTTACCTGCTCTGTGCAGTGGTTTTGTGCAAAGCAACCCGATCCTTTGCTATTTGCCCCCCCCCCCGCCGACGCTCCTGGCTCCTCCCCCTCTAGCAGTGTCCCAGAGAAAGCGGCTTGCCCTTGCTGTCCATAACACACATAGAGCTGCAACTCCCCCCCCCCCCCACGCTCTCTCCTCATAGGCTCCCGCTGCTACCTTGGCCAATGAGGAGGAAGAGTCCCCATATAACCAAGGCTGTTGTGAACATCACTGGATCGGAGGGGGCTCAGATAAGGATTGGGGGGGGGGGAAGGGCACTTGTAGTTTGGTGTGTGTGCGGTGCACCACAACTGTGCCAAAAAATTTCAGATGATATTTTTTTCTTTTTCAGCTCTTTCAAGTGTGGTGCCATATTTTAATGATGTTTAAATCATACAAGACTCCAATGAAACATTAACCAAATGGCTCCGGGGATTTGCTGTTGATAGGTTACAACTTTAAATCGGAAAATACGTTTTGGAGTGCCCATTGCAGAGTTCCTAGGGTGGCTGACGCTAATGGAATCCATGGATGCAACGTGAAAGCCATTAAGGGAGCTCATTTTCCCGAGAATAAACAGAAGCTGAAAGCTTTCCCGGGACTTCCTAATTGTTACCATTCTTTCCCTAAAGACGGAGCTACTGTTCCTTTTGCTTAGATTGTTGGGTAAAGAAAGAGAAAGAATCTTTTGTCCTCCCACAATGTACTAAAGTAGTGCAATTATAATTAAAAAGCTATTGTATGTCATGCTGTAAGTGAAGGCCCCGAAGTCCCAATTGCTTAACCACCTTTCTACCAAGGTACGTTTATGAACGGCATGGCAGACAAGGGGTTAATGCAAGCTCACGGCTACTGCTGCAGCCCTGCACTTGGTACCGTCTTCAGCAGGCTGGCAAAGTTCTTTCAGATAAAGGTGACCTGGGCATCTCAATTTATTCTCCAGGGTATCTGCTTTCAGAAAATATAAGAGAAGAAGAGAAGGTTTCTTCTAAGTGCAGTAACACCAGTAACTTATTAGATAAAGCGCATTATCCCAAATAGACATAATGGCAAGTCTCCTGTCACGGCAGGTAACGCGTTTTGGAGCATGTGCAATGCTTCTTTGCGCATGTTCCGAAACGCGTAACAACTCCTTGTTTGACATCACTTCCACTGTGTGTGTTCCATGCTGGTCCCGGAAGTCTGGCAGCCATCTTGCCTCTGGATTACATCCCCCCTTCAGCTGCTGGCCGGCATGTGAGGTCGGAGAGAGCTGTCATAGAAGACCTGCCATTACATCTACCGTATATACTCGAACATAGGCCGACCCGAATATAAGCCGAGGCACCTAATTTTACCACAAAAAACTGGGAAAACTTATTGACTCGAGTATAAGCCTAGGGTGGGAAATGCAACAGCTACTGGGTAAACAATGCCCATCTGCAGCCTCACTGTGCCCATTTGCAGCCTCACTGTGCCTATCTGCAGCCTCACTGTGCCCACCTGTATCATCAGTGCCTATCTGCAGCCTCACTGGGCCCATCTGCAGCCTCACTGTGCCCACCTGTATCATCAGTGCCCATCTGCAGCCTCACTGTGCCCATCTGCAGCCTCACTGTGCCCATTTGCAGCCTCAGTGTGCCCACCTGTATCATCAGTGCCTATCTGCAGCCTCACTGTGCCCATCTGCAGCCTCACTGTGCCCACATGTATCATCAGTGCCCATCTGCAGCCTCACTGTGCCCATCTGCAGCCCATCTGCAGCCTCACTGTGCCCATTTGCAGCCTCACTGTGCCCAACTGCAGCCTCACTGTGCCCATTTGCAGCCTCACTGTGCCCATCTGCAGCCTCCCTGTGCCCATTTGCAGCCTCCCTGTGCCCATTTGCAGCCTCACTGTGCCCATTTGCAGCCTCACTGTGCCCGACTGCAGCCTCACTGTGCCCAACTGCAGCCTCACTGTGCCCATTTGCAGCCTCACTGTGCCCAACTGCAGCCTCACTGTGCCCATTTGCAGCCTCACTGTGCCCATTTGCAGCCTCACTGTGCCCATCTACAGCCTTACTGTGCCCATCTGCAGCTGTATCTTTGATAACTAAAACAGCGGGTGTCTCCTGCTGTGTCATGCAGTCTGTTCGGTGGCCGTCCATTGTAACAAAGTCCCGCCTCCTCCTCGTCCGTGATAGACAGAACACTGATACAGTTTCCCAGCATTGTATTAGTGGTCCGTCTATCAATCACGGGCGAGGAGGAGACGGGGCTTTTCTACAATGGATGGCCACCGAACAGACTGCATGACACAGCGGGAGACACCCTCTGTTTTAGTTATCAAAGGTACAGCTGCAGATGGGCACAGTGAGGCTGCACCCTCACTCGAGTATGAGCTGAGGCGGGGGGGGGGGGGGGGTTCAGCCTAAAAAATGTGCTGAAAAACTTGGCTTATACTCAAGTATATAGGGTATTTGGGATGATGAGCTTTATTTATACTACTTTCTCAAGTGAGTGTTTTTTTGTTGCTTTTTCTAATAAATTACTGGTGTTGCTGCACATAGCAGCACCTCCTCTTCTCTTATACTTATTAAAGTCCTGATTCTTTCTCATGAATTGCTGCTCAACTACTGTCCAGGCTTCTTCCAGGCTTGTTCCCTTGGATGGTGACCCAGAGGACCAGGATACCTTAGAGGTCCTTCTCACACAGAACCGTCCTATACACCTTTATCCTTTCACCTTTATACTTTTTGGGTTTAAGAAAGTCCGGTACGGACGATACGAGTCAGGTGAGAGGAGCTTTGTGACGTCATCACGTTGGGCGGAACGTCGGTGCCATCTCAGACTGCTGGTTTGATAGCCTATTGTACTGTATATGAGCTCTCTTAAAGTGATATCTTTGTAAGTGCAAGATTATTTTAACCGCTTGCCGATCGCATCACGAGGATGCACGACGGCAAAGTGGCTTTTCTTTGCCAGATCATGAACCTAGTACGTGATGTGACACCTCCATGTAGGGGGCGGGCGTGTGCACCACTTCTGCTGTGATTTGTCACAGCAAAAGCCGATCAGCTGGAGCCGGTTAATGGATGTCCGCCAGCACCCACCAATCATCGGGAAAACACATAAAACTGTGTAAGCAAGGCAGAGCTCCGTTCTGACAGGGGGGGGGAGTGATTGATTTTCTTTCACTGCAAAGCAGGGGATATAATCCATATAATCCTAGTATCTGATCCTTCACCTCTGGGTCTGGGGCGCGCATGCACGCTGCCAGCATCCCGCTCCCACTGTGATTATACACAGCAGGAGCTGATCTGCGGGTACTGCAGACTCGATGTCCACTGACACCCGCTGATCATTAGGCAGGGAGCCAGAACGACTGTCTGCCTATGTAAACAAGGCAGATTGCTGTTCTGTCAGAAGGGAAGGCATGGATCCTTTGTTCCTGCAAAGCAGGAACTATGGATCCATGCCTTCCCATAGTAAAAGCACCTCCCCCCACAGTACACAAGCACTGGCTAGGCACACAGTTAACCCTTTGATCGCCCCTGATGTTAACTCCTTCCCAGCCAGTGTCATTAGTACAGTGCATTTTTTTAAGCACTGATCACTGTATTAGTGTCACTGGTTCCCAAAAAAAGTCAAAGGTGTCAGTGTCAATAACGTAGTCCTGCTATAAGTTGCTGATCACCGCCAACACTAGTAAACAAAAATAAATAAATAAAAAAATTACATAAATATATCCCAAAGTTTGTAGACGCTATAACTTTTGCACAAACCAATATACGCTTATTGGGGTTTTTTTGTTTTTACAAAAAATATGTAGCAGAATACATATTGGCCTAAATTGATGAAGAAATTTGATTGTTTACATTTTTTTTATTGGATATGTTTTATAACAGAAGTTAAAAATGTTTTAATTTTTTTTTCAAAACTGTGTCTTTTTTTGTTTATAGTGCAAAAATTAAAAACACAGAGGTGATCAAATACCACCAAAAGAAAGCTCTATTTGTGGGGAAAAAGGATGTACATTTTATTTGGGTACAGCGTCGCACGACCACGCAATTGTCAGTTAAGCTAACGCAGTGCCGTATCGCAAAAAAAGGGCCTGGTCAGGAGGGGGGGGGGGGGGGGATAAATCTTCCGGGGGTCAAGTGGTTAATTAACGTTTAATATTCAAACAAACTCCCCAAATCCATCCATATTTCCATGCTTTATCTTGTTGAGAAATTCCATTGAAAAACAAGCCCCCCCCCCCCCCCCCCACCAGCACTTCTAGCCGTGCCCATCTTAAATAAGGGCAGAAGATTCATGTATCATTTACTTCCTGGAATCCATCTGCCCTTAGTTCAGGAATGCTGACAGGAGGGTGTGTGTTTAGCTGAGAAAGCCCCTCCTCCAGATGGAAGAAGAACAAAAATTCCCAGGAGACTCCTGGGATGTGTGACATCATTTTGGCCTAGGCCAGAAACCAGAAAGCAACTGATGAAATGTAAAAAAAAACCCAAAAAACAAAAACAGGAAAACTTTAAAATAAGTAAATATAATAGACCTTCCTATTGGTTTACTAATGGTAGCAGCATAAGGATTAAAATAGTTAACAATGAATGAGATAGTATTTTCAATATTACCTGATTATACGTGTTTTTATTCAACTGTCAAATGCAACTGTCATCTAACATTTTACACTTATGTCTTTCTATTCTTTTCCTTTTCTATTCTTTTTTGTTTGTCCCCTCCATTCATCTTCTGTTCTGTATTCTATAAGAGGCCTTGTTATATAGCTACAGTGTCAGTGCATACTGACTTTTCCTTGGTTCCAAGAATTCAATAATATATGAAGACATTCTCCTTAGCCTTATGTAAAAAGTGGACATAGGTCATTTTTCTACTCATTCCAATACTCCACAATTATTATGAGATGAAAAACACTTGGGGAAGTGAACATGCGTAGCGTTGGAACAAATCCTTCAGAACCCTGACATTTGCTAGAGTTAGAAGGCCATGAACCCGTTAATATAGCCTGAAGATACGCAGCTGTGAAACCACAACCCATCTTGTAGCCATCAAAGCTTCATTTTTTTCTTGTTGAATGCGTTAATGGTAGCAATCGTCATTACTACTGTATCCGTCCATATCGTGTGTTAACCACTTCCTTACCGGCACTTTCACCCCCTTCCTGCCCAGACCCATTTTCAGCTTTCAGCGCTGTCACACTTTGAATGACAATTGCGCGGTCATGCTACACTGTACCCAAATGACATTTTTATAATTTTTTTTTTCCACAAATAGAGCTTTCTTTTGGTGGTAATTAATCACTGCTTGGTTTTTTATTTTTTGTAAAAAAAAAAAAGAAAGAAAAAAGACCGAAAATTTTGAACAAGACCCAAAACAGTTTTATATATTGTTATAAAATTTTGCAAACAGGTCATTTTTCTCCTTCATTGATGTGCGCTGATGAGGGAGCATGGCTGCACTAATAAGGTGGCACTGGTGGGCACTGAGAGGTGGCACTGATAGGTGGCACTGATGGGCGGCACTGAAGGGAATTAATAGGTGGCACTGATAGGTGGCAAGGATGGGCACTGATGGGTGGCATTGATAGGCAGCACTGAAGGCTATTGAAAGGTGGCACTAATAGGTGGCACTGGGCACCGATGGGTGGCTGTGGTGGGCACTGGTAGGTGACACTGATAGGCAGCACTACTAGGTGGCACTGATGATGAGGCACTAATAGGCACTGATTTGCGCCATTGATGGGCATTGATAGGTGGCACTGGTGGGCATTGATAGGCGGCACTGATGGACACTTATGGGTGGCTCTGGTGGGCACTGAGAGGTGGCACTGATGGGCGGCACTGAAGGGAATTGATAGGTGGCACTGATAGGTGGCACTAATGGGCACTGATGGGTGGCACTGATGGGCAGCACTGAAGAGTATTAAAAGGTGGCACTGATGGGCAGCACTGAAGAGTATTAAAAGGTGGCACTGATGGATGGCTGTGGTGGGCACTGATAGGTGACACTGATAGGCAACACTAATAGGTGGAACTGATAAAGAGGCACTAATGGGCACTGATTGACACCATTGATGGGCATTGATAGGTGACACTGGTGGGCATTGATAGGTGGCACTGGTGGGTACTGATTGTTGGCATTGATATGCAGTGGTGGGCACTGGCAGGCGGCACTGGTTGGCACATATGAGGTGGCTGTGGCTTTCCCTCTTCAGGACTGATGTCCCTTTCACAGAAGCCGGTGATCGACTTTTTTTTCCCCTCACGCTGTCAGCACGAGGAGAAAAAAAAACGATTACCGATCTTCTGTTTACATCACGTGATCAACTGTCATTGGCTGACAGCTGATCACGTGGTAAAGGGCCAGGAACGACCCCTTTCTCCGATCTGTGATCAGCCAATGTCTCCGAAATAAAGGACGGAAAAATTCTTGTACGACAAAGGCTTTTTTTTGTTTGTTTCTGATCATGCGCAGTCTTTCGTTTCTGATTTTTCTCGTCTGAAAATGTTACACATTAAATGAAAATCGTTTGTTTGGTTCCCGTACGAGAAAAAAATTTGGAGTTTGCCCCTTCAGAATTCTTTCATACGGAAGGACGGAATCGGCTGTCGAAAGTTGTGTACACACTGTCAGAAAATCGTACAATCGTTTCTCAGACGGAAATGTTTGCCTGACTTTCTTATAGTGTGTACGGGGCTTAAGGCCCCTTTCAAACATGCAGACCGTTTGTTCCATCAGTTCAGTTAAGTTTTTTCAAAGAAAAAAAACGAATGAAGTTTACATCGGTTTTTCATCAGTCGTCAGTTTTTTACATCCTCCAGCTAGAGTCCTTAACCACTTGAGTCCGGAGCCATTTTGTCATGCAAAACGGATCGTTTGTCCGCTTACATCCATTTTTCATCTGATCCATTTTTTTAACGGAAGAACTGACTTCCAAAAGACAGATTTTGACGGAAGCGGATGTAAACCGATGTAAATGGATGATCATCCATTTACATCAGTTTTTTCATAGAGATGCATTGATGTCTGCTTTTCATCAATGGAAAGATGAAAAACGGACAAACCGTCCGCATGTGTGAAAGATAGGATGAACTCTTAGTTACTAAAAGGGGGAAGCACCAAGATGAAGTGTGTTTGGATTTGACACCTGTAGAATTGGACATACTGGTTTTACATGGAGTGGAGAGTCGTTCAACATTTGGAAGAGAATTAAGCATGACTTGATGCCCAAGATATTATGTGAGTGAACTACTTTAAAGTTGTGACTTTGGTAGGTGAGATGTTCTCCTGGGGGATCACTGGTTATCAGTGAGGGGCAAGCAAGCTTAGATACCTCTTGGAAAACTGACAATGGGACATGTCTCCTAGAGGGGCAAATACTTTGTGCCATAGCCCTGAAAGGGAGGGCAAGACTAGGTTCTTCTAGGACTAGGACTCTTAGCTTTTATTATGGGGGAGCACCAAGATGTAGCGTGTCTGGATTTTGACATGGAGCTGCGGTCTGTAGAACTGGGCATACTGGTTGTGCATGGGAGAGCCATTCAACATTTGGAAGAGAACTGAGCGTGACGTGATGCCCCGGGTATTAGGTGAAGGAAACTTAGGGCCTTGCTAGATGTGACGTTATCCATAGACTTCTGGAGATTTGAGAGTTCTTAGTGAGGGGTGAGCAAGCTTAGATATCTTTGTGAAAACTTTAGTGGGACGTGCTTCCTAGAGGTGCAAAAAAATAGTGCCATAGACCTGAAAGGGAGACCATGAAGACTAGGTTCTTCAGGAACCTGTGTTTACTCACAACTTTGGTGAAGTTTAGCTAAATCAAGTTGACCTCTCTGCTAATTTCATTGGGACTGATGTAAGGTGGCTACACAGAACCTTTAGTAGTCAACAGTCCCCACTGTTACCCTGAATTCTGGGTATTTTGACCGAGTAAAGCTCTGACACTTTGAGGTAGTATTGAACTTGAACAACCCATCCTGACATTTTCCTAATGGTCCGTGAGAAAGCCCAGCTTTGCTCAGAGTGGCACAAGATTTGGCCAGAGTTCTGGGGACTGTAGGTTGCTACAGGTATGTGCCCTTAGGACTAGGTACCTGCACAGTATATCTGTACATTTCCAGCACACATACCAGCCAGTCAGTCACTACGTATAAATGTCCCAAGATTAGGTAGGGCAGCATGAATATTTTGTGCCGTGGCACATTACTTTCTCTTTGGAGCACCCAATGGTGTCCCAGGTCTGTTATAATTCTCTAGTGTATACAAAAAAGAATAAAACTTGCTGTGCGTCGCTAAAGTGTTCAGGCAGCTCTAGGCCTTGAACTAATGATCAGGAACCGGGAATCCTGGTTCCCACTCACCTGATCATTGTGATAGCCTCTGATTGGCTATCGCAGTGATCAGTCACCACCCCTGTGTTGTTTTTGTATGTTTTTCTTCCTGCTAGAGAAGAAAATTGTGAACAAAAAAAGTTTGTGTGTGTGTAAATTTTTTTTTTTTTTAAATAGCGATAAAAAAGCTAGATCAGGGTTTGATCTAGGCCGATGCAAGGGTTAGTGTTAGGGTCAAGGTTGGGGTCAAAGATCATGCCCGAGTCAATGGTCAGAGTCAGTCTAATTTAGCTAGTAAAAAAAAATCAGTTTTAATTCAGTATAGGGATGAGTCGAACACCCCCCCGGTTCGGTTCACACCAGAACTTGCAAACAGACAAAAAATTTGTTCGAACATGCGAACACCGATAAAGTCTATGGGACACGAATGTGAAAAATCAAAAGTACTGATTTTAAAGGCTTATATGCAAGTTATTGCCATAAAAAGTGTTTGGGGACCCGGATACTACCCCAGGGGACATGGATCAATGCAAAAAAAAAGTTTTTAAAACGGCTGTTTTTTCAGGAGCAGTGATTTTAAGAATGCTTTAAGTGAAACAATAAAAATGAAATATTCCTTTAAATATTGTGCCTGGGGGTTCCCCCTAGTCTGCCTGTAAAGTAGCGCAATTTCCCCATGTTTAGAAAAGTACGGCAGCAAAATGACATTTCTAAAGGAAAAAATGGCATGTAAAATTGTTCACGGCTGTAATGTATTGACAGATCTCGGCAATATACATAAAACATCATTTGAAAAAACAGCGTGGGTCCCCCCTCCCCCCAGTCCATACCAGGCCCTTCGGGTCTGGTATGGATATTAAGGTGAACTCCACGCCAACTTTTTTTTTTTAAAAAGGGCCTGCTATGGACGGGGGGAACCCATGCCATTTTTTTCTTAATACTGTCATAGGGCTCCCCTTAACCACTTCAATACACTATATTATATATTGTACACTGCACTATATACCCTGCACTGTATTATATACTACACTGAGTGCACTATATACTCTGAACCTCAGTATATGGACTGCACTATATAGTTTGCTGAAAAATTGGGCCTTAGGTGTTGGTGGTGGTAGAACACGGTAACCACTCACAGTTACTCTTGTTGGGGGCAGGAACGGTCCCTGCTGTTAAATATTATTTAAGAGCCTGCTTGCCCTCTTTTAGTGGCCTGTGAGCGTCTGCCTCTCCTTGGAGGCCTTCCAGACATGATGGTTATTTTTTTTAACACTGCACTACACTGTATTATACAGTATACTGTGTACACCACCTGCATTGTATTAGAAACTGTACACTGCCGAAGGCACTGTATATATAGGCTACACTAGTCTGACTGTCTATATATATATATATATATATATATATATATATATATATATATGTCAATATATATGCAAATACACTGCCTGTATATATATAGGCTACACTGAATGCAGAGTATATATATTTTATATATATATATATATTGTGTGTGTGTTTGTATATATATATATATATATATATATATCAAGTACACTGCCACTAACCTGCCTGCCTAACCTAGCTCAATCTCTCTATCTCCGTCCACTATAACACACTATTCGGGCGCGGTGTAGTCAGCCTTATATAGTGTGGCGCGTGGACTTGGTCCCCTTGAGCCATGATTGGCCAAAAGCACCCTGCCTTTGGCCGATTATGGTTCTCGCTTTGGCCAATCGTCATACAGCAATGCACTGTGGTCTTGCAGTGCATTATGGGCCGCTCAAATTTGCGGCGAACTCCCCATAAAATTCGCTTTTCGGCGAACGGGCGAACACTCGATGTTCGAGTCGAAGCTCATCCCTAATTCAGTATCAGTGTCAGGGCCTGTACCCGGGGACCTCTGCAGTATCTCTTTTCACTGAGCCACCTGAGATGCTGGACAGCTCCCTGCCATATTCCTTAGACAACCTTGCCTTGTGTCTTGTTTCTCGTAAAACCTTGAAATCTTTTCTTCTCCCATGAATTTATTTATTTAAACTATGTCTCTGCACTTCCTTTTTGCCAGATTATTGTGCCCTCTCCAGCCAATATCTCACTCAAGGTCGCTACTGCTGCCATCGGTATCGCTACCACTTGTTACCAACCTTTGGCTTGTTCCTCAACTACGCTTCCGCTTGATCCCAACCTGCAACCAATTGTTACTGACCTTTTGCTTGTTTACTAACTATGTTTCTGCTTGGTCCCTACCTGCTATATCTGCTACTGGACCTTGGCTTGCTCACCTCCTAGTGGGGCGATTCTGAGGATGACAACCTGGTACTAACATGCAGCAAAACTCATCTCCACCATCAGGTCTGATGAACCCTGGTTTTGTACTTAGATGCTGCACCGTGGGTGACCCGGCGTCATCCACCAGGGTGACCTTCTTGTTCATTTATCCAGCTGGTCAGTAGGAGCCTCTCCACTGCTAAAGCTACTGGTCTCTGAGCCCTCCCCTGACCATGACAAATAGTGTCAGTTAGTGTCAATGTCAGTGTGTTTTAGGTAGGATTAAAAAAGCAAAATGTGCACTATTGTTTCTACTATGGTACTATGGGTACAAACAACAAAGTATATACACATATGTGGTATCATCAGGAGCAGAGAAATTTATTTTGGGTTGTTCTTTGGATCATAGGTTTTGGTAATAGTAGGAAATACACAGGTAAATGTTAACCCCTTGCTGACCTTATAACCTAGATATGCAGCAGCAAGGCAGCTCGGCTGCACCAGATCACATACCTAGTACGTGGTCTGGCACTTCCGGGTACGTGTGCGACCTGGCCCTGCTGTGATTAGACACAGCAGATTGTCAATCACTGGGTGCCGCTCCAATGGATTACCACCGGCACACGATGATCGCCATGAATTGACACAGGACAAAGATCTGCCTATGTAAACAAGGCAGAGCCCTGTTCTAATAGAGTTTCTTTCCCCGCAAAGCAGGGATTAAAATATATTACTTTCCCTAGTGAAAGCACCACACAAAGTAAACATAAACACTGGCTAGGCACACAGGTGTCAGGGTTGGGCTCAGCCCTTCCTTCTCTGAGCTGGCCGCTCAGCTGTTGGCTAATTGCCAGCTCCTATCTCTCCACAGTTACTCAGCTGTTGATGATATCCTGCTCGTCAGTCCTGCCTACTTAAGCCGTCCAGCCCAAATGATCTCTGCCTTCGCCTTAGTCAACAACACAGAGACGCGCTCTCCTGCATTCCTGTTAAAAGACTTGCTTTGCTGACATCCCTTATGGCTCCAGATCCTGCTTGCTGTTTTACTACGCTCTTCTCTGGCTCCCTGTTTGGCTTGTCTGACTATCTGTTCCGGTTCCTGAACTCTGGCTATGTTTTGACTACATTTGTTCTATTTATTTTTATTATTAAACAAGTGTGATTTAACTGTATTTCTGTCTCGGTCTGATTTCATGGTTTCTGACACAGTGTCATTAGCACAGTGACAGTGCATATTTTTAGCACTGATCACTGTATTAGTGTCACTGGTTCCCAAAAAAATGTCAATCAGTATCCAAAGTTTTACGTCGCAATAAGTCGCTGATCGCTACCATTACTAGTAAAAAAAATCAAATAAATAACAATTCCAGTATATCCCATAGTTTGTAGACGCTATAACTTTTTTCTTCATCAAAAATATGTAGCAGAATACATTTGGCCTAAATGTATCAAGGAAGTTGAGTCTTTTTGTTTATAGCACAAAAAATACAAATGGTAGAGGCGATCAAATACCACCAAAAGAAAGCTCAAATTGTGGGGATAAAAAAGACATTCATTTTATTCGGGTAGTGTTGCATGACCGCGCCATTTTGAGTTAAAGTAATGCAGTGCTGTTTAGCAAAAAATGGTCAGGTCAGGAAGGGGGAGAAATCTTCCGGAGGTCAAGTGGTTCCAGACTGGACCGGACCAGCTGCGCAGTGTAGGGGGCACGCGACCCGCCGATCGTTCTGTGGGAAGACGGAGCAGCGATGTGCCTATGTAAACAAGGCAAACCGCTGATCTGTCAGGGAGAAAAAAGGAGATCCAATGATTCAGCTAAGTTGAAACACGGATCTCTCTTTTCCTCCGGTGTTAACCCCTTCCCTGCCAGTGTCATTTATACTGTGACAGTGCATTTTTTTACCACTGATCCCAGTATTGGTGTCACTGGTCCCTAAAAAGTGTCACTTTGTGTAAAAATTGGCTGCTGCATTGTCGCAGTCCCTCTAAAAATCGATGATCGCCGCCATTACTAGTAAAAATAATAAAAAATTTTTTTTTTTTAATTCCTAAATCTATCCCATAGTTTGTAGACGCTATAACTTTTGGGCAAACCAATCTATATACGCTTATTGGGATTTTTTTTTACCAAAAATATGTAGCAGAATACATATTGGCCTAAATTGGTGAAGAAATTTTTACATTTTTTTATTGGGAAAGTTTTATAGCAGAAAGTAAAAAATATTGTTTTTTTTTGTTTTTTTTCAAAATTGTTGGGGTTTTTTTGTTTATAGCGCAAAAAAAAAAACCAAAAAAAAATCGCAGAGGTGACCAATTACCACCAAAAGAAAGCTCTATTTGTGGGTAAAAAAGGATATCAATTTTATTTCGGTACCGCGTTGCACGCAGTTAAAGCATCTAAATGCCGTATTGAAAAAAATGACCTGGTCAGGAAAGTGGTTAAACATACTGCGGAACCTCGGATTACGAGCATATTCCGTTCCAGGAGTATGCTCGTAATCCAAAGTACTTGCATATCAAAGCGAGTTTTCCCATTGAAGTCAATGGAAGCGAAAATAATTTGTTCTGCATTGACTTCAATAGGATGCAATACCGCATGCGGCCAGAGGTGGGGGGAGCGCCGGAGAGCCTCGAAAACGCCCGAAAAGGCCCGAGGACACTTCAGCAAAACTCGGAAACACTTCCTACCCGAGATTTGTCGAGCTCAGCCGAAGTGTCCTCAGGCCTTTCAGTGCATTTCCGAATGGCTACGATCGGCGACGTTCGGCTCTGCTCGGCTCCGGCACCCCCCAACCTCAGGCCAAAAGCGGTACTGCACACCGCTTTGGCCTGAATCGTGGTCGTTTTGCGACACAACACTCGCAAACCGAGTTACAATTTTTAAAAATACAAGTGCTCGTATTGCGAAGCGCTCGTTAACCACGTTACTCGCAATCCGAGGTTCCACTGTATGATATTTTTGCAGAGCTCTGTCCCTGATTTGGAGCAAAGTCCCTCTGTCCCTCTTTCCCCCTCATTTGTCCCTCATTTTGGTCTGATCTATATAGTTGTATATAAAATGCACTTTTTATCTTTCAAAAAGTGTTTCCCAGTGCTAAACCTTTCATCCAAATTCTAAATTGCTGCATTTGTACATTTCAAAAGCCAATATAAAGGAATAGTAGTGGTAAAAAAAAGCCCTTGTGGATTTAAATTACCTTTTTTTTTTTTGGTTAATTCTCCTTTAAGGGGGTGTGGCAGGGGGCGTGTCGTATGCCTACATACGTTTGTTAGTAGGTGTCCCTCATTCCCATCTCAAAATGTTGGGAGGTATGTTTTTGTATTATTTTGTATCAGTTTTCCTTTGATAAAGAAAAAAAAAACAGGGGATTCATTCATCTACCAATGAATGGACGGTATAATTCACTGAGATACACTAAGTAATTGTGACGATATGTACAGTTTTAATAACGCATGTCAAAGTTGCAAAACCGTGTTCAGTCATTTAATATTTGTTTTCCCTCCGTCATGAAGGGGTTAAGCAAGTGCAACATTCCTATGTGTTTTTTGCGTCTTCATTCTTTGGAAATCCTAGGACAGTTAGCTCATATAATAACCACCTGCTGATACTTTGTAATGATTCCAAGTAAACTAGTTCAGTGTCCTGGCTGTCAGCTCCAAGCCATCTTATCCTACTGTGTAATTACATTACATTAGGATGGAACTTCAGTCATGTTTTCATCTTTCCATCTATTAAATCTTCTGCCCTTGTTGTTGTTTTAAAGCGTAGGGCCACCCTGAAAAAAAAAATTACACCAAAAATCCTAAAAAAACTGAAAAAAAAAAACATTTAAAAAAAAAAATTTAAACTTACCTAAACCCTTGTTGCTAGGCAGTTTTTCTAATCTGCCTCTTCCTTTTCCGCGGCGTCTTTTGCTGCTCGGTGAGCGGCACCGTTGTCTTCTGGGAACTGTGTGTGTTCCCAGAACACCACGGGGCCATTCACAGAGCGCCGCGCCGCTTCGCGCGTGCGCAGTAGGAAACTGGCAGTGAAGCCGCAAGGCTCCACTGCCTATTTCCTCTACCTAGGATGGCGGTGCCGGGACCAGAGAGCCGAGGGACGGTTCGGCCTCGGGCGGTGGACATCGCGGGCACCCAGGACAGGTAAGTACTTATTTAAAGTCAGCAGCTACAGTGTTTGTAGCTGCTGACTTTTAATTTTTTTTTTTTTTTTACGACCGGAATCCCGCTTTAACTTTGGATAGTAAAACTTTTTTTTTTTTGCCAGTATAGCCCACTTCTCCTTCTTGTCTGGTCATTATCCTAGGCTTATGACATCATGCACAGCTCTCTCTCTCACTCTCGTGAGAGTTTGCCAGAAAGGGAGGAGGGGGGGGGTGAGTTATAAGAGGGCCAATGAGAGCTGCAGAGCTGGAGGCGTGTGTCTGTGTAAATCCAGGAAGTGGACAGGCAGCAGCTTCAGCTGCCCACATTTAAAATGGCTGCAGCCAGACTCGGTGGAGGAAATTTCTGCAGCATATTTGGCAAGTACAGAATTACAGTATATATAAAAGTATGCAAAGTGGTTGGGGGGAAGCTTCAGAATGGCAAAGATGTTTTTATTACAAATTATGTGAGCAGACTGCAGTTCCTCTTTAATAGCAAATACGGATCATATTTGATGGCTCTGACTGCTCCAAAGTGAATTCTGTCTGGATGGTTTTTTTTTATATACTGCACATATCTATTCTCCTTGTTATTAAATGAGCCCCAAATCTGTAGAGCTCTCCTGGAAAACAAATCTGGAAACGTAAGAGATCCGTTCAACTATCCTGGATTTATTTTTGTGCCAGGAAGGGGTCCCTCAAAAGCTCTAAAATTTTCCTTTATTTTTTTATTTTTTATTTTTTTTTTTACAAAAAGTAAAAACAAAAGTTAAAAACAAGAAGAATAAAAAATTTAAAGCAGCACAATACAAATAACAGTTAAAGAGTAACTCCACTTTTGTTGAGAGGGAAAAAAAAAAAAACATTCCCCTCTGAGTGATCTATGTGCATTACAAGGATTTTGACAAACTTTGTTGCAGATTCCGGACTTTTGTTATTCTGAAGAAATCCCTGTATGGATGTAATTTTTTTTTTATACTGCACTTATCTATTCTCCTTGTTATTAAATGAGCCCCGAATCTGTAGAGCTCTCCTGGAAAACAAAGCTGGACACGTAAGAAATCATGTTTATAGTGTGTCTCCCCTATGGGAAAAAAGTGTGTTGGAAAATATGTAAAAGTCTGAACATTTCACAACCACCCAATAAAATGATAAAGATACTAAACAGTGCAAATGTTTTCAGATTACACCAATAGCCTTGAAGCTAATTTGGAGGCATGGGCCTATTTTGTATAATGTCAGGAAATTGCTAATCTTAAAGCACAACTCTGGGCAATTTAAAAAAAAAAGCTCCTCCAGCAGGGGATTAAATAAAAAAGCATCTCTGAGCTTCAATACTTACTCCAGCGATATCGTCCACGGTAATTCTTTTCTGCTTCTAGATGTCCTCGGTTTGTAAGGCTGATGGGGTGGTGAGGTTGGTAGGCTTTAACTACTTCCCACCTGGCCAATGTACATAAATGGCCGGGTGGGCGCTCTCTCCTTCTGAGTGGACGTTCAGGAACGTCCCTCAGAAGGAGGGAGATCGCACATGTGCCCGCGCAGCGGCGCGATCCCGATGCGCTCGTGTCTCCCGGACGCGGAGCATCTCCGTTTTGGCAGGAGGGCTCTGTGATTGGCCCTCCTGATCGCATGACGGCTGTGTCCAATCACAGCCGCCATGTGATGTAAACACAGAGCTGGTTGCTAGGCAATCGGCTCTCCTCTCCTCACCCAGCAGTTGTCCGTGAGGAGAGGAGAGCGGATCGCTGCAGCCGGCTGGTGATCAGTGAGTATGAGCTGTTTTTTACAGATTTTTACACAATGATCACCAACCTAGTGTCACCACACAATGTAAAACACACATGTTCCACACAATGTCCCCAAAACACATGTCCCCAAATAATAAAAACACCTGTCCCCCAATCACATGTCCCAATAATTATCTGCACACATATGTCCGTGATCATATGCGCACATCTGTACATGATCACCTGCGCACATTTGTACATGATCATTTCCGTACATCTGTCTGTGATCACACGAACCAATTATTATACACTTAACGGAATTTTTTTTTACCAAAAACATGTAGCAGAATACATTTTGGCTTAAATTTATGACAAAATTCAATTTTATTGGATTTCTTTTAAAACAGAAAGAAGAAAATACTGGGGGTTTTTTTCCAAATTTCTGCTCTTTTTTCTCTTATATCGCAAAAAAAAAAAAAACGAGTCGTGAATAAATACCAGCAAAAGAAAGCTCTATTTGTGCGAACAAAATGATAAAAATCTAATTTGGGTACAGCGTAGCACGACCGCGCAATTTTTCATTGAAAGTGCGAGAGCGCTGTAAGCTGAAAATTGGTCTGGGAACTAAGGGGGGGGGGGGAGTGGCCAGTATTGATGTGGTTAAAGAAAAACTCCAGTTCTTTAACAGCTTGCCGACGGCCGGCTGTCAATTGACGGCCAGGCGGCGCAGCTCTCGTTGCGGGAGGGCGTCATATGACGCCCTCGCTTTCCCGGCCCACCAGGGGGTGCGCGCCGCCGACGGCAATCTCGCACGGGCCCGCAGTGTCACTGGGCACCCGGTGCACGTGGCGCGATTGCCCGGTAACACAGCATGACCGTGAAACACACAGATCCACGTCCTGTCAGGTGAGAGGAGACCGAAGGTGTGTTCCCAGGAGTTGGTCTCCTCCCCTTGTGAGTCCCCTCCCCCTACAGTTAGAAACACTCCCTAGGAACATAATTAACCCCTCGATCGCCCCCTAGTGTTAACCCCTTCCCTGCCAGCCACATTTATACAGTAATCAATGCATTTGTATAGCACTGATCGCTGTATAAATGTGAATGGTCCCAAAAATGTGTCAAAAGTGTCCGATCTGTCTGCCGCAATATCGCAATCACAATAAAAGTCGCAGATCGCCGCCATTACTAGTAAAAAAAAAAAAAAAATAATAAAAATGCTATAAATCTATCCCCTATTTTGTAGATGCTATAAGTTTTGCGCAAACAAATCAATATACGCTTATTGCGATTTTTTTTTTTACCAAGGATATGTAGAAGAATACATATCGGCCTAAACTGAGGAAAAAATTTGTTTTAAAGAAAAAAAAAATGGATATTTATTATAGCAAAAAGTAAAAAATATTGTGTTTTTTTTTTTTTCAAACTTGTCACTCTTTTGTTTATAGCGCAAAAAATAAAAAACGCAGACGCGATCAAATAGCACCAAAAGAAAGCTCTGTTTGTGTGGAAAAAATGATAAGAATTTCATCTGGGTACAGTGTAGCATGACCGCGGAATTATCATTCAAAGTGAGACAGCGCTGGAAAATGGCCTGGGCAGGAAGGGGGTAAAAATGCCCAGTGTTGAGGTGGTTAAAAAAAAAGAAGTATATAACATATAAAATCTGTACAAACCATGACATTGTTTCATCAAATTAAACATTGCCTTTTACATTGTATTCTACCAACAACCGGGTTTTTCTATAACTGCCAAAAATGTACTTTTTTATCTTACCCCCAATAGTTCTTGGTCTATTAATGACATTTCCTGTGCTGTAATTGGCTCATCGCTTTCCAAGGTTCGAGGTCAAATGATGCGAATCAACAGCAACGTTCTGCACTAACAGTTTCATCTTTCATGATATACTTTGCATGGATGCTGCATGATTAAAGGAACACTGGGGGCTTGTGATGTTTCTTTTTTTTTTACAACAATGAGACTGAACATGAAAAAAATTAAAGTAAGGAAATTAGCCCAATTAGTGTTTTCTTTTGGCAAGCTAACTAGAGTGGTTTGCACTTTGCATCAGAATCCAAAATACAGAAGCAGGTAGGATTCTGCAGTAAAGCTGGCTGGAGTTCTTAAAATGCCTGCAGTTGGCCAGTGGTGGAAGAGATGTCAGTTTGTTTTGATTTGCTTACTTGTTTTGTTTTTTTGTGTTTTTTTTTGTATGACAAAAGAAAAATAAAACTGTAAAAGGAAATAAAACAATTTAATAAGATACATTTAAAAGATAAATAATAAAATATATATAAAAAAGAATAATTAGAGCTGGGTGAAGTTCTTGAAATGCCTGCAGTTGGCCAGTAGAGAGAAAAATATCACTTTCTCTTTTGCTTAACTTTTTTTTGTATGACACACAAAAAAAAAAAAAAGACAAAAAGATTTCAAACTATTAAAAATAAACTAAAAAAAAAAAAAAATAGATGTAAAAAAATAATAAATACAATTACAGAAAATGGAAGATGTTCCCCAGGGTTATTTTTTTAGTAGCGAAAACTTTTATGAGAAAAATAATTAATTAAAAATCTTTTATTCAGACAACAAATGAATTCAATTATACAGTAAATTGTGGTTGGCATAACATAAAAAAAAGAAAAAGAAAAGCTGCCTGTAGTGCTTGAAATGCCTGTAGCTAGCCAGTAGAGGGAGAGATATCAGGGCATACTTTTTTTGTGGAAAAAAAAAGCAAAACTGTAAAAAAAAACAAAAAACAATAAAAAACGAAAAACAAAAACCCAGTTTTGCATTTAGGAGGAAAAAAAATTGCATTGCTAAAATTGTCATGTATGATGTTGTATTAATACTGTATTGTGTTATTACTGTACTTTGTATGGTTTATATCTCGAATTTGTAACAGTGAATTCCCGTCCAGTAGGGGGAGTGTGAGGTTGGATGTGAACACACAGAGAATTGGCTATAAAATTAGCAGCTGGTAAAAGAAAAAGTTAACGGGGCAAACAGGAACTGCCTCTATTCTCTGAAGTACAGTCGTAATGTGCATTAGCAGCTGAATTGCAAATATGCAGAATTAGAGTAACTTTATAAACTAAATTAAAAAAATACATTTTCTCTAAAAAGCGATTACAAGTATTACTGACCCCTAGTTCTCAACAATCACACATAATATAACAGAAATATGTTTCCAATTTTAAGGCGTGCAGTAAATGGGGGAAAAAAAAAATCTTAAAGCAGAAGTACACTGTATCTGAGCAAACTGAAAACACAATTTAATTCATTTTTTATATTTAAAGCAATCTCATTCTTGTGAGAAATGACTTTGAAAAACACCATCCTAGCATTTATAGCCACAGCCAACTTGAGTAAGGAATGATGATTCATGATTCTTGGAATCCATCTGCTCTTAGCTCAGGCATGCAGACAGGAGGGTGTGCTTAGCTGAGAAAGTCCCTCTTCCCCTTCTCCAAATGAAAGAAGAAAAAAAATGCCATGAAGACTCCTGGGAAGTATGACATCTTTTTGGGCTAGGCCAAAAACCAGGAAGAAACTGAGGAAAAGTAAAAACAAAAAAGTATAAAATAAGTACCTGCCTATCTATTTACTAAGGCAGGGCCGTCATCGGGGGGGGCAGCCAATACAACTGTAAGGGGCCCCTCGGGCCAGCTGGGCTAGGAGAAGGCAGGAGCGGCTGAAGGGAAGCCGTGTTGTGTAATACAGAAATGATCTTGCAGCTTCTGCTGCTCTGTGTCATTGAGCTCAGACATCGAGCTCTTTACAGCCACCTCTGGCTACTATGTGCATGTGCACCCCTTGTGTGCTGCCTGTACTGCGATCAGCTGCAGCTCTTCTGTGTCCCAGCAACATGTCAGCTTTGTGGAAACAAGAGCTGGGACTAGGTAGGAAGATCTCCTTTACAAGTAGCGGCTGTGAGGGAAAGGGAGGGGGGCTGTTTGTGTACAGAGAGGGGCCAGAGCTTTGTGTGTTTACTGATTCGAGTATGTGGGGGACTATATACAGGAGTGAAGGGGGGCTGACATAGATACATGTGTGCGGGGGGCTTACATATATATAGGAGTGAAGGGGGGCTGACATATATACAGGAGTGAGGGGGGCTGACATATATACAGGAGTGAGGGCTGACATATATACAGGAATGAGGGGGGCTGACATATATACAGGAGTGAGGGGGGGCTGACATATATACAGGAGTGAGGAGGGCTGACATATATACAGGAGTGAGGAGGGCTGACATATATACAGGAGTGAGGGGGGCTGACATATATACAGGAGTGAGGGCTGACATATATACAGGAATGAGGGGGGCTGACATATATACAGGAGTGAGGGGGGGCTGACATATATACAGGAGTGAGGAGGGCTGACATATATACAGGAGTGAGGGGGGCTGACATATATACAGGAGTGAGGGGGGCTGACATATATACAGGAGTGAGTGGGGCTGACATATATACAGGAGTGAGGGGGGCTGACATATATACAGGAGTGAGGGGGGGCTGACATATAAACAGAAGTGAGGGGGGCTGACATATAAACAGGAGTGAGGGGGGCTGACATATATACAGGAGTGAGGAGGGCTGACATATATACAGGAGTGAGGGGGGCTGACATATAAACAGGAGTGAGGGGGGCTGACATATATATACAGGA
Organism: Lithobates clamitans; assembly: GCA_037952925.1. Classification (NCBI taxonomy): domain Eukaryota; kingdom Metazoa; phylum Chordata; class Amphibia; order Anura; family Ranidae; genus Lithobates; species Lithobates clamitans. The sequence continues at coordinate 1,313,221 of JBBGZY010000275.1, read as the reverse complement.
GTGAGGGGGGCTGACATATATACAGGAGTGAGGGGGGCTGACATATATACAGGAGTGAGGGGGGCTGACATATAAACAGGAGTGAGGGGGGCTGACATATATATACAGGAGTGAGGGCTGACATATATACAGGAATGAGGGGGGCTGACATATATACAGGAGTGAGGGGGGCTGACATATATACAGGAGTGAGGGGGGCTGACATATATACAGGAGTGAGGGGGGCTGACATATATACAGGAGTGAGGGGGGCTGACATATATACAGGAGTGAGGGGGGGCTGACATATATACAGGAGTGAGGGGGGCTGACATGTATACAGGAGTGAGGGGGGCTGACATATATACAGGAGTGAGGGGGGGGGGCTGACATATATACAGGAGTGAGGGGGGCTGACATAGATACATGTGTGAGGGGGGCTGACATAGATACATGTGTGAGGGGGGCTGACATAGATACATGTGTGAGGGGGGCTGACATATATACAGGAGTGAGGGGGGCTGACATATATACAGGAGTGAGGGGGGCTGACATATATACAGGAGTGAGGGGGGGCTGACATATATACAGGAGTGAGGGGGGCTGACATGTATACAGGAGTGAGGGGGGCTGACATGTATACAGGAGTGAGGGGGGCTGACATATATACAGGAGTGAGGGGGGCTGACATATATACAGGAGTGAGGGGGGCTGACATATATACAGGAGTGAGGGGGGCTGACATATATACAGGAGTGAGGGGGGCTGACATATATACAGGAGTGAGGGGGACTGACATATATACAGGAGTGAGGGGGGCTGACATATATACAGGAGTGAGGGGGGCTGACATATATACAGGAGTGAGGGGGGGGGGGGCTGACATATATACAGGAGTGAGGGGGGCTGACATAGATACATGTGTGAGGGGGGGCTGACATAGATACATGTGTGAGGGGGGCTGACATAGATACATGTGTGAGGGGGGCTGACATATATACAGGAGTGAGGGGGGCTGACATATATACAGGAGTGAGGGGGGCTGACATATATACATGTGTGAGGGATGGCTGACATATATACAGGAGTGAGGGGTACTGACATATATACAGGAGTGAGGGGGGCTGACATATATACATGTGTGAGGGAGGGCTGACATATATACATGTGTGAGGGGGGCTGACATATATACAGGAGTAAGGGGGGCTGACATAGATACATGTGTGAGTGGGGCTGACATATATACAGGAGTGAGGGGGGGCTGACGTATATACAGGAGTGAGGGGGGGGGGCTGAGGTATATACAGGAGTTTGGTGAGGCTGATATACAGCATCTTACAAAAGTGAGTACACCCCTCACATTTTTGTAAATATTTTATTAAGTGTCAGTTAGTGTCCGAATGTCTGCCGCAATATCACAGTCCCGCTATAAGAGCCCTTTCACACTGGGGCGGGGGGCGGCGTCGGCGGTAAAACGCCACTATTATTAGCGGCGTTTTACCGTCGGTATGCGGCCACTAGCGGGGCAGTTTCACTCTGGAATGAAAGCAGCGGCACTTTCGGGTCGGTTTGCAGGCGCTATTATTAGCGCAATAGCGCCTGCAAACCGCCCCAGTGTGAAAGGGCTCTTAGTCTTACTAGTAAAAAATACATAAATATATAAAAATATCCCATAGTTTGTAGACGCTATAACTTTTGCGCAAACCTATCAATATACACTTATTGGGATTTTTTTTTACCAACAATATGTAGTAGGGTGGCCACTCTGTGCCAGATCATGTACCCATGATGTGTGCGCACCACTGGCTCCAGCTCCAGCTTGACACAGCAGGAGCCAGTCACCGATGTCCACCGGGACCCGCCGATCATTCCTGGAGATAAGCAGAACGGCGGTCCGCCTATGTAAACAAGACAGATCGCCATTCTTCGAGGAGGGAAGGTAGAGATCTTGTATTTCTGCTAAGCAGGAACACGGATCTCTGCCTTCCCACAGTAAATGCACCTCCCCCACACAGTTAGAAAGCACTCCCAGGGAACACATTTAACCCTTTGATCGCCTCTGGATGTTAACCCCTTCCCTGCCAGTGTCATGAGTACAGTGACAGTGCATATTTTTAGCACTGATCACTGCATTAGTGTCACCGGTCCCCCAAAAAATGTGTCACTTAGTGTCTGATTTGTCCACCACAATGTTGCAGTTCCGCCACGAGTCGCTGATCGCCACCATTACCTATAAGAAAAAAACTGGCTCCTGATGTTAACCCCTTCCCTGCCAGTGTCATTAGTACAGTGACAATGCGTATTTTTAGCACTGATCACTGCATTAGTGTCACCGGTCCCCAAAAAAATTTGACACTTAGTGTCCGACTTGTCCACCACAATGTCGCAGTCCCGCTATAAGTCGTTGATCGCCACAATTACCTGTGAAAAGAAAAAAAAATTCCATAAAAATATCCCATACTTTGTAGGCGCTATAACTTTTGTGCAAATCAATCAAAATACGCTTATTGGAATTTTTTTTTTTTTTTACCAAAAACATGTAGCAGAATGCATATTGGTCTAAACTGGTGAAGAAATTAGATTTTTTTTTTTTTCAATTTTTTTAATTGGATTTTTTTTATAGCAGAAAGTAAAAAAAATTTTTTTTTTTTTTAATTGTTTGGCTTTTTTTGTTTAAAGCACAAAAAATAAAAGCAGCAGAGGTGATTAAATACCAACAAAAGAAAGCTTTATTTGTAGGGAAAAAAAAGGACAAACATTTTATTTGATTAGAGCATCGCACGGCCGCGCAATTGTAAGTTAAAGTGACGCAGTGCCGTATCACAAAAAATGGCCTGGTCAGGAAGGGGGGTAAATCTTCCAGGGGGTTACAATTATTTTGTAAAATGTTTATATATTATACTTGCACCTATGTTCCGTTTATAATTAAAGTAGATAGAACAAAGAAGGACAATCTATTGGCTACATTTGTAATAAATGTCCATTTTTTTTAAAAAGAGTTTCAAGAAAACAAATGACTAAAAAACAAATCAATTTATTTATGGTCAGTTCAATTTAATTGCTGCCATAAATCACCAGACGTTATTTGTAGTCACGTTGGGCTCATGCACCCGGGTCGTCTGAGGCCACTTGGCATCATTTCCGGTGTATTTCCTCTGCCTGGACAGCCCAGGTACAGTCTGTCATTACCATGAATGGGAGGGCCGCTCTACTCGTGGATGGAACTAATGTATGAAAATACTTGTATGGCAAAGGCTTTTTTTTTTGTTGTTGTTTTTTATTGTTTCTGATCATATCAAGAAAAAAGAATCCCCTTTCATTGGGACTTTGTAGACAGCAACCACACATATGAACTTGAGAAAATGTCATTTATTAAATATTCATAAAATCATCTGATCATACAATGAGCGATGGTTAAAAGAACATAGAAAAATTATTACACAGATATGCAAAAAAAGCATAGATAAGACAAAAAACACAACAAGTTACATGGTATGTATGACAAAAAGGTAGTTGTTACTCTCCGGTATATAGTGATCTCCGGTAACCCGACGCGTTTCTGGTTCAAGCTCCTTCGTCAGGGAAATTAGATAAGAGTATATGTGGCACAGTGGTGTAGTGGGTAGCACTCTCGCCTAGCAGTAAAAAAGGGTCGCTGGTTCGAATCCCAACCACGACACTACCTGCCTGGAGTTTGCATGTTCTCCCTGTGCCTGTGTGGGTTTCCTCCGGGTACTCCGGTTTCCTCCCACACTCCAAATACATGCTGGTAGGTTAATTGGATCCTGTCTAAATTGTCCCTAGTATGTATGAATGTGAGTTAGGGACATTAGATTGTAAGCTCCTTGAGGGTAGGGACTGATGTGAATGTACAATGTATATGTAAAGCGCTGCGTAAATTGACGGCGCTACATAAGTACCTAGAATAAAATAAATATCCAGTCATACTTTTTTGTCTTACTGCAAAAAATAGCAAAATCACATCATAATGATACAAAGCATGGATAATTTTGACAACCATTAAGGGGTGGATGACCAGCAGTGATTGTAAGAAGCACCTTACCATGTGAAATGTTCCCCCATACAACTCAGAAAAATGGATGAAGCACTACCAGCGGGGGTGTCAGTGGTTGACCAACGGGAGCATCAATAGAGCACCATAATATCAAAAGAACGGGGAATTGACCAGTCACTTGGCCTGGTGATCGCAAGGAGTCATATGTGGCGGATTACCAAACTATAGAAAAAAGAAAAAAGAGAAAAAAATAAACACTTAAGGTAATACAAAAATAATTTTTTTCTTTTCTTTTTGTATTACCTTAAGTGTTCATTTTTTTCTCTTTTTTCTTCAGTGCCTGTCAACGCAGCTTCATGAGCAAACATCAGCGAAGGAGACAAATTACATATTTACAAACATTTATAACAGAAGTGAAGAAAAAAATGGTTTTTTTTCAAAATTTTAGTTTTTTTCATTTGTTTAGCAAAAAAAAAAAAAAAAAAAATCCAGCGGTGATTAAATACCACCAAAAGAAAGCTCTATTTGTCTGAAAAAAAAATGATACAAATTTCAATTGTGTACAATGTTGCATGATCGCGCTGAAAGCTGAAAATTGGCCTGGGCAGGAAGGGGGTGAAAGTGGCCGGTATTGAAGTTTAACCTCTTCAGCCCCGGACCATTTGGCTGCCCAAAGACCAGAGCGTTTTTTATGCGATTCGGCACTGCGTCGCTTTAACTGACAATAGCGCGGTCGTGCGACGTTGCACCCAAACAAAATTGATGTCCTTTTTTTTCCCCACAAATAGAGCTTTCTTTTGGTGGTATTTGATCACCTCTGCAGTTTTTATTTTTTGCGCTATAAACAAAAAAAAGCGACAATTTTTTTACTTTTTTACATTTTTTACTTTTTGCTATAATAAATATCCCCCAAAAATATATTTAAAAAAAACTATTTTTTTTTCTTCAGTTTAGGCCGATATGTATTCTTTTTACTAGTGATGGCAGCGATCTGCGATTTTTATCAGGACTGTGACATTATGGCGGACACATCGGACATTTTTGACACATTTTTGGGACCATTGTCATTTAGCGATCAGTGCGATTAAAAATGCATTGATTACTGTGTAAATGACACTGGCAGTGAAGGGGTTAACCACTAGGGGGCGATCAAGGGGTTAAGTGGTGTAGTGGGTAGCACTCTCACCTAGCAGTAAGAAGGGTCGCTGGTTCGACCACGACACTACCTGCCTGGAGTTTGCATGTTCTCCCTGTGTCTGCGTGGGTTTCCTCCGGGTACTCCGGTTTCCTCCCACACTCCAAAGCCATGCTGGTAGGTTAATTGGCTTCTGTCTAAATTGTCCCCTAGTATGTATGAATGTGAGTTAGGGACCTTAGATTGTAAGCTCCTTGAGGGTGTAGGGACTGATGTGAATGTATAATGTATATGTAAAGCGCTGCGTAAATTGACGGCACTATATAAGTACCTGAAATAAATAAATAAATAAAAGTGTGTCCTAGGGAGTGGTTTTAACTCTGAGGGGGCTGGGCTTGAACACGCAGGACAGTGATCACTGCTCTCAATCACAGAGAGCAGTAGATCACTGTCCTGTCACTAGGCAGAACAGCGAATGCTTTGTTTGCATAAGCACCTCCCCGTTCACCCAGTGGACACCAAGTCAGCAGGGCCCACGGTCATGGAGACTGCGGTGCCCCTCTGGGGGCACGCGCGCACTCGCAACACCGCTTCTTAAAGGGGACGTACCTGTACGCCCTTTTGCCTGCCAGTGCCATTCTGCCAACGTACATTGGCGTGCGCTGGTCGGCAAGCGGTTAAAGAAAATTGGATTTTAACCTTCTGAGTTGCCTGTTTTATAAATTCCATCATGCCTCTGCCTCTGGGAGACAGGCCTGTGGCTTTTCTGAGTCTTATGGGACTTTCACCACAACTAGAGTGCCGAGGTTGCCTACCCGTGCTCTATGGGCTATTGCCTCCCGCCCCTCCCCCAACACAAAGACTCTCTTACCATCCCCACCGCAGACCCGGAACAATCAAACATCATCATAGCTTTTGCGCAAACATTTGCCTGTCCAGCCAAGCCAAAGGAGTTCTGCTTTTTCCTTATGAAAATTCTTTCCTTTTAAGGGGCCACAGACCGGTCATAGACCAAAGAGTGAGATTTTTCCGGGGCGATATTTAGCATTAGCAATGCCAACAGCTTTATTTTTTTGATTGTGTGATGAAACCGAAAAGCGACATAGTCAAGTACTTCAAAGGCATTTCATTGTTGGCCCGCTGAATCACACTTAATCACACTGATCTCCAGAAATCCTTCAATGAGTCCTTGTGACATTTCGTTCGGGAAGACGTAAAATGTTACCACTTTCTTTAGAGGGATTTTACTGTCTTAGTAAGCTGTCAAAATAATGATTCAGAGTTCTCTATACAACCAGACAAACTCATTTCCCTAAATCCTGTGGTTGGCTGAATCAAAAAATAACTGTCTACCAGGAGAAGCATTAAACCTACAGCTGTGATATCTTTGACATGTCTATAGCTAAGCCAGACACTTTCTCAGTGCGACGATGACAAAATATTTTCACTTTAAGTAAGTGCTTAGAATGTTCATCATTCTGGAAATTTTACTTCTTAAAGTGACTCCGAATTCCGGTATGCAGAGGCGTATCTAGCGAAAATGGCGCCTATGACAAGCACTGAAACTGCGCCCCTGTCAAAACTTCTTTACCATCAGAGCCCCCATTATCATCAGATCCCCCCTTTACATTCAGAGCCCCCATTATCATCAGATCCCCCCTTTACATTCAGAGCCCCCATTACCATTAGTATCCCCATTATCATGAGAGGCCCTTTACATTCAGAGCCCTATTATCATCAGAGCCCCCCTTTACATTCAGAGCCCCCATTATCATCAGAGTCCTGTTTTACATTCAGAGCCCCCATTATCATCAGAGCCCCCCTTTACATTCAGAGCCCCCATTATCATCAGAGCCCCCCTTTACATTCAGAGCCCCTATTCTCATCAGAGCCCCCCTTTACATTCAGAGCCCCTATTATCATCAGAGCTCCCCTTTACATTCAGAGCCCCCATTATCATCAGAGCCCCCCTTTACATTCAGAGCCCCCATTATCATCAGAGCCCCCCTTTACATTCAGAGCCCCTATTATCATCAGAGCCCCCCTTTACATTCAGAGCTCCCATTATCATCAGAGCCCCCCTTTACATTCAGAGCCCCTATTATCATCAGAGCCCCCCTTTACATTCAGAGCCCCCCTTTACATTCAGAGCCCCCATTATCATCAGAGCCCCCCTTTACATTCAGAGCCCCCATTATCATCAGAGCCCCCATTACCATCAGAGCCCCCCTTTACATTCAGAGTCCCCATTATCATCAGACCCCCCTTTACATTCAGAGCCCCCATTATCATCATAGCACCCCTTTACATTCAGAGCCCCCATTATCATCAGAGCCCCCATTACCATCAGAGCCCCCCTTTACATTCAGAGTCCCCATTATCATCAGACCCCCCTTTACATTCAGAGCCCCCATTATCATCAGATCCCCCTTTACATTCAGAACCCCCATTACCATCAGAGCCCCCCTTTACATTCAGAGTCCCCATTATCATCAGACCCCCCTTTACATTCAGAGCCCCCATTATCATCAGATCCCCCCTTTACATTCAGAACCCCCTTTATCATTAGAGCCCCCATTACCATCAGAGCCCGCCTTTACATTCAGAGTCCCATTATGATCAGAGCTCCTCTTTACATTCAGAGCCCCCATTATCATCAGACGCCCCCTTTACATTCAGAGCCCCCATTATCATCAGAGCCCCCCTTTACATTCAGAGTCCCATTATGATCAGAGCTCCTCTTTACATTCAGAGCCCCCATTATCATCAGACGCCCCCTTTACATTCAGAGCCCCCATTATCATCAGAGCCCCCATTACCATCAGACCCCCATTACCATCAGAGCCCCCCTTGACATTCAGAGCCCCCATTACCATCAGACCCCCATTACCATCAGAGCCCCCCTTGACATTCAGAGCCCCCATTACCATCAGAGCCCTTCTTTACCATTAGAGCCCCCCTTTACATTGAGAGCCCCATTACCATCAGAGCCCCCCTTTACATTCAGAGTCCCCATTATCTTCAGACCCCCCTTTACATTCAGAGCCCCCATTATCATCAGATCCCCCTTTACATTCAGATCCCCCATTATCATCAGATCCCCCTTTACATTCAGATCCCCCTTTACATTCAGATCCCCCATTATCATCAGACCCCCCATTATCATCAGATCCCCCTTTACATTCAGATCCCCCATTATCATCAGACCCCCCATTACCATCAGAGCCCCCCTTTACATTCAGAGCCCCATTATCATCAGAGGCCCCATTATCATCAGAGCCCCCATTACCATCAGAGCCCCCCCTTTACATTCAGAGCCCCCATTACCATCAGAGCCCTTCTTTACAATCAGAGCCCCCCTTTACATTCAGAGCCCCCATTACCATCAGAGCCCCCATTACCATCAGAGCCCCCCTTTACATTAAAGTGGTTGTAAACCCTTACAACACACTTTTTGCTAGAGGTAAAACTATAATAAGACTTACCTGTAGCTACTCTGGATATCTCCTAAATCTGAACGGTTTAGGAGATATCCCCTGTATTTGCATGTGCCGACATCATCGGCACATGCGCACTGAAGCAAACTGAAGCAACGGCACATACGCGCCGTTGCTTCAGTGAGTGTGCTGTTAACGGTGGCTCCCGTACGCATGCGCGGGAGTGACATCATCGCGGCTCCAGCCAATCACTGCGCCGGAGCCCGCGATACCTGGAAGTAACTCCAGGAGCGATGTCGGCCACTGGAGCAGGGTACGAGGACAGCTGCAGGGGCTTCAATCTCAGGTAAGTCACTCTTAATGAGCTAGTATGCTATGCATACTAGCTCATTATGCCTTTGTCTTGCAGGTTTTTTTTTTGTCCTAGGGTTTACAACCACTTTAAGAGCCCACATTCCTATCAGAGCCCTTCTTTACCATCAGAGCCCCCATTACCATCAGAGCCCCCCTTTACATTCAGAGCCCCCCTTTACATTCAGAGCCCCCCTTTACATTCAGAGCCCTTCTTTACATTCAGAACCCTCCCAGTGCTAGAACTGTGCATAGTGGGTAAGGAGGTTCTACTTACAAGCTGAGAGACGAGGAGAGGACTGCAGTAGAGAGCAGAACAGTCTGTGCTGGGACTCCGGCCACCATACTGCTGTCATGTACCAACATGGAAGGAGGTTGAAAATACCACGGGCATGGTACAAGGACTCTGACTGGACCGACCTCCCACTGACGTCACCGCGGCGTTGGAGCCTGTATATTACAGGACAGCTGCATCCCCACCATAGGCATGCGCAGGGGGTGTGCCAGGTGTGCCGATTCCCTCTGCTGCCCGGGCTTCCCCCTTTCCTGTTGGCCCCCCTGCCCTGCAGTGCTGCTGGCTTCCCTCCTCCCCTCTCCCCCTGGAGAATGTTTCAGGATGGACAGCAGGGGAAGGGGCTAGTAAATATTTACCGACCCCTTCCTTTTTAAAATGAACACAGTATATACACTCACTCACTGTGTCCATTCAAAAAGGAAGCATAGAAAAACTGTATTTACTATGCTTCAGTTTGTGAATGAACAGGAAGCCGCTCAGCACAGAGCACTTCCCATTCATTAACTGTCCCGTGCAGCTGTGGCTGCAGAGAAAGGCATGCGTGTTTTAGTTTTGGGGTGCACACCCTAATACAATAGGCTGCGCACACCTATGATCCCCACCCAGGCGCCCACTCACATAGCCATAGGCAGTAAGGAGAAGACAGGCTCCTCCTACCTAGGGTATGTTCTATCAGACGGTGACCTCTACCACCGGATAATGGCTAATGAAAGTTACTGCTGGGGGGGGGGGATTCGTCCCGATCTCTGTTTGCAGCCCTCAGAGCCCTAATGCGGCAAGCCAGCGGCAGCCCCCCGGGCCGCCCTCTAATCCCAGTGCCGGTTAGTCACCGGGACTCACAAGGGAGTAAGTCCAGCCACTCTCGAGCGCCCCTTTCATATGACGCCCATGGCACTTTCCATATCTGCCATGCCTTGGATACATCACTGCCGGTATGTGTTCCTAAAAGAGAAGTACGGGAATCCGTTACTTACCTAGATGGATGCTACATCTGTCCCCCGCCGGCTCCAACGCCGAGAATCGAGCGATCAAACACCGCCAGTCGCTTGGTTCTCGGGGCTCCCGAGCAGAGAACTTCTGACTGACTTCTGACTTGTAAACAAGACAGATTGTCGTTCTGTCAGCAGGGAAGGCTGTGATCCTGTGTTTCTGCAAAGCAGGAACATGGATCTTTGCCTTCCCATAGTCAAAGCACCTCCCCCACAGGTAGTAAGCACAACCTAGGCATACATTTAACCCTTTGATCGCCCCTGAAGTTAGCCCCTTCCCTGCCAGTGTCATTAGTACAGTGACAGTGCATATTTTTTAGCACCGATCACTGTATTAGGCTAAGTTTACACTGTGAAACGGACCTTCAGTCATTTTTTCAACTTTCCACGTATTAAATCTTCTGCCCTTGTTGTTGTTTTAACTTTGGATAGTAAAACATTTATTTCTGCCAGTAAATACCTTCTACAGCCCACTTCATGTTTCTTGTCTGGTCATTAGCCTAGGCTTATGACAACATGCACAGATCTCTCTCACTCTCATGAGAGTTTGCCAGGAAGGGAGGGGGGGTGAGTCAAAAGGGGGCCAAATGACAGCTGCAGGGCTGCAGAGCTGGAGGTGTGCCTCTGCGTAAATCCAGGAAGTGAACAGGCAGCAGCTTCAGCTGCCCACAGTTAAAATGGCTGCAGTGGAGGGAGATTTCTGCAGCATATTTGGCAGGTACAGAATCACAGTATATATAAAATAATATGTAAAGTGGTTGGAGGGAAGCTTCAGAATGGCAAAGATGTTTTAATTACAAATTATGTGAGCAGACTGCAGTTCCTCTTTCAAAACAGACGTTTGAGAGGCGTTAAAAACGTCCCTCAAACGCCAAAGCAAATAATACAATGGACAGTACACAGTGCTGTTCACGTTGTGTCGCTTCAAAATTGAAGCCTCATGTCTACTCAGGAGGCCTTTCCACGCCTCCCATTCAAGTCTATGGTAACGCTTTCCAAATGCTCTAGCAAGCAGCTGCGGTGCGCTTGCGGGGCGTTAAGATTAGTTTATGAACTGTAATGGAATAGGCGTTTGTGGAGCAAAACGGGTAACGCTTCAAAACGGCCCATAATGCATTTGGGGAGCATTTTTAACCTGTCATTAGCGCTTGTAAAACGTCCGTCTAACGCCCATACTAAAGCTCATTAACGCGAGTCTAACGCCCCTACTAACGCCATAGGAGCGTTGGTTAAGCGTTAGTAATTTAGTCAAGTGTGAACAAGCCCTTAGTGTCAGTGGTCCCCAAAAAGTGTCAAAAGCGTCAGTTAGGTGTCTGATTTGTCCACCGCAATTTTGCAGTCCCGCTATAAGTCTCTGATCGCCGACATTACAAGTAGAATAAAATGATCAAAAATATCCCATAGTTTGTAGACGCTATAACGTGCGGTGACATTAATTTCATCACGCTGGTTGTGTGCATTGTCCCAGGCTCAGGTCTCCAACTGATAAATATTGTTTTGGTTTTTTACATTTTCGACTAGTGGGCCTCTAAATTTTGCATATTTTTAAAGGGTGTCACAACTGAAAAAAGGTGAGATGCTGATATATACTATGTATTAAAAACTTTAAATTTTATACTAAATATATACTATACATTAAAAGCTATAAATATTATTGAGGATTCTGCTATTGATGTTTCTTTACTAGTGCATTAATATTACAGAATTCCTATGTAATCTATTGTTGTTTTACTTTGCTAATACCACGTATGTTATATTTATGTGTCTGGTATGGCATGACTTCAGTAACATGGGTTGTGTGTTTTTCATGATATCGTGACCAACATACCAGTTAGCTTTTGCTTGACTAAGGTCTCCATAGCTATCACCACTAATTATTACCTATCTCCCACCCAGCATGTCTTGTCTGCAAATTAAGCTGTTGGACGACAAAGGCTCCTTCGAGATTGTCGCATTCTTTAACAGCAGTCAATTGTCCTCAGATCTGTACCCTACTGGTTATAACACTAATGTTAGTCTACCCTGCTTGACACTATTTAAGACTGACCATGTGAGGGCTCATTACATTTCTGAAGCCAAGTCTAGTCTTGAATTACCGCTTTTTTTAAAGTTATTTTCTCTCAATAAAAGGCAGACTGCAATAAATGTCCACGAAAAGAATACTTAGACATTCCTTACAGGGCTTTCATGTAAAGAAGAGCAAGGCCACTGAGATACATATTAAAATTCTCCAACTTCTGCAACCAGGCAACACCCTTCAGAATCCTAGGGGCATTGTTCGGCATAGCTGTGTGCAAAGAGTTTGAGCACCATTGAAATGCCATGAAAATTATCCACCCACCCAGCAATGACATTGCCTAGCAAGTACCACAATAACTATGACTAGAGCAAATGTGCCTAGGTTTGATCAGCGGTGAGTTCATTGAATCCTGCTTAAATTCTGTGAAACCTGAACTTAGCATCGAACACCATTTAAGTCAATAGGGGGAGAACCTCGATGCTAGATTATGGCCATATTTAAGGCTAGTAGGCAAGGCATTGTAAAAAATGTCAGGTAACCTGTGCAGTTCTATAGTAGACCCTAAAGCAAAGGAAAAAAAAGCATACATCAGGCAAATGGTTCTCTTTTTAATGAAACCTTAAAAGCATCAGAGGAAAAAAAGCAGCCCTTAAAATTAAATGTTTGGTAGATACTTTTAAGCTTCATGTGGTGTTATGGAATAGTATGGGTTTAATAGGGCGTACACACGGTCGGACTTTGTTCGGACATTCCGACAACAAAATCCATGGATTTTTTCCGACGGATGTTGGCTCAAACTTGTCTTGCATACACACGGTCACACAAAGTTGTCGGAAAATCCGATCATTCTGAACGCGGTGACGTAAAACACGTACATCGGGACTATAAACGGGGCAGTGGCCAATAGTTTTCATCTCTTTATTTATTCTGAGCATGCGTGGCACTTTGTCTGTCGGATTTGTGTACACACGATCAGAATTTCTGACAACGGATTTTGTTGTCGGAAAATTTTATCTCCTGCTCTCAAACTTTGTGTTTCGGAAAATCCGATGGAAAATGTCTGATGGAGCCCCCACACGGTCGGAATTTCCGACAACACGCTCCGATCGGACATTTTCCATCGGAAAATCCGACCATGTGTATGGGGCATTAGACTGTCAGAGACTCTGTATTCTGACATCATATATAGAGGGGCCCAATAAATTGTATACACACTTTAACAGTTGCTATCTATGACCTGTTTTAAAATCTGAATTAAAATGATGGCAGCAATGTGTAGTATTATGTTTCCCCTAAAGATGTCAATAGTTGCACCACTGTTGAAGTCATCGAGTTACCGGCCATTTGTGTGGTTTATGCGAATTTTACTTCAATCAAAATAGCGCACCACCACACTCCTCGAGTGCTTTCCCTGGGGAACACTAAAGGATGTGGTGTACTGTAGAAAACCACCTACACTGACTAAACTACGGGAAGAAATTGAAACATCATGCAGAGCAATTCCCATGGACACTCTAGCCAATCTTGTTCTTGGAGTAGTTTGCCGAAATCAAAAGTGTCTGGATGCTAATGGTGACCACTTTGAGCACCTAATGTGATTGCATAATTCAAACATGACTTACAGCTACCCTTTGATGTTTATATAAATCTGTGAAAAAAAATGAGAGACAATAGCCACAAAAATTGTATAGTGGCTGGACAGAATGTAAGCAACTTTATAAGGCCACATTTTAAGAATGAGATACAAGGCAGGTTATATCTTGAAACAAATACCAGTGTATTATTTGATAAACAATAGTCATAAATACTGTTCGGTGTCTGAAAAGTATGTAAGTAGCTTGATAAGTCCACACTAAGCTTTGGCAGTTGAAGTTCAGCTGCGGAGATGTTGTGTGGCAATATTACAATGCACTGGAATAGGCCCAACCCTGCAGAAAATAATATAAATTTTGCAGCTGTGTAAAAATTGTGTGCCCACCTTTACAGTGCTGGAGCAATGTAACAGGCTGAAAATTTGAAGACGCAACGCAATATTTTACCTGTAGCACACTTTAGGAATTGGGCAGCAGAGGTCGAGCTGTGGAAACATTGTGTGGCACCTCTACAGTGCTGGAGCATGGGAATATGGTGGAGGCTTGGAGACACAAAGCAGAATTTTCCCTGAAGCAAACATTAGAATAAACTTGGCAGCTGATGTCCAGCTGCAGAAACATTATGGGTGGCACCTTTACAGTGCTGGAAAACTGGAATAAGCCAGGAGAGGTGTCAGGACTGGTGACTATAGCAGATATACATAATATACAGCTGGATGACACTAAAAATATAATATGTAGCATCCGCAGCAAGGGTTTTGTACTTACTGGTAATCCAAGACTGGTTTGGTTTTATAAAAGTGGGTTAGTCCAGAATATATATACTTCTTTTGCTCCACCAGCTGTGGAAGAGACACCTCCCTTGGGAAGAATGCTGTTGGGAAGAATGCAGAATGTGCCTCCCTTGGGAAGAATGCAGAGGCAGGGTGTGAAGGAAATTTATTCAGAGGTTCAAGTCTTCCCTTGACCCCTCTCAGGTCCACAGACAAGCCCTGTAGATTGAAGTGGCCCGTGCATGTGGGGCAGTGCTATCAGATAGAATTGGACAACTGCTGTCTCTAGTCCTCTGCACACTGCCCCTGCTCTTCCTTTTGACAGTAAACTCCAGCTGCTAGAACAGCATTGTCTCTTTGCTGCTTCCTGACTGATGTCTCCTACCTTTATGGCCCTGGCGCCATCTTCCCTATCCTCAATATCTAAAACAGGAAATACTTGTGCACAATGAACCTGCTGCATTATCATTTGTATTTTAATTTGTAGCCTTATTCCATATTCAGCAGTTTCTCTTCTGGGGTTTTCCCTCCCTCTTGTTTTCTTTTCCCCATCCTACTCTTTTATAGTTAGAAGGCTGGTACATAATAAATCCCCATTACTGGCCCTTTTAATGCAGCTAGTCTAGGTTCAAAGGCCAGGCAGTGCATCATGGTTACAAAAAAAACTTGGCGCAGCAAATTTGTTAGCCGTGTCCATGAATTTGGAACATGTGGGACTGGCTGCGAACCCATGGTAGCCCTTAACCCAGACTTCATCCCTAATAAAGAACAACCTAAAAGACAAAGCATAGCCTTTTCCCTTTTCAGCTGAGTGAGAAAAGCCAATATTTTGAGGGAATGAAAAACCCAGCCCCCTCTTTATAAAAAGATGGGCTCACAGCAACCACAGTTTTGTATAAGATATACAGATATTTTTTGGCTTTGGTTCATGTCCCCATTTGCCGTGCTTGGCTTCCCATGCCCTTTGTTTAACAAGCTTGCTCATTATCCTTACAATTGATCAAAATACCAAGATTCAGGACTATAGATTACAATGTGGTTTGCTGCAAACTTGAGAACCTAAGACTTTGAGCAAGATTTCCAAAACTCTTGGGATCTGAACCCAAGCACATTGACTTATTCCTACTGCTCTCTATACAAAACTAAAAAAAAAGAAATTGATGGAACTCCCTTCAAAATATGCATATATTTTAGTGAAAAGCAAAGCGCCGATACATCAAAAAAACATACGAAATATATAAATCAATCATCAAGTCTTAAATGTATTGCAAATGATACTGACTTTCTGTCAACCCAAAAGTGAGATATACTCAACCAATATCATCTGAGATAACCAAAAAGTCATTAATGTTCATTCAGATGTGCATTGGTGTTGCAAACCAGTGACCATAGAAATCTTCAGAAAAGAAGATTCAGTAAATAATTGGAATTCCACCACCAAAAGGCTACAGATGTTTGCTCAGTATGGATCTTTAAATATAAAGGTCACATGGGCTTTTCCCCTTTAAAAGCCGGGATAAGCTATCCATGGTAAACATTTGTTCAAAACATTACATCAAAACTCTTGCAAATAAATCATACAATAAAAAAAAGAACTGATACGGCTCTCTGTTTTTAAAGTCATAAAATTAATTTTATTCTCTGCTAAAAACTGCACTCACAATGTTAGTTAAATACAGGCATATCAGTATACAGAGCAGGTTTGATTTCCGCAGATCACCGCTCCCTACTGTAGTCGGCTGACAGTTTAGGTGCTCAGATGGATCAAAGCTGTGGCTAGGGGGGAACCTGCCTCCTCTGTTCTGTCTTAATGCCTCAAAAGAAACTCTGCCCTATGCGTTATGTTGATTTTCCAACTTCATCAAAGTCCTATGAGAAATTATTACTAATTTGGCAAAAAATGACCAATCTGTCGACTAAGATAGTGAAAAGATCAATTAGCTTGACAATAATTAATTGTCTTCTGTACCTTTTCCTGATATTCCCTGTTTTTCATAAAAAAACATGTCCGCACAATCAGTGTCTCTATGCAGTGGGTTATAGCATTCAATTGGAAATCTTCTGTTGTCCCTTTTTCGCAATTTGTAACCTCATTAGACTATTATGGTAATGGGAACACATTTCTACACTATTCATGTCCCACTTTTATGCTAAATACAGTGTTTCCCAGAAAGTAGGACCTACCCTGAAAATAAAACCTACCCTGGTTTTCCAGGAGGGCTGCAATATATGCCCTATACCGAAAATAAGCCCTAGTTGGAAGTGGTTGTAAACTGCTAGAATCCTTTCTATTACAGCACTACACAATGCAAACTGTGTGTCTCTGTAATCTAATCTGTATTCAAACACCCTCGGTACAACGCAGAGCAGTGCTCCGCTGATCTCCTCCTTTTCTCCTGCTTGTCAGCGGGGGTTCTCGATCCCCTCCCTCTGCAATGATTGGATCTTGGAAGAGAGCTCAGGCGGGCTATGGAAGCCCAGAGCGGCGCTCAGATCTTTTCTCCTGCCTGTCAATGGGGGATCTCGGGCCCCCCTCCCTCTGCAATGCTCGGGTTGTGGAAAAGAGCTCAGGCGGGCTATGGAAGACCAGAGCGGCGCTATAATAAGGTACCTGACGCAACAGATTGCAGAAGCATACACCTTTCCCACGATATACTACTGTAATAGAAGTGAGAGGGGGAGAGAAGTCAGCACATTAAATGGCAAGCCCTACCCTGAAAATAAGCCCTACTGTGTTTTTGGTTGCCAAACATAATATAAAACCCGGGCTTATTTTTGGGGAAACAGGGTTGGATCCATGATTTTTATATTCTCACCTTACCCTGGACTAAATATATACACTATATTACCAAAAGTATTGGGGCACCTGCCTTTACATGCATATGCACTTTAATGCCATCCCAGTCTTAGTCCATAGGGTTCAGTATTGAGTTGGCCCACCCTTTGCAGCTATAACAGCATTAACTGTTAACTTTAACTGGGAAGGCTGTCCACAAGGTTTAGGAGTGTGTCTATGGGAATGTTTGACCATTCTTCCAGAAGCGCATTTGTGAGGTCAGGCACTGATATTGGACAAGAAGGCCTGGCTCGCAGTCTCCGCTCTAATTGATACCAAAAGTGTTCTATCTGGTTAAGGTTAGTACTCTGTGCAGGCCAGTCAAGTTCCTCCACCCCAAACTTGCTTATCCATGTCTTTATGGACCTTGCTTTGTGCACTGTTGCAGTCATGTTGGAACAGGAAGGGACCATCCCCAAACTGTTCCCACAAAGTTGGGAGCTTGAAATTTTCCAAAATGTCTTGGTATGCTGAAGCTATAAGAGTTATCTTCACTGGAACTAAGGGGCCAAGCTCAACCCCTGAAAAACAACCCCACATCATAATCCCCCCGCTTCCAAATGATTTGGATCAGTGTACAGAGCAAGATCCATAAAGACATGGATGAGCGAGTTTGGGGTGGAGGAACTTGACTGACCTTGCACAGAGTCCTGACCTCAACCCAATAGAACACCTTTGGCATGAATTAGAGCAGAGACTGAGAGCCAGGCCTTCTCGTCCAAAATTAATGCCTGACCTCACAAATGCGCTTCTGAAAGAACGGTCATACATTCCCATAGGCACACTCCTAAACCTTGTGGAAAGCCTTCCCAGAAGAGTTGAAGCTGTTATAGCTGCAAAGGGTGGGCCAACTCAATATTGAACCCTACGGACTAAGACGCCATGGGATGCCATTAAAGTTCATGTGCGTGCAAAGGCAGGCGTCCCAATACATTTTGGTAGTATAGTACATGTATAGTAGGACAACCCTTAAATAATCTGCCCCTTGAATCTTCCTATTGATGCTGATTATATATTTTTTTAATGTAATTTCATACTTTGTATGATATGCTCTTTTCGTGTTGTTTTTGTTCAAATTGTTTTAATTTTTCTCATCTCTATATCTTGAATGATTTGTAATATTCAGTTTATTTTAAATAAAATGTTTAATAAAGGTTTTTAAACAAAAAAAAAAAAATACGTGGTAGTTGGCTATTCATTCCTGCCAAATGCTATTTTTTTATCAATATCAAGAAACTTCTATAACTATATTGAATTCTACCGTGGGAGATTAAGGCTCGGTTCACACAGGGGGCGGCACGACTTGCAGGTCGCCTCACCGAGGCGACCTGCACACGACATCCACGGCGACTTGCAAAACGACTTCTGTATAGAAGTCTATGCAAGTCGCCTCAAGTCGCCTCAAGTCGCCCCAAAAGAAGTACAGGAAACTTTTTCTAAGTCGGAGCGACTTGCGTCGCTCCTATTAGAACGGTTCCATTGTACAGAACGGGAGGCGACTTGTCAGGCGACTAGGTCGCCTGACAAGTCGCCCCTGTGTGAACCGGGCGTTACTAAAACTGAAGCATTCAGAAGAATCTGGTGCAGTAACCAATCAGCTTCTAACTTCAGTTTGTTTAATTAAGCTTTGACAATAAATCCTGGAAGCTGATTGGTTTCTTTGCAGAGCTGTACCAGATTTTGCACTCTTCAGTTTTAGTAAATCTTCTCCACCACAAAAATTTAGGAGGATTTAGGAGGAGCCATAAAATTTAGATCTAAATAATAGTATTGAAGAGATAAATAATACATTTAATTATTCAGATTTAAACATCAGACCTGAAAGAGGAATTGAGCACTAAGCAATCAGCAGTTGAATTTATGCTAATAGGAAAGGTTAATGGGAAGGTAGGTGGGCAGCTCAGTTTACAGTTGTGACAAATTATAGGTGCCTGTGATAGACTGCGCTCAGGTGGCACCATAACGGAAGGGCTTTGTCTGCCCACACGTTTTATTGCTGCTGTGAAAAAATTACAAATGTCAAACCTTTAAAACATCCTCAATTAGGAGTTTAAAATGGCAATTAGGTTCTGTATTGAATCAGGAAACCTTTTACTGAAGACAATGACAAACAACACTGTAAAAGATAGAAGATTAACTCCTTTATATTTCTGGAAGAATTTCATGCATTTTAATGGCAACCCCATAAACATGCTTGTTAGGCACAGTGCAATAACTTTTCCAACCAAATGAATAATAATTCCAAAAGTTGTAAGCCCCCTGGAAACCCAAGTCTCAGAACTTGACACCAATGTGGACCCCAGCAAATGCTGAAGAGTCAGCGGCGGCCCGTCCATTAGGGGCGCCCGGGTGCCGCCCCATCTCTCCAGGCCACCCCCTATATGTAGTCGATAGATTCATGAATAGGGGGCGGCTGCGGCGGCCATGGATAGCTTCATGCAATGCATGAAGCTATCCACGGCAGCCGCCCCCCTATTCATGCAGCGGAAGGTTTTTTTTTTTTTTGAAGCACCTGATTAGAGCCAGAGGCTATAATAGGCTTCAAAATAGGGTGGGCTCGGTTTGCAGAGAATGCGACCGGAGCCCACCCAGGTGTGGTACAACAGCGAATTAATATTCGCTGTTGAAACACTGATTCTCAATCCGGCCAACCAGAAGCGGGTGTGAGACCCGTTTCCCGATTGGCCAAAAAGAGAAGACTCCTGATTGGCCTCGGAGGAGGGAGGAAGCGGAAGCCGCCGTCGCCATGATGACCTGTGGAGAGCAGGAGAACGGGAGGCCGCCGCCGCTGAGCAGGGGAAGCCGCAGGAGATGGGGTGAGTGCTACAGACCGGGGGGATCGCATACTGTTTGTGGCGCCCCCCCCCCCAAAAAAAAAAATTCCACCGGCCGCCACTGCTGAAGAGGTCATCTTTATGTATAAGATGAAAAGAGAACTCTGACTGTTAATTTTCAGTTTCCGTTAAATAAGTGCAAGGATGGCCACATAATAGGGACATTAGATGATAAAAAATGTACAGTATGCTGAATGGAAATAGGACTAAACTGGCAAAACTATTTCTTATAGAAAAATATCAATTACCAAAACCAGAATTCTCTAGATAGTACATTTTATTAATTCTTTAACGTGTGACTCAGATGTAACATCCACGAGACCTATGGAATCTTTATGTAATAATTTTGACAAGCTTCAAGGACACATTTCAATAATGTATTCCATCCTAACTTCCATTCCACTGAAATTAGATTATATGGAACGGTGAGAAAGGGATTTAAATGGATCTCCAGAACTAAAAGATTGGCATACATGAGCTCAAAATGCTTCAAGATCCCTGGTTAATACTTCCATCATAGAAGTGAATTACAAAGTTCTACTAAGATGGTATATGGCCCCGAAGAGGATAGCTTCTTATGTCACGGGTGCTTCTCCATTATGTTTCAGAGGTTGTGGACATGAAGGGACAACGTTTCACATATGGTGGCTGTGCCCTAAAGTGAAACGTTTTTGGAATCGAGTTTATGATCTTATTTATTCCCTCACTAGTACTGATTTAAACAAGTCCCCAAAACAAGCATTACTATGCAGTCAAATGGAGAAGATCCCAAAACACTTAAGAAGAAGTGATCATTTTTATTATAACAGCAAAAATTACTATAGCCAGATCAAGTGGCGGCTCGTCCATTAGGGTCGCCTGGGTGCCACCCCTCTCTCCACTCCACCCCCCTATATGGTAATGGATAGATTCATGCATAGCATGAATCTATCCACGGCTGACACGGCCACCCCTATTCACGTGTCCGGACCCCTTTGAGGGCACCGGGTGCATGAATTACAGCGTTTTTTTTTAAGCACCTAATTAGAACCTGAGGTTCTAATGGGCTTTAATATCGGCTGGGCTCGGGACGCAGGGGATGCGCTCTGATCCTACCCAGGTGTGTTACTACAGCGAATGAATATCCGCTGTTGAAACACTGATCCTCAATCCGGCCAATCAGAAGCGGGTGTGAGACTGGCTGAAAAGAGAAGACTCCCAATTGGCTGCCGAGGAGGAGGGAGGAAACGGAAGCCACCATGATGACCCGGAGAACGGGAGGCCGCATGAGAACAGCAGGAAAACCGGAGGCCGCCGAGCAGGGGAAGCTTCCGGTGATGGGGTAAGTGTGACTGACTAACCGACTGACCCCGGGGGGGTGGCATAATGTTTGCCGCCCCCCCCCAAAAAAAAAATTTCCACTGGCCGCCACTGCCCAGAAAACAATAACCATACCTTTTGAAATCCTAAAAGCTAAAATGTCCGGGATTATGATTACTGAACATCTTTTAGCCATATTGAATGATAGAGTTCAATCATTTGAATAATCCTGGGATCCGTGTATGAAATATCAGATTAATAATTCTAGAGCTATTTCCACAGATAATTGTTTAACAATGAGAAAAGTCGGCACACAATACTTTTTATCTTTAACCTATTTTCTTTCTTATCTTTTTTTCTCTTTTCTTTCCTTTTTATAGTCATTATTTTGATTACATATGGTCTCTGTTAGATCCATTGTGATATTCACCTATAATAAAAGGATGACAAATTCATCCTCCTTCGTTTACAAAATATACATGATCATTAGATTTCATGTACATTTAAAGATTCTTTTCTTTAATAGATTTTGGAAGCTGTATAAATGATAGCAAAAATATCTATTAGATGCACATATTACTATTTGTTCTTACAGTTTTTTGTGGATCTAACTTGCATTTATTCCTTTCCATATTTATAATATATTTGTAAAAACTAGTGAGTTTTACACCCTTAGTGCCGGTTCACACAAGTCACCTTGCCCTGGGCGCTGGATGACCTTGTCCCAGTACTGGGTACAGGGCACAGGCAGGAGCGTGGTCAGGAAGCAAGCCGTGTCTTAAACCAATCAGTGAAGCAGGAGCCAATGGGGCAGACAGAAGCAGAGGTCAGGGGGCAAGCTGAGATCAGTGCAGGCAGAGTTCAGAGAGTGGTCAAGACAAGCTGGGTCAGCAACTGAAATCAGGATACAGAATCACAGGGTCACAGGATGCACAGGAGGCTGAAGACAAAGCAACACTGATTCTAAGCACTGACTCAGCTTAAAGTGGATGTAAACCCACATTTTTTTATTTTTTTTTGTGTCATAATGTAGAGTATAAGATTTCCTATCATTTGAGCCCAGTCTTGCCACAAAGAGTTAATCCAGCTCTGAGCAATCCTCTTTTATTGTTCAGTGAGATAAAACTTGACAAACAGAGAAAAACTTTGTCAAATACTCCCCCTTGCTGTGAGTGACAGGTGATTTACATATCTTGTGCACTAGCCTAAGACATGCATTATTTTTTAATTCCCTCCCCCACTCCTTTCTTCAGCAGCTGTTCCACACCTCGGCATGATTGGGCATGCTGAAGTCATGTGGTTACTTTCCTGTCTTTTCACTGGATGTTAGAGATCATAGCAGAAGTTCAGTGTAAGAAATACACAGGAGAAAATGCATATTGACAAGGGGAGTGTAGAGGTGGGCGGGGAGTCTACTGACATCACAACTCCACCCACTGAGATCTAGACAACAGACCTGCCCACAGAATCTGCAGTTTTTCGGGTCTCATAACAGACAGAGGGGAGACATTTGACAGGTAAAGATACATGCAGGAGGCATGTATATCCTTATAGATAACCCCTATGGCAGTAGTTTAGAAAGGATGACATTGGGTTTACATCCACTTTAAGTAGCCCATTTGGCGCCAACATTTGTCCAAAGCAGCGGCCCGCACAGGTATGCGCATGTAGCCAGTGCCCAATTCCTGCGAGCACGAAAGGGAACATGTATTAGTAGCCTGTGCACAGAAATCCGTCCAGGGGAGCCATCTTGTCTATTGGCATGCCTTTCCTTACACCAGAATTCCCGACCATGTAAGCAAAAGAGCCGGGTGACATCAATGTTATTCAACTTAGAGAAGGACAGGCACAGAATCAGTGACGGACCGTCCATTAGGGGCACCCAAGCGCCGCCCCTTCTCTCCACTCCACCCTCCTATATGCAGTGGATAGATTCTTGCATAGCATGAATCTATCCACAACCGCCGCGGCCACCCCCTATTCATGGATCCGGCCTCTTCAAGGCACCTGGTGCATGAATTACAGCAGCCAGGTTTATTTTTAAGCGCCCAATTAGAGCCAGGCGCTCTAATAGGCTTCAAAATAGGGTGGGCTCGGGTCGCAGAGCATGCGTTCCAATCCCACCCTGGTGTGTTACCACAGCGAATCAATATTCGCCGTTGAAACACCGATCCTCAATCCGGCCAATCAGAAACGGGTGTGAGACCCCTTTTTCGATTGGCCGAAAAGAGAAGACTCCTGATTGGCCACCGAGGAGGAAGGGAGGAAACAGAAGCTGCCGCCGCCGTGATGACCCGGAGGACGGGAGGCCACAGGAGAACAGCAGGAGAACGAGAGGTCGCCAAGCAGGGGAAGCTGCCGCCGAGCAGGGGGAGCCACCGGTGATGGGGTAAGTGCTGCCAACCAACATACTCGGGGGGGGGGCATACTGTTTGCCCCCCCCAAAAAAAAAAATTTACACTGCACAGAATAGTGCCTCTTGTGGGTGGAAAGTGCTGGGGGAAGGGTGAGCATTGCAGCAAAATGTTTTTTGTTTTACATTGTGCTGGGCAATACATTAAGAAATCTAACTGTCATTGAGCTTTGAATATGATTGAAGAGCTTTAAAAAAAACAAACAAAAAAGAAAACCTCCTACACTAAAATAATTTCTACACACACCTCATGTTGAAAACCACCTTTGTTGAAAACATGCTTTTCCACTACAATGTGTAGCTGTTTTGTTTTTAGTTGAATATGTGCTATGTCAGTACCCACTTATGTTAATGGATGCAAATATAAGGAAATTGCGGTTCTTCTAAAGAATAATGTAAAGTATATCTTAGTATAAATGTGAATAAAGCTCCCCCGTAACAATAGGCATTCAAATGTCATTCCTACAGAATAAATCATTTTCAGCCTTTTCCATGATATCACTTTTCTTACCGCTTCATATTTTCCTGCTCTCTAGTCCAACACTCTAAGCTTTTCCTGAATAAGCCATTTTAGTGTAAATTCAGGAAAGATATCGCTGATCCCAGGTCACTTGGACAAAATGTGTCACCTTTATCTTTGCATTAGTAGAGAACATGCTGCATCCTAGTCCTGAGAAAGAACCCGAGAACAAAGCTCGGTGTGCACAGAAAAGCTTATTTATCATTTATGAACAGTGCAGGGCTAGTTGATTGTGTGGTTTGGGGGTCAGCGGCAACCCCTGGCCCGTGTTAAAGAGACATTTGCGCCTCGCCTATATAGGGTAAAGTAGCAGAGTGGCGGCCCGTAATGCAGGGTGCAGGGGTGCCGCCCCCCCATCCATCGTCTGGCCCCCTAATCTAAAGGCAGGCCACTGGACGCATGGATTCCAATGTTTTTTTTTTTCTTTGAAGCACGTGATTAGAGCCAGGGGCTCTAATAGGCTTCAAAAAAGGGTGCGCCCCGAGCCCACCCAGTTGTGTGACAATAGCGAACTAATATTCGCTATTGTCTTCCTGATTATCCTCCTGGCCAATCAGGAAGCGGGTCCTGATACCCGTCACGCAATTGGCCGAGAGGAGAATCGATCCTATTGGCCGCCTAGGAGGAGGATGTAGGAGACACACGGCCATCGTGATGCCAAGGAGGAGGGGACGCAAGGGAAGCTGCTGCCCGCCGCTTGGAGTGACTGACCAGGGGGGAGGGTGCGGGTGACCCGGCCGACCATCAGCCGCCACTGGCAGAGTGTATTCTCATCCTACTTTGCATCTCCTTGCTGCTCCATGGCCAATGAGAATACCCAGCACTTCTTGATATGAATGAGCATGTGACCTGCTCCCCTGTGACAGTTCCCCAGCCTAACAGCTAATTCCTATGACCAAACACTGTCATACCGTGAAAATGACATCACTCTTCCACTAGGTCACCAACTGTAGATATTATGATTAACCACTTCACACCCACGCTATAGCTAAAAGACAGCTACAGTGGGGGCTTAGATTGCCGGGAGGGCATCCATGCACATCCTCCTGTGCTCTCGCTGCCCATGCGCCCTCTGATCCCGGCCCCTTACCACCGTGATCGCTGTCAGCCAATGACAGATGATCGTATGATGTAAACAAGCCGGAAAAAAATAAAGCCGATTCTGTAAGAGGGACATCGGTCCCACACAGTAAGTAAATGTGCTGCTAACCAGTGCCCACCAGTGCCACCTACTAGTGCCCACCAGTGCCACCTATCAGTGCCCTTTAGTGCCACCTATCAGTAACACCTCTCAGTGCCCTTCAGTGGCACCTAACAGTGCCACCAATCAGTGCCCATTAGTGCCACCTATCAGTGCCACCAATCAGTGCCCATCAGTGCCACTTATCAGTGCAGCCTCATCAGTGCCTACAGATCAGTGCCCACCAGTGCCACCTCATCAGTGCCCATCAGTGCCACCTACCAGTGCCCATAAGTGCCACCTATCAGTGCCCATCAGTACCGCCTTATCAGTGCCTATCAGTGCAGCCTCATCAGCGCACATCAATGAATGAGAAAAATTGCTAAATTTTATAACAAACTATGAAAACTGTTTTTGTATATTGTATATTGTATACACAATTCTCCTTAGGCAATGTTTTAAAAGCCTTTACATGTTATCAGTTTAGAGTTTGCCATGAATTATGGTCCTATAATTATTGTTTTGAGCCTGACATTTGCAGCAATAATAATAAACGTGTGGCATAAACTCTTTTTGCATACATGTGTGCACCCTACGCTGTATGCTTGGTGTGTACAAGGGTAATGGGTGTTCTGCCCACCGGGCTTCTTTCAGTTTACTTATGTTTATGTGCTTGAAATAACATGTTGAGTTGTCTTGATTTACACCAAGCTAGTTATACTGAATGCAGAGCTCAGGAGCTACCTACTGTTCCCTTTCTGGTATAGCTTTTCTGTTTGTAGAAGTTACATATTGTATTCCCTTAAAATGTGTTAATAAAGTTGTTAGGAACCAGTGCATTCTGGGAGAATTCCCTAGAGGAAGTGACTCAGCTTCCATTTTAAGAATCTATTCTGTGTTATAGAGCATTGTTTCTTTATTATATGCAAAATTGTACTGATTGATGTTTATTTTATCAATTTGTAGTTTCACCTGGCTTGTTCCAATAAAATTAAGATCAAAGAAATATGGTATATGGAGTTTATGGAGCAGCCAGGTTTAGCTCTCTGTCCTAGAGACAGAATAAATATTTTTTCTAATATTAACCACTTCAGAATTTACTCCCTTCCCGACCAGAGTGTTTTTTTTTGCGATTCAGTACTGCGTCTCTTTAACTGATAATTATGCGGCCATGTGACGTTGTACCCAAAACAAAATTGACGTCCTTTTTTCCCCACAAATAGAGCTTTCTTTTGGTAGTATTTGATCACCTCTGCGGTTTTTATTTTTTGCACTATAAACAAAAAAAGAGCGACAATTTTGAAAAAAACACAATATTTTGTACTTTTTGCTATAATAAATATCCCAATTTTTTTTTTAAAAAAAGCTAATTTTTTCTCAGTTTAGGCCGAGATGAATACTTCAACATATTTTTGGTAACAAAAAAAATCACAATTAGCGTATATTGATTGGTTTGCGCAAAAGTTATAGCGTCTACAAAATAGGGGATAGATTTATAGCATTTTTATTATTTTTTTTTTTTTTTTACTAGTAATGGTGGCGATCTGCGATTTTTATCATCACTGCGATATTATGGCGGACACATCGGAGAATTTTGACACATTTTTGGAACCAGTGGCATTAATACAGCGATCAGTGCGATTGAAAATGCATTGATTACTATAAAAATGTCACTGGCAGTGAATGGGGTTAACACTAGGGGGCGGTGAAGGGGTTAACTGTGTTCCCTGCTACGTGATTCTAACTGAAGAGGGAGGGACTAACTACAGGAAGTGACAGATCGTGGTTCCTAGCCAATAGGAACACACGATCTGTCACTCCTGTCAGAACAGAACAGGGAAGTGTGTGTTTACACACACTCGTCGCTGTTCTGTGTCTCCTGGTCACGATCGCTCATGGCCGGCGGTCAATGCGTCCATCGGAAACCCCGCTGTGCACGCCTGCAATCCGGCCCCCTCGAGCCAACGTACAGCTACGTGGTTTCGCACAGGGGAGCCAACCTGCCGCAGTATAACTGCGGCGGCTGGTCCGGAAGCGGTTAAACAATGTTTCTCTGCTGCCTGATGATATTGCTTTGCTGCACTAAGGCTGCAAAATTAAAGATTCCGGGCTGCTGTTTGGAGTCCATATTTGGTCAGTGATGTCACCCAGATTTCCCACTGCTCTCTTTACACTCCAGCAGCACCGTAGTTCTGTCACTTTGCGGTGGCATTGTGGCAGAGCAGCAACATTGGGCGGCAGATCCTTGTGGCAGCCAGAGATCTGGAATTTCACAGCAGTAGTGCGGGGGGTGGGGGTGGTCAGCATCATTGGGGGGGGCGAGGAAACATTATCGGCTCATTGTAACTGATGATGGCTTCATATTGCTGGATGATGTGCTTGATGATGGATTTACATTGGGCAAATTTGTTCACATCTTTTCTTTTAATAAAGGACAGTTCCATGCTGTTTGTGTCTTTCTTTACTTTTTACATTATTTTTGGGAATGAATAACAAGGGGTACTAATGTACCCTGTACTCATTTCCTGGGAGCAACAGATATTTGGGGTTCCTTAATTCTAAAGGGGGCTTCCAGATCTCTATAAGCCCCCCGCACCCACCATACTTTTATCTTTCAAGTTCAAAGTAACATTGCAAGTGAGAAAATAATATTTATGGAAAGGAAAAACGCTGTAGGTAACAATTTGGAATACTTGATTTTTCTGTGCATTTACCTGAATTGTGACAGGTTGGTTAAAGGGTCTCTTTAAGATAACGAACTCTAGAGAATAAGAACATGCAGCCAAATAATGGATTTCTTCTCTTCTCACTTCCCCTGTAAAATTCGCCAAATGTCTGTCTATATGAGCTGATCTCTGGGGCTTGGAGCTGTTGATGACATTGGGGAGCTGAACCTGCCAGTGCTTTTTTGCATGATTGACATATATTAAAATAGCATAGGTCAGAGAGAAGTTTATGTTGTTCTAATAAAACAGGGGCACGTGAGGACCATGTTTCAGTGGTTTGAATAAAGTGGTGTTTCAGTGCATTTGACTTTACTGTGATCTATGGTTGATCTCAAATACACAGCAGGAAATAAGGGAAAACCTTCTCTTAACCCTTTTACTACCACCGCTGATGTCATACGTCGGTAGCAGTAGGGGTATTTTACATACATTTAGGCAGGTGGCGGGTAGAGGCCACATGTGCCCTGCTTCAGGCGGCTATGCCATGCCCTCCTTGAATGAGTCACAATACAAGCTACTACTGGAGCAGCTGGAAATTCCTTTTCAGGACTATCCCCAAGAGAATGGCCCATCACCCTCCATTCAGGCCCAGTGGCACGATCCCAGCAACAGTCCTTTGAAGCATTACTGGTTTACACAGACTGGACTAAGCCCTTACTGGTGTATACCGAAGGAAGCTTGCAAGGCATAGGACCTGTACTGGCTCAAGTACAGGATGGCTATGAATGGGTAATTGCCTACCCCAGCCGCAGCTTGCAGCCTACTGAGAAGAACCCGCACACCTACAGTTCCCTTTAAACTGGGGTTACTGACCCTCGTGTGGGCCCTCATGGAGAGGTTCAAGTGTAGCACCCTCTACCTAGGTAGGTGCTATAGGTTAGGATTTTTGTAGTGCAGGTAAATTTAGGCAGTTAGTTTTGATCTGTGTGGGCTATGAGTGGCTCAGAGTAGAAGCTGTGACTCACAGACAGCATCACTCCATGGTTACCTTACTCTTGCTTCTAGAGAGGTTGGAGCTGTTTGGGGTGTCTCAGGGAGCCCTGACCAATCCCCAACTAGGATTGTCAGGGGCCAGGCCTCCTTGAAATACCCAGGGTTGGCCAGCTGGGGAGGAGTTGTCTGGCGGAAGAACTGAGGATGGAGTACTAGGCTGTCAGGGCCTTTGAGGGAGCTCCCCAGTCTGGGGAGGATTGAAGGATGAGAAAGAGTTAACATGACTAAAACTTTAAAATAGTTGACAGCGGAATATCTTTATTTTAGGGTTCTGTTTGTCACAATGACCACAGGATAGATAAGTGGGTTCTGGTAAGAATTGGTTTTGAAATTATGTTTTCAGAGAGAATCAGTAGTCAGCATTATATCTGAAATGTTATGTTTCATGTGATGAAATTTGTCCTTCCTCCTTTTTCTTTAAAGTGATTGTAAAGGATCGTTTTTTATTTTTTTTAAATAACAAACATATCATACTTACCTCCACTGTGCAGCTCGTTTTGCACAGAGTAGCCCCAAACATCCTCTTCTGGGGTCCCCCGGTGGCTCTCGCGGCTCCTCCTGACATCAGATAACTCCCTAGGAGAAGCTCTCTCCCGAGAGGGTTACCTTGCGGGCGCACTCCCGAGTCCAGCATTTGCGTCCACAGACACGAATGCCGGACTCGGCCCCGGTGCCTGCATCATTGGATTTGATTGACAGCAGCGGGAGCCAATGGCTGCGCTGCTATCAATCTATGCAGTCAAGAGCCGGGACCCTGTGGAGAGAGGGACTTTTGTCTTGTGCATTGAATGCTTCCAGAGCTCTGACAGAATTTCTCACTGATTATCCAGGTCTAAGCAGATTTAACCCTTACAGTCACTGGTGGCAGCGTGTGAGATACGGTTTTCATCTGAGGTATGTAGACTGTGTCTGCTTTGTTGACAATGTTCTTCTTGCCTTGGCTCTGACAATACCGCATCCTTGTAAAGTGCAAAATTGCAAACTGCCGTGCTTTTGGCAAGCAAATTAAAGTAATAGTCTTTGGGCGACTAATTTGAAAATAGTAAATTAGAGGCTCTTAATTAAAGAGCCAGACAGACAATCAGTGGGATTCTAACAAACCTTTTTGCTTTCCCCTTCTCTTGCTGTATAGAGTATAAGAATGTTGTTTAGAGCTTATATTATTATTGTACATTGCAAAAGGGTCTTGTAAGGTAAGACAATGACCCTCGGTAAGTTTGTATAAGTTGTTTGTCACCAAATTAAGAATGGGTAAGGGAGGAAGTAAAGAATACCCCCAACCTAATCCCGGAGAGACATGTAAAGACTATGTGGTCAGAGTATGTGGAACAGATTATTTTTTTTGATAAATCCTTTCACAGACAATCTGGCTGGATAGGCAGAAAGTTTGTACAGTAGCTCACCCTTCACGCGTACAGGCGCAAATGACCAATTCCATATGGATATGGTCAGGGGACTCTGTTTGGGGGATAAGAAAGCTTTCCCATGGTACACAGGAGACCCTGAGTGGGACATGAAGTACATGAAGGAAGCAGGGGAAAACTGGCTAATTGTAGCTGTTCACTGGTATGACACGGAACCTGAGGATAGGAAGGGGAATGGTAGGAAGAGAATAAAATGGATCAGGAAAAGTGAAAATAAAAAAAACTTTTTTCTTGCCTTTTACTGCAGAACAACTGCACCTGGTAGAGGCTAAGGTAAAATGACCCCCCATACAATCTAAGATTAACGTTTCTGACCTCTCACCTACCAACCCGTTCCTCCCAACAACAGTTAGTGTGCCTCCACTTCCTCTACCACACGCTTACACATCCCTGTATCCCAGCATACCCGTTTGCAAGGTTTATGGGGATGACGAGGACATAATCCAAATAACCACCAATAGGTCCCTGGAATCCCTCTGTTGCCCGTGGGCTCGCGCATGCACACGTGTGTGCACCAGAGCAGTTCTCTTACACAGCTGTTGCCCGTGAGTGCGCGCATGCGCACGTGTGTGCACCAGAGCAGATCTCTTACACCACTGTTCTTTCAAACTGAAGTCCCTCCCCCATTTCCACAGGACCACCCCCTCTGGGCTAAACACAGTCTTGATGTAGGATACATTTCATGCACCCCTTACAAAGCCAGACTTAAACAAGGAGTATCCCCAGTTTTCCACAAGCAGTACCATCTCTTCAAAGAGAAGGAGGAAGGCATCAGACCCATCATATTGCCTTATAACACTCCCATAAACCCAGTCAATAAGAGTGAGGGATCATACAGGTTTGTGCAGGATCCCGGAGCCATAAATAACCCTGTGATTCCAATTGACCTTATTGTACCTGATTTGCCATCACTCATTACCTCCATACCTGCCAGTGTGTTTTTCAGTTATTGATTTAAGTAATGTTTTTTTCTCCGTCCCTGTTGACGAAGTGACACAACTACTATTTTTCCTATAGAGGGCGCCAGAAAACCTGGAATTGCTTGCCATGGCTATTTAGACTCACCTGCAGTCTACTCAATAGCTCTCCAGGCCACCTTACAGTCTTGAGTGCCTAGCCATGGTTCCGTCCTTCTTCAGTACGTCAATGACCTACTGTTGTGTAGTCCCTCCCAGGAAGCCTGTCAGAAAGACTCTGTTTTACTGTTAGAACATTTAGCATAGACAGGTCACATAGGTGTCTAAGAAAAAAGTTGCAATGGTTTCAGGATGCTGTTATATCTTGGTTTTACTCTGTCCCATGGTGAAAGGAGAATCGGTCACAAGAGGGCTGCGGCTCTTGTAGGTCTGCCCCACCCACCTACCAGGAGGAAAGTGTTAACCTTCTTAGGTATAATTGGTTACTGCCGCCTAAGGATACCTGATTGCTCCTACTATGATAACTTGCTGAGGCAAGCTGCTCTACCTAACAGTCCTGACCTTGTGAAATGGAATGATAAAATGGTTAATGCTTTTGTGTATCTTAAAACTGCTATGGTAACGGCTCCTAGTTTGGGATTACATGATTATTGTAAAGTGTTTCATTTGTTTGCAAGGGACAACTGTAAAACCATGGCTGGGGTCCTTGCACAAGAGCATGGAGAAAAGCTGAGACTTGTAGCCTTTTTTTCTAGAGTAGTCCCAGTTCTAGTACAAGACATGCCGGCGTGTATGAGGGCTTTGGTCTCTTGTGCCATGGCTGTAGAAATATCTACATCATTTACATTAGGTCACCCTACGGAAGCGCACACACACACAGTACTGATGACATTTCAAAGGGAATGCACTGGCCGGCACCACTGCTAAACAAGCTGTTTTGATAGTCCCAGCTTTTATCCAAATGCCCCACCTTACACCCCCAACTTTGCCCTGGGAACAGGTTTTGCAGGACCTACAGGCTATGGCTTCACCAGAAGATCTGGCCTATTGGCATAAACAGGGTCTGACAATGAGTCCTGAGATCGGACTCATTGCCAAAGAGGGGAAACCAGGCATACCAAAAGCAAGTGCACCTTTATTCATCTCACAGTACCATGGCATAGGACATTAGGGATGAAAAGCTACAGCTGAAATATTAACACAAGACTTTGCAAATAGAGTGGAAATTCAACATTCTGTATCACCCACAGAGTTCAGGTATAGTGGGAAGAATGAACTGAACGATTAAAAATAAAATAAGGAAGGCTACGGGTGGCACGTTTGCCATTGGAAAACTGTGCTGCCTGTGGTTTTAGCAGAAATAAGAATGACCCCTTTCAAGACCAATCACTTGTACCCTTTTGAGATTCTGATAGGTCGACCTTTTCCCACGCCCTGGATTAAGAGACCCTTGGTAATAGAGTAGAGAGATCTGAGTTTGATACAGGAAGAATATTGTAGAAACTTGATTATGAAGCTGAATGGCATCTACGGTAAAGTATTCTCTTCTTTTCCATTATCCTCACAGGAACCAACACACGAGTTCCAACCCGGAGATGTGGTCGTAATTCGCCAGCTGAACCAGACCAAGAAGCAAGATTACCCTTTTGGCCCGCCCACTAGCGTAGTCGCAGTGACCAGAACCACTGTCCTCACGGAAAAATCCGGAGCCTGGATCCACAATGAGAGGATAAAGAAAGTACCACAAAGGACCCAGAAGCAAGACACAGATTAAGGAGGTCAAGCAGGTGATGCAAATCCTCAAAGAGGGAGTGAAACAGGTGATAAAAGACTCTGAAAAAGATGACCTCACTTCTCTCACCACAGACTTTTGGGAAAGCCTTGTGCCTACTCTTTATGCTGCCACTGATAGTATTTCTGCCCATATGGATCATCACTAACTGTATCTATCACCCTGAGGACTTGGGCGCCCTAAAGGTCATATGCAGCCCCCCTTCTAATGGAACAGTAACTAGACAAAGGAGGGAATCCAATGTGGAGGGCCCAAAGGACTTATACCCCCCTACTGATAAAATGTTGTTGATTTAGTATAAGCATTCTTATGCTCAAATGTCAAGTTATGACAAATGTTGGGTGTGAAGTAAATTGTACCCGAGCACACTTTGAATTCCTCTGTTGGCCGTCCCTGTGAACATAACTCTTTAGTTTCTAAATGGTACTCCTCCTGTAATTATAACCAATATATCAGCCATATATGCAAATAACACAATTTCCTTCCCGATAATTGGTAGAAGCCACTCTCCAGATTGGTGTTTTAACTTAGGAATTCCTTAAAATAAAGGTCGAAAGATACTGTATGCTGAAGCTCACAGTTTAATATCTCTTTAAGCAGAGATTTGTCCTCCATGTTTTACACCAATAACCCAGAACTTAATACAGATTTAAATACAGTCTTGAATTGGGGAGCTGGTACCAACAACACTGTGAGTTTCGTTTTTAACCAGTTGACCATGGCCGCCGTTTCTGAAAGTTTTGAGGATACTATAAGCCAACGATCATTTTCCCTAGGGGATAGTGTATATGTATGTTGCGGCAAGGAATGCTATCCATGGATACCGGCTGGTACCCGTGGGTGGTGTTATTTGCCTCATTGATTCCAGTGATGGGAATCATAGGGGATGAAAAAGGAAAACACAAACATCTTTTGAAAGCTAGTGCATACCCCAGGTACCACCTTAA
Source organism: Lithobates clamitans (assembly GCA_037952925.1). NCBI lineage: Eukaryota > Metazoa > Chordata > Amphibia > Anura > Ranidae > Lithobates > Lithobates clamitans. The sequence continues at coordinate 1,278,754 of JBBGZY010000275.1, read as the reverse complement.
ACACATAGAGAAAAGAGAGCTATTTCTTGAAAACGATCAGGCCTGGGCATGGTTTCCCTCATGGACAGGATGGGGAATAGAACTGATGAAAAGATTGAATAACTACTGCAAAATTATTGATGAAATTATGGAAAAGAATTCTGTAGACATCAAAATATTAAGTATTCAACAAAGAGCTATTAAGTAAAACAACTAGATATGCACAAAGTAGCAATCAAATCCATAAGTGCTGCTCTGACTGGACTCTGTTAAGTAACTGCACATGGATTCATCATACCAGTATTGAAATACCCGATTATAATGATATAATTGATAAACACCGAAAGGAGGTCTCAAACCTCCAAGCTGAAGCCAGAGATATTGCCAAAGATGGGTGGAACCCCTTTAAGGGACTAGGAAGTTTCGGTGATTTTTTTTGGTTCCATTTTCTCTTGGTTCCGACAGGCAGGAATGTTAATTTTGATGTGCCTGTATTTTTTTTCCTTGTTATATATATATTGTTCAAGCTTATTCAATGTATCTGTAATTATACAACGCAACAAAGTGACCCCACACAGAGAACATTAAGTGATCATGGTGAAATCACTTTGTGAACTAAGAGGGGATTTAAGGGTGAGAAAGAGTTAACATGACTAAAACTTTAAAATAGCTGACAGAGGAATATCTTTATTTTAGGGTCCTGTTTGTCACAATGACCACAGGATAGATAAGTGGGTTCTGGTAAGAACTGGTTTTAAAATTATGTTTTCAGAGAGAATTAGTCGTCAGCATTATGTCTGAATTGTTATGTTTCATGTGATAAACTTTGTCCTTCCTCCCTCCCTCCTTTCTCTTTAAGTTGTGCAATATTCGTTGTCCATATTTTGTATAAAGGTACAGCCCAAGCTGCCATCAAACTGAGCATTCATTGAAATGGCAATTTTGTCTTGTGCATTGAATGCTTCCAGAGCTCTGACAGAATTTCTCACTGATTGTCCAGGTCTAAGCAGATTTAACCCTTACAGTACTCAGGTGCTGGAAGGATCCCTTCAAGAACCCATGAATTATCTGAAAAGGAGGCACAGAGAGGAGTCAGAGAGGATAGCAGGCGCTAGTACTGCCAGGCAAGTCTTCAGGAGGGAAACACCGGTTTGCAGCCAGGAGGGCTGGTGAGTGACATGTGCTCTCAGGAGGACTGGAGAGGCATGCCAGAGAGGACTGAGAGGATACAGTCAGAGCTGGGTGTGGAGCCAGTGAGGATTGCAATGTCACAAGCAGTGAAGACAGGCAGCTGCAGCCAGGAGGGCTTGCAGGTAGGGTGACCAGACATCCCCGGTTTCTGGGGACAGTCCCCGGATTATGGACACTGTCTGTCCCCAGTTTTGTCCCCTGATTGAATTTGAACAGGGGCTGGGGCAATTTCAAAGACAGCCCGTGCAGAATAAAAAGAAAAAAATCTGAATAACACCCCCCCTCCTCTGCGGCTCCTACTAGCTTATGGGGGTTTATTTTTTTTCCATTATCTGTTCCCCTTTCTGATGATCATGTGCTGGTCAGAGCGGAGGGACTATTTCTTCAGTTTCGGGCGCATGCCCATTCAGCTCCACTCGCATGTTCTTCTGCCTTGGCTCAAGTCCCGGCCAGCCGCCTGCCTGCTTATCTCCTTGCCTTCCCTGGTGGAGTGATCTTCCTCTGCTCCCCACCCAGTAGTAGCCGGAGCCCGAAGAGTAAAGCTCCATACACACTATCAGATTTTCTGCTGATTTTTGTCTTCAGATTTACCAAAACCATGTAGTGCAAGGGCCTGCCTGATTGCATACAAATTGAAACTCCTAAGGTTTGACCTCATATTATATGGTTTTGGTAAATCTGAAGGAAAAAATCAACAGAAAATCTGATAGTGTGTATGGGGCTTTAGACTTGACAGGCTGTGAGGCAGGCGGCGGGCAGCGGAGACGGGCAAAGAGTCATAGATTGCTGCCATTACTAGTAAAAAAAAAAAATATATGTCCCCGGATTTCATTTTAAAAATCTGGTCACCTTACTTGCAGGGCCTGAAGAGGGCTTACTGGAAGCAGTAGTCCACCTAGGACAGCTAGCACTAAAGACTTCCTATTTCTATTTTTGCTACATTAAAGGGGCCCACGGTCCCTGCCTTCAAATGGCGGTTACTAAGGGTTGGATGAGACAGTGTTAAGCCTAAAAATATGCTAGCTGTGCCTGAAAAGTAAGAGATGTGCTGGAGAGAGAGAGAGAGAAGAGTAACATTCTGCAAGCAAGAGTTGTGCTGGAGGAGACTGGAGTAGCAAAATGTATATAGCTGTCCCAAATGATTTGTACATGAAAGAGTGCTGCGCAATTAAAAGTCCATGACACTACAAACAAAGCAATCCCAGTTGGTAAACATATAAATGACACACAGTAAAATATCCATAAAATGTAACAATCCCAACTGGTGAGTGGAGAGAAACTGCAGTACACTGCAAGTGACACACAAGTTCAATCCAGTGTCTGTGATCCCTCCACCACATAGAATGGCCTCTCACTTCCAAGATTTGACCTGAAACAGGTCACATAACAGTAATGGAACACCAGGCAGGGAATCCTACGGTGGAAATCCAAGACTTGTCCGCAGTCAGTGAGATGACAAAGCATGTATGAGGAAAAGTCTCAGCGATCTAATGCTCTCTGTATGCCGATTTATTGAAATGAAACACAATGAATTGCGCTTACATGTAACCGCACTCAGTGCCGAGTGCAGGCAGACAAGCGTGTAATGATAACAATGAGACGACCGCGGGTGACGTCATGCGTGACCCCTGACCCCCGTACGCGTTACGTCCAAAGGCGGGACTTCCTCAGCGTGGGGTAGGATACACGCAGACGTCCCGCTTGTTGTATATATTGCTATAGTAACCAGCAGTGAGCCAATAGGAGAACTGGATGATGGTCAGATGACCAGTTCCAATACAAAGATACCTATCTGGCTTTCACTGTATATAGAGAATGCAAAGTGCTTATATAAATGCAACTAATAACGCTAATTTATTTAAAATGCATATAGGAAATGATCATTTCTCTTATATGCAAAAAATGTGTAAAATAAGGAAAAAGAAAAAAAGGAAAAGAGTGCCTCCGTTTGCATAAATATAAAACAAAAACCATATCCAACACGGTTCATTGATTAAAATGAATAAAGCTAAAAATAGATATATATAACTATAAATAGACATCAGTCCACGGCCGTCTCAATGTGAACACCACATATAAAAATTAACAATAAAAATGTACAAAAATTCATATGCGTGAATATACATATATAAATAATTTTTTTTTTATATATGTATACATGTACTACAGATAAATCAGTGGCTGCCAAGGCCCACCTAACTGAAGTGAGAGCTTCCCTATGATCAATAATAGTATAGAGGGATCCTACGTCAGCCGTAATTAAAATACTGGAAGGGTGTGCAAAATCTGAAGAATCTGTTTGGTATCTCGTAGGTAGGCTTTAGTTTTGGTGACAAGTGGTTGTAAAAAGAAATCAAGATATTGACCTAACCTAGAGGTAACCGAATCGATTCCAATCACAATTGGACGGCCAGGTGGTTTCTCAGAGTTCTTATGCATTTTTGGTAAGATGTAGATAATAGGAGTCCTACAGTAAAAAGGATCACGATAGGAAGCCTCCTTGGAGTTCAAGATTCCTTTACTTTTCCCAGCTTCTACCAAAGCATGTAAGCTGTTCTTAAACTTCATCATGGGATCACCCCCGAGTAATCGATATGTATTTTGGTCATTCAGTAATGGGACCATTTCAGCTTGATAATAGGCTTTACTAAGTACAACAAGCCCCCCTCCCTTGTCAGCCGGCTGGATCACTATATCCTTTCTTTGTTCCAGAGAGGATATACCTCTTTTGATATCTTGGGAGTCTCTAACCCTCTTGATTTTAAGGTGATCAAGGTCATTACAGACCATGTTTCTAAAAACCTCTAGATGTCTATTGTCACTACATAATGGGTTAAACACAGACCTATTCCAAAGTTTGGAATGCATGGAACTGGATTGGGATTTGGAAAAGTTCCGCTGGATTGGAATGGATAAAAAAAATTTCTTAATATTTAAATTCCTAATATATTTCTGTACGTTGACATAGGCCTGAAATTTATTCAAATTTCAAATAGGAGTAAACTTCAAACCTTTATCCAGAATTTTAATCTCATCTTCTGTCAACGGAGTACAACTTAAATTAAAAATCCCAGTGCCTAATGGGGTCTTTGCCTTTTGGGCTTGTCTCCCCCCTGCATCCTCTCTGCTTTTTCTCTTTAGGCTGACTTGACCATTTCTTTGGTTTTGGGGGATCCAATGTTCTTTTGTTTCTCTCATCCATATTGGAGTATGTGGAGGAGGTCCCCTCCAAGGGGTCCTCTCCTGCCCCAAAAAATGGTCTTGACTATATTGTTGATCCTCCCAATGATTTTGAAGAGGCGTATAGCTATTATGGGTAGATATTGGGGCCCCGCTTGACGAGTGATTACCCCTACCTTGCAAATGTCCTCTTCCTCTAGATGGAACAGTTTTCCATGTGTAATGGTCAGGATATGATGGATAATACTCATTGTTAGTATAGGAAGGAGCTGGATAGGGGTGATGATTCCTTGGGGTGATACTAAGTCTTAATTTGTTTCTCGAACAAATATCCTAATTTTCTAAAAGAGAAACTTAAATCACCCTGGTTGGAATAATTAGTATCTCTAGAAAAAACATCAGTCAAAATGATCTCTCTATTTTCAACATAGGTAAATACATCCATAATCTGCTGCTGAATAAAATTGAATCAAGTGAAAATCTAAAAAGGAGAAGATATCCAGCGCCATAGGCGTGCGCACAGGGTGTGCCAGGTGTGCCTGGGCACACCCTAATCATCCTGTGCTGCGCAGATTCCCCCTGCTGCTTGGCTGCAGAGAAAGAGACTGGGGAATCTTTGTACTCAGGCCCCTTCTCAAAAGTGAGACATCAGGGGTCTGTTTAGACCCCTGATAGTTCACCAAAGCCCCTCAATGGGGCTCCTAAAAAATAAAAAATAAAAAAAATAAAATTATTGTAAAAAAATATTGTGAAAAAGAATAAAAAATTAATAAATAATAATAAAAAAGTTCATTTGTAAAAGAGTAAAAATAAACAAATAATTAAAAGAAACTACTGATACCAATCTCTGCCCTACTGACACTGTATATATATTTATATATATTAGTAGGCTAGTATGGTGGCCTGAATTTATGGGAGGAGCCCGGTGGGTATTTAAGCTGGCCGCTCGCCCTTGCTCTCTGTCGGTTCCAGTGCCCGATACCCTCCTTCCCATTCCCCTTTTTACAACATTTGTCAGCAAACTCTCCTCCACAATTATTCCTTACTGTCTATTTATGTTGTAAGTCTTGTCATGTGTTTATGTGATCCACATCTGTCTCGGTCTTAGGGCCACCACTATAGACACATGTGAGTTTCAGCTTTGGGGTGCAAACCCTTATGCAATAGGCTTGCCACACCTATGTCCAGCGCTGACCTAATAGGACCATAAATAAAATGCTAGCAGACACTAAAGGCTAATTCAAAATAAAAACCTCAGATAAACTTGTACATGAAAGAGTGCTGCACAATTAAAAGTCCATGACACTACAAACAAAGCAATCCCAATTGGTAAACATATAAATGACACACAGTAAAATATCCATAAAATGTAACAATGCCAACTGGTGAGTGGAGAGAAACTGCAGTAAACTAAAGTGCAAGTGACACACAAGTTCAATCCAATGTCTGTGATCCCCCCACCACATAGAATGGCCTCTCACTTCCAAGATTCGACCTGAAACAGGTCACATAACAGTAATGGAACACCAGGCAAGGAATCCTACGATGGAAATCCAAGACTCGTCCGCAGTCAGTGAGATGACAAAGCATGTATGAGGAAAAAGACATAGAGATCTAATGCTCTCTGTATGCCGATTTATTGAAATACAACACAATGAATTGCACTTACATGTAACCGCACTCAGTGCCGAGTGCAGGCAGACAAGCGTGTAATGATAACAACGAGACGACCGCGGGTGACATCATGCATGACCCCTGACCCCCGTACGTGTTACGTCCAAAGGCGGGACTTCCTCAGCGTGGGGTAGGATAGCGGGACGTCTGCGTGTATCCTACCCCACGCTGAAGAAGTCCCGCCTTTGGACGTAACGCGTACGGGGGGTCAGGGGTCACGCATGACGTCACCCGCGGTCGTCTCGTTGTTATCATTACACGATTCTCTGCCTGCACTCGGCACTGAGTGTGGTTACATGTAAGTGTGTTATTACAATAAAATTGGCATACAGAGAGTATTAGATCACTGTGTCTTTTTCCTCATACATGCTTTGTCATCTCACTGACTGCGGACGAGTCTTGGATTTCCACGGTAGGATTCCCTGCCTGGTGTTCCATTACTGTTATGTGACCTGTTTCAGGTCAAATCTTGGAGGTGAGAGGCCATTCTATGTGGCGGAGGGATCACAGACACTGGATTGAACTTGTGTGTCATTTGCACTTCAATTTACTGCAGTTTCTCTCCACTCACCAGTTGGGATTGTTACATTTTATGGACATTTTACTGTGTGTCATTTATATGTTTACCAACTGGGATTGCTTTGTTTGTAGTGTCATGGACTTTTAATTGCGCAGCACTCTTTCATGTACAAGTTTATCTGAGGTTTTTATTTTGAATTAGCCTTTAGTGTCTGCTAGCATTTTATTTATGGTCCAAGTACAAATGTACCCCCCTGATGAAATCCCCCCTCCCAGCACAAATATTTGCCTCTTCATCCCCAAAATGCCCCCCAGCACAAATGTCATCCCCCACCCAAAAAATGACCCCTCCTAGCACAAATCCTACTGAAATTTGCTCTCCAGGTACACATCCTCTTCCCCACCACTCCAAACCACCCTCCTAGCACAAATATCCCCCCCCCCATCCCCTCTCCTAGTACAAATACCCCTCAATCATCCCTACTAGCACAAATCCCCCTCCCCCCCAAAAAGAAATCTCCTAGCACAAATCCCCTCCCCCTCTACCATATCACCTCTTCTAGAACGATCCCTCAAATCCCGCACCTAGCACAAAACCTCTCCCCCCTCAATCCCTTCAATCCCCGCATAGTGCCCCCCCACCTCACATGATACCATAGTGCCCAGGGCAGCTGCTTCACTTCTGCCCACCCCTTGTCCCAGCCCTGGTAAGCACTACACAAAAATTGATTTGCAGCTATGGCAGATAAAAGGGATCGGACCGGGCACTACAGTTCCTGTAAGCAGCCTTATCACGCAATCCTTAATCGGTTCCAGACATCCGGCATTTTTTTACATTTTAGGTACACAGAGCAGATTGTGTGTTCAGTGCTGGCAGACAGATTACACTGTGTGGTGGCTTTATATCAATGTCTGAAAAACTCTTTGTACTATCAAATTTTACCTTGAATAAATAGAAACTGTTATTTAGCTTTCAGTGGAGCATGTGGAACAGCACTTGACTTGTAATCAGCGGTTCATTATGCTATATCCATGTCCCAGATAGAGAATCTGATATTGTGGTTTAGCAACCAAATGTATGCAAGTCAAGTAATATTATATACCAAGGAAAACAAATGGTATCGTAAATACGGTTTTAGTGCCTTCCTGTCTGTACTGGTAATGTACTACTCATGGAATGACAATAGTATGTATGTTTAGTAAAGTTGGATAAAAATAACAAAAGTTATTTAGGTTTGAGTGTTAAAGGGGAACTATTGTGCACATCTAAATATGTATTATGTATTGTTAAATTAAACATTCTCGATCTAGATTCCATGGGTATCCTCCTGAGGTTGCTAGGGGTTCCTTGAGCTGTGGCTAGTTGACCTCCCATGTGATGGTGCCTACATATTTACAGGTACATTGCCACTTGGTGGAGCCAGTAGCATAACACCAGCAGGGATAAGCCGAACGACCCCCAGATCGGTTCACACCAGAACTTTCGAACATCGCAAACGTTCGGAACCTGAATAACGAACCACATTGAAGTCTATGGGACCCGAACATGAAAAATCAAAAGTGCCCAGTTTGAAGGCTTATATGCAATTAATTGGGCATACAATGGTTATGGGGGTACTGCCCTGGGGGACATGTATCAATTGAAAAAAAGTTTGTAAAAAATGTAATTTTTAAGTGAGCAGTGATTTATTGATACCTAAGGTGAAAGCATAAAAATGAAAAATTCCTTTCAATGTAGTGCCTGGGGGGTCCCCTTTTTCTACCTGTAAAGTGGCACATCTGTACTGTGTATAGAAGCTGCTGTAGAATAATTGCAAAGCCAAAAAAAAGACATTGTCCCTGCAAGCTTTCTTTATTTTGTAAGCAACGGCTTGCGGAGCCTGTCTGTATGATTAGGCTACAATGTAGTGCACTGGGAACAAGATTAGAGATTTTTTGGATAAATTCTGGTGTCTCTTCCACAGACTTTGGATAGAAGTAACAGGTGCGGAAAAATTGGTCTTTGGGTGTCAGTGGTCCCTTCACACCATAACCTTATAGAGGTACTCTTGATGAAAGCAAGAATTGGCCTTGCTGTCAAAAATTGAAATGATATGCACTTGTCAGACAGGTGCGGAAAAATTGGTCTTTGGGTGTCGGTGGTGCCTTCACACCGTAACCCTATAGAGGTGCTCTTGATGAAAGCAAGAATTAGCCTTGCTGTAAAAAATTGCAATGATATGCACTTGTTAAAAAGGTGTGGAAAAATTGCTCTTTGGGTGTCATTGGCGCCTTCACACTGTAACCCTATAGAGGTACTCTTGATGAAAGCAAGAATTGGCCTTGCTGTCAAAAATTTAAATTATATGCACCTGTCAAACAGGTGTGGAGAAATTGGTCTTTGGGTGTCGGTGGCACCTTCACACCATAACCCTATTGGGGTACTGTTGATGAAAGCAATTGGCCTTGCTGTCAACAATTTTAATGATACCCACCTGTCAAACAGGTGTGGAAAAATTAGTCTTTGGGTATCGTTGGTGCCTTCACACCGTAACCCTATAGAGGTGCTCTTGATAAAAGCAAGAATTGGCCCTGCTTTCAAAAACTAAAATGATATGCACTTGTCAAACAGGTGCGGAAAAATTGGTCTTTATTTAGGTGTTAATTGTGCCCATGAAACCTACACCAAAAAAAATCTTCCAGATGAAATCAACACCCACAATGCTAGGCAGCCTAGAAGTCCTGCAGAGAATCGACATCCCAAAAACACTTAATCAGCAACATCGGCATCAGGGGCTTCATAGCTGCTGGTAATCCAGGACTGATTCATTTTGATAAATGTCAGACGGTCCACCGAGTCTGTGGACAGACGCGTTCTTTTATCAGTAACAAAACCTCCAGCAGCACTGAATGCCCATTCGGAAAGCATGCTGGATGCAGGGCAGCCCAGCAGCTCAATTACATACTGGGCAAGTTCTGGCCAGTGGTCTATTCTCATGACCCAGTAAGCCAGTGGATCGTCGACTTGAAAGCTCTCCATCTCCGTATTCACCCCTAGATAATCGTCCACCGTGTGATGCAGACGCTGCTGATGGGATGTGAAAGCTGACAGCCCTGGGTGGCGAGGACTAAAAAAATTGTGAAATGCATTACATAGGCGGCCGCCTTCTCCACTCCTCCACTCTTGACCAATAGAAGCCTCAAAACTACATTTTCCATGACACTGTAACCAACCAGAGTCGGGAAAAGCATTAGATAAACTCCTCTTTAAGGTGTCCTTATGAGATTTCATTTTCTGCACTCTCTGTGGGGATATGATGAGTTCTGAGACTTTCCCCTTGTAATGGTGGTCAAGGGGGGTTGCCAATAGAGTTGCCACATCATCCCTTTAATCCAGGACACATTTTAATTACACAGGTTATGTGGCTGATTTAATGCAGATAAGGCACCAAGTGAGTTTAATTACCACCTTAATTAGCCACAGAACCTGTGTAATTAATGTGTGTCCTGGATGATGTGGCAACCCTAGTTGCCAACCAATAGTGTTCCTTCTCCTTTACGCCACGTATTCTTGGATACTTTCTCAGGCTTTGAAGCACCCCTCCCACCAGCCATGATCTGCCTGCATTGCATAGAGAAGTACAGAGGCCCAGCGATGAAAGAAAAAAAAAACAGGTATGTAATGAAAACGGAAAGATTTTATGTGCAAATTTCATTAGCATGTTGATGAACGGGAAAGGATGAACCAGGGAAAGCAAACTATAAGGCGATTAAACTTCAGCACGAAACTCTTTACATTTGGCTCTGAAGGATATACGTTTACTTAGCTGATTGGATCCGGATTAAACACGTTCGTGGTACAGCGATGAAACTACAAAATGATTTAGAGAAGTGTTATGCAAACTGGGCATTCCAATCTATTTTCTCAAATATCTTTAAGCCTGATCTGTTTGTCAGATGTGTCCTGTTCTAAAATACTTCTAGCGTTGAATCCAAGATGTGTCATATGGGCAATGAAAATTTATGTTGGCCATTTCAAACAACGGATTATGATCGTGTTACTTTGTATAACTCATTCTAACAGTTATTGTGCAAGATAAACCCCCTGGGAGCCCCACTGCACTTCTAACCCTGTATTTCCTCCACTCCCCGTCCACACCCAGCATGTGCTAACATTGGAGCCTATGACAGCTACCATGTAACGATAGATAGACTCTTACTCATTGTTTGCTCTTGCATATATTGTGTGTGATCAGGGCTGACATCAGAAAACCAGTAATGTCCTTCCTGTCACTACTCATAGCACAAAGAGATTTAGTTAAAAACCCATCTCTGGATGCAACAAAAAAAATTGCCTTGGAGTGGGGCAGGGGCATAGATAGGGGGAATAACCCTAACAAACCCCTACAGAGCATCTATTATTGAGTACAGCAAGTACCCTGTTTCCCCGAAAATAAGACCTAGCGTGATTGTCGGTAATGGCTGCAATATAAGCCCTACCCCCCAAATAAGCGCTAGTAAAAGTCCTTATAGGTCTTATTTTCAGGGTAGGGCTAATTTTCGGGGAAACAGGGTAGGGCTTATTTGGGGGGTAGGGCTTATATTGCAGCCATCACTGACACTCATGCTAGGTCTTATTTTCGGGGAAACAGGGTAGTAGGTATGTGCAATTCGTTTCGGTCCTAATGCAAATTCGGACACATTTTTGTTATTTGGAGATTCGGATAATAAAATAATTTAGTTGAAATTCGTTAAAATTCTTTTTGTTTATTCATTTTCTAACAAATTCCAAATTTTCGAAAAATTAATTCTGTGTGAAGAATAGCTGGTTGTTTAACAGCACACCCGGAAGCCGACTTCCACTCATCGTTTTTTTTTTTTCTTTATTTTTTTTAAATAGCTAGGTGCTGGCATAATTTTTTTTTTTCTTTTGGAAATGTAATTTTTGCTGCAGCAAGTTATATATATGCTAGAGATGCGCCACTTTACAAGCAGACTAAGGGGACCCCCAGGCACTTTGTTTAAAGTGATTGTAAATTTTTTTTTTTAATTACAAACATGGTATACTTACCTGCTCTATGCAAGAGTTTTGCACAGAGCGGTCCTGATCCTCTTCTTCTGGGGTCCCCCAGCAGCACTCCTGGCTCCTCCTCTTCAGCGAGTGCCCCGCGGAGAGCCGATTTCCATGGGAGCACCTGTGCGGGTGCACTCCTGAATCCTGCTGCTGGATCCATTGACGCAGACAGCAGGACGCGGCCCTGCCCCCGTGTCACTGGATTTGATTGACAGCAGCGGGAGCCAATGGCTCCTGCTGCTATCAATCTAGCCAATGAGGCCCCGAGACAGAGGCTGGAGCTGCCGGGCTCGTCCTTGATGCAGGAACAAATTGGTTCAGGTAAGTAAAAAGGGGGGGCTCTGGGGGGTTGCTGCAGCACAAAAGGTTTTTTTACCTTAATGCTTATAATGCATTAAGGCGAAAATCCTTAAGACTGTACAACCCCTTTAACAACCGATGGCTCATCATTTTTTTCTTTATTTTTTTTAAATAGCCGAGTGCCAGCATAATTTTTTTTTTCAATTGAAATGTAATTTTTGCTGCAGTAGCTTCTATATATGCTAAAGATGCACCACTCTAGGTTAGATGCACACTGGCTTAAAAAACGTTGCTTCTACAGGAGTTTTGTGTTCTGCCTGTAGAAGCAGCTCAATGTTATCCTATGTGTCCATGCACATTAGGACGTTTACAGGCATATTTTGAGCTCAACGTTTAGAGGCAGGAAAAAAAAAAACCCTTCTGGTTCATGTTTCTGATTGGAGCTTACGGTCAGAAAAAACGTAAAACTCTTCTAAACTCGTCCAGACTTTGTACAAAACATGCTCTATATGAGTGTTTTTTTACTCCCAAGAGAACAGACGTTTTTTTAAGCCCAGTGTGCATGGAGCCTTACAGGCAGACTAAGGGGACCCCCACAGGCACTTTATTTAAAGGGATTTTTCATTTTTATTGTTTCACTTTTTTTAAATTTTGGGGTGAGGTTCCCCTTAACATCCATACCAAACCCGGAGGGCCTGGTATGGATGGGGGGGGGGCACCCCCTCACCGTTTTTTTAACATTTTTGTATTGCTTGTTTTGTTTACATTTCAGATGTCAGTGGGGAAGCCCGCTGACACCTAATAAATCATTGGTTGTTTAGTCCCATACATGAATTTTCCCCATAAGTAAGCCTATATAATAAGGCTTACCTGTAGGTACTGTAAATATCTATACATTTATACATTTACTATGCAAAGCATACTAGCATATTATAACTTTGCCTTGCAGGTTTAAAAAAAAAATTGGCAGCGGTTTACCACTGCTTTAATATTACACTTCTAATGACTACACCAGGTGATTTACAACCCTGCTAATTTGGCCATGTTCACATTTTGTCCAGTTACGCTGAACACTCTGCCCCCTTCTCACCTAATAGACTTTAGTAAGACTAAAACTATACGTGAATTTCTTTTTTTTTTTTTTTTTTTGCTACCATGTTTACAGTGAAAGACTATTATTAGAAGGAATGTAGAAGTGGAAAACGAAGATGACCCCCACAGCCCTATCCTCCGGCTGAGTAATCAGTACTCTACACATTTCCTCTCCTTGGGCCTTGGCAGGAAATCTTCAGCACAAGAGCTGAATGATCAGGAATAAACGGTAGTCCGACCCTCAAGAACATACTGGTCTACACCTCGAGGGAAATGTTAGCCTTTGCTTATCCTAGACCTTGATCCATAGATAACAGGGACTGACCATGTTTTGGAGATCTGCTCCAGGAAATGTTTACCGCTGGAATTATCTCCGAATTCAAACATTGACCATACTTGCCATGGTAACATTTATGTTTCCCTGGATGTTGCATTCAGCTCCTCCTGGCTAGTTATATATCGGTCTCTTCAGCAAGGCTAAAAGAGATTGGGAGATCGGTCCCCACCCGATCACCCATAAAGATAAAATTTTTAAGAACTATCTCGGTACCAACTTTTATACAGGGTAGTCTCAAAATTTGATAAAAGATATACAATTCTTTATTGATACAAAAACCTATAAAAACAGTATATCCAAATACTTATTGAAAAACATTCTAAAAAGTGCATGTTAACAATCCATGTATATCACCAACACTCATGTCCCCTGTTAAGGAGGATTGGGATATGGTGGGTTCCGACGGATATCATTGTTCTCAACATGTTTTGGCGGAGTTCTACCTCTTCATCAGGAGTATATCTGTAATTAATGATTATGACAGTAAGTACCAAATATCACAATATATGAAAAAATTCAACAACCAATAATAAAGTAGAAAAAAGGGGGAAAAAGAGAGCACTTACCCAGGACCCGAGCCAAGAGTACCACCGGGGTTCCCCCACGGCAGGTACGGGGGACTTGCTAAAAATGAACGGATGTCTATATTAAGTGACAACAATGTATGAGTGGAGAATGTTCAACCATAGAACAACTGGAAAGAAAGGGGAGAGGGGGAGGTGGTTAGGAAAAAGGGGGGGGGGGGAATGAGGGAAGGAGGGGAGGGAAGGAGGGGAGGAGGGGGGGTAGGGGGGAAAGGGGAAGAAAGGGGAGGAAGAGGGAGGAAAAGGTAGAAAGGGGGGAGGAGACAGAATGAGGGGGAGAAAACCGAGAAGGGGGGAGAAAGAAGGAGGAGGAAAGGGGGAAGGAAGGAACAGGGCAATAGAAAGTGGGGAAGGGGGGGGAAGTAGAAGGAAGAGGGAGGTGGGGTGAAAATGGGGGAAAAAGAGGGGGGGGGAAGGAGGGGACAGGGGGAGAAAGGAGGAAGGAAAGGAAGAAGGAAAAAAGGAAAGGGGGGAGAGGGGAAAAGGAAAAGAAATGGAGGGAGGGATGAAGGTAAAGGATAGGGGCACGGGCTGATGATGGGGAAGGGGGAGGGAGGGGGGCGGTGGGCTGGTGGAAGGAAAGGGGAGGGAAGGGAATGGGTAGGAAAATGGAAAGTAAGGAGGGCAAAAGGAAAATGCATAGGGCAGTGTGCAAGTAAGGTTGCCACATTTACTGGGGACAAAAATAACCTTTTGATCTTTATTCCATTAACATCGGCAGTCCTCTTTTACTAGCCAGATTATTTGCAACTCTATCTGCAAGGGTCAGGAACCCATCGCAACCAGTCAGGTTTGATTTAACCACTATCAACTAATTTTTTTTTTTTTTAATGCATAGAAAGCAGGTAGTTTAGTTTTGAAACATAACATAATGACATTGTCATATCTAGGATTTGTTGTAAATCATTGGACCTGAAAATTGGACTACGACTGGAGGGGAGTAGTGAATGGGGTTGATAGGTTGTGTATTGTTGCATTATGCAAATAGTTCCAGTGGATGGGGCTCACTGCAGCAAATTGAAGCGTTCAGTACTGTGCCATAATACAATATGGGGCTAAGAGTGGAGAAGTAAAAAATACCCCTGTATTAGTGGTGTCACTGGAAGGAAGCCGGGCTGCGGGCACTCACAAGTTGTACCAGCAAAACGGCAGTAGAGTGGTGGATCAGAGGTGCCGATAGTGACTGTTTCAAGGAGCGGAATGCCTGGTATGCACCCAAACGGGGATTCTTCTAGGAAGGACAGTGTTTCCCTGCACTTTACCTACTCCTACGGAACCTTTCCCTACTGCTAAGAACTGTTCCTGACAAACAGGTGACCCGTCCCTACTCTAGCCACTCGCAAAATGTGTGCCAAACCTAGGAGCCAGGGTCTTAAATAGACTAGGCCGGACCCAAGATGGCTGCCAACGACACATAGTGTGCCAGCATCCAAATGGAAAGTTGTCTCCCTGTGGCCCAAGGAAACCATAGATGAGCTACGTTCCTCTTGACTTCCTCCTCCTTCCGCTGCTGCAGACTAGCACCACCTGCAGTGGAGAAAATAGACTGCACCCGCCTACACCTGCGTTGCTGGTGTTGTTGGAAGGAAAAAACGCCCCTGTATTGGTGGTGTCATTGAAAGGAAAATGCCCCTACATTTGTGGTGTCACTGGAAGGAAAAAATGCCCCTACTTTGGTGGTGTCGCTGGATGAAAAAAAAATGTCCCTGCATCAGTTCCATCACTAGAGAGTTAACTCAATTAGACCATTTTCACCATTATGTGCAAGTATCAAGAACCTATTGCATCAAATCAGGTTTGACTGTCAGATCAATTAATTGTTCGTTTGTTTTTTTTAAGCACAGAAAGCATGTAGTTTGGTGGTTTGTTTGAGAATTAGTGTGTAGGATTTCAGGGAGGCTAGTGTTAGAATTGTGGCTACATATAGAGTCAGTGTTAAGGTTAGGTTTAAAAAATGGTTAGAGTTAGGTTAAAAAAAGCGTTAGCGTTGGGGTTCCTTGGAAGGGGTAACAGTGAAGGTTACAATGAAGGTTAGTGTTTTTGACTATGCCCTATATTCTTGAAGCTTCTCCCAGCTTAAAAAGTTCTGACCAGACAGTAACAATAGATCCCTGCTCCAACAACTACAGAATACATACACTGAGAAAAATTATAAACGCAACACTTTTGTGTTTGCCCCCTATTTATCATGAGCTGAACTCTAAGATCTATGATTTTTTCTATGTACACAAATAGCCTATTTCTCTCAAATATTGTTCACAAATCTGTCTAAATCTGTGTTAGTGAGCACTTCTCCTTTGCCGAGATAATCCATCCGCCTCACAGGTGTGGCATATTAAGATGCTGGTTAGACAGCATGATTATTGCACAGGTGTGCCTTAGGCTGGCCACAATAAAAGGCCACTCTAAAATGTGCAGTTTTATCACACAGCACAATGCCACAGATGTCGCAAGTTTTGAGGGAGCGTGCAATTGGCATGCTGACTTCAGGAATGTCCACCAGAGCTGTTGCCCTTGAATTGAATGTTCATTTCTCTACCATAAGTCGTCTCCAAAGGCGTTTCAGAGAATCTGGCAGTACATCCAACCGGCCTCACAACACAACACCAGCCCAGGACCTCCACATCCAGCATCTTCACTTCCAAGATCGTCTGAGACCAGGCAACCGGATAGCTGCTGCACCAATCGGTTTCCAACCAAAGAATTTCTGCACAAACACTCAGAAACCGTCTCAGGGAAGTTCATCTGCATGCTCGTCGTACTCATCGGGATCTCGATCTGACTGCAGTTCATCATTGTAACCGACTTTAGTGGGCAAATGCTCACATTTAATGGTGTCTGGCACTTTGGAGAAGTGTCCTCTTCATGGATGAATCCTGGTTTCCACTGTACAGAGCAGATGGCAGACATTGTGTATGGCGTCGTGTGGGTGAGCGGTTTGCTGATGGCAACGTTGTGGATCGAGTGGCCCATGGTGGCGGTGGGGTTATGGCATGGGCAGGCGTATGCTATGGACAACGAACACAGGTGCATTTTATTGATGTCATTTTGAATGCATAGAGATACTGTGATGAGATCCTGAATCCCATTGTTGTGCTATTCATCCATGACCATCACCTCATGTTGCAACATGATAATGCACGGCCCCATGGTGCAAGGATCTGTACACAATTCCTGGAAGTTGAAAACATCCCAGTTATTGTATGGCCAGCATACTCACCAGACATTTCACCCATTGAGCGTGTTTGGGATGCTCTGTATCGTCGTATATGACAGGGTGTTCCAGTTCCTGCCAATATCCAGCAACTTTGCACAGCCATTGAAGGGGAATGGACCAACATTACACAGGCCACAATCAACAACCTGATCAACTCTTTGCGAAGGAGATGTGCTACACTGCGTGAGGCAAATGGTAGTCACACTAGATACTGACTGGTTTTTAGATGCCCCCCCCCCCCCTACAGTATAACAGCACATTTTAAAGTGGCCTTTTATTGTGGCCAGCCTAAAGCCGTGTACACACGAGCGGAATGTCCGACAGAAAAAGTCAGACGGAAGCTTTTCATCGTATATACCGATCGTGTGTATGCCTCATCTGACTTTTTTTTTTTTAAATTCTGACGGACCTTGAAATGGAACAAAAAATATTTCCAATGGACCCAATTCCTATTGGGAAAACCAATCGTCTGTATGCTGGTCCGACGGACCAAAAAAGACACATGCTCTGAAGCAAGTACGAGACGGAAGCTATTGGCTACTCGCTATTGAACGTCCTTTTTTTAGTCCAGTCGTAAGTGTTGTACCTCACCGCGTTCTGGACAGTCGGACTTTGGTCGGACTTTGGGTTGACCGTGTGTAGGCAAGACCACTTGAATGGAATTCCGTTGGAGTTCCGTCTGAGTTTATTACGGTGGCAAAACCGGTCGTGTGTACGCGGCATAAGGCACACCTGTGCAATAATCATGCTGTCCAATCAGCATCTTGATATGCCATACCTGTAACTTGGATGGATTATCTCGGCAAAGTAGAAGTGCTCACTAACACAAATTTAGACAGATTTGTGAACAATATTTGAGAGAAATAGGCCCTTTGTCTACATAGAAAAAGTCGTAGATCTTAGAGTTCAGCTCATGATAAATAGGGGCAAACACAAAAGTGTTTGGTTTATAATTTTGCTCAGTGTATATACTGTATATGCTCATTAAATTAAAGGAGAAATACAGCCAAAGCTTATTTGGCTCTACTTCTCCCGTGGATCATAAGAGTGCAGTTTGTTCTGCACTCCTGTGACCCATTCTCAGCGGACTGAAGCCTACAGTTGGCTGACACCACAGAGCCGATATAGGCTTGGGAAGGATTGCGATTATATGGTCGGGATTCGCCCACATGCCTGGACCGGCACCTGGCTCAGCCTCTCAGCGAGCTGCTAAGAGTCTGAACTGGCCGCCCCACCCCTTCACAGCCCAGTGATCCAGTAAGAGTGGGGGGGGCAGAGCAGAGAGCCGATAACTGACAGTCACCAGTCTCTTGTCAGGGAGTCCTGAGAATCGAGCGATCAGCGGTGTTTGATCACTCAGTTCTCAGTGTTAGAGTCGGCGGGGGACAGGTGCAGCATCCACCTAGGTAGATATGATTAAAAAAAAAAAATCCCATAACTCCTCTTTTTAAAAAAATAAATGTTTCTATACCTGTAAATGTAACAAGCTTCACAATGTGAATGGAACTTTAAATTGGTAAAACTGCCAAAGATCTGACATTTATAAACGGTCACGGATGTAACCTTTCTAGAATCTTTTGTTTTATTGCCGACATTAGATTAAAAATACGTCACACTTAGTTGTAATAGTGCTGTTTCTATGTTTCATCTCTCTACAATCATTGTCATTTAAGCTCTGACTTTGCTTCTGCATTTTATGTTCTCCAGAATGTAACATGAAATGTAATTGAAATCAGGGTGATTTTTTTTCTCTCTCTTGGTAGCTTAACAAAAACAAGAAATTGCTAAATAGTTTTAGATCAGCAGGAAATATTTGAAAAGACTTTGCATATCTACAAGTGCCAAAACGCTAACTTAAAGCATAATGTTACTCGGCGGGGAACAAATGTTCCACTGTTATGTAACCAACTAAATCTGTGAATTTATAATGCACTGTATTTAATAAAGGGAGAATATATGTAAGCACATAGCATGAGTAAGTGAGCTCTGAATTATACACTATCTGTATTAGTTTATATTATATAATTCAATCTTTTATATTGCTGGATAATGGTAATGTTGAATAGATTGTTCATGCAGTAATACATTTTTCTAAATCTTTTCAGCAAAGTGTCTTATATTTTCCAAAGTGGTTGGGTATATAGTAGAGTGAGCTCAAATGCAGCCGAAACCAAAATGATCTCCAACACTAGCTGTAGAACCCACATTCTTATCGTAGGGTGACTAGGTGTCCCTGGGTTCAGTCTTTGATTTTAGGGGGCTGTCCCTGGGAAAATAAGTATCCCCAATTTTGTCCCCAGTTGTCCCTGATTTCTTTCCAGCTTTAAATATGGTGTTCCTGGCTCAGGTGGCTGCAGAGGTTCAAGGAAGGAAGGGTGACCCCTGGAAGTCCCATATCTACAGTGTCCCGCTGCAATGAATGGAGTGGCAACCTCCGCCTGGACTCCGGCCAGGCCACGCCCCCAACACATTTCACTTTGCCCCCGCAGCCTGTGGATTGTGTAGCTGTTCTTGAGTCCTCAGTGGTGTCAGGGAGGGCTTGGATAGGGCCCCTGAGAAGCTGATTGCAGGACCTCACCACATGAGATCTGGTCTAGAGAAGGACTGTCTCAGTCATTCGACCGTGTCCAGAGCAAGCTCTAAATTTCAGCTGTCCTGGGGACTTGTGCATAAAGACCCTAAAATGATCCCTGTGACTGTGTAGTGTTCTGGAAATTGCGTTGGCTACCAGTAGTAGTGCAGTGGCACAAGGTAACCAGAATCCAAAGAGACTTGTCTCATAATCCCTAGCTGTGAGGCTTTAGACTGTCTAAAATTCAAAGTTACTTATGGAGAAGACTGTCCCCTCGTTGATGTTACCGAGCATTTGGAGTATTCCATGCCCCAACCCCTCTCCTCTTTAAAGGCGATCTTCATCTTCCCCCCATGTTCTTTGTTTTTTTTTACCTATGCTTACCAAGTGGTGTGTTGTGCGCATTTCAGATACTCATCACCCAGAATATTCAGCGTTGTCCGACTGAGATCCTCTTGTCTTCTGTCCACCATTCAGTCCCACACCACCATGTTGCTCGTGACTTGTGGCTCTTCTGGGTTCAGTCAGCATGCGTCCCGATGGCATGTTTCTGAATGAAGGACTAAGCCTCCTGGGCTATATGATGTGCATATCCCAGGAGGCACAGCGAGCATTTGCCTAGGCGAATGACGCACCCAACACGTTTCACTCCGCCCCCGGAGCTTAGTCAGGACTAAACTTCAGGGGCAGAGTGAAATGTGTTGGGGGTGTGGCCTGGCTGAGGTTGCCACTCCATTCATTGCAGCAGGACACCATAGATGTGTGACTTCCAGGGGTCACCCTTCCTTTAATTAAAAAACCAAAACAAAATAAACAAACAAAAAAAGAAAGCACTATTTATGTAGCAGAGGGCAGGTGTGATGGTAATTAAGAGGGTGAAGATCCGCTTTAAAGTTCTTCAGGCAATACATCTTAGAAGACATCCCCCAGACAATTTTTGCAGTGGATGCAAAGCAAAGCCTTTGCCCATTGTTTGCTTGGGATGTTTTGGCAAAATTTTATACAAATTGTTACAACACCAAAAAAAAAAAAATATGATCTGATTTCGTAAATTCCATTTCTATTTTGAAAGCACTGTAAAAGGCCCTTGAGTACAAAGATTTAATGATTCTATAGAACTGGATGAATAGCAGAATTCCTTCCACATCTTCTCCGTGCATGACCTTCACCGTTTCTCTTAGCTTCTGTGAAATCAGGCTTGATTATTTCCAGTTCATTGAGGTATCTAAAGTGGATATAAAAAGTTCCAGCAAACTGGCTTCTTGCTGCCAATTCTTTGTGAATTTTTATATTCTCTTTTGAAGACAAATATAAGCAGCCTACACAATTTGTGCTAGACGTACGGAAGTTTCTGACAAAGTGACTCAGCTGTGCCTATTGTTGAGTGATCTCTGGAGTTTTGATCTGTGGTATATTGCACAAGATTTAACTGTCTTGGATAATATTTTTTGCTGGCTCCTTAAAGTCTAGTAATATAGCCAAAATGATCCATTCAATGTGATCTTGTCTTACCGTACAAGATGTACGTAGTCATTTTACCTGTAAGCAAACTATTCCTGTGAATTCATGACTATTAATATTTGAGGAAAAGTCCATTGTTCAGAAGGATGTGTATAATCTGTACAAAATAGATGTACAAAAATAGTCCAATTTTTTTTTTAATTCTTTTTTTTCAAATTTTACGTTTTTCATTAGAGGGGACAGAACATTGGTAGTCATACCAATGTTTTATGGGAATCGCCAAATATATGTAGGATTACCAGCAGACATTAATAAAGAGAAGGCACCTATTTGAACAGTAACTGTAAGGCCCTGTTCACAATCACACCTGAGCATTTTGTAGCTCGAAGCTTAAAGCTCCACAATGCCCAATGACAAAATTTCCATTAATGCTTGAGCATAGTGTCGCTTGATTGAAGAGAAGCAACACATCACTGTACAAATCATTAGTAAGACCTCATCTGGAATACGCAGTTCAGTTTTGGGCACCAATTCACAAAAAGGATATCGTAGAACTAGAGAAAGTGCACAGAAGTGCACCCAAACTGATAAGAGGCATGGAGGAGCTCAGCTATGAGGAAAGATTAGAGGAACTGAATTTATTCCCTCTTGAGCAGAGGAGATTAGGGGGGATATGATCACCATGTACAAATACATAAGTAGTCCATATAGTGAACTTGATGTTGAGTTATTCACTTTAAGGTCATCATATCAAAGGACGATCAAAGGGGCACTCTTTAAGTCTAGAGGAAAAGAGATTTAATCTCCAAATACCAAAAGGTTTCTTCACAGTAAGAGCTCTGAAAATGTAGAATAGACTCACATTTTTATTTTTGATCGCTCCCATTACCTCCAGGTGCAGGGTGTGGCAATGGGGACCAAATGTGCCCCATCGTAGGCCAATCTGTACCTGGGGGGTGAGAGCGTGAGATTTTTTCTTCTGATGAATTTCAAGACTTATTTAAAAAGGTGCTTATCTAGCGCCGATTCATAGACAATATTTTTATCATCTGGAGAGGAACCAGGGATGAACTTTTTTCTTTTTTGATAAAATTAAAGATAAATCATTACAATTTAAAGATTACCATGACCTGTGACCAGAAAATTATTGTGTAGGGCGGGAGCTCAGGTTTCCCCTGATTAGGCCTCCCTCTGGACCGTGACATCTTGACGTCATTTTTGGCGCGACCTTGACATGTGCACTGGCGCACTAAGGCATCCTCACCCCCCTTTTGGCACCAATTTGTCTTCATAGGGAGGTGGAGAGGGATATAAAAGCATGCCACAGTTAGAAGTGTATTTGGCAAGGCATTGAGACCAGGAAATCCTCGAGTGACAACCTCCTCCTGTGCTCTGCAGTCTAAGCCCGGGACACCAAAAACCACTGGCGCCGCCAAGCAAGACCCTGAAGCACTGCCTGGATGCTCGTTCTTTGGATTCCTGTCATCCATCTGATAATATAAGATATGCCTGCTTTTAACTTACCTTGAGTAAGTGCATTACCATTTGATTAAACGTGTTTAAATACTGCTGCACTCAGATTGGCGCTGCTTGTTCTTCTTTATATAATAGGATGCCAGTTACAGTTAGGTTTAATGGTCCAGCTAGGAGGGGGAGAAAATATAATGGTGTCTCTCATTGCAGGTAATTAAGCTACCAGTACATTGGAGGTATTAGTTATTGGCTCTTATCCTTAGCTGATCGGAGACATAAATGTGTTGATTTGGTTATTTGTTTTTGATTCTAAAGGTGGTCTCTGATCTTTTGGAGCATTAGGAAAAAAAACCTTTTATTTCTACCCTCCATTCTACTTATGGTTTTTCCACCTATCCGAGAAGGGAATGATGGGAATTATCTGAACCTTTGGAATTTGTCATCAAGACCCTTAGCATCAGGTAGACCACTTTTCCTGTCCTATCTTTGGATTAGTGGATTTTTTATCCCCTTATTGATTACCCCTTGTTCTTCCCCCATAGATGGACTATTAGTGGGCATTTGTTTATACATACATATCTCTCTCTATGGTTACACCAATTGATCCAAATTGATTCATCCCTATGACTCTGGAGCCTTCAAAATCTTTTAAAATGTATTCTTTGAATACACAGGTGATCCATTTGACCTAAGTTTTTGTTGTCGCTTGATTTTTGCCAATCCAGGAAAATTAAATGTAATAATGTACAGTTATATATTTTGTATTTGTTATATCTTTTGTCATTCTCTAAAAAATCTTTTTCTATTTTTGACTTTTTCGTGATCATTTGTACAGTGCCTGTATAACTGAATTGTATTGTATTTTTATGAATTAATAGCTTGAATCCCTGTAAAATCCAAATCCTCTTTTAAATTAGTGGTTTATTATGGTGTAGTTTAAAGGGGTTGTAAAGGTAAAAGTTTTTTCACCTTAATGCAGAATGCTGACTTTTAATAAT
Organism: Lithobates clamitans; assembly: GCA_037952925.1. NCBI lineage: Eukaryota > Metazoa > Chordata > Amphibia > Anura > Ranidae > Lithobates > Lithobates clamitans. Next base: position 1,255,124 of record JBBGZY010000275.1, on the reverse strand, counting down.
TGGACACTTACCTGTCCCAGGGTCCAGCGATGCGGGGGAACGAAGCCCCGCTCGTCTCCCCCTCCTCTTTGCGGCGCCGGCATTGTCACTTTGGGCGCCCGGCTGTGGCTTCACAGCCAGGCATGCACTGCACATGCGCCGCGCGCTGTGACTGGCCGGGCAATCATCTGGGACCTGTGACGTGTCCCAGATGATTGCCGAGAAGGACGGGGGAGAGGTGGACTTACTTCCGGCAGCACAGTGCCCCTAGAGGAAGTGGGAGCTGGCACCCTCTAAAAAAGAAGGTTTCATCTTGCCCCCAAATGTGGCATGTCAGGGGGTCACCTTTCCTTAAAGCGGAAGTACCATTTTTGGGTGGAACTCCGCTTTAATGGATGGGCCGCCCCTGTGCTAATAGCTATTATGCTTTGTCCCTTTGGGTTAACTTGTGGTTTAAAGTAAGGAAGCAAAAACCTCTGTGGTATATTTATGTGCTTTACTAAACAAGACTGCTGTACATAACAATTACTAACAATTATAGGAAAACAATACAAGACATACAGGGGTTGATTTACTACAGGCAAATAGACTCCACTTTTCAAAGTGTAGTTGCACTCTGCAAAGTGCAGTTGCTCCAAAGATTAGTAAATTAGGTAAATCTTTACTTTGCAAAGAATACCCAATCACATGCAAGGAAAGTTAAAAAAACAGCATTTTTGCTTGCACGTGATTGGATGATGGAAGTTAGCAGAGCTTCTGCTCATTTACTAAACTCTGGAGCAACTGCACTTTGCACTGCCTATTTGCCTTTAGTAAATCAACCCCACAGAGTACTAAAAATATGCACAAAACACACATGCATACACTACCTAATATTCCTGATGAATGAGCATTGACAATGGTTTGTATGTGATAGGTAGGGATACACTTAAAAGTTACTTAGCTTGGGTTATAGTTGTTATTTCAATAACAAACGGGCTACTCTAGTAATTATTTGGATCATGCCCAGATGAAGTTTCTTCTTTTGGCCTTAGGAAGTCCCCTCTGGCACAGACTTTCCTTCTTAGTTTTTCTTGTTATGGAGGCCCCCTTTCAGCTTGCGCTGCTGGCCTTTTATTTAGAAAGCTTGGGAAGCCATTATCACATCGGCATATTCCTTTAGACCCCTTTTGCACTAGGGCCGCGACCGAGTTAGCCCTAAGGCGCCGCCCGTTTTAGCGGCGCTTTAGCAATGTTTCAGCGGCACTTTTCGTGTGGGGCGCTTTTAACCCCAAAGAAGGGGTTAAGAACTCTGGTGTTTTGGCGCTTCGGAAACGCTTTTCAGGTGCTTCGGATGCGCTTCCCATTCATTCCAATGGGCAGGGCATTTTGGGAGTGCTAAATACAGCGCTCCCAAACAGTTCAAACGATGCTGCTTGCAGGACTTTTCGGGAACGTTCCGCAAGCGCACCTCCCCAGTGTGAAAAGTCACACTGGAACGAATGGGAGGAAGTTTTCAGGCGCTTAGCAGAGGCTATTTCCAGCGCTAAAGCGTCTGAAAACCACCCCAGTGTGAAAGGGGTCTTACCTCCTCCTTTTCTACATTAGTTTCTAGGGGAGAAGCATTTTCCAACTCAAACTCTAGATGACACAGTAGTATCATACATGGTCCAAAAAGGTGAAGCTATTGGTGACTTCTTTTTTTTTAAGGTAGCTTGGGCGCAGTGTTTGACCAGAACTACCCTAAAACAATGGCTAACAATGCATACATTGCACATTGAATCATTTACATTTGCCCAACATACAACAGTAGTATCTACTTTCCCATTGTATTAAAGGACAGGATAGATAGATAGATAGATAGATAGATAGATAGATAGATAGATAGATAGATAGATAGATAGATAGATAGATAGATAGATAGATAGATAGATAGATAGATAGATAGATAGATAGATAGATAGATAGATAGATAATAGATAGATAGATAATAGATAGATAGATAGATAGATAGATAGATAGATAGATAGATAGATAGATAGATAGATAGATAGCCTCGCACACAATTGTCCTCCAGCCGTTGACTTTACATGTGCTGTTTGCATGCTGAGACTTGGGCCAAGATGGAATTCTTGCCCAGCTTACGTGTTTATTTTCTTGAGAACGCTGGAAATGCCCAGAGAATTCTTAGGCATATTTTGCTAAATGGTGAATGTTTCAGTGTTCTGCCAACATTGTCGGCTTCCCTCCCTATTTGATCTGCATTTCAAAAAAAAAAATGTGAAATTCCAAGAAAAAATGAATAGAGATTAGTGAATGCAGAATTACGAACAAATGTGTCATTTTTTGGCCAATTTTTGACGAAGTCTCCAAAGTGCATTAATCATACAAACGATAGTAATATAATATTGGGAGAATCATTAAATAGGATATTTGCATCCTGTACTAATCATAGATATTGTGAAATACGCAGAAATTGACATAAATTAATAAGAAATCTGCAAAAACCACAGGCCGGAATTAAAGCTTTAACAATGGCTTTTATTCTGTAATCTACAATCAGATGGAAATAATTATAAACATAAGACTTCCTCAGAATGTGTGAAAGGGAAATGGCCGGGCCATCTATATCAAGTGGCCAATCACAAAACAGTGTTTTCCTAAGTGAGGACACTTTATGGCGGCATGTAATTGCAACCAGTATAATTTAGATCAGCATCAACACTCATCACTGTTATCCCATGCAGACAGAATAAAGTCCAATGACTCTCCACCACTGGGCTGTGACCCCCCCCTGCCAGGCCACGGCCCTTATCCTAGGGGGCCTACAGCCAGCTGCAGCATTACAAACCTCCTACCGGGCTTCCCAATTCCCCTAGTGCCCCTCAAACTTCCACAGGACTGCCAATAAGGGGGTACCACTGGTCCTCCTGTAGGGGGCCCGGACCTCATTAGTTTACCAGGGGTTCCAATGGCTTTAAGTTTTAATAGGTATGCAGGCAGTTTATATATGTTACCCTGCAGCTCCCAGAATGGTCCAGTGTATTACATTTCCCTGGGCCCCATCAGTTCATCAGAGGAGCCCAGGAGACTATAGCAGGGATGGAACTTTTTTTTTTATTTCGGCGTGCAGGTGGATTAACAAAAGCCGGGCTGCCTTTGCAATGATAAAATGATAGTCTTTCAGTGGCGGAGTGATATCACTAGCTAGCTTCCTGCCTCCTCCAGTAAGTTACATAGTTTATAAACTAAAAGAGGAAGGGACCATCCAGCTAGACCATGGAAGTTGCCACATCCCTGAAATAAGGAAATAAGAATACCCCGAAGATCAGTGGGACTTTAACGGCAACGTTAAAATTGAACAAATTTATTGATATAGACAAAAATATACAAAAAAGCAACTATATATATATATATATATATATATATATATATATATATATATATATATATAAGACAGGAAAAACTGTGCAAAATGTTACAACATTAAAAGCAAGAATATGAAGTGCAAATGATGCTTGTACAGTATTCATCACAGTCCTACGCGTTTCGGAGCTTAATAAGACGTCCCTTCATCAGGGACAATTTGTGGAGAAGAATCACACCAGGCACATCAAAAATTAGAGTCCCACTGCTGGGATCGTGGCGACAGTACGCCCGGAAATGATCACCCCAATAACCGTCCAACCATTTGGAGATCTATATGTGACTCTATTTGGGGGTATACCGTCACGGTGAGGTTGCCTGTCCGTTGCGGTTTTGGTGGACCAGTGTGGATAAGGAGGGGCCAATTACTCACCTTAGTCTCCGTTTGGTTATTGGGGTGATCGTTTCCGGGCGTACTGTCACCACGATCCCGGCAGTGGGACTCTAATTTTTGATGTACTTGGTGTGATTCTTCTCCACAAATTGTCCCTGATGAAGGGACGTCTTATCAAGTCCCGAAACGCGTAGGGCTGTGCTGAAGACTGTACAAGCATCATTTTTTTGTATATTTTTGTCTATATCAATAAATTTGTTAAATTTTAACATTGCCGTTAAAGTCCCACTGATCTTCGGGGGTATTCTTATTTCGTTACACAGTTACATAGTTGGTAAGGTTGAATAAACACAATAGTCCATCCATTTCAACCTGAGTTGGTGTGTGTGTGTATAGATAATCATTTCCCAGATCCCTGTATATTGTGTTCATTAAGATGCACGTCCAAGAGTCTTTTAACCAGTTCCCGACCATGTCACGCGGATACACTGCGGCAGAATGGCTCCCCTGGGCGAAATCCCGTACGGGTATGTCCTACCCTTTTTGGCGATGCGCATGGCCGGCTAAAACGATCGCCACTGGCCACGCGCGTTGGCGTGCACAAGCGCCAGCATGGGGATTTGTGTGTGTAAACACACAAGTCCCTGTGCTGCCAGGGAAGAGGAAACATATTGTTAGTTCCTACTAAGTAGGAAAAACAATATCTCTACTCTTCTAGTCACTCCCATCCCCACACAGTTAGAACACACTGAGGGAACACATTTAACCCCTTGATTGGCCCCTAGTGTTAACCCCTTCCTTGCCAGTGACATTTACACAGTAATCAGTGCATTTTTATTTTTGTATAATTGTCAATGGTCCCAAAAGGGGGGTGGCATGGAGAGAGGGGGCGGCGCCCACCCCTGGACCTAACCAGAGTTTTATAAAGTGTCAGGATTATCATAAGCAAATAAGTGCTGAGGTGAGGTAGATGGCACGGTAGGCTGTAGCTGGTGCCAGCAGATGGCGGCAGTGAGAGGCTGACAGTGTCTGCTTGTGAGAGATTATCGGGGGGGGGCATTGGCGAAGTGGTACAGTAATAGGGATCCAGATCCAGGTGGCGCAGAGGTTTCACAGGCTGCAGAGGTCCAGTAAGATACAAATGCAAACAAATACCACCAAAAGAGTGTGTGCCCCCTACCCGGAAGAGCTGGATCACGTATATATACACGATTTGGTGCACAGGTGCCGCCCTGTAGCAGTAAAACTGCTACGGGGCGGACCTGAACTGGTTAAAATGGGGTGAAATTTCATTTTACCGCTTGCCGACCAGCCGCCATCATTTTACTGCGGCACGTTGGCGAGATCCCACGAGCCGATGTATAGCTACGACTGGGATCGGGATAGCAGGCGCGCGCGGGGGTGTCGATACTCGTGCCCGACGGTCGTGCTGACCGCCGGCCACGAGTGATCGTGGGCACGAGAGGCAGAACACGGACGTGTGTGTGTGTGTGTAAACACACAAATCCCTGTTCTGTTAGGCGTGACAGATCATGAGTTCCTATTAGCTACGAACCACGATCCGTCACTTTCTCTAGTCAGTCCCCTCCCCCTACAGTTAGAAACACACACTAGGGAACACAGGTAACCCCTTGATCGCCCCCTAGTGTTAACCCCTTCCGTTCCAGTGACATTTTTACAGTAATCAGTGCATTTTTAAAGCACTGATTGCTGTATAAATGCCAATGGTCCCAAAAATGTGTCAAAAGTGTCCGATGTGTCCGCCATAATGTCACAGTCCCGATAAAAATCGCAGCTCACCACCATTGCTAGTAAAAAAAATAAATAATAATAAAAATGCTATAACTCTTTCCCCTATTTTGTAGACGCTATAAATTTTGCTCAAACTAATCAATATACACTTATTACGATAATACATATTGGCCTAAACTGATTATTACGATTTTTTTAACCAAAAATATGTAGAAGAATACATATCGGCCTAAACTGAGAAAAAAATAGCTTTTTTAAAAAAAAAAAAATGGGGATATTTTATTATAGCAAAAAAGTACAAAATATTGTGTTTTTTTTTCAAAATTGTTGCTCTTTTTTTGTTTATAGCGCAAAAAATAAAAACCGCAGAGGCGATCAAGTACCACCAAAAGAAATCGCAGCTCGCCGCCATTACTAGTAAAAAAATTAATAATAATAAAAATGCTATAACTCTTTCCCCTATTTTGTAGACGCTATAAATTTTGCTCAAACCAATCAACATATGCTTATTACGATTTTTTTTTTACTAAAAATATGTAGAAGAATACATATTGGCCTACACTGAGAAAAAAATAGCTTTTTAAAAAAAAAAAAATGGAGATATTTTATTATCGCAAAAAAGTGCAAAATATTGTGTTTTTTTCAAAATTGACACTTTTTTTGTTTATAGCGCAAAAAATAAAAACTGCAGAGGCGATCAAATACCACCAAAAGAAAGCTCTATTTGTGGGGAAAAAAAGGATGTCCATTTTGTTTGGGTGCAACGTCGCACGACCGCGCAATTGTCAGTTAAAGCTACGCAGTGCCGAATCGCAAAAAAAATGGCCCGGTCATTCAGCAGCCAAATCTTCCGGGGCTGAAGTGGTTAAAATTTACGTACTTGATTATTTATTGTTTGTACTTAGTGTAGTTTAGTTTAATCCAATTTATTTGTCTTTGTTTTAGTTATTTTGTTTTCTCTTTTGTGTATTTGCTCACTTTTTCTTTGATGCTTTAACTTGATGCTTTCTTTTCTCCTTTTTTTTTTTTTTTTTTTTGTGAAAAAATGTAAAATAAGTAGCCCAATGAGGGGCTATTATTTGGTATAACAGTAGTTCTAGGATAGTTAAAGCAATTATCTATAAAATGATTTAAAGCTTCATCTACAATTGGTATCGGGATAGTTGAATGAGGCTTCAAACAAAAGAAATGAATACATATAGTGCTCTAAAAATTGGACTTTTACAGACACCACATGAGGCAAAGCAAAATCATCTAAAATAGCCGAATATTGCTCTGCTTCATGTTGTGCTTGTAAAAGTCCAATTTTTGGAGCAATAGGTTTGTTCCTTTATTTTGTATGGTACTTAATAAGGATATGGCACAGTGGAAGTCCATTTATTAATATTGACTGAAGCTTCTATAACACTAAGGAACCATTTAAGAACTCATCGCATCCTTAAAACCACCCTAATTTTGCTTTACCCTTTGACTTCAATATATTTCACCAGAATGGTCATATTTTGTTGAAATCTCCAGATTTTCATCCAAATTTTAGATAAATTAATCACTTGACGTCCGGAAGATTTACCCCCCCCCCCCTCCTTCATGACCAGGCCATATTTTGCGGCACGGCGCTGCACTACTTAGTGTATTAGTACAGTAACTGACAATTGCGCGGTCATGCAACGCTGTACCCAAATACCGTGCATATACTTTTTTCCCACAAATAGAGCTTTCGTTTGGTGGTATTTGATCACATTTTTTTTTTTTTTGCGCTATAAACAAAAAAAGGCAATTTTGAAAAAAAAATAAAAAATTTTTTTTTTACTTTTTGCTACTATAAAACACATCCAAGAAAAAAAATGTTCTTGATAAATTCAGGCTAATATGTATTCTAAATAAAATGTAAAATGTAAGTCCTTTTTTTCCCACAAATAGAGCTTTCTTTTGGTGGTATTTGATCACCTCAGCGGGTTTTTTTTTCTTTGCACTATAAACAAAAAAAGGCAATTTTGAAAAAAAAACAAATAATAATTTTTACTTTTTGCTACTATAAAACACATCCAAAAAAACATTTCTTGATAAATTTAGGCTAATATGTATTCTAAATAAAATGTAAGTCCTTTTTTTCCCACAAATAGAGCTTTCTTTTGGTGGTATTTGATCACCTCTGCGTTTTTTTATTTTTTTTTGCGCTATAAACAAAAAAAAGCAATTTTGAAAAAAAAAACAATAATTTTTACTTTTTTGCTATAAAACATATCCAAAAAAAATAAAAAATCTTGATAAATTCAGGCTAATATTTATTCTAAATAAAATGCAAGTCCTTTTTTTCCCCACAAATAGAGCTTTCTTTTGTGGTATTTAATCACCTCTGCGTTTTGTTTTGTTTTGCGCTATGAGCAAAAAAAAAAAAAGACCAATTTAAAAAAAAAAAAAAAAAACAGTAGTTTTTACTTTCTGCTATAAAATATATCCAATATTTTTATTTTTTTTTAAATCGAATTTCTTCATCAATTCAAACCAATATGTATTCTGCTACATATTTTTGGTAAAAGAAAATTCCCATTAGGTGTATATTAATTGGTTTGCGCAAAAGTTATAGCGTCTACAAACTATGGGATATATACTGAAATTTTTATCAATTTTTAAATTTTTTTTTACTGCTATTACTATTTTATTTTTTTTACTAGTAATGGCGGTGATCAGTGACTTATAGTGGGACTGCGATATTGTGGCAGACAATCGGATACTAACTGACACTTTTTGGGAACCAGTAACACTAATACAGTGATCAGTGCTAAAAAATATGCACTGTCACTGTACTAATGATACTGGGTGGGAAGGGATTAAACATCAGGGGCAATTAAAGGGTTAACTGTGTGCCTAGCCAGTGTTTTGGTCTACTGTGAGAGGTGCTTTTACTATTGAAGTACCACATTTTATTCCCTGTCTTGCGTGGAAAAAAAATATATTGCATCTCCGCTGACAGAACAGGGCTCTGCTTGTTTACATAGGCAGAGCCTTGTCCTGTGTAAATTCATGATTGCCAGGTGCCGGCGGTAATCTATTGGCCAGCACCCCGTGATCGACATCTGCTGTGTTTAATCACAACGCGGCCAGGTCGCTGGCGGCGCACGCGTGTGCCCCCTACCCAGGAGTGACAGCCGCCTTGCCACCGTATATATGTGTTGTACAACCAGCAAGCAATTGAAAAACTCTCAATTTTGCATATTTATTGAACATGCACATCTTCCTATTCCAGTATGTGCAGTATGACAGTATATAGATTACATACAGTGGGGACGGAAAGTATTCAGACCCCCTTAAATTTTTCACTCTTTGTTATATTGCAGCTATTTGCTAAAATCATTTAAGTTCATTTTTTTCCTCATTAATGTACACACAGCACCCCATATTGTACACACAGCACCCCATATTGACAGAAAACACAGAATTGTTGACATTTTTGCAGATTTATTAAAAAAGAAAAACTGAAATATCACATGGTCCTAAGTATTCAGACCCTTTGCTGTGACACTCATATATTTAACTCGGGGTGCTGTCCATTTCTTCTGATCATCCTTGAGATGGTTCTACACCTTCATTTGAGTCCAGCTGTGTTTGATTATACTGATTGGACTTAATTAGGAAAGCCACACACCTGTCTATATAAGACCTTACAGCTCACAGTGCATGTCAGAGCAAATGAGAATCATGAGGTCAAAGGAACTGCCTGAAGAGCTCAGAGACAGAATTGTGGCAAGGCACAGATCTGGCCAAGGTTATAAAAAACATTTCTGCTGCACTTAAGGTTCCTAAGAGCACAGTGGCCTCCATAATCCTTAAATGAAAGACGTGTGGGACGACCAGAACCCTTCCTAGAGCTGGCCGTCCGGCCAAACTGAGCTATCGGGGGAGAAGAGCCTTGGTGAGAGAGGTAAAGAAGAACCCAAAGATCACTGTGGCTGAGCTCCAGAGATGCAGTCGGGAGATGGGAGAAAGTTGTAGAAAGTCAAACATCATTGCAGCCCTCCACCAGTCGGGGCTTTATGGCAGAGTGGCCCGACGGAAGCCTCTCCTCGGGCGTGGCCTAATCTGTGCTTCCCAAACATCATCTCCTGTACCAGCGCTGAAGGACATTTGTGACGTTTTTTATTATCTCGCTTGATTTTCATTGCAAAATTGTGAGTACCCTTCTATCTTGTTTAATAAAACTTTTTAAAAGCAATTTTACGCTATGGGCACTCCCTCTCTCTTTACATATGATATACCACGATCCTGAGCCCGCCAGCGATCGCCGTACAGTGGCGCAAAACTGTAACTGCCCGATACCCCCGCAGGGGTGAAGTGATCTGGTGAGTGGCTGCACTTTCAGAGCAAGGATATATAAAAAGTGAAGGGTTATCACCACAACAGCACAAGAAACTGCACAAGAGATATACTAAGAATCTGATAACAAGTGTATCACACATAAGGACTTCACTAGCACGATTGCACTTTATCCTGATATTGTCAATTTCTCCATCAGGAGCAGATCTCCCACACCTCTCCCTTTCCCCCTTCCTGTCACTCCCCTCCCCCCACTTCCACCCCCTTCCCCCCCCCCCCTTTCTCCCCCCCCCCCCCCCCCTCCCTCCAGGTTTTCTGGACTACCTACCAGCAACACCACATATGAGATTTGTTGTTTAATTGCATACATTTAAGTTTTTATATATTTAAAGTTTTCTATATATGTAAAGTCTATGTATCACCTATGATTGCACAATACTGTAGTATATTATCTATTTGACACATGTACGGTACACCCAGGCATCTCTAATTTTTTATTCACATCTAGTAAACCTACATGAAGGTAGGGAATTATCCAACTAAAAGGAACAGCGCCAAACCCTTCTACCATTTTCAATATATCTCCTCAGTGCAAGACACATGAAATCCCCCATGGAGTTTACTAAAAGACACCCGAAGGACTCCAAGATGGTGAGAAATAAGATTCTTTGGTCCGATGAGACCAAGATAGAACTTTTTGGCCTTAATTCTAAGCGGTATGTGTGGAGAAAACCGGGCACTGCTCATCACTGGTCCAATACAGTCCCAACAGTGAAATCCAGGTGTGAAAAACTTGTTGCATCTTTCCCAAAAAGACTCATGGCTGTATTATCAAAAGGGTCTGTAACGCTGGTAGATTTTCAATCTACCGCTGATAGGTAAATTGTGTGTGTTGCTTGTTAGGTGAAGTTATATTTGCCTCTGTTCCAGCTTGGCTGAGTTGCGTGTAGTTCCACACTGTGCCGGTGGGTGTTGTTGTCACCATGGGCTGGTGTTGGAAAGGCAACGTGTTGAAGCGTATGAGTGCTCCTCTGTCCCGGGGAGAAGGTCCTCCGAGTTGCATTCTGGGAGAGGGTATTTATGGGAAAGACGCCATGTTTAGGGGTTCATTTTCATCCACCTGCTGGCCCTCCTGACCGACAGGTATGCATTAAGAGTACCACCTCGTGGTCCTCCCTTCCAGAGGCCCGCGTCGCTGCGGAGTGTGGGTGGGCCCAGAAGCCTGTCTGGGGCCTACTACCGCAGCAGAGGAACGGTCCTGAGCTGTCTATCCAGGGTGAAGAAGCTGGAGAACTGGGGAGATCCCAGGGGAGGGCCCGTCATGGAAGGATCATGCAGAGTGCTGGTCTGGAGAGGGGCATGGTGACTCGGTTGGAGGACGTACCCTGAAGCAGTCTTACTGCATAGTACTCCCGGGTTGGCTTAAAGGTTCAAGTACTGTGTCTGAAATTCATCGCAAACCAATACATCCTGTGGCAGAGGATCGTACGGGTTTTATTCCAAACAAGTCTGTGGCAGAGACTTTTGTTCGTGCTACGTGCTGGCTGCTAGGCAGGTGAGAGAGGCCTATCCAGGCGGGCAAAGATTAAATCCCACAAGGGGAGTGCATTCAACTATTCAACTACAAGTGTTCAATTCCAAAGAATCTTCTGAAGAATACTAAGGAAAGGTATTTGAGCTTCCCTGCAACTTTCCTTCTGCCTCTTTCCTGCTACTTCCTTTATTACTGCAGAGCAAAATATTGCAGCTAGGTGTTTTAAACTAGCCCTGCTGGAGGTAAATGTCTTTTTTGCATGTGTGCGCTGTAATATTTTGCTCTACTGTATGGTCTTATGGCTGCACCAGCTTTAATGCATCTTTTAGGGTGTGCCCCCCAAATATCTTGTTTGTCTATTGTATGGATTCTGACCAAATCCCTTTGGGTGAGGAGCACCCCACTCTCTCATTAAGTACCTCTCATTAGTGTCCACTTGTGTCATGGGTGGAGACCTCAAAGTTCTCCCATATAGAAGAGTGTATGGTTCCCATGGTTCAGAGATGCAGGATCTCCCAATCCATGGATAGTGTAGGACCCAGTAATCATGGAGTACTTTGACGCAGTAAGTGGGCTTAGCACCATATAGCAATATGGTGTGACCAAATCCCCATATTTTTTGATAATAATATTTTTTTAAATTGTTTAGGTGTTTTAAACTAGCCCTGCTGGGGGTAAATGTCTTTTTTGCATGTGTGCGCTGTAATATTTTGCTATGCAACTCATGACACGTCAAAACAGTGCCCCCCTGTGGTGGGATGCCTATTGCACAACATAACTGAACCAGAGACTTGTAGAATGTTTGTGTAGCGGGCACCTACTTTCGGTAGGTGACCTTTTTTCCTGGTAGTTTTCTATGTCAGGTAAATTTAGACAGGATTGTGCTATTACAGCAGGCCTGTCTGTTGTTAATTTTCCTTTGAGTGGCAGGTAGTTTGTATGCTAATCTCGGCCAATCATTAATTTTCTTGGTAACCACGGGACTCTCATAAAAAAAGGGAGTCACGTGGTTCCGGGAAGAGTTCGAGTGCGAGTGGAGTCCTGCTCTGAGGAGCAAGGGAAGCCAGCCTGGTTCCCGGAGGGGGGAGTGGAGGTTTTCCCCTCCGGGGAACCAACGGAGCCTCACCCCTGCAATAAGGGTGAGGAACAGATCCTCATAGAGCAGCAGACGACATCTCTTAGCATGTGGTCGCTGGTGTCGATGGCTGCCCCTGCGGGGAAGGGAGTGTGCCATAAAGGAGAAAGGGAACTAAGAATCATTGCAGAAGAAGTAGCAACAAAGCGCAAGGAAACTGGGCGATCGATCGTTTATGAGTGGCACATGGACTATCAATCACGTGAGTGAAAAGCCAAGGGAAGGGTACTGCCAGAGGCTGAGGGATGTTGGTACGCAAGTCAGTGAGACAGGCGGTGATGGCCTGTGACTTTGGGTTCAGCAATACACCGGGATTCCAATCAGTCAAGTGGGAGAAGTTATTCAGAGTGACTTTTCTTTGGAAGTACCATGCAGCTGGGAAGTAATGGTAAAAAGGTAGCGGTGAAGCTGCAAGCACACATATAGAGATACGGACTGTTCTTTTAAAGTCATGCAGATGAAGAAGTTATTCAGAGTGACTCTTTATCAATTATTCTCTATCAAATCTACTTCCATCTTCCCTGATTGAAGAAATCACACAAAGTGATTTCCCAACTATCCGCAATTGATTATAGTTTTCCTGTAAGAGCAATCAGAAGATGATAATGTACCAAAGAGCATCTCAAAGGAAGTCCTTCTCCCATCCCAGTTCATGTTAATGAATAAAGCAAGAGAAAAAGCATTAAGGACTATGAGTTTTGAATCTATGGGCTGCGAGGGTTGGGTGGTGAACGTGAATTACGGATATAATCATTAATCAGCCGCTCCTTCGGGGGTAAGCGCTACATTTGCAAAGAAAGTTGATCTGGAGTCATGTAATGCGAACTTGCTGCAATTGTGCAACAAACTTGTGAACCCTGGCAAGTCTAGCAATAGCTTAGCGTGCAGGGAGCACGCGGCACGCTCTGTGATCAGCGAGTCTAGGACACTCACCTGATCACAGATCGCAGTCGATCCCGACTCCTAACCACGAGATCAGCTGTCAGTCAATGACAGCTGATCATGTGATTTAAACAGAGCCGGTAATCGGGCTATTTTTCCTTCTCAGGAAAAAAAAACGCCGATCACCGGCGGCTGCGAGAGGGATATAGGTCCCGATCGTGGAGGTACCTACACAGTGCCCACCAGCGCCACCTACCAGTGCCCACAGTACCACCCATCAGTGCCCACAGTGTCACCTATCAGTGACCTCAGTGTCACCTATCAGTACCCACAGTGCCGCCTATACATTAATCAGTGCTGCCTATCAATACCACCTACCAGTGCCCATCAGTGCCACATTTCAGTGCCCATCAGTGACATCTATCAGTGCCACCCATCAGTGGCACTCATCAATGCCACCCATCAGTGCCACCCATCAGGGCCCATCAGTAGCGTCTTATCAGTGCCTATCAGTGTCGCCTTATCTGTGCCTTTCAGTGTCGCTTTATCTGTGCCCGTCAGTGCAGCCCATCAGTGCCCATCGGTGCCCATCAGTGCAGCCTCATCAGCAACTATCAATGAAGGAGAAAAATTACCCGTTTGCAAAATTTTATAACAAACTATGAAACATGGTTTTTGTTTTTTTCAAAAATTTCTGTCTTTTTTTGCTTATTTAAAATAAAAACCCAAATGGTGATTAAATACCACCAAAAGAAAGCTCCATTTGTGTGAAAAAAAATGATAAAAATTCCATTTGAGTACAGTGTAGCAAGTGGTTAAGCTTTGATAATGGTAATTATTTTGTATTTTTCTTTATCTCTGTTGTACTTGTTATGATGACCATCTGTACCCATGAAACTGGTGCCCAATACTAGGCAATGACTCCTTGCTGTTCTACCTTTGCTTTGTACTACAACATTGTAATACATTGGCTTCTATTTGTACAATTTCCAATAAAACGTTTTTGGAATAAAAAAAAAAAAACAAAAAAAAAAAAAAACAATTAGGGGTAGATGAATTTCTATACTCTCCTTGGAGTAGTCCAGATGTAAGTTTGTTATGTCCTACATAACACTCCATACATATCTATTGTATATTTTATTATGAATTCATATACTTCCTTCTTCTCCACCCTGCAGGATGTATATCAGGGATGTTGTTTATTATAACTGAAAATGTATTGTTTACATTTTCAGATCCTGAAGAAGTGACCTTCCTGAAACGGGTTGATATTGTATGACGCAATTACACTGTGGATGTTACTCTGGTTTATGTGCTTTTTTATGGATATGATGTACCACTATTTAAGTGTTCTTGCATAGCAAGACCACTTACTGTTATCTCACATATATATTTAGTGGGAATGCTTTAGCAGTCCCACTATTGTTATTCGATTTTATTTATTTTTAATTTTAATTTTATTCCGTACGTTTTTCGGTAATGCGTAACTTCTGCATACTTTCAGCTATTAAAACCATTCAACTATCAAAATGTTCGTCTCTTTTAGCTGAGGTGTGCTCTTTTTCAACTTTTTTTCTACCATTTATACTTTTTAAAATATTAAGCTTTTTATCACTTTTTTTTAACATTGAAGTCAATGGGAGCATGCTTGAGAAACTTAAAATCTTCTTCCGCTCCCAAAAGTTTCAGCTCCTTCATACTTTCACCTAGAGACGCCAAACAAACTTTAAAATGTTCACAAAATATTCAGCTATCTGGCTATATCTTTTCAGTTTGATATCTTTTACAGTTTTTGAGAAAAAGCTTTTTGTTTAGAGGTCATTTCAGGAAATTTTAGCCATTAATCAGAGTGTACTGTGTATGTTTTGTTGCCATGGTTACCAAAGCTTCTGTTATACACAGGGGGGGAGGTGGCTGGAGCATCTCAGCTCTGATTACAGAGCCCTAGGGAGGGGACAAAAGCTGAAAAATCAGAACATGATTTCTAAACTGCCGCCACTCCCTCATTTTCAAGCCCACCTACACAAATCTTATATCAAAACGTTCAGCTATCCCTGCTGCCACTAAACATGTCCACGGCTAAGCCATAGTCCTGATAGTTTTCACAATATGACCATTTGTTTGCAACTCACACCGTCCATTGACATTCATTGAAACTACACTCTAGCCCCTTCAAATTTGAAGGGCAATTTCTAAACTGCGACCGTGCCTTCAATTTTAATATTTCAGAGACATACTATACATCAAAATCTAGGTCTGGGTCTTGTGATTCTCACAATATAAAGATCTTCGCTGTAGGATGTATAGTTTTTAAAATACGGCCATTTGTTTAGAGGTCATTTCAGGAAATTTTAGCCATTAATCAGAGTGTACTGTTAGTGTTTGTTTTGTTGCCATGGTTACCAAAGCTTCTGTTATACACAGGGGGGGAGGTGGCTGGAGCATCTCAGCTTTGATTACAGAGCCCGGGGGAGGGGGACAGACACACCATGTACTGATTTATAATAGAGGAATATGATGGGGCAGTTTTGATAGGGCAATTCTGATGGGGCAGTTTTGATGGTGGCAATATGATGGGGCAGTTTTGATGGTGGCAATATGATGGGGCTGTTTTGATAGGGCAATTCTGATGGGGCAGTTTGATGGTGGCAATATGATGGTGCAGTTTTGATGGTGGCAATATGATGGGGCAGTTTTGATGGGGCAATTCTGATGGGGCAGTTTTGATGGTGGCAATTCTGATGGGGCAGTTTTGATGGTGGCAATATGATGGTGCAGTTTTGATGGGGCAATTCTGATGGGACAGTTTTGATGGCAATATGATGGGGGCAATTTTGCTGGGGGCCGTTTTAGCAATTCAGCATTCCCACGCATTTTCCCCAGGAAATGCATTTTCTAGTATTAAGTGTTCTTGCATAGCAAGACCACTTACTGTTATCTCACATATATATTATTCTTATTATTATAGCCAAATTTACCACCCTAACTCCTCCCACAGTTTTTACACTACATAGACAAGTAATATACCGAAACGTGCGGATTGTTCCCGAATGGTGTGCTATTACTTTGTGGAACGTTTCACCGAATGGTTCACGAAATATCGTCATTTTTGCGGCGAAATTGGTCCCATAGGAATGAATGGGGAAACTAGAGAGGGAGATGACAAAAGCTGGAAAATCAGAACATGATTTCTAAACTGCCGCCACTCCCTCATTTTCAAGCCCACCTACACAAATCTTATATCAAAACGTTCAGCTATCCCTGCTGCCACTAAACATGTCCACAGCTAAGCCATAGTCCTGATAGTTTTCACAATATGACCATTTGTTTGCAACTCACGCCGTCCATTGACATTCATTGAAACTACACTCTAGCCCCCTTCAAATTTGAAGGGCAATTTCTAAACTGCGACTGTGCCTCCATTTTTAATATTTCAGAGACATACTATGTATCAAAATCTAGGTCTGGGTCTTGTGATTCTCACAATATAAAGATCTTCGCTGTAGGATGTATAGTTTTTAAAATACGGCCATTTGTTTAGAGGTCATTTCAGGAAATTTTAGCCATTAATCAGAGTGTACTGTTAGTGTTTGTTTTGTTGCCATGGTTACCAAAGCTTCTGTTATACACAGGGGGGGAAGGTGGCTGGAGCATCTCAGCTGATTACAGAGCCCGGGGGAGGGGACAGACACACCATGTACTGATTTATAATAGAGGAATATGATGGGGCAGTTTTGATGGGGTAATTCTGATGGGGCAGTTTTGATGGGGTAATTCTGATGGGGCAGTTTTGATGAAGTAGTATTTGGGAAGCATAAACAGGGCATGAGCGTTGCTAGGAAACAGTGGTTGTAAACACAAGATGCTGAGACACTCCAAATGCATGTGACTTCATCTGCTAGACTTGATAATGCTTGTAGACTCCTCCTACAGTTTTCACACTACAGAGACAAATAATATACCGAAACGAGCGGATTGTTCCCGATTGGTGTGTTATTACTTTGTGGAATGTTTTGCCGAATGGTCCACGAAATGACGTTTTTGCGGCGAAATTGGTCCCATAGGAATGAATGGCGAAATGTTCAAAACTAGAGTGGGAAGTGACAAAAGCTGACAACCCCATGATCAGCCAAAACATTATGACCACCCCATGATCAGCCAAAACATTATGACCGCCCCATGTAAAAAAAAATATATTTTTGAAAAAAAAAAATTTTTTTTGAAAAAAGTAAAAAAATAATTTTTGAAAAAAAAAATCATTTTTGAAAAAAAAATATATTTGAAAAAAAAAAATATTTTTGAAAAAAAAAATTATTTTTGAAAAAAAAATTACTTTAAAAAAAATAATAATTTCGAAAAAAAAATTACCTTTGAAAAAAAAAATTACTTTTGAAAAAAAAAATCATTTTTGAAGAAAAAAAAATCATTTTTGATTAAAAAAAATTCATTTTTGAAAAAAAAAAAATTACTTTTGAAAAAAATGTTCAGCTCTTTCAGCGAATGATGGAACTTTTTTACTACTATTTATACTTTTTAAAATATTAAGCTTTTTAACACTTTTCATAGTTACTCAAGCCACTCCACCCCACCCAGTTACTCCGCCCACTCCAGTTGTAGAGGCAAGAACACTTTCACAATTTCCCCAGAAATTGTACCTTTTCTAGTAATACATATTATTTTTAATATATTTTGGATTATTATTGGTTCCATTTTGGGGATTTGAAAGTCCCAGCACGTGCCTTTATTATATAGTATTTCCTGTACTTTCCACTCTTTGAAATAGCCCACAAGTGATCTGTATCCATCCTACAGGTAGGGGTGATCACCAATTCCAACACTGAACTTATATTACCTCTACTTGCTTTTTTAAAAATTCATTTCTGTTTATTTATTTTTGCATTAGAACTTAATATTGTTGTGTTTTTTGGTCGTGGGTTGTTTTGTAAGAATGAAGATACCTTGTAAAAAATTATTTTTGTACTTTTTTTTTTTTGCGAGCCCCTGCAACACGTCGGCTTTTTATCCTTTAATCGGATTGAACAAAGGCGCTTATACTGGACTGAACTATCTGTGTGGCACTCTCATTCTTCCAAAATATTATTTTTAAAAAATATATATATCTATTTATATAGATATATATAGATAGATATATACATATATATACAGTACAGTACAGGCATACCCCACTTTTAAAGTACACAATGGGGTTTATTTACTAAAGCTGGAAAGTGCAAAATCAGGCTCACTTCTGCACAGAAACCAATGAGCTTCCAGGTTTTATTACCAAAGCTTAATTGAACAAGCTGGGGTTAGAAGATCATTGGTTTCTATGCAGAAGTAAATCTGATTTTGCACTGTCCAGCTTTAGTAAATAAACCCCATTGTGTACTTAAAAGCGGTGTATGCCTGTAGATATATATACACTCAGGGCTTTTTTCAGCGGGAACGCGGGGGAACGCAGTTCCGGCACCTCCAGCACTGAATGTATGTGATAGCATCGGGTGTGGGGTGTGCTGGAGGGTCTATTGATGTTGGCTGCTGGGGGATCTATTGTCACTGGTGGGGATCTGATTTTGTGTGAGGGTCTATTGTTGCTGATGGGGAATCTATTTTTGCTGGGGGGTCTTATGTTGCTGGAAGGGATCTACTGTTGAGGGAGAGGTCTATTTTTACTGGCTGCTGGAGGATCTATTGATGCTGGCTGCTGGGAGATCTGTTGTTGTTGCTGGGGGGGTTTAATGTTGCTTGGGTGGATATTTTGTTGTGGGTGGTTCATTGTTGCTGCAGGGAATCTATTGTTGTTGGGGTGGAGTCCATTGTTGCTGGGGGGAGTCTATTGTTGTGTGGGGATCTATTGCTGGGATTCTATTGTTGCTGACTGCATGGGATCTATTTTACTGCTTTTCTTTTTATCATCAACATGTTTCATACAAATGATTTAGCACCACAAAATGATACTTGGTTCTGTATTCTCTAAAAGGGGCAGTACTGGTAGGTGGGTAGGGGGGGTGGAATCAAGGGACGGTGGTCAGAGGTGGGTAGGGGGCAGAGACAAGGGGCGACTCAGACAGGGGGAGATCCTGCACCTATTCTCCGAGAAAAAAAGCCCTGTGTACACTATATTAGCAAAAGTATTGGGACGCCTGCCTTTACACGCACATGAATTTTAAAGGTATCCCAGTCTTTTTCCCCATGCAGACGATCGGAATTTCCGACAACCAAACCGCGGATTTCAGACTGATAGACTGGGTAGCAACTGCTATTGTGTTCTTGTGTTCCCACCAGAAACAAAGGTGGAATTGGTTATTATGTTACATATGTGCAATTGGTTATTATTATTATTTTATTATTCACCTGGTTGCCGCCACACACGCTTGACACCATCTGAACCAATTACATTTATCTTGGTCCCATCAGACCACAGGACATGGTTCCAGTAATCCATGTCCTTAGTTTGCTTGTCTTCAGCAAACTGTTTGCGGGCTTTCCTGTGCATCACCTTTAGAAGAGGCTTCCTTCTGGGATGACAGCCATACAGACTAATTTGATGCAGTGTGCGGTGTATGGTCTGAGCACTGACAGGCTGACCCCCCACCCCTTCAACCTCTGCAGCAATGCTGGCAGCACTCATATGTCTATTTCCCAAAGACAACCTCTAGATATGACCCTGAGCACAGGCACTCAACTTCTTTGGTCGACCATGGCGAGGCCTGTTCTGAGTGGAACCTGTCCTGTTAAACCTCTGTATGGTCTTGGCCACCGTGCTGCAGCTCAGTTTCAATGTCTTGGCAATCTTCTTATAGCCTAGGCCATCTTTATGTACAGCAAAAAATTCTTTTTTCAGATTCTTAGAGAGTTCTTTGCCATGATGTGTCATGTTGAACTTCCAGTGACCAGTATGAGAGAGTGAGAGCGATAACACCAAATTTAACACACCTGCTCCCCATTCACACCTGAGACCTTGTAACACTAATGAGTCACATGACACCGGGGAGGGAAAATGGCTAAATGGGCCCAATTTGGACATTTTCACTTAGGGGTGTACTGACTTTTGTTGCCAGTGGTTTAGACAATAATGGCTGTGTGTTGAGTTATTTTGAGGGGACAGCAAATTTACACTGTTATACAAGCTGTACACTCACTACTTTACATTGTAGCAAAGTGTCATTTCTTCAGTGTTGTCACATGAAAAGATAGAAGAAAATATTTACAAAAATGTGAGGGGTGTACTGACTTTTGTGAGATACATTATTTTAAATACATGCTATGCAGTTCCTTCTTTTTTTGAGAGAGAGTTTTATGAAAAGAGATGCTGGACATGAGTTTGGAGTTCGGGATCCGGGATGAAGTCTTCACCTATTCATTTCATGCTCTCTGCAAACTGACAGAAAGCAATTATTCCCATTTTTTACGGTTTAATTTTAGAAAATTATAAATAATTTAATTCCGCTGAACTTATTGTAAAGATGAATAATTGGAGGTTATGATGATAATAATTTGACATTTGCTTAACAGTAACAGAAAGGGTGTGGGTTCTTTCACAAGTAAAAGCCTCATCTTAGCTTTTATTACAAAAGAAATTCAGCCTGTCTCCACCTAAGCATTATTTTGTCTGCCCAAGCCTTTTCCTGTCATAGGAAGGAACACAGTTTTTTCAAGACCATTGTTAAGAAACTGCGGCCATAGAAGACACATCTATAAACAATATTAGAAAGAACAGTTAAGAGCCCTTTCACACTGAGCTGTGCCAAGCATTTAGTGGTAAAGTGCCGCTAGTTTTAGCGGCGCTTTACCGTCGCTTTAGCGGCGCTTTTCTGCAACAGTGAGACGTTTTTAACCCCCGCTAGCGGGCGAATAAAGGGTTAAAAGCACCCCGAAAAGTGCCGCTGCCAAAGCACATTTTAGGCACTTCGGCAGCGCTGCCAATTTATTTCAATGGGCAGGGGCGGTGGAGGGCGGTGGAGGAGCAGGGTATACACCGCTCCTCCACCACCCCAAAGATACTGCTTGCAGGACTTTTTCTAACGTCCTGCAAGCGCACCGCCCCCATATGAAAGCACTCGGGCTTTTACGTTGGGGAGGCGTTTTTCAGATGCTGTACAGACTCTGTTTCTAGCGCTAAAACGCTTGAAAAATGCCTCCAGTGTGAAAGGGGTCTTAGTGATGTACACTCATATGGACTTAAAGTGGTTCCATGGAATTGGTTTACTAAAGGGAAATAGGCTTTGCTAGGGGATTTTCACTTTGCAAAGAAATTTTCTCTAGGCTTAGTGAATCTTAGGAAAATGCACTTTGCAAAGAATATCCAATCATGTGGAAGGAAAATAAATAAAAAATAAAAACAGTATTTTTGCTTCCTAATGATTGGATGATGGAAGCCAACAGTGCTTTACCTCATTCACTAAGCTCAGGGAAAATTAACTTGCAAAGTGAACAGCCTATTAGTCTTGAGAGAATCAGCCCCTACCACTTCTAAAGAGGGGGACACATAGAGGCACCTACCTTTGATCTCAAGAACTCTGCCGTTACACCTGAAACCCGCACTGACTCCGCCTAGTGTCAAGGCTTGCTTGCTCCCAACCACCTCCAACACATTCCTACCTGCCCATAACTGGCTGCCTCATTGGGTGGCAGGTTGTCCATTCAAAGGGATCCAGAGACTCGGCCGTATCAGAGGGGAATGCTGGCAGGTGAAAGCATGCAGGTGTGTGGGAGCAATTTTTTTAATCACTTGCTGACCGATGTACAGATATAAACGTCCTGTCAGTAAGTGGATATTATAAGATTGTTGCTGCGGCCGTGATTTCGGGACCTATTTTTGCAGCCGGCTGTATTGTTAAAGTGATCCAAGCGGCTGTAAAAATGGAGACAGATTGCTTGTTATGGACAACTCAAATGGATTGCTTCTTGACACAAAAGAGAGGGAGAGAGAGAGAGATACAGGGGGAGGGAGAGAAAGAGGGAGAAGGGGGGAGAGAGGGAGAGAGAGATACAGGGGGAGGGAGGGAGAGAGGGAGATACAGGGGGAGGGAGGGAGAGAGGGAGAAGGGGGGGGGGGAGAGAGAGAGATAAAGGGGGAGGGAGGGAGAGAGGGAGAAGGGGGAGAGGGAGAGAGAGAGAGAGAGATACAGGGGGAGGGAGGGAGAGAGGGAGAAGGGGGAAGAGAGGGAGAGAGAGAGAAGGGGGGAGAGAGGGAGAGAGAGAGAGCGATACAGGGGGAGAGAGGGAGAAGGGGGGAGAGAGGGAGAGAGAGAGATACAGGGGGAGGGAGGGAGAAGGGGGAGAGAGGGAGAAGGGGGAGAGAGGGAGAGGGAGAGAGAGAGAGAGAGAGAGAGAGAGAGAGAGAGAGAGAGAGAGAGAGAGAGAGATACAGGGGGAGGGAGGGAAAAGGGGGGAGAGAGAGAGAGATACAGGGGGAGGGAGGGAGAGTGAAAAAAAGAGAGACTAAGGAAGACGGGGGGGAGAAAGAAAGAGAGAGGGAGAGAGAGGGGGGAGAGAAAAAAAAAGACAGGGAGAGGGAGTGAGAGAAAGAGAAATGGGGGGAGAGTGACAGGGAGAGGAAGAGAGAGAGGCAGAGAAAGATGCAGAGAGAGAGAAGCCGGGGGAGAGGGAGAAAGAGAGAGAGTGAAAGAGAGACAAAGGGAAAGTAAAGAAGAGGAAGAGAGAGAGAGAGGAAGGAGGGAGAAAAACAGGGAGAGAGAGAAATAAGGAGAGGAGGAGGAGGGGGCAGGGGAGAGAGAGAGCAAGAGAGGGAGGGAGAGAGAGAAAGGAAGAACGACAGAGAGATGGGGAAAGAGAAGGAAAGAAAAAGAAACACAGGAAAAGGAAAAAGAGAGGTTTGGGGGGGAGAGGGGGGGAGGATTGAGGGGGGGAGAGAGAGAGAGTAGAAGAAAGAGAGAAAGATACAACGAAGG
This sequence comes from Lithobates clamitans, assembly GCA_037952925.1. Taxonomy (NCBI): domain Eukaryota; kingdom Metazoa; phylum Chordata; class Amphibia; order Anura; family Ranidae; genus Lithobates; species Lithobates clamitans. The sequence goes on along the minus strand of JBBGZY010000275.1, from coordinate 1,231,875 downwards.
AGAGAGAGGGAGGGAGAGGGTAAGGGGGGTGAGAGAGAGATACAGGGAGAGAGAGACAAAGAAAGAGAGTGAGAGATAAAGGAAGAAGAAAGACTGGGAGAGGGGGAAAGAGATGGAAAGAAAAAAGAAAGACAGGAAGGGAGAGAGAGGTTTGGGGGGGGGGGGGGACAGGGGAAGGGAGAAGGAAGCTTGAGGGGAGGGGGAGAGAAAGAAGAAAAGAAAGACAGGAAAAGGAGAGAGAAAGAGATACAATGAAGGAGAGGGAGGGGAAGGGGGGGGGACAAAAAAAGAAATACAAAGAAAGACAGGGAGAGGGAGAGAAAATGAGAGACAATGAAAGGCAGGGAGAGGAAGATAGAGAAACATTGGGAGGGAGAAGGGGAGAGAGAGAGAGAGAGAGAGAGAGAGAGAGAGAGAGAGAGAGAGAGAGAGAGAGAGAGCAAACACAGGGAGAGAGAGGGAGAGAGATTGAGAGAGATGGGGGGGGGGGGGGGGGTGGTATGAATGTATGTGTGAATGAATGAATGTAGCCTATTTATGCAACTCACTGGGAAGATTTACTAAAAGTGGAGGACACAGAACCTGGTGCAACTGTGCATAGTAACCAATCAGCTTCTAACTTCAGCTTATTCTGTTAGGCTTGGCCAAAAAAATAAAAAAATAGAAGCTTGTTTGGTTACTCTGTACAGCTGCACCAGATTCTGTGTGCACCAGTTTTAGTAAAGCCCCCCCCCCATTATATCCTATAAGATAATGATTTTATCACAGGAATTAACAGGTCAAAATCTAGATTTGACCCTTTACAATCTGAATACAAACTTGCTATGTAGCAGATGGAGACCTCATATGTGTAAGTAATGTTTAAAATGTTTGTGTTGCCTTTAGAGAGTAATCAGGACTTTCTTCTAAACTCTTAAGCCTCGTACACGCGATCGGATTGTTGGCCAACAAAACCGTGTAATTTTGTCCGAAGGGCGTTGGCCCAAACTTGTCTTGCATACACACGGCCACACAATTGTTGGCCAACAATTACGAACGTAGTGACGTACTACGTTGTTTTTCAGCTCTTTAGCGCTACCCTTTGGGCTCCTTCTGCTAATTTCATGTTGGTAGAAGTTTGGTGAGTGTTGATTCTCACTTTTAACTTTGCGCTTTTCAGTTCGTTTCTGAACGGCCGTTCGTCAACCAGACATGTTGCGGAATCGGAGGAGATAACGTGTTATTTATTATTGGTCTTGGAGTTATTGCTTTGACATTATTTTTTTGGTTGAATAATGATTTGATTTGGTATATTTTCTATATTTTTGGATGCATAGAATGCACTTTTTGGTTAAGTTCTATTGGCGGAGATCATGTCTAATTTTATTTGTTTCCTTATTTTAATGCACAATAAAAAAATTGTGTAGAATAATACTTGGCTATGTGTTTTACTTCAAATGACAGTTTGGGAGTAGGCAGTTACATTTTAAAAAATACAATGTAACATTGACAAGGGACACCAACATAGTTGTATCTTTGATCTTAAAAACTACAGGATAATGATGTTGTGGTAATTTGCCCAAATAAAAAAAAAAAAACATAATAATATTATTCTTGATATCACTGAAAAAAAAAGCCTTTGAAAATTTGTTTGCAATAACTCCATCAGTATCACCAGCAAAGCAGCTTCATTATTATCCCATTAAAGAAGAAGAGAATTGTGCGCTGCATTTCCAGATTTCAAAATTTGCCGCGTCACAAATGTTAATTCTCCATTATGAACGCTAGTTTACAAGACCGACCGCTTCTGGCCTGTTCTTGCTTCCGAGCATGCGTGTTTGTACTTTGGACTTTTGTCCGACGGACTTGTGTACACACGCTCGGAAAATCCAACAACACACATTTGTTCGCGTAAAATTTGAAAACCTGCCATCCAGCATTTGTCCACGGAAAATCCGACAACAATTGTCCGATGGAGCGTACGAACGGTCGGATTTACCGACAACAGCCTGTCATCACACATTTCCCATCGGAAAATCCAATTGCGTGTACGCGGCTTAAGCCTTGGCTTACACTACAACGCGGTGAAGGAAACCTGTGATCTGTGCACGTTTCCTGCCATTGCTATCTGCAGCGGGTGTCATTGCAATGTTAACTACACCCCAAATGCAGGTCATGAACACAGTGCATTTGCCTGCAGTTTCTGCACAGTACAAAACTACCATGTGATCAGGTTGCAGTGCATTTCCAAAAGTTGTGCATGCACTATTTTGGTGCAATGCAGTGCGATTTGAGCCCATTCATTTTGAATGGGCTCAATTCACACTACACTGAATAGCAAGTGAATTGCATAGGAGTGAGATGTGCTTTCCTGTGCAATTCATTGGCCATTCATAGTGAGGATCTAGACTTAAGAAATATAAAAAAGGGTCCTGCGATAGCACTTTTAAACTTAAAACCGGCCAATCTCTCCTACTGCCAATTCAAACTCCTATTACAGATCACTACAGCCGCGAAACAAACAAATGCCAAAGCTTGGAAATCTCCGTCCTTAATAATTGCTGAAACTAAAATAGAGTCAATCAAGCAATGATCCATACCAAAACAGAGGCTATAACTCAAGATAAAATATCCAACTTTGAGAATATATGGAATCCCTGGGTGACTCACTTTTTGCCTTTCAATTTTGATGCTTCTCTACTAAGACCTTGGTCATCTCCATTTATATTTCTATTCTCTGTATTCATGGTACGTGTTTATTACCATGTACTACCCCGGAGACCCCGACTACCTCTCATTTCTTTCTTCCCTATCTATTTTTTCTCCTACTTAAAATTACTTTTTCTTTTATCTTCCTCTCTTCTACTTTTTCCCCCTATTCTCTCTCTCCTCTTTCAATTTACTTTTTTTATATCCTTCCGGTAGCAGAACTTTTAGTTCCTTGGATGTCATTATACCAATTGTACATAGTTCCAATATGCAGTTGAATCACTTCCCGCCCAATGTACGTCATATGACGTCCTTGACTTTGAGCTGTGATATCTGAATGATGGGTGCAGCTACAGGAATCATTTAGATATCATCTGCTTCAGCTGGCGATTCCCTACACCATAACAGTGATCATAGGGGCTGTTCCACCGCTTGATTGTTCTTACGGGCGGCGAGAGGGGACTCCCCCCCGCTCCCGCCACCCTCCTGTGCATCTACCAACTCACTGCTTCCATCGGTGAATCGGAGAATGGATCCGCCGGCCCTGGATGCTCACCATAGAGATTTCTGGCGGACCGGATGGTGGCCGGAGTCTCTATGATCGTTCGGAGGCCGGGCGCCATGTTATAACTTCACGCCCGGCCTCTGCATTCTAACGAATAGCGCCGCTTCGGCTGGGAAGCCGAGATCGTTTATTTTATTTTTATTTCAGGCTTCCCAGCCTAGAGGTGAGGTCTTATTGCCCCCAGATCTCACTGTAAAGAGGACCTGTCATGCCATATTCCTATTACAAGGGATACAAGGGATGTTTACATTCCTTGTAATAGGAATAAAAGTGATCAAAAATGTTATTTTTTTTCTTAAAAGTGATAAACCTTAAAAAAGAAAAGTAAATTTAACAAAAAAAAAAAAAAAAAAGTAAAGTGCCCCTGTTCCCGTGAGCTCGCATGCAGAAGCGAAGGCATACGTAAGTCCTGCCCACATATGAAAATGGCGTTCAAACCACACATGTGAGGTATCGCCGTGAACATTAGAGCGAGAGCAATAATTTAAAAGAAAGCAGTAAAAAAAATTTAAAGCGTCGTCTATGGGGATTTTTAAGTACCGAAGTTTGTCGCCATTCCACGAGCGTATGCAATTTTGAAGCGTGACATGTTAGGTATCTATTTACTCAGCGTAACTTCATCTTTCACATTATGCCAAAAAAATTGGGCTAACTTTAAAGTTTATTTTTTTTTTTTAAAGCATGAAACTGTTTTTTTTTCCCCCAAAATAAACGTGTTCGAAAGATTGCTGCACAAATATCTTACAAGATAAAAAGTTGCAAAGACCACCATTGTATTCTCTAGGGTATTTGCTAAAAAAACATATATAATGTTTAGGGTTTCTATGTAATTTTCTAGCAAAAAAATTATGATTTTTACATGTAGAGAAATGTCAGAATTGGCCTGGATGGCAAGTGGATAAGATTTTAGATTCTATAATCTATAATCAATGGGTTATGACCATGTGTGGTCACATGGTCATAACCCATTGATGCAACGCATTACCTCTTATAAGTGCCCAAGTTTTATTTATTTTTGTGAATCTTTATTTCAACAAATATCTCATACAAAGTCAAATTTTCTGTGTAAAAATGTCCCAGTTCACAGTTTGTGCTCGTCTTTAACAGCCATACTCAACCTTCCTTCCTTAAGAGTTTGCCAGGAGTTCTTTGAACTGTTGCTGATTGACCTCCTTTTTGATGGTGCCTGTACAGTTCCAGGGCCAACACCCCTTGGGAAAGTCAGTAGCATGGCACCAATTATATTTTTAACTGCCTGTAAGGAAGGCATTCTGACCGCCATTGTAAGGGTTGCATTCTGACTGCCATTGTAAGGGTTGCATTCTGACCACCAATTTAAGGGGCATTCTTCCCACTGACCATAATTGTAAGAGACATTCTTCCCACTGACCACCAACATAAGGGACATTCTTTCCACTGTCTACAAATTTAAGGAGCATTCTTCCTAATGATCACCAATTTAAGGAGCATTCTTCTCAATGACCACCAATGCAAGGGACATTCTTTACACTGTCCACATATGTAAGGAGTATTCTTCCAACTGACCACCAATGTAAGGGCATTCTTACTGACCACCAATATAAGGGGCATTCTTTCAAATGTCCACAAATTTAAGGAGCATGCTTCCCTATGACCACCATAGTAAGGAGCATTCTTCCCACTGAACAATAATGTAAGGGACATGTTCCATGTTGACCCCAAATAAATTGGTTTAGGTAAAGGCTCCCTTTAAATTATTTTATAAGATTTTAGATTCTCTAATAAATTATTATTTTTTATTATTTTTTATTTAAAAACTATACTCTTGACAATAATTAAGACTTTTTTTTTATCTGAGGGCATCTTATTTTAACCTAGTCTAAGTTGGTTTTATCCTTTCTTATACAATTATGACGTAATCTTTTGAGTAGTTCCATCCATGCTTAAATTGTTTTAGTTAAACTACTTTTAGTTTATGTTGGAAGTACAACTCAATATTACCATATATGTGATCTTTTCTTTTTCTGCCACCATATGTACCTATGTATGCTAATTGTTAAAATTCAATAAACAAATTTGACAAGAGAAGAATAATAAAAAGGAGGCTGATTGATTGCTATGGGCACACATGCATGCGTATATATATATATATATATATATATATATATATATATATATATATATATATATATATATATATATATATATATATATATATATAATATGTGTGTGTGTAGCTTACATGGTCATAACCCATTGATGCAACACATTACCTCTTATAAGTGCCCAAGTTTTTTTTATTTTTGTTAATCTTTATTTCAACAAATATCTCATACAAAATCAAATTTAAAACAAAACTGTGTGATGAAGCTCAAGAATTAGACCTAGTTAAACCATTGTATGGGAAGTAAGTTATTTACAAATACTACATTTTATGCACCATTTTCCCAATGAAGATACAATTTTTACCTATACACAGAATAAAGCAAATTCATTGAATGTTCTTGAGTGTGCCGTGTACTTTACTGTGTCTTCATAGGAATTTCTGACACACATCAAAGAGGAAGTGGAGAGAATAGACAGGAAATCTCCTGAATAGGCGCACAGCCAGCAAGAAAAAGTTTAAAAAGTTTCCACTCTCTTAGAAATGGCTTCAAAACTGAACTCCAGGTAGATATAAAAGACACAATATTGTGCAGCTCTGTAAATATTAATACATCATTAAATGCATCTTTAAAGGCATGCAGTGCAAGCACCTGAATTTGATTGATATTAGCTTTTTGCAAGCCCTGTACAGCAGCTCAGACTGGGAGAGAGACAAGAAGCTCAAGGAAGCTCAAGGAACCAATCAGCTGTGCAAGGAGCATGCCGATGGGGGTAGAGAGCAGAGTGACGAGCTTGGCAGTGTGCTGCTTCTCCTATCTCTGTTCATTCACAAACAGTGATAGAAGAAGCAGCAAACGGGGCTGTGTGGTGTGCCAGAGCTGTGTAAATCTCAGGACTTTATGGACAGAAACGCAAATCCTTTGGCAGGTAAAACAGCTCATGTATGTAGACTTCATCTTTGCTTTTAACTTCTTGCCTGGAGTTCAGCTTTAAAGTGATTGTAAAGTCTCGTTTGTTAAAAACAAAAAAACAAACAAACATGTTATACTTAACTTCTCTGTGTAGTTGGTTTTGCACAGAGCAGCCCCAATCCTCCACTTCTCAGGTCCCTCTTCAGTGCTCCTGGCCCCTCCCTCCTGTCGAGTTGCCCCACAGCAAGCGGCTTGCTATGAGGCCACCCCAAGCCGAGTCACAGCTCCATGTGTCCATTCAGACACTGAGCTGCCATTTGGCCCCGCCCCCCCTCTCTCTCCTGATTGGCTGACTGACTTTGACAGCCGCGGGAGCCAATGGCTCCGCTGCTGTGTCTTAGCCAATCAGGAGGCAGAGTCCAGGATGGTGGAGGGACTGAATATCGCTGGACAGAGATGGAGCTTGGGTAAGTATTAGGGGGTGCTGGGGAGGCTGCTACACACAGAAGGCATTGAAGGCATTGAATGCATTAAGATAAACATACCTTCTGTCTTTACAATTCCTTTAATGCTAGACACAGCAGACCATGCAAATGCTGCGGAGCCCAGAAGTCCCTGTACTGTTTGGATGCACTGGGATCTCTCCACAGAGCACAAAGCAACAGCCTGACAAATACTCTTGCACAAAATGCAATGTTCAAAGAGTTCAGGAAACTTTAACAGATTACATGAAAACAAGTAGTACAATGCATTGGCTGTTACTGTGTAAAAATGTCTCAGTTTACAGTTTGTGCTCGTCTTTAAAGCAGCCATACTCAACCTTCTTTCCTTCAGAGTTTGCCAAGAGTTCCCTGAACTGTGGCTGATTGACCTCCTTTTTGATGGTGCCTGTACAGTTCCAGGGCCAACACCCCTTGGGAACGTCAGTATCATGGCACCAATTATATTTTTAACTGCCTGTAAGGAAGGCATTCTGACCGCCATTGTAAGGGTTGCATTCTGACCACCAATTTAAGCGGTGTTCATCCCACTGACTACCAATGTATGGGGCATTCTTCCCACTGACCACCAATGTAAGGAACATTCTTCCCACTGACCTCCAATGTAAGGGGCATTCTTCCCACTGACCACCAATGTAAGGAACATTCTTCCCACTGATCACCAATGTAAGGAACATTCTTCCCACTGACCTCCAATGTAAGGGACATTCTTCCCACTGACCACCAATGTAAAGAACATTCTTCCCACTGACCTCCAATGTAAGGGGCATTCTTCCCACTGACCACCAATGTATGGTACATTCTTTCCATTGTCCACAAATTTAAGGAGCATTCTTCCTAATGATCACCAATTTAAGGAGCATTCTTCTCAATGACCACCAATGCAAGGGACATTCTTTACACTGTACACAAATGTAAGGAGTATTCTTCCAACTGACCACCAATGTAAGGGCATTCTTACTGACCACCGATATAAGGGGTATTCTTTCAAATGTCCACAAATTTAAGGAGCATTCTTCCCTATGACCATCATAGTAAGGAGCATTCTTCCCACTGTACAATAATGTAAGGGATATGTTCCATGTTGACCCCCAATAAATTGGTTTAGGTAAAGGTTCCCTATAAATGATGTTACGGGTTTCTCTGGTATAAACAGTTTTAGTAAGGTTGCTTTAAAGTATAACTGAAGGGGCATTCTTCCCACTGACCACCAATGTAAGAGGGCATTCTTACTGACCACCAATATAAGGGGCATTCTTTCCACTGTTCACAAATTTAAGGAGCATTCTTCCCAATGACCATCAATGTGAGGATCATTCTTCCCACTGAACGATAATGTAAGGAACATGTTCTGTGTTGGCGCCCAATGAATTGGTTTAGGTAAAGGCTCCCTAAAAATTATGTTACGGGTTCCTCTGGTGTAAAAGGGTTTAGAAAGGCTGCTTTAACATATAACTGAAGTGAAGTTGAAGAAAGTATCAGATAATAAATGCAGGCAGCTAGAGGTGTCTACATATACAGTGGCTTACTATTTATTACCATTATTAGTAATTTTGAAGAGTATCACGAGATCCCCACCAGCAGATCTTTTACTTCTAAGGACCAGTGGAGAGGCAGATGTGCTGATTTTTATAATATCGTCCATATGTGTAGAACAAACAATTAATAAGCTGTGTGATGGCAACTCCATCTGCCTGCCTGCCAGCCTGACTTTAAAGCCAATTTACTTTTATCAACTTCACAATTCTTTTGCTTTATAGGGTGGTGCCCACGATGACTGTGCTACAGCTTACATCACATCCAGTTCTTCTACTCTGGGCTGGTAAAAGTTTATAGTGCAATATGAAAGGAACACTGTCACCTTCCTCATTTCGGGATAAGTTACAGAGTCTGTATAAAGGAGCTCCTCCACCCACTGATACTCACCTTGTCAGTGCTCCCCCACTCCCAACCGGCACCAGAATCCCCAGTGTTGGCTGGTGTTGGCCACTAGGGGGGAGCGGTGATGTCATTCCCTCCATCATGTGACAATAATGGGGCCTACTGATTGGCTGCTAGACCTGAGAACTGTCACATGGGAGGTGGTAACATGCTCCCTCCCCATACGCAAAAGCACCATGGTGGGGTATGGTTGGTAAGGAAGGTAAGAATCAGTGAACCAGAGGGGGCCCTTTACACAAACACTGTCACTTTATGTTTATTGGACAAGGTGACAACATCTTACTAAGCTAAGTTTTCAAACCACTAAAAAGAACCAGTTACAAATTTTAATCACCAACAACCCAGAAGCGGCCACAAAGCTGAATAAACCTAACCTAAAGTGGAGATATGGTTGGTCTTACTTATATGATGCAGTCTCATTAACAAATAATAATATTCAATAAGTATAAATAGAAAGTCCACGCTACCTCTAAGAAAAAAAAAAAAAGCTACAATGGCAGATAACATTGAAAAGATGATATACAATTGTAATAAAAAAAAAACAAATAATAAAATACAGCACTTTCTTATAAACAATTAAAAGGTCCAAACAAAGTTAAACTTGATCAGCTCTGTTATTTCAAGTAATAATGTTACAATATTGCTGTATTCGGTGACCACCACCAAATATTCATGAGTGCTCCAATTCAGCTAAAAGGTGGCGGTCACTATAAGTCAGCCTTTCTTAACCAGGGTTTCTCCAGAGGTTGCTAGAGGTTCCTTGAGCAAATAGCATTTTATACCTCTTGGGTAAATAACCACTGATGTAAATTATCTTTTTAGTATTCTATAAGGGGGGAATCTTCCTACTGACCGCTAATGTAAGGAGCATTCTTCCCACCGACCACCAATATAAGGAGATTTATTCTCACTGATCACCAATATAAGGAGATTTCTTCTCACTGATCACCAATGTAAAGAGATTTCTTCTCACTGATCACCAATGTAAAGAGATTTCTTCTCACTGATCACCAATGTAAGGATCATTCTTCTCACTGATCACCAATGTAAGGAGAATTCTTCCCACTGATCACCAATGTAAGGAGATTTCTTCTCACTGATCACCAATGTAAAGAGATTTCTTCTCACTGATCACCAATGTAAGGAGATTTCTTCTTACTGATCACCAATGTAAGGAACATTCTTCCCACTGATCACCAATGTAAGGAACATTCTTCCCACTGATCACCAATGTAAGGGGCATTCTTCTCACTGATCACCAATGTAAGGAACATTCTTCCCACTGATCACCAATGTAAAGAGATTTCTTCTCACTGATCACCAATGTAAGGAGATTTCTTCTCACTGATCACCAATGTAAGAAACGTTCTTCTCACTGATCACCAATGTAAGGAGATTTCTTCTCACTGATCACCAATGTAAGAAACATTCTTCCAACTGACCACCACACACATGTACCATGAGCTTTGGATACAGCAATTATTATCAAGTGTTCCCTGAGAACAAAAAGTTTTGTTTCAAAGGTTCCTCAGTGTTAAAAAGGTTGAGAAAGTCTGCTAGACTGGATATAGCAATATTGTAAAACTGTGGTGGAAATAACTGCAATGATCAAGTTTTATTCTGCTTGGACTTGTTATTTGTTTAGAAAAAATGCTATATTTTATTGTTTAGTCTCACTAATATTAACACAGCAATTCATTTTTTCTGAGTCTGTAAAGCAAATAGGAAAGTAACAGATCTACTGGCAGGATCAATGGATAATAAAGTATGCTACAGGGAAAACTCAGAAACAAACAAATGTGTTAATGCTGGTAACAGACAGTATCATACAGTATAGGTCATTTTTTTTATTTTGCCCATGGCTGAGAATATCAATCATTCTGGCAAAGTTGTAGGTTATGGAGTTGAGCCTATAGATCAGCCATTCTCAACCAGGGTTTCACCAGGGGTGGCTAGAAGTCCATTAAGCTAACTGGCCTCCCATCCGATGGTACCTGTATAGCTCCAGGTTCAACGATACTTGGCAGAGCCAGCAGCATGACTGCAAGGATGGCATTCTGGCCATCCCTGTAAGAGGGCATTCTTCCCACTTACCACCACCAATGGGGCATTTTTCCAAGGACTCCTGATAATCCTAATAGGGGTTTACTGAAACCTGAAAATTATTTCACAGTTTCCTGTGGGGTAAAAGGGCTGGGAAAGGCTGCTAAAGATAGTCAAAGTTTTATAAGCATTCTTCAAATCAGGTATAAAAAAATAAAGAACACAGGGGTTGTATTACCAAAACTGCAAAATCTGGTGCAGCTGTACATGGTAGCCAACCAGCTTCTAACTTCCGCTTGTTCAGTTAAGCTTTGACAAAAAAAAAAAAAAGGAAGCTGATTGGTTTCTCTGCAGAGCTGCATCGGATTTTGCACTCTCCAGTTTTAGTAAATCAACCCTACAGTTGGAAACTACTTTTGTCCATGCAAGTATGATATAGATTTGTAATAGTAACACTGAAGCTGTTAAAAAAAAAAACATTACCAAAGAAAGGATTGTATGCCTGTGTATGGAATACCAGTTCACCTGTAGTCATTGTTTGCTTTATTGTCAGATTCTGGAACCCAGCAGTACTTATCTGTAGCACTGGATTGCTTCTCAGTCTCTTTATTCTTTGCATTCCTTCTCCGGTAGCACAGGATCCCTCCAGCTACAACGAGGAGTACCAGAACAACACCGCAGGCACATAAGATACTGACTAGTAACACAATGCTATACCCATCCTGAGGATTACTTACTACCTGATCTACAGAACCACTGCTAGAAAAGCTAACAGTTTCACTGGATGCTGTACTGGACGATATCTCCTTTCTTTTATCTCCTTTCTCCGTAAATGAGGCCTTAAACACTGAGCTTGGGGTGGGTTGGTTGGTCATGTCTCTTTGGCCATTGCTGGTAGTTTCCCTGTTCTTTGCTCCTGGGTCTTTGTCTCCATGGCCAGTGGGAGTTATGTTTGTGTTTTGTAGTTCTGGAAGACAGGAGATCCGATCTGATGATAACTTGAATCCTTTTGGGCAGGTACAAGTGTAACTTCCAGGAGTGTTTTTACAGGAATGGGCACATGGGGAATTAGTACACTCATCAATATCAGAACATGATTTCTTATTGCTGTCAAGGATATAGCCACTGTTACAGGAACAAAGATAAGATCCATAGGTGTTGAGGCAACCGTGAGAGCAAGTTGACTTCAAACACTCATCGACGTCCAAGCACTGTGTGCCATGGGAATTAAAACCTTCGGGACAATGACAATGGAAGCTGCCAATGGTATTGGTGCAAGTGTGGTTGCAGGGCCCTTTCAAGCATTCATCAATATCTCTGCAGTTTCTTTTATTTTCAGCCAGCACAAAGCCAGGTGAGCATGTACATTTATGGCCATGCGGGTGGTGTACACAATTGTGTTCACATTGGTGGGACTGACAGTGGTTAGGTAAAACACAAGACACCAAGTCAGGTGCGAGCACATAACCATCATTACATTCGCACGAGATAGATCCTTTCTCTGCGTTCTTAGTACATTTATGTTTACATCCTCCATTATTATAGTCACAGCCAAGTTCCTTAGAAACACACAAAGCTCCAGGATATTTATCTGAATGAGGAGCAGCCCACTGGTACACGGTGGTCCCACTCACTTCCACATTCTTGCACATTAAACTGTACACTTTACCATCCTGTTGGTGACCACAAGACACATAGGCAAAGGAGGCATACGGCAATAGATTCAAAGAGGAACTTTTGAAACTAAATGGGGTTTCATACTCAACTATTCCAGGGCCACCCAGTTCTAAAGGCTGGCACGATCCCTTGATGTCAAACTTGCAGATATAGCCATCAGACAGGGATGAACATAGGCTATCAACCCACTTGAAGTTTTGATCAGGGTTTGTGTGTAATATCATGCTCACACACATTTCCCTGGTGCACGTTAGCTTTGGTTTACTCATCCAGTTGAAAAATTGGCTTTTCTCCATATTCTCGTCACCTGTGGTCCATGAGAATCCATTAAGCATGTTATCTATGTTAACACATTGTTTTAATTTAAGTCCAATCCAGAGTTTTAAAGGTTGGTTAGGTGGAGTGTTTTTGGCAAGTTCCAAAAGCAAGTTGTGTACAACTTCAGCTTCTTTTTCACTCCTAATGGTCACCAAGTTGCCGTCTCTTTTGGTGCAGGTAGTATTTGCTTCAGGAAACTTTGTCTTGCTTAGATGGACAGTGTAGCATGTGTTGCTTGAACAAAAAGCTGCCCCTTGCTTTTCATCATACACTCCATTGGAAACCGGTAAATTAGCGGTCAAAAACAGAAGTCCTGTAATAAAGATCAACATTCTCCTCTGCTTCCTACTAGTTCTCTTTCTGGCACAGACTCTTCAGCTTGAGAAGGGACTGAAGAACCTCATACTAATCCAAAGGCAACTTAAGAAGTGGGTGTATGAGGGTTATGACATTGGTAATGTATATCCGTTATTATAGGAGACAGTCCGCATGCATCCGGTGTTGTCGTAGATCCTATTCTTCGGCAAAGAACAGAATTTCCTGAATGGTGCTGGCTTGCAATTGTTTTCTTTGTTAGGAACTTCTTATCTTCAAATGCTGTCCTTACTTTGTTTAGTTATTTTGTATTTAAAAGACTGGACAGTTCCTGTGTTGCTTTTGCCTGAGATGTAACATTTTGCAAAAAAAAAAAAAAAAAATTTAAAATGAAGGAGAAGAAGGCAAGATGCTGCTTTGATTTGACCATCGCTTTCAGATATCTGAACACTTACAACTGCACATTGGCATTTTCTGAGAACTTGGCATTTGCTAGTTATAAAAATAGAAAACGCTTCTATTTTTCTTGCTATTTTAGGAAGTTAAAAAAAAAAAAAAAAACACATGGGAGCTTTTTACAAGTAATACCATGCATATTTAACTTGCATTCTATTCAGTAGATTGCACGAGAATTAAAAAATAATAGTCAAATATTTTCTTTCCTTTACCCTATTTAAATAGACAATAAAACTTAAGGTGCGGCTGGGTCGTGAGAATTTAAACCCCATCCATTAGTTGTGACGAATGATGACAAGAAGTTTGATAGCTATGTAAGAAAACAATATTGATACAAATTGACCTTTGGTTGAATGAGGGTTCCTCACAGAAATCTACTAAAAGAACACCATGTAAATGTAGGCATCCGATATTAGGATGACGTTCTTATGTTATTATCCACCCATTGGTCCACCTGCTGTCCAAATTAATTGAACTTTCTAGCTTCCTCCTGTCAGTTCTTTCTTGTGATTGGCTATCACCTTGGAGTCTCTAGCTTCCTCCTGTCAGTTCTTTCTTGTGATTGTCTACCATTATTTGGAAAGTCTCAACAACTGTCAATGCCCTAACCCATGCTATCTACCCAGTGCATGCCAATGTCACCTTATGTTGTATGCAGAAGGAAAGAGGTATCATCAATAAATTGTCCCAAAACTAGGGTTGAGCTTTGGGTTCAGCTCAGAGTTTGCAGTGGACCCTCCTGGCAAAGCACTTTGTCTCCATTTTGATAAGGACAAGGGCCCTGGTCAGGTGGTTGTGGGAGACTGTGGGATTATCAGAATCTAGAAGCCATATTACACCATGAAACCAGTGTTGGGTGTTATTATTGCATCCACTGATACAACTGCTGGGGGTTATTATTGTGTCCAATGACACCAAGGCTTGGGTTATTATTGCGTCCACTGACACGAAATTTGAAGTTATTATAGCATCTACTGACACCAGTGCTGGGAGTTATTATTGCATCCACTGGCACCAATTCTGGGGTTATTATTGCATCCACTGACACCAGAGCTGAGGGTTAATATCCAGTTCCCGACTGCCCCATGTAGCTTTACTTTAAAGCAGCACACTGTTAAAACACAGATAGGCACATTTTAACCCCCTGATTGTATCCCCCCCCCCCCAGTTAACCCTTACACTGCCCTGTCACCAGTGTCATTAGTATAGTGTACAGATTTTTTTTACAGATCACTGCATTAGTGTCACGGGTGACTTCAGATAGCATTAGCATCAGTCAGCGTTCCTCCCAGATAGCGTCAAATTTCCCTCCATATATTCAGCATCACATTTAACCCTTTAATTGCCAGCAACACTATCACAGACACGCTATAAACCTCCATTATTTGTATAGTTTCTGAACGGATCAATATCTTTAAACAAATTAGAACTGTATTAGCATCCCCAATAGTATAGTGTCCCCAAAAACGCAGCTGTAACACCTTCTACCAATCGGTAGGTGCTAGTAATAGATTTTTTGCTAGTAAGACTGTCATCACAGGTAAATTTAGGCAGGCCTATGCTGCAAGCAACTTCTGAGGCACCTCCCCTGCTTCCAGGGAGAATGTTCTGGAAGAGGGGCTGGGCCTAGGACCGGAGTGGCAGACAGCTCATGTGGGAGCCCTGACCAATCCCCAACTGGAATTGGCAGGGGGCGGGCCTCCTATATAAGCTGAGGTAACATGCCACTGGGGGGGGAGTTGTTGGCTGAGTGAAGTGGAGAATGGAATACTAGACAGCAACAGGAGGGCACCCTCATCTGGGGGGGGGGGTCAGTGCGCCGATCGCCTGAGGAGGCCCAGGAAGAGCTGAGAAGGAACTTTGCCATTACACGGTCATTGGTAAAGGACTCCTGGAGCAGAGGGGCAGGTGAAGCTGTCAGAACGTACGGTCCGGCCAAGTTCTCCATCAAGGACTCAGGGCAGAGAAAGGTCGGTGAGTGTACCACAGTGGAGGGCTGGATATGCCAGGAAGTCTGTGAAGGAACTTTGCTTTTATACGGTTGTAGCAATAACTCTCGGTGGAGCTGCTGGTTTAAGCGGGCTTGTTACCTTCACTTTCCTTCCCTCTGTTTCACCGACACCGGGTCTAGGGTTCCGTTGAGTTTACCTCTGGACGATACACGCACCAACACTTGAGTACGTTTTCAATGCTTTATTAAATAATTTACTAAGGAAGTAGCAGGAAAGAGGCAGAAGGGAAACTGCAGAAGAAACTCAAATATCTTCCTGTAAGGTTCTTGACAAATGTCCTGGTAAAATTTGGATATTATAATAGAATGCGCTCCCCTCGTGGGACACACTCTTTGCTCGCCTGGATAGGCCTCTCTCACTAGCCTAGCAGCCAGTACGTAGCACGAACAAAAGTCTCTGCCACAGACTTGTTTGGGATAAACCTGTACAATCCTCTACTATAGGATTTACCGGTCTTTCCGTAGTGAACGTCAGTCACAGTGCTTAAACCTTTAAGCCAATCTGGCAACACTATGCTGTATAGTTACTTTAGAATACGTCCTCCAACTGAGTCACCAGGCCCCTCTCCAGACCAGCACGCTGCGTGATCCTTCCATGACGGGTCCTTCCCTGGGATCTCCTCGGTTGTCCAGCTTCTTCACTCAGGATAGACAGCTCAGGACCATTCCTCGGTTGCTGTGGTAGGCCCCAGACAAGCTTCTGGGCCCACCCCTGTGCTGTAGTGACGTGGGCCTCCGGAAAGGAGGGCCACGAGATTGCTCTCTAACGCATACCTGTCGGCCAGGAGGGCCAGCAGGTGGCTGTAAAACGAAAGCCCACAATATGGCGACTGTCCCATAAATACCCTCGCCCAGAATGCAACTCGGAGGACCACCTCCACCGAGTTGTCTCCGGGACAGAAGAGCATCCATACGCTTTCCTTTCCAACACCGACCAGTGATAACAGCGACACCCACCGGTCAGTCTGGAAACACACACAACGTCAGCCAAGCTGGAACAGGGGCAAACTTAACCTTCTTAACGAACAAGTTACTAAATTTACCTAACATATGGTAGATCGCAAATCTACCAGAGCTACACGGTCATCACCAAAGTCTTCATCATTACACAGTCAATGATGGGGAGTCCTGGATCAGAGGAGAGACTGTGCAGATATGTGTCAAATCAATGTGGCCTGAGGGCACAGGATTTGCAAGC
Source organism: Lithobates clamitans (assembly GCA_037952925.1). Taxonomy (NCBI): domain Eukaryota; kingdom Metazoa; phylum Chordata; class Amphibia; order Anura; family Ranidae; genus Lithobates; species Lithobates clamitans. The sequence continues at coordinate 1,215,167 of JBBGZY010000275.1, read as the reverse complement.
TGGGCTGGCTGGGAGCAGTAGTCCATCATCCAACATGTGCTTTTAAACAGCTAGGCCTCTGGGGAGAGGTCCTGCTGGCCTCTGGCCTAGTAGCAGTGAGCAATCAGAGCCAGCTTCGGGACTTATTCAGCGTGGGTCCTTCTTGCTTACAAAGGAAGATGTGACATTACTTTACTTCAGGATAAGTTTTGTGCAGGAGGAGAGGAGTTCTGGGAACATCACCCTTACACGGTCAAGACTGATGTCCTCATTCCTTACACAGTAATGGATGAGGAATGCCTGGAAGCGATAGTTTGCGGGAGCTAAGCAGAGGAGGAGCAACAGTCTGCATGGTGATGCAGGAGGAAGATCATAGCAATTAATATATGCACATCATCTCCTTTGGCTCTAACATTGTACTAGTGCGTGAAATCTTTAAAGTATGATGGCAAATTAACTATCCTATGGTCATCCCATATATCCTTTTCCCCAACCAAGTTGTACCCCCCAATAAACAAAAACAAAACCAGCAAAAGATTGTCTCTGCAAGTGATGTATGGGAGTCTGGCAGCGGGGTGATTTGGTGGATGTTTGTTACTAGTGGCCAATACACCGCTACACAGCGTTAGCAGGATCAGCCCCGGTCACCTGCCAGCACCTCCACCGCCGTAGATCACATTCACTTCTGATACATTGCACACAAAACCACAGCATTAGCAAAATCAGACCTGATCTCTGCTAGCACTAGCAGGTGCATTTTATTTGTAGCGGTTCAAGCAGTCCCTGACAGTCAGGAGCTCTAGGTACCTGTAAATTTAGAGGCCAAAATGTCCAAAGAAAGGTACTCTAGGGAAGAGGCCTACAGGATACTGAGTATGACAGATGATAGCGATGGGGAGTCCTCACTGACAGAATCAGGCTCAGAATACGAACCTGTAGAGATCAGCGGCAACCTGACAGTTAGCTCAGACAATGGAGAAGAGGTCCCTGTTAAGGTCAGGCATACCCACACCCGTGCCCAGGTTGCTGAGGTGCTAGAATCACACAAGGGTTCTCATAAGCAGCAGAGTGCCAGTACAAGAGCCACACTACCTTTTGGTTAACTGGCAGGCTGTACAGTGGCCTAGTACATCCTGGACTTTTACTGCAGTATCACTTGGTGACGTGGCGAGCCCCATATGTGCAGCCCAAGCTGATGCAGTGGCTATCACAATAGCGTCCTGCAGCCACCAAGAATTCGAACACAAGCCCGTAGAGCCCATAGAGTCCTTCCAGATGTGCTTGCAAGTCCTGATTAGCCCACAGATTCTGCAGCGCCCATACTTTCACCATTCACTGCCCAAACAGAATTCAGGTGGAAACAGCAAATTTAACTCCCCTTGATTTTTTTTGAGCTGTTTTTCACAGAAGATCTGTATTGATCGATTGAGGACCAAAGCAATTTCTATGCGGAGCAGTACATCGCTGCCAACCCAAATTCAAACTTATTCACATGAAAACGTATCACAGTTTCTGTGTTAAGCATTTTTTGGGGTCTAACCCTCAACATGGGCATTACTGAAAAGGATGAGTTGTGGTCATATTGGTCCACAGAACCGATTCATCATATGCCTGTGGTCTCTGCTGCCATGGACAGTCAGATATATGAGAATATAATGCCATTTATGCATTTTAATGACAATATGTCACGATCTGTTGTCCTCTGGGTGACCCTGAATATGATCGACTCTACAAGAATCGACCCCTCGTAAATCACCTTAACCAGAAATTTGCAGATGTGTATACGCCCTATTAATATAGTATTCAAATTTAGTATAGTCCCCCGTTAATTTTTCTGGCAGCCTTGCATGCAAACAGTATCTTCACAGCAAGCGTTCCAGAGATGGAGTCAAAATGTATAGGCGCTGTGAGAGGGCAACAGGCTATACATGTAGTTTCCTGATTTATGAGGGAAAAGATAGTCATGTGGAGCCTTTGAGATGCCCAGACTACACGGGGAGCAGTGGCAAGATAGCTTGGGACAAGGGGTGTCACCCTTGTTCCGGAAAGGGGTACCACTTGCGCGTGGACAATTAATATGCAAGCCTGCCACTTTTTAGACACTTATTTGATCTCGGAATTGACTCAGTTGGCACCCTGCGACCTACTCGCCAGGGCTTCCCCTGAAGGCTTTTAAATACCCGACTTAGAAAGGGGGAGAGAGCCCGTTTGAAAAATAAAAAAATGTTTGCAGTGAAGTGGAAGGACAAACGGGATGTTTTCATCCTGTCTTCCATTCACGCAGACACGACAGTCCAAGTTTGCGCGGTGTCTGGTGTTGTTGAGAAGCCCCTCTGTGTCCACGACTATAATCTTAAAGTGGAACTTCAGTCATTTTTTCATCTTTCCATCTATTAAATCTTCTGCTCTTGTTGTGGTTTTAACTTTGGATAGTAAAACTTTTTTTTTTCTGCCAGTAAATACCTTCTACAGCCCACTTCCTGTTTCTTGTCTGGTCATTAGACTAGGCTTATGACATCATGCACAGCTCTCTCTCTCACTCTCCTGAGAGTTTGCCAGGAAGGGAGGGGGGATGAGTCATAAGAGGGCCAATGAGACCTGCAGAGCTGGAGGTGTGCCTCTGTGTTCCTGTGTAAATCCAGGAAGTGAACAGGCAGCAGCTTCAGCTGCCCACAGTTAAAATGGCTGCAGCCAGACTCAGTGGAGGGATATTTCTGCAGCATATTTGGCAAGTACATAATCACAGCTTATATAAAATAATATGCAAAGTGGTTGGGGGGAATCTTCAGAATGGCAAAGATGTTTTTATTACAGATTATGTGAGCAGACTGCAGTTCGTCTTTAACATGGGAGGAGTGGACTTCAATGACCAGACCATGAAATTGTACTTAGTTTCCCAAAAAGTCAGATGCTGGTACAAGAAACTGTATATTTATTTCAATAGGCTCTGTACAATGCTTTTGTGCTTTACAAAGCAACTAGAAGAAGTGGATCCTTCCTAAAATTTCAGGAAAAGATCATCACTGCCCTTTTGCATCCCGAAAGTGCTGTGGCTCAATTTCCCAATCCAGATGCAGAGAGTCGGCTGCATGAGAGGTATTTTTCTGATGCCATTCCTGGTACCCCAACCCAAAAGCCACCCCAAAAAAGATGTGTCTGTAGCAGACACGGAATTAGATGTGACACCTGTTTTTTTTTTTTGTCCCTCTTGTCCTGCCCAACTTGGTCTCTGCCTCAAGGACTGCTTCCGTCGCTACCACACACTAGTGGAGTATTAGTAAATGGTACAGCATGGCACAGTCTAGGGCACACATTCACACAGGGTCTAGAAAGTCGTTAGGTAGTCAGGAAACTGGCTATCACATTTTGAGAGACCCTAAAATCACAGCCTGGAAAGTTTATTAGTTTCTATAAGTTACATAAAAAAGTTTTAAAAAGTAAAAAAAACATTAAAAAAAACCATAAAAAAAAGTCAAAAATAGTTTTATTGAGTTATTGTTCTGTTGTTATTGTGTTTTATTGTTAACCGTTGTTTGCTTTGCAGGTACGCCATTCATCTGCAGCACTGATCTGTTTATTCTGACAGCAGCAAGGTGTGCTTTAAGAATACACACGTCAGTGATTGCAGCGTTGCAGGAGGAGATTTCTCATCCGCAGTTAGAAAAAAGAACGTATATGCCCAAGCATGGGGGCCTAGGTTGGTCAGTGGGCAGATCGTTCCTATGCTTCGGCATATATATTTTTCTTTTTTTTTTTGGCAGAGATTTCAATAAAAAAAAATTGTTGGTATTTTATTGAGTTAATGTTACTGTGTTTTATTGTTAACCATTGTTGTTTGCTTTGCAGGAACACCATTCAGTTGCAGCAGTGACCTGTTTATTCTGACAGCAACAGGGTGTGCTTTCAAAATACATACAGTATCTCACAAAAGTGAGTACACCCCTCACATTTCTGTAAATATTTTATTCTATCTTTTCATGTGACAACACTGAAGAAATGACACTTTGCTACAATATAAAGTAGTGAGTGTACAGCTTGTATAACAGTGTAAATTTGCTGTCCCCTCAAAATAACTAAGTACAAAGCCATTAATGTCTAAACTGCTGACACTCCTCCATGACGACATCACAGAGCTGGTGGATGTTAGAGACCTTGTACTCCACCACCTTCCATTTGAGGATACCCCACAGATTCTCAATAGCGTTTAGGTCTGGAGACATGCTTGGCCAGTCCATCACCTTTACCCTCAGCTTCTTTAGCAAGGCAGTGGTCATCTTGGAGGTGTGTTTGTGGTCGTTATGTTGAAATATTGCTCTGCTTCAGTATGTCACAGTACAAGTTGGCATTTATGGTTCCCTCAATGAATTGTGTAGCTCTCCAGTGCCAGCAGCACTCATGCAGCCCCAGGCCATGAGACTCCCACCACCATGCTTGACTGTAGGCAAGACACACTTGTCTTTGTACTCCTCACCTGGTTGCCGCCACACACGCTTGACACCATCTGAACCAAATAAGTTTATCTTGGTCTCATCAGACCACAGGACATGGTTCCAGTAATCCATGTCCTTAGTCTGCTTGTCTTCAGCAAACTGTTTGCGGCTTTCTTGTGCATCATCTTAAGAAGAGGCTTCCTTCTGGGATGACAGCCATACAGACCAATTTGATGCAGTGTGCGGCGTATGGTCTGAGCACTGACAGGCTAACCCCCCACCCCTTCAACTTCTGCAGCAATGCTGGCAGCACTCATATGTCTATTTCCCAAAGACAACATCTGGATATGACGCTGAGCATGTGCACTCAACTTCTTTAGTCAACCAAGACAAGGTCTGTTTTGAGTGGAACCTGTCCTGTTAAACCGCTGTATGGTCTTGGCCACAGTGCTGAAGCTCAGTTTCAGGGTCTTGCAATCTTCTTATAGCCTAGGCCATATTTATGCAGAGCAACAATTCTTTTTTTCAGATCCCCAGAGAGTTCTTTGCCATGAGGTGCCATGTTAAACTTCCAGTGACCAGTATGAGAGAGTGAGAGCGATAACACCAAATTTAACACACCTGCTCCCCATTCACACCTGAGACTTTGTAACACTAACGAGTCACATGACACCAGGGAAGGAAAATGGCTAATTGGGCCCAATTTGGACACATTCACTTAGGGGTGTACTCACTTTTGTTGCCAGCGGTTTTGACATTAATGGCTGTGTGTTGAGTTATTTTGAGGGGACATCAAATTTACACTGTTATACAAGCTGTACACTCACTACTTTACATTGTAGCAAAGTGTCATTTCTTCAGTGTTGTCACATGAAAAGATAAAATAAAATATTTACAAAAATGTGAGGGGTGTACTCACTTTTGTGAAATACTGTATGTCAGTGCTTGCAGCACTGCTGGAGAAAATGTTTCATCCGCAGTAAAAAAAAAATGAACGTATATGCCCAAGCATGGGGGCCTGTGGTGGTCAGTGGATGGATCACCACAATACTTGGCATATATTTTTTCTTTTTTTTTTGACAGAGATTTCTTCATCCACATCAATCAATGTGAATGGAGGAATCTGTTAGGTTGTCTTTTTTCGTTCAGCCCACAGACTGCATAAAAAAAAAGAAAATTTTTAGTGGTTATACAGGGATGATGCATCCTGGTATTGTTTTTTTTTTTAGCTGGCTGTTGGTTTTCACGTAAACCCAATCCTACTGGCTAATTAGCCGCTGGATTGCTTTTACAAGCATGGCCTGGATGTAAGGGTGAGGCTGCATTGATGGGCACTGATAGGCTGTATTGATGGGCACTGATGAGCTGCATTTGATGGGCACTGCTGAGACTGCATTTGATGGGCACTGGTGAGGCTGCATTTGATGGGCACTGGTGAGGCTGCATTTGATGGGCACTGGTGAGGCTGCATTTGATGGGCACTGGTGAGGCTGCATTGGATGGGCATTGGTGAGGATGCATTTGATGGACACTGGTGAGGCTGCATTGGATGGGCATTGGTGAGGATGCATTTGATGGGCACTGGTGAGGCTGCATTGGATGGGCATTGGTGAGGCTGCATTTGATGGACACTGGTGAGGCTGCATTGGATGGGCATTGGGGAGGATGCATTTGATGGACACTGGTGAGAATGCATTGGATGGGCATTGGTGAGGATGCATTTGATGGACACTGGTGAGGTTGCATTTGATGGGCACTGGTGAGGATGCATTTGATGGACACTGGTGAGGTTGCATTTGATGGGCACTGGTGAGGATGCATTTGATGGACACTGGTGAGGATGCATTTGATAGGCACTGGTGAGGCTGCATTGGATGGGCATTGGTGAGGATGCATTTGATGGACACTGGTGAGGATGCATTTGATGGACACTGGTGAGGTTGCATTTGATGGGCACCGATAAGCTGCATTTGATGGGCACTGGTGAGGCTTCATTTGATGGGCACTGGTAAGGCTGCATTTGATGGGCACTGGTGAGGTTGAATTTAAAGGACATTGGTGAGGCTGCATTTGATGGGCACTGGTAAGGCTGCATTTGATGGGCACTGGTGAGGTTGAATTTAAAGGACATTGGTGAGGCTGCATTTGATGGGCACTGGTGAGGCTGCATATAATGGGCAATGAGGAGGCTACATTTGATGGGCACTGATCAGCTGCATTTGATTGGCACTGGTGAGGCTGCATTTGATGGACACTGGTGAGGATGCATTTGAAGGACACTGATGAGGCTGCATTTGATTGGCACTGGTGAGGCTGCATTATTTGATCCAAAAGCTGTTTTTCAAATTTCCAAAATGAGCTGGTCTAGCAAAGTGTTGCATGCCAAATGGTAGCAGTCATTAAAAAGGTGGGGTATACATGGGCAGGGGAAAGGGGGTGGAGTCAGGGGTGGTGCCAGGGGGGGGGGGTGGCAAAATGAGTTTTTCGCCTGGGGTTCCAAAACTTCTTGCACCAGCTCTGCTAGCATGTTGATTGGGGAGGGGGGGGGGCTGAAGGTAAAATGTAAGCAGACTAAACTTCAGCTTCAAGTTACAGCAGAATCATGAAAAGTAAAGAGAAGGAATAGTAGTTTGTAGCAGATAAAACATTGAAAAACGTTGTGAGTAGCAATTTTTGGGAGCAGCTGCTGCGTTAGTACAATGGATGAAGTATAAGAATAGAAGGAACTGGCCCTTCCTGCAAGATGACATCGTTCCTGCAAAAATGTACTCAGCCGCTAAAATGTGTTTTGGAAAGGAAAAACAATTACCGTGATTGAAGCGACACAAAAAGGAACGCTTTTCTGTTTTTTAATCACAGCGCGAGCTTCTCAGAAATGTCAACATGTTTACAGCAAAATGTTCCTACGGTGCGCACTGATACTACACGAATACCTAATTTATATTCGGTGCTTTAGTAGAATTCAAATTGCAATGAATGTTTATTTTTTTTTGTACTATATTGTAGGTCAAATTTAAAGCCGAACGCCAGGCAGATATAAAAGACACAAATTCACACAGCTGTATGTTCGGTAACCACTTGCTTTCTGGGGCAATTTTTCATATTTTTTTTTTTCGAACAGCATTTCTTGCTAGAAAATCCACTTAAAAACCCCCCAAACATTTTCTTAGACGGCACCTAAGATTACTTGGAAATTACACACCGCATATAGGCCCCAAAGCTCTGGAAAAGTTGAACGGATGAACCGCACACTCAAGTCACAACTGGCTAAGCTCTGTCAGGAAACCCAAATGGAGTGGACCTTGATGTTGCCCATTGCTTTACTGAGAATTCGGAGTACCCCAACAAAGAGGACAAATCTGTCCCCTTTTGAGGTACTGTATGGTAGGCCCCCACCTATCATTAGAGGGATAAGAGGAGACTTGCATCAGATAGGAGGGGTAGTTAACCATGAACTGATACAGAAACTTGGGGAAAGTATGCAGGACATAGGGAAATGGGTTCAGGAGAAACTTCCCATAAGCTTGTCGAACCCAGTACACCCCTTTAAACCAGGAGATACAGTGTGGGTAAAGGAGTGGAACATAACCCCACTAGGGCCAAAATGGAGAGGTCCTTATATTGTTCTGCTATCTACCCCAACAGCCATTAAGGTAGCCGAGGTGACACCCTGGATACACCACTCCAGGGTAAAGCGAGCTGCTGACCTCACAGACTCCTGGCACAGTACAGTAGACCCCCAAGATCCTTTGAGACTGAGATTGACCAGAGAAATCAGAAGGAAGAACTCCAGCCCTGTGTTCAGCACACCCCTGGAAGCTGCTGAATTTACGCACGGCAGAAGATAGAAAGACTGCAGCCCTGCGGCCAGCACACCCCTGGAAGCTGCTGGCTCAACGCACGGCGGAAGATAAGGGATATCTACTAAGCTCTGCTCCAACCACAGCCCGGACGCTGGTTGGTCTACGCACAAGCTGAAGCTTGAGGATATTCATCGGTGTAATGTTTACTAAGATCGTTATAATGAGACTGTTGATAGTCATAATAGTGATACTGACCAGTTTAACAGGGGGGGAGAGTATCTCATGTGACCCTTGTATAAAGACTACCAGAGTAGGATCCGTAACTACCAAGATGTTATTGTGGCACTCTCATTATCAATGCAAGGGCACAGAGACTGGTACTTGCATACATAATGGGACTACCTATTCAATGTGCTCCTTTGAAAATCAGATAACCTGTTATGACCCCACTTATGCACCCTATAAAACCTGGCTAACCGTTCGGAGCTTTAGTTCCACCGGTAGGCTGATAAACCGAACATTGATCACTGACCCCAGCACTGCAGCAAGCCTAATCTTTGATGTGTGTGCTGCCATCAACCTCAACCACTTCCCAAGGGGAGGGTGTGGGGGATTGGAATGGGAGAGAGAGTATTTAAGAAATGATAGGTACATCTGTTCAGGTAAACTGGGACCTAGCTGTGCAGGAGAGGAATGGAATTACTGCCCCAACTGGAGGTGTGCTGCCTGGGGAACATGGGGAATGAAAAATCAGGATGCCATTCTACAATCTTTAGCTGGTTCATCCAGTTGCACAGTGGGAAGTTGCACCCCTGTGAATTTCACCATACATAACCCTGTCCAGTTTTTAGCACAATGGGGAAATAAGTTTGGAGTTCATATTTATGGTAAAGGATCAGACCCCGGTACAATTGTGTATGTCTCACTAGAAACTGAACTAACAAAGAGTGTTAATCATCAGTTATTTCATTCTTTATATGAAGAGCTAGCCACTGGTATGGAAGTGCCCCCTAGCACAAAGAACCTGTTCATTGAATTAGCAGAAAGTGTGGCTGACAATTTACAAGTCACAGATTGCTATGTGTGTGGAGGAACCAACATGGGATGGTCTCAATGCTGGTAGCTGGTTCGGAGATTGGGGTTTTCCCAGTGTATATGGGGTAAAGGCTATATTGGGGATCGTTGTAATAATACTCATAGCATGTCTGCTGCTGCCCTGTCTGATTCCCCTTGGGACTAGAATGATCCAGAGTTTCATTGAGGCCACCGTAGAAAGAAAGGCTGCGACCCATATTATGGCTATGTGGAAATACCAGCCATTAACCCCCCAAGACTAAAAAAAAAAAATTTCTCAGTCACATTGAGCTCTGATCCATTAGAAAGCAGACTTGTATGCTATTTAGTGATGCTTAATCTCGCTCATATTAATCGCTATGATTATGATCAAAGGGGGGAATGAAGTAGGAATGGGGATCAGATTATATGGCCATGATTATGTGTGTAGTAAGGCTGTTTTAGAATCCCAGCTAAAAAGCTAGTTACTATAAAAGAATATTTTGTACGTGACAGGCTGTGGATTGGCAAATGAACACTTCCCCCTTTTTAGCAAAACGATCTGTGCTTAGCTTAGCATACTTTTCCTGTCCAGGATGTGTCAAAGGCCAGTCAGCTGATTAAAGAAGTAACCGCAGAGGCAAGGCTTGTGCAATACTTGTGAAACTATATGCTTTGGTGAACTGCTTTGCATTAGTAGAAGTAGGTGAAGGGACAGAATATTTTGTAAAGGAAATGTATCATCTGTGTGCTTGTGACGTAATGTGATAGAGTTATATGTAAAATGAATTTCCTGTAAGGAGGACTCTCTGGCGTGTAGACACGAGTCGGGCCAGGAGTGTTCATTCTTGCTAGCTAGAAGAATGAAATAAAAAACTTGCATACCAGAGTTCATTGCACAGCAGTCATTACTGTTATTCTCCTACCTCAGTGGTACACGGCCAGGCCGTTCTATGGGGCTTGGGCTGAAGGCTAACAGATCAATCACCAGGCAGCAAACTGAGCACAGTGGGAGCTGCCGGTGCGTGTAGTCCTGCCCGCTGCTCTCTACACCCTGTATTCCCATTGGCTTGCAGTGCCACTCCCACCTTGGGCTTGGAGAGGAGCTTTGCCTGGGTCCCGGAGCGCAGAGGACTTGTAAAGTGCTGTGTAGCTGTCAGCCCCTCACATGGATGAACTGTTGCTGTCCTGTCCAGGAATGTCCCTCTTTCTCTTCTGGCCTAGTCTCAGAGAGTCTCAATTGTCCTCAGACTTACCACTGCTCAGACTGCTGTGCTGCTCCTGGCAATCTGCTGTTCATACTAGTTAATTGTGTGTCAGTGAGAGACCGTCTGTGATTCTGTGTGGCAACTGGCAAAGTATGTGATTGAGCCTGGCTGGGCTAAATTTTGCATTGCTTTTGTTACTGACAGTTGACTGAGGCTAAGCTGAGTTTTCTATTGCTTGTGTTACTGACAGTTCAGCTTGGCACTGGCAAGCTTGTTGTGGTGCTCACCGGCTTACTGATTCAGCAGTTGACACCACAACATGTCTGCCAATGGCAGAGCCAGGCTGGGCTTTCTGCTGCCCTCACTGGCATGCCTTGGCCCTGTTTCACCCCTGGTTCATATGTGGTGCAGGAAACGCTGTGATCCTTGAGCGTTTCCTGCACCGCATTGCAATCACACTGTGTTTTAGATCTGCTGCAGGTGTCAATTCAAAGTTAACAACTCCCTAAAAGAAGGTCGCAAACCCAGTGTTTGTCTGAACCAGATCGCATGATTGGTTTTCAAAAAAAATTGTTTGCGATGTGGTGTGATTCAGCCCAATCAAAATGAATGGGCTGAAATCACGCCACACAGAATCGCATGTGAATTGCACAGGAATGCGGTGATTCACATGCAAACTATAGCGTGAAACCAGGCTTTGCGAGGCAATAAAGGCCCATTCATTTTGAATGAGCTCCAATCGCACCAAAGTCATGCATGCACCAAATTTGGAACTGCACTGCAACCGGTTTACATGGTCTTTTGTGAATGCGATCCGGTGCAGGCAAACACACTGTGTTTTGCAACCTTTTCTTTGGGGTGTCGTTAAGATAGCACTGACGCCCACTGCAGATTGCAAGAGGGGGGTGCGATTTGAATGAGGCGCATGAAACATGCGTGGATTGAGGGATTCCCACATTCTAGTGTACCTCCTAAGCAGTAGTGTGTTTTTCCTTTGCCAGTGCAGGAAGGTGTGTAATTACACACATTCTCGCACCCGCCTAGATGTGAACCTAGCCTAAGGAGAAGTCAGTGTATCCCTGGCTGGTCATTTTTCAGTTGATTGTTATTTTTTTATTCTGTGATTAATTGAAAATTAACCACATGGCAACCGCCGCATGTAGATATACGCCAGCAGAATGGCACGGACAGGCAAAAGTGCGTACAGGTACGTCCCTTTAAATTTGCGCAACCCTGCCACGAGTTCTCCGTGATCGTGCCCGCGGGACCCGCAGACTCGATGTTCGCTGGTGTCCCACGATCGTGTCATGGAGCTGAAGAACAGGGGAGATGTCAGTGTAAACACAACATCTCCCCGTTCTTCCTAGTGACATGTCACTGATCGTCTGTTCTCGCTCATCAGGAGCAGCGATCAGTAACATGTCACTCGTAGCCACGCCCCCTAACAGTTAGAATCACTCCCTAGGACACACTTAACCCCTTCCTAGCCCCCTAGTGGTTAACCACCTCACTGCCAGTCACATTTACACAAAATCAGTAATCAGTGCATTTTTAATCGCACTGATCGTTGTATAAAGGTGAATGGTCCCAAAATAGCGCCAAAAGTGTCTGATGTGTCCGCCATAATGTCGCAGTCATGATAAAAATCGCAGAACGCCGCCATTACTAGTAAAAAAAATATATATATTAATAAAAATGCCATAAATCTATCCTCTATTTTGAAGACGTTATAACTTTTGTGCAAACCAATCAATATACGCTTATTGCGATTTTTTTTTTTTACCAAAAATATGTAGAATACATATCGACCTAAACTGAGGGAAAAAAATGTTTTTTTTTTTATTTATATATTTTTTGGGGATTTTATTATAGCAATAAGTAAAAAATATTGCTTTTTTTTTCAAAATTGTCTCTCTTTTTTTGTTTATAGCGCAAAAAATAAAAACCGCAGAGGTGATCAAATACCACCAAAAGAAAGCTCTATTTGTGGGAAAAAAAGGACGTCGCACGACCGCGCAATTGTCAGTTAAAGCGTCGCAGTGCCGAATCGCAAAAAGTGCTCTGGTCTTTGGCCAGCCAAATGGTCGGGGGGGCTGAAGTGGTTAAGCACATGTGAACACAGTGGGTGTGCTACCTTCCACAAGATGGCGCCGTTTGTACCTGCCCAATACATACCTCCCAACATTTTGAGATGGGAATGAGAGACACCTACTAGCAAATGTTTGTAGGCATAGGACACGCCCCCTGCCACACCCCCTTAAAGGAGAATTAACCAAAAAAAAAGGTTAATTAAATCAACAAGTGCTTTTTTTACCACAACTATTCCTTTATATTTGCTTTTAAAATTTACAAATGCAGCAATTTAAAAATTGTATGAAAGGTTTAGCACTGGGAAACACTTTTTGAAAGATAAAAAGTGCATTTTATATACAACTATATAGATCAGACCAAAATGAGGGACAAATGAGGAGGAATGAGGGACAGAGGGACATTGCTCCAAATCAGGGACAGTCCCTCGAAATCAGGGACAGTCCCTCGAAATCAGGGACAGTTGGGAGCTATGCCAATAGGATTGGTTATTACAGTGCACCATCCTGTGGTAGGCAGTGCATCCCCCCCCCCCCTTTTTTTTTTTAACCTGTAAAAGTTAAAAAAAGTCAGGGAGTGCTCTGTCTGGCACAACATGGTGCACTTTGCACCATAATAGCCAACCTTACTGAGGAGGTGCAAAGGACACCATCTCCTTGTAGGTAGGCAGCACACTCACTTTGCACCTATTCAGTTTGGACACTATTACTGGACAACAGCGTTCATAAAAACTGGAAGAAGGAAAAAACTGAAATCAGGTTTGATTTTCTAAAGGACCTGATAAAATAGAATTAAGGATGTGATTGCTTTCTAGGGGCAACACGTATTGGTTCTCCTTTTTTCCAGCCTTAATCATTTTGGCGCAATTTATTTTATTGAAAAAGACTTTTACTTAGTAACTACTGCTGAACTCCCCCCCCAAGCAAAAAAAGATCTACGGCCCGGTATCACGCAAGCCGTGTTTTCCATAATGCACAGCAGAGTGGATATCTGAGCGGCTCTCACGGATGTTTATGATGTTTTTCTGTTTGCCCCGGGTTCCTTTTTGCTATCTGGCTGTGTTGTAGTGCTGGAAACCACTCGGATATGCAGACCTAATTATGTTCTCTGGGCATTTATCAATTATTTGTTAAGAAACACAAGGTGCTATCAATTCCGTTCTCATTATGAGTTTCCGTATTATCATTTTCTTACCTTGACACATATAATTGAGGATTCTTGAAGTGTGATGATTGGTCATTAGATTATGGCTGCTCCAGGGGACAGAAAATGAGTTTTTAGGGTTTAACCCTTTCACTTCCACCGATGTATGTCATACCTACCGAGCTGTGGGGGATTTACACACACTCTCAGCTGCTACAGGGTGTACAGTATGTTTAGTAAGCTGACTGTTGGCTGTCAGATGGAAGTGATTGTGCAGCTGTATAGCCATCCAATCAATTCCTCACAACCAGTGGCGGCTGGTGCTCAAAATTTTTTTTTTGGGGGGGGGCCCAAAAAATTTTGAAAAAAAAACCATCAATTGTGCCATCAAACGCAGCCACTGTGCCATCAAATGTTGCCACTATGCCCAAAGGCAGCCAGTGTGCCCATTAAATGCTGCCAGTGTGCCCATCAAATGCCCACATGCAGCCAACTGCTGCCACTGTGCCCATCAAACGCTGCCACTGTGCCCATCAAATGCGCTGCCAGTGTGCCCATCAAATGCTGCCACTATGCCCATCAAATGTTGCCACGGTGCCCATCAAACGCTGCCACTGTGCCCATCAAATGCTGCCACTGTGCCCATCAAACGCTGCCACTGTGCCCATCAAACGCTGCCACTGTAAATGCTGCCAGTGTGCCCTTCAATGCCGCTAGTGTGACCCCCGCCTGCCCGGCACTTACCCTGTCTTGGTGGGGCAGCAGGGGACGGCGACAAGCGGCACCTGTCGTTTCAGCCAATCAGGTGGCAGGTAACAGACCCGAGCACCTGATTGGCGGAGAGGCGGTTCAGCGTTAGGAAAGTGAATATTCATTCGCTTTTCTAACACAGCTGGGTGAACTGCGAGCGCCAAAATAATTGTGAGCCACCCCACCCCTACATACATGCATATATGCAAATATATATATATATATATATGAACACATGCATTGGGAGTGCCTAATTACAAAAATGTTAATTGCCATACACATTACATATGTTACATATACATATATGGAATTCTCTTCCACAAGCAGTGGTATTAGCAGGGAGCAGCAATAGCTTAAAAAAACTATTAGACGGGAACCTCAACGACCACATAAACACACATACAAACACGCACACACACATCATGGTTTGAACTGGATGGACTGATGTCTTTTTTCAACCTCACCAACTATGTAACTATGTAAAAATATTGCCATCCACACTGAAGAGCAATAATTCATGGTTAACGCTAAACCGATGATCTGTAGAAACTTTCTTATCACCTATGGAAAATGTAGGTTACCGAAGTTTGTTGTTTTTTCACGGGTTCGCACAATTTTAAAAAGCCTTGGCATGTTGGGTAACTATTTACGCAGCACAATCCCATCCTGTATATTTTACCAAAAAATGGGGCAATATATTGTGTTTGTAAACCCTAAAATTAACTTGTGAATTTTTTATGGCAACTGTTGTGTCAATATTGTATGACATAAAAAATTGGAATGTTCTGGGTTAAGCCTAGTACACAGGGGCCGAATGTCAAGCAACATCGGCCAGTGTTTCATCAGATTCAGCGACCCGTCAGAATTTGCTTTTAAAGTTCAACATCTAACCAGTCAGACGGAGTTCTAAGTACTGTATTTCACCATATAAACTCAGTTTACTCATACCTCCCAACATTTTGAGATGGGAATGAGGGACACCTATCAGCAAAAGTATGCAGGCATAGGACACGCCCCCCTGCCACACCCCCTTAAAGGAGAATCAACCAATAAAAAAGGTTACCGTATTTATCGGCATATAACACGCACTTTTTTCCCCTGAGAATCAGGGGAAAATCGTGGGTGTGTGTTATAGGCCGATCCCCGCCGATTTTGTGTCATCGGAGCGACATACACAGCCGTGGGTAGATTCAAATATGGCGCCGAGACTGCAGGGATTCGTCGGAGCCGAGGTACACATACCCGAGTGTTCTCGGCTTTTTTCGGCGCCGCTGTCACGCCCAGTCCCTCCCCTTGGACCTGTGTTATGTCCATCATAGGACGGGACTGGGCGTGACTGTGAGCGGCGCCGAAAAAAGCAGAGAACACTAGAGTATGTGTACCTCGGCTCCGACGAATCCCTGCAGTGTTATACGCCGATAAATACAGTAATTAAATCCACAAGGGCTTTAGTTTTACCACTACTATTCCTTTATATTGGCTTTTAAAATTTACAAAATGCAGCAATTTAGAATTTGGATGAAAGGTTTAGCGCTGGGAAACACTTTTTTAAAAAGATAAAAAGTGCATTTTATTTACAGCTATATAGATCAGACCAAAATGAGGGACAAATGAGGAGGAATGAGGGACAGAGGGACATTGCTCCAAATCAGGGACAGTCCCTCGAAATCAGGGAGCTAGGGTTTACTGTTAAAAATAACTGTCCAATGCAAGACTCCGGTGGGTGTCCGCTTGATGCCTTCCTACTGTATCCTTATGCCCCGTACACACGAGCGGAAATTCCGCCAGCAAAAGTCTGATGTGAGCTTTTGGTCAGAAATTCCGACCGTGTGTACGCTTCATCGGACTTTTGCTGGCGGAATTTCCACCAGCAAAAGATTGGGAGCAAGTTCTCTATTTCTCCGTCAGAAAAAGTTCCTATCGGAAATTCTGTTCGTCTGTATGCAATTCCGACGTGCAAAAAAACACGCATGCTCGGAAACAATTCGAAGCATGCTCGGAAGCACTGAACTGCATTTTCTTGGCTCGTCGTAGTGTTGTACGTCACCGCGTTCTTGACGGTCGAAAGTTCAGAGAACTTTTGTGTGACCGTGTGTATGCAAGCCAAGCTTGAGCGGAATTCCGTCGGAAAAACCATCCAAGATTTTTTCCAACGGAAATTCCGCTCGTGTGTACGCGGCATTACTGTGGAGGAGTGTGGGGTGTAGCATGATGGCGGCAAACACAAAGTCACTTCCCTTACAAATTCTGACGGGTTGCCTAATCTGACGAAACACCAGTTCAATAAAATTAGTCTGACATTCGGCTCGTGTGTATGGTAGCCTGTCCAAAAGAAGTTGGCCGTTCTGCCGGCTTCTGTCGAATTAACATGCTGGAAAACCAGCAGAGTGTTCCCGTGGAGGGGCTCCAGCTCAGCAGGGGAGATCGCTGTACTAACGTTGGATCGTTGGTACAGCGGCTCCAACCTGAGCTGTCAGGTTTTCTTTATTAAACCCAGGAAAAAGAATGAGTAGTGTGTACTAGGCTTTGGGGTCTAAGTAAGTACTGAACCCACTGGATCTGCAAGCTCACTACTCAGCCAGCATCTTTAGAAGGAGAGTTCAGCAATGGCAGCCTGCATAATTCCTTTAACCTCTACGACTAACGGGAACAGAAATCCAACTAGCTGGCATGGATGACGCCACTTTTTACACATCACCATGGCTCTATGCTCTGCCTAGCAGGGAAAAAACAGGAAAACAGAACTGCGGAAACTGTAGGCAGAACAGAATCTAATATTAGGGTACGATTACAATAGCTTACAAAGGAAATTGTTTAAAAGAAAGATATTTGTTCATAATGACTATTCAACACTGAATAACAGACAATGTACAAATCTGTTCTGTATTTCTACAGAGGAATCACAAGGAAAAATAGTAATTACCAGATAACATTTCATCGATGGCTTTGAATGAAGACGTATCCTTCTTAAAGCTTGCGTCACGTTTCCATTACATTAAAAGACAACTCATTGTTTTCATCAAGCGGGGTGTGGTACAGTAACTCAGAGCCAACATTGTGCCCAGTGTGATTCATTTAAAGTTTAACTAGCTTTTATTTATTTCTTTTGCAACAGAGTTTCCAAACCTCTGTCATACTGTGATCCATAATCTCAAACTCAAATATATTAGATATATTTATATTTTTATAGGTCATATACAGTGTCTTGAAAGATATTCACACCCCTTGAAATTTTCCACATTTTGTCATGTTACAACCAAAAATGTAAATGCTTTTCATTGGGATTTTGTGTGATAGACCAACACAAAGTGGCACATAATTGTGAAGTGGAAGGAAAATGATAAATGGTTTTCAATTTTTTTGTATAAATAAATATGTGAAAAGTGTGCCGTGCATTTGTATTAAGCCTCCTTTACTTTGATACCCCTAACTAAAATCTAGCGGAACCAATTGCCTTCCGAAGTCACCTAATTAGTAAATAGTGTCCACCTGTATGTCATTTAATCTCAGTATAAACATGGCTGTTCTGTGAAGCCCTCGGGGGTTTGTTAGAAAACCTTAGTGAACAAACAGCATCGCGAAAGCCAAGGAACACACCAGATAGGTCAGGGATAAAGTTGTGGAGATGTTTAAAGCAGGTATAGGTTATAACAAAATATGGTCAATTTATCATCCGAAAATGGGAGTATGGCACCACTGCAAACCTACGAAGACATGGCCATCCACCTAAACTGACAGGCCAGGCAAGAACATTAATCAGAGAAGCTGCTAAGAGAGGTCCATGATAACTCTGGAGGAGCTGCAGAGGTCCACAGCTCAGGTGAAAAAATCTGTCCACAGGACAACTATTAGTTGTGCTCTTCACAAATTTGGCCTTTATGGAAGAGTAGCAAGAAGAAAGCCATTGTTGAAAGAAAGCCATAAGAAGTCTAGTTTTCAGTTTGCAAGAAGCCATGTGGGGGACACAGAAAATATGTGGAAGAAGGTGCTCTGCCCCTGTGCCCATCAAATGAGAGCAAAATTGAACTTTTTGCCTCAAAGCAAAACACTATGTGTGGCGGAAAAATAACACCGCGCATAACCCTGAACACACTATCTCTGCCATAAAACATGGTGGTGGCAGCATCATGTTGTGGGGATATTTTTCTTCAGCAAGGACAGGGAAGCTGGTCAGAGTTGATGGGAAGATGGATGGAGCCAAATACAGGGCAAGCTTAGAAGAAAACATGTTAGAGTCTGCAAAAGACTTAAGACTGGGGCAGAGGTTCACCTTTCAGAAGGACAATGACCTCTCTTTTGATTGGCTCCTTGCTAAGGTTCTCCCCTGGTCGCCACAATGCAGTAAGACATGCTTGCAGAAGGTCGTCAAGGTCCTGTGCACCTCTTTACTCTCCTCCCTGCCAGAGGAGTACCGCGATCTCAGCAATGTCTTTGATAAAGGTCAAGCCGGTAGTTTGCCTCCACACCGGTCGTATGTTTGCGCAATTGACCTTCAACCTGGTGCCATACCCCCTTGTGGCCGGGTTTACCCTTTGTCGGTCTTGGAGGATAAGACCATGGAGGAGTATGTTGCAGACGCAATTTCTTGAGGTTTCATCCGCAAATCCTCTTCTTCTGCTGGTGCTGGTTTCTTCTTTGTGAAGAAGGAGTGGTGAACTGAGACCTTGTATTGATTATAGGGGTCTCAATCGTTTCACGATTAAGAATGTCTATCCGATTCCGTTGATTATGGAGTTATTTGACCGCCTCAAGAGAGCAGCGGTTTTCATGAAGCTTGATTTGAGAGGGACATACAATCTCGTGAGGATTAAGCAGGGCGACCAGTGGAAAACTGTGTTAAATACTATAACAGGCCATTATGAGTACCTCGTAATGCCTTTTGGACTTTGTAACTCCCCGGCAGTTTTTCAGGAATTTATTAACGATGTCCTCCGAGATTTGTTGCAGTTATGTGTGGTGGTTTATCTGGGATATCCTCATATTTTTCAAGTCCCTGGAGAGCCACCACACAGATGTCTGTCAAGTGCTTTAGAAACGAAGGGAGAACAATCTCTATTGTAAATTGGACAAGTGCAAATTCCATCGTGAACAGGTTCCTGGGTTATGTCATTTCCACTGCTGGTTTTTCGATGGACCCAGAGAAACTTTCAGCAGTCCTACAGTGGCCCTGACCCGTGGGTTTACGTCCTCTGCAGTGTTTTCTTGGCTTTGCCAAGAAAACTATTATCGGAAGTTTATTCGTAAGTTCTCGTCTCTGGTCAAGCCCCTGACTGATATGACCAGAAAGGACGGTAACCCACAGAGTTGGTCTCTGGAGTCCATTAAGGCCTTTGAAAGGATGCCTTTGTTTCTGCTCCTGTGTTGGCACATCCTGATCCTACGTTACCTTTTATCCTTGAAGTTGATGCTTCTGAGACTGGAGTTGGCGCCCTTCTGTCTCAACATCCTACCTCTGAGAGCGCTATGCATCCTTGTGGCTACTTTTCCAAGAAATTGTCACCTGCAGAGTGCAATTACAAGATTGGTGACAGAGCTGTTAGCGATCACTTTAGCTCTGAAAGAATGGAGACACATTACTCGAAGGTACCACTGTGGCAGTTCTCATTCTTACTGACCATAAGAATCTCAAATTCTTGTCTGAAGCTAAACGCATCTCTCCCGGAAGGGCACGATGGGCTCTTTTCTTGTCAAGTTTCAATTACATTGTCTCATTTTAACCCGGTACTAAGAATGTAAGGGCTGTCTCTTTGTCACGACAATTTTTCTCCACTTCCAAGATGGAGTCTGTTCCGGTTCCTGTGATTCCTCCTGATCATATTCTGGCTACGGTTCGCACCAGTCTCACTTCTCCTTTGGGTGACAAAATTCTTGCTGCTCAGGTCCATGCTCCTCCTGAGAAACCTTGTGACTGCTGCTTTGTCCCAGAGAGTCTCAGTACTGCCATGCTCCAGACTTACCATTCTCCCAAGGCTGCTGGCCACCCTGGGAAGAATCAACTCTTTTGAGCCATTTCCCAACAATGGTGGCCTAGTCAATGGTGGCCTAGTCTACGTGCTGATGTAACCACCTTCATAGCTGCCTGTTCCGTGTGTATTCAGAGTAAGACTCTACGACACCTTCCAGTGGGCCTCCTACAACCCTTACCCAAATGAAAGAGGCCCTGGGCCCACCTGTCTATGGATTTCATTGTGGAGTTACCCAACTCCCAGGGCAACACAGTTATCCTTATGGTGGTTGACCGGTTCTCGAAAATGTCTCGTATTCCACTTAAAGTGGTTGTAAATCCTTACAGACCACTTTTACCTACAGGTAAGCCTATATTAAGGCTTACCTGTAGGTGCAAGAAATATCTCCTAAACCTACACGGTTTAGGAAATATTTGCAAATGACAGGCACCAATGTCTACGGCGCATGCCGTTTCTAACGGCGATCGTGCTGTTAGTGTCAGCTCCCGCGCACATGCCCGGGAGTGAAGTCATCTCGGCTCCAGCCAATCACAGCGCCGGAGCCGCGATACCCGGAAGCAAGATGGACGCTTCGTGGAAGAGGGGACAGCGGTGACATCGCAGGCTCCTGTGTCAGGTAAGTGACACATAATGGGCTACTATGCAATGCATAGTAGCCCATTATGCTTTACTTTTGCAGAGAAACAAAGAGGAAGTAAAACCCATCAGGGTTTACTTCCTCTTTAAGAAGTTGCCCACTTCTAAGGAACTGGCTTCCATTTTTGCTCGGGAGATCTTTCGCTTACATGGCCTACCCAAGGTGATTGTCTCGGACAGGGGTAGTCAGTTTGTGTCCCAGTTATGGTGAGCCTTTTGTGCACAGTTGGGAATTCAGCTTGCTTTCTCCTCTGCATTACACCTGCAGTCTAACGGGGCCGCTGAACGAGCCAATCAGTCCTTGGAGCAATTCCTATGTTGCTATATTTTTGACCATCATAACAACCGGTCAGACCACTTACCGTGGGCGGAGTTTGCTCACAATAGTGCCTTGAATTCTGCTTCCCAAATGTCCCGTTTATGGCAAACTATGGTTTCCAACCTTCCATGTTGCCTGACTCATTGTTCCGGAGTATTCCTGCGTTAGAGGAGCATCACTGTGGTCTTCGTTCAACTTGGGCAAAAGTCCAGGAGGCATTGCGACATGCTAATGATAGGTACAGACTCCATGCTGACCGCAGATGCCTGCCCGCACCTTCCCACCAGGTTGGGAACAGGGTCTGGCTGTCATCTCGCAACCACCGACTTCGTGTTCCCTCTCTGAAGTTCGCACCTTGGTTTATTGGGCCTTTCCATATACTTTGCAGGAATAACCCAGTGGCTTACGCATTAGACCATCCTCCTAATATGCGTATCTCAAATGTATTTTATGTCTCCTTATTAAAACCTTTGGTCTGCAACCGCTTTTCCACCTCGGTGCCACATCCTCACCCTGTACAGGTTGGAAAACCATGAGGAGTATGAAGTACAGTCCATTGTTGTCTCCCGTAGGTTCCATGGGTGCATATAGTTCCTGGTGCACCAGGAACGCTCTTGGGTCTCATCCTCGGACGTACAAGCTTGTTTACTGTGAATAGTTCAGTTGGAGTATCCCACTATTCCCTTTCTCCCATCCAAGTTCCACAATATATTAAAAAAAAAAACAAATACCCTGGACTGTTTATTGAGTAACGAGCAACCGGGGGGATATGTGAAAACCCCCCAGCAACTGTCTGCAGGTAATCAGAGGGAGGCCTAAGAAGTCAACATACAGCAAGCCCTACGGGGACAGTGTTACATTCACACAAGTGTATTTTAGGTGGAGAGTGTTCTTGATAGGGTTAGGTGCATTTTACATGCATTACCTTTTATCTCCATAAATTGGATTTAGCTGCATAGGGTACAACAGGCATAACGGCATATACCAGAACCTTTGACTCTTCCTTTAGCACATTTTACCCCACCTCTCACCTCTATGATTAAACCCCTAATGAGAGTAAAAAGGTTCTAGTGGAAAGTGGTGTTATGTTATTTTATCATATACAGCTGAATAAAGTTTATTTAAAAAAAGATAAAAAGTATATAGCAGGAACATAGCTACATTTGGTGTTGAATGTTGATGTGCACAGTGGCTGCAATTGATGGGCACAGTGGTTGCATTTGAAGGGCAACGTGGCTGCATTTGATGGGCACATTGGTTGCATTTGAAGGACACAGTGGCTGCATTTGAAGGACACAGTGGCTGCATTTGAAGGGCAACGTGGCTGCATTTGATGGACACAGTGGCTGCATTTGATGGGCACAGTGGCTGCATTTGATGGGCACAGTGGCTGCATTTGATGGGCACAGTGGCTGCATTTGATGGGCACAGTGGCTGCATTTGATGGGCACAGTGGCTGCATTTGATGGGCACAGTGGCTGCGATTGATGGGCACAGTGGCTGCATTTGATAGGTGCAGCGGCTGTAATTAATGGCACAGTGGCTGCATTTGATGGGCACAGTGGCTGCATTTGATGGGCACAGTGGCTGCATTTGATGGGCACAGTGAGGCTGCAATTAATGGGGGTTTTTTTCAGCATTTTTCAGAATGTTTCAGTTTGTTTGTACCCTCCCAAAAATTTTGAGACAGGTTATTTTTAAGTATAAGGCACACATAAGAAGTATGAAGATAAACTTAAAAAAAATTTCAGTCTTGATGTGGTTAAGAAAAAGAAAAGTAAAAATAAAAAGTACCGGAGCTGCCCACCTTAAAAATTAGATTTGAGAATGCTGCAGCGTATGGTCTGGCCAGCTGTACCATTACCCAGATCATCTCAAAGTGAATTATGCGTATTGGTAGGCAGGCCAGAAGATAAAGGTTCATTTAAGGTCGGTTTCATAACAGCAAACGGCCTGTGTAAGCAAAATTTAACATAGAATTGTTTTCATTCATCTGGATTGGAATGTTTAGATATATAAATTATAAAGATAAAATATTAACTGGCCTATCATTCCACAGCTGCCTCACCAGATTTACCCAATGTCTTAAATAGAAGTCTACTCTAATGCCGCGTACACACAGTCCGACTTTTCGACCGGACTGGTCCGACAGACTTTCCAGCGGACTCCCGACGGACTTTTTAACGAACGGACTTGCCTACACATGATCACACCAAAGTCCGACAGATTTGTACGTGATGACGTACACCGGACTAAAATAGGGAAGTTGATAGCCAGTAGCCAATAGCTGCCCTAGCGTGGGTTTTTGTCCGTCGGACTAGCATACAGAGGAGCGGATTTCTGGGTCCGGCTGAGTTACGATGTAAAGATTTGAAGCATGTTCCAAATCTAAAGTCCGTCAGATTTACGACTGGAAAAGTCCGCTGAAGGTCCGGTGAAGCCCACACACAATCGGATTGTCCGCCGGATTTGGGCCGTCGGCGTCCGTCGGACAAGTCCGGTCGAAAAGTCCGACCGTGTGTACGCGGCATAACACAAAAATCTTTGCATCTACAGACATCCACGATCTAACACTAACCTATCTAGCCCTGTAAAGAAGAAATCAGTATACATACAGTGCCTTGTAAAAGTATTCATACCCCCTGACATTTTGCACATGTTGTCATGTTACAACCATAAATGTATTTTATTGGGATTTTATATTATAGACCAACACAAAGCGGCACATAATTGTTAAGTGGAAGGAAAATGATAAATGGTATTCATTTTTTTCTACAAATAAATATTTGAAAAGTGTGGCGTGAATTTGTATTTAGCCCCCTTTACTCTGATACCCCTAACTAAAATTTAGTGGAATCAATTGCCTTCAGAAGTCACCTAATTAGTACATATAGTCCACCTGTGTGTAATTTAATCTCAGTATAAATACAGCTGATCTGTGAAGCCCTCAGAGGTTTGTTAGAGATTCTTATTGAACAAACAGAATCATGAAGGCCAAGGAACACACCAGACAGGTCAGGGATAAAGTTGTGGAGAAGTTTAAAACATGGTTAGGTTATACAAATATCCCAAGCTTTGAACATCACAGAAGCAGCCAAGAGGCCGATGGTAACTCTGGAGGAGATGCAGAGATCCACAGCTCAGGTGGGAGAATCTGTCCACATGACAACTGTTAGTCGCGCACTCCACAAATCTGGTCTTTATGGAAGAGTGGCAAGAAGAAATACATTGTGGAAAGAAAGTCATAAAAAGGCCCATTTGCAGTTTGCGAGAAGCCATGTGGGGGGCACAGTAAACACATGAAAGAAGGTGCTCTGGTCAGATGAGTCCACAATTGAACTTTTTGGCCTAAAAGCAAAACTCTATGTATGGTGGAAAACTAACACTGCACATCACCCTGAACACACCATCCCCACTGTGAAACATGGGGGTGGCAGCATCATGTTGTGGGGATGCATTTCTTCAGCAGGGACTGGGAAGCTGGTCAAAGTTGATGGGAAGATGGATGGAGCCAAATACAGGGCAACCTTAGAAGAAAACCTGTTAGTGCCTGAAAAAGACTTGAGACTGGGGCGGAGGTTTACCTTCCATCAGGACAACGACCCTAAACATACAGCAGGAGCTAGAATGGAATGGTTTAGATCAAAGCATATTCATGCGTTAGAGCGGCCCAGTCAAAGTCCAGACCTAAATCCAATTGAGAATCTGTGACAAGACTCAAAAATTGCTGTTCACAGACGCTCTCCATTCAATCTGACAGAGCTCGAGATATTTTGCAAAGAATAATGGGCAAAAATGTCCCTCTCTGGATGTGCAAGGCTGGTAGAGACATCCCCAAAAAGACTTGCAGCTGTAATTGCAGCAAAAGGTGGTACTACAAAATATTGCCTCAGGAGGGCTGAATA
Organism: Lithobates clamitans; assembly: GCA_037952925.1. Classification (NCBI taxonomy): domain Eukaryota; kingdom Metazoa; phylum Chordata; class Amphibia; order Anura; family Ranidae; genus Lithobates; species Lithobates clamitans. The sequence continues at coordinate 1,189,887 of JBBGZY010000275.1, read as the reverse complement.
CAAATGCACACCACACTTTTCAGATACTTATTTGTAAAGAATGTTAAAAACCATTTATCATCTTCCTTCCACTTTACAATTATATGTCACTTTGTGTTGGTCTATCACAAAAAATCACAAAAAAGTAAATTTACGTTTTTGGTTGTAACATGACAAAATGTGGAAAATTTCAAGGGGTTTGAATAGTTTTTCAAGGCACTGTACCTTTTTTGAAGCCGATCCGACCCGATCCCATGCTTCAGGTTCGCTGTGGAGGCAGGTGCAGAGGACACATCCAACAATGGAAGCCCCATAGTAACTCTATGGGTGATGTCACTCCCCATTCATTTCACAGCCATTGTTGGCCGTGTCCTCTGCAGCGCTTCCACCGCTGGTGACCGGACCGGATCGGCTTCAAAAAAGGTATGTATAGCGATTTCTTCTTTACAGGGCTAGATATGTTAGTGTTAGATTGTGGGTGTCTGCAGATGCAAGGAATTTAGTGTTAGGGTGGACTTACACTTTAAGGCTGGGTTCACACTATGTGCGGCCTGGGGCACAGCAGGGGTCCGATGTGTCCTTGTTCACCTCTTCAGGTCCGGATTAAGTCAGAATTTTTGCCTGAATTCCGACCTGAAAAGGAGCCAAGGACACACAGGACCCTTCTGCTGTGCGCGCCGTGGCTGCCCCGAAGATGTGTGAACCGGCATCCAATTCGCATCAGTATGAACCCAGCCTAGAAGAGAAGTTTGGTAATTTTTTTATTTTTTTAAGAATCATATTTACCTAGGTGGATGCAGCATCAGTCCAATGCTGCATCAGTTCCCCACCGGTTCTAAGACTGAGAACCAAGCAATCAAAGACCGCCGATCGCTCGGTTTTCAGAGCTCCCTGTGCAGAGAGTTGGCGTCTGTCAGTCACCGGCTCTCCGCTCTGCCACCCACTCCCCCCGAGCTCACTGGAGCACTGGGCTGTGGGGGGGGGGGGCGGCTGGCTGTCAGCAGATCCTGACCATATGGTCGCCATCTTTTCCGAGCCTAGACCGGCTCTGTGACGTCAGCTGACAGCGGGCTACAGAACAAACTGCACTCCTGTGATCCACAGGAGAAGTAAAGCCAAACAAGGTTTGGCTCTACTTTTCCTATAAGCAGAAAGTTCAAACATAATACCAAATGGAGGATTTGTTCTCTGCACTAGCCCAGAATTTGGTTCTATTCTAGAAGTAGTTGGTCCCGTTCAACTGGACTTGTGTTATGTTGAAGACCTTTTGTAGCTTGTTCAAGCCACTTCTTCAGCTCTAAGGAGGTGTCAGGAAATACTTCAGCATTTATATCCAAAAAGGTAGCACCACAATCCGATTATCATGGAAATTCTGATGTTATTGTCTAAGAACAGGATGGGAGGTGTGAAAATTGTGGAACCATCCTGTTCTCCATACATTATACCATCATTGGCATCAAGAAGACTTCATAAATTAGTCCTTTGATTTACCTGGCTGAAGGTGTGAACTGGTGTCAAAATGCTTCCTTTCCGATACTCTATAAAAGTGCCTTAAAACATTTTCAACATTACAGAACAAGTCCAGTTGAATGTGACCAATGACTACCACTAGATATTCCATGATCTTGATAAAGGATCACAGACAATAATGTGGTCTTTTGTATAACAATCTCATAAGCTGATTCTGCAAGGTTACTTGACCTGTAAATTAAAGTGATATTAAAGGCATAAAAAAAAAAAGAAAAAAATAATAACAACAAACATGTCGTACTTACCTGCTCTTTGCAGTGGTTTTGCACAGAGCAGCCCCGATCCTCTTCCTCTTGGGTTCTCTGGCCCCTCCCTCGTGCAATCCCCCCCCCCCAGCAATCTGCTTGCTCCCAACATGTTGCTCTGCATATCCACTCACACACAGAGCCCTGGCTTGGCCCCACTCCCTCTCTCTCCTCATTGGCCCACTGGCTGTGATTGATAGCAGTGGAAGTCGATGGCTCCCGCTGCTGTTTTTGGCCAATGAGGAGGAAGAGACTCATGAGAGCTACTGCTCTCGTGCACATCGCTGGATAAAGATGGGGCTCAGGTAAGAATTAGTGGGGCTAGAGGGGGGGGGGCTGCACACAGAAGGTTTTTTACCTTCATACATAGAATGCATGAAGATAAAAAACCTTGTGCCTTTAAAACCATTTAAAGGATAACTTTAAGAGGTGTCATTGGAAAGGCATGTGAGAGATAAGTGTAATATGTTTATTTATGCAGTACCATACTGAAAAACAAAAAGACTTTTTTTTTCGATCTTTTGCTTTAAAAAAAAAAAAAAGTGTTTACTCCCGGCATAGACTGGAAGTGACATCATGACGTTGTTCCGGTCCTCCAAGACCATAGAGCACAGGTGTCAAACTGGCGGCCCTCAAACTGTTGCAAAACTACAAGTCCCATGAGGCATTGCAAGGCTGATAGTTAAAACCATGACTCCCACAGGCAGAAGCATGATGGGACCTGTAGTCCTGCAACAGCTGGAGGGCCGCCAGTTTGACACCCCTGCAGAGGCAATCAGAGAGGATCAAGTCTCTCATTGTCTCTGTGACCAGCTGGCCACTGGCCGCTGGCTGGATTATTGGGCATTCCAGTGAAAACGGTAAGCCCGAGAAACACTGGCGAGCAGTGACGAGGGGCATCCCCTCCTGCCGCTTCGGCAAGTGATCCAGTGGCTATTGAGTCACTCTGACTGCTTTCATGAGAAAACGGCCTAATGGCTAAAAAGAAAAGATGCCGGGGTTATGGCTGATAGCTTCAGCCATAACCCCGGTAAACCACTTGCATCTGCTAGGCCGAGTCTCCCACTGGTCTCATCACCTCCATAGTTTCCATCTCTTTTGCTGTTCACCTTGAAGCCATCTCTTGCTACAAAATTGGTGTTCCCACATTTGTATGACTCAATAAAAAATCCATCAAATTTGACATCCAAGGCGTTGCATAGTGGGAAACAGAAAAACAGGTCTTTTACTTGTCACTGGGAAACATATGATTCCTTCAGGATATTTGTTAAGCATCTATCAAAACCTGAAATATGGGCTTTAGGTAAACTAACCCTCGCAAATGTTAGTTATTTTACTTCCATAGCTGCCTATTAGTTACATTTGAAACTGAGGATTGGAAAATTGGACATTTCCAATATATACGTAAGGGATAACGCCTCGAGCTAAATGTCACATAGCAAATGCAATCACGTTTGAAAGATGACTCAAATTCCTAATTACAGACATTTCACTCTCCATAGCCCACTCATTTCCCTCTGTAATAGCCCACTTCATCTCAAGGCGCCTAAAGGCTTTGAAATGCATGACAGACCTTAGAGGAGGAATTCACTCCACATTCTGTCCTACTTCTTCTCATGGCCTAATTTTTCCAAACACCGATCAGTCACAGTTCACTGTCATGGTCTTTGACGCACTCGGCTACAAACTGCAGTTCTGCTTACAGTTTAGAGCGGGACCTTCGTGGACTCATGTGTCCCTTACCTGTGCAGTGACAGCTAAACCTTTCAACTACAACTTTGGTAGCTGGACCACAGGCATGTCAAAAACAATTTACATTTATAATAAAATAAATTATTACTGGAGCAAAAGTGAATTCTAGACAGCAAAAATCAAATAATGCAGTTATACATTTAGATAATCCTTATACATATCTTTAATGTACAAGGTATGTAGCACTACCTCTGAAAGAGCCATTGAATAAATGGGTCCTTCTCTCTTCCCACACTCTCAGGAAACAAATGCTCATACTCAAGATAATGCTTGTGTGCATGTAGGGATGGGCTTTATGTTCGGAACATTGGCTGTTCGCCCGTTCGCCTAATAGTGAACAATTTGGGGTGTTCGCAGCAAATTTAAAAGCCGTGGAACACCCTTTAAAAGTCTATGGGAGAAATCTAAAGTGCTAATTTTAAAGGTTAATATGCAAGTTATTGTCATAAAAGGTGTAAACAATAAAAGTGTAATATTCCTTTAAATTTCGTACCTGGGGGGTGTCTATAGTATGCCTGTAATGTGGCGCATGTTTCCCATGTTTAGAACAGTCTGACAGCAAAATGACACTTCTAAAGGAAAAAAAGTCATTTAAAACTCGCGGCTATAATGAATTGTCGGTCCGGCAATACACATAAAAGTTCATTGATAAAAACGGCATGGGATTCCTCCACAGGGGATCCCCGAACCAAAATTGAAAAAAAAAATGCGTGGGGCCCCCCCAAATTCCATACCAGGCCCTTCAGGTATGGTATTGATATTAAGGGAAACCCCACGCCAACATTTAAAAAAAATGGTGTGGGGGTCCCCCTCAAAACCCATAGCAGACCAGGGTCTGCTATGGATTTTAAGGGGAACCCCGCACCAACATTTTTAAAAAACCGTCTGTTGTCTTTTTTTTAACATTTTTGACACTTTTTTTGTGAAATGGTAGGGGTACATTTACCCCATTACCAATTCATACAGGGGGGGCGGGACCTGGGGGTCCCCTTGTTAAAGGGGGCTTCCAGATTCCGATAAACCCCCCCGTCCGCAGACCCCCACAACCACCGGGCAAGGGTTGTGGGGATGAGGCCCTTCTCCCCATCAACATGGGGACAAGGTGCTTTGGGGCTACACCAAAGCACCCTGCCAATGTTGAGAGCATGGGGCCTGGTATGGTTCAGGGGGGCGCTCTCTCATCCCCCCTCTTTACCTGCGGCCTGCCAGGTTGCGTGCTCGGATAAGGGTCTGGTATGGATTTTAGGGGGGCCCCCACGCGATTTTTTAAAAAATTTTGGCACAAGGTTCCCCTTAAAATCCATACCAGATTCAGGTCTGGTATGGATTTTGAGGGGGACCCCCACTCCATTTCTTTTTAAAATTTTGGCGCGGGGTTCCCCTTAATATCCATACCAGACCTGAAGGGCCTGGTATGGAATTTGGGGGACCCCCACGCATTTTTTTTTAAATTTTGGTTCGGGGTTCCCCGGGGGAATCCCATGCCATTTTTATCTATTAACTTTTATGTGTATCGCCGGACTGACAATTCATTATAGCCGCCACTCCCGCGAGTAGTTTTAAATGACTTTTTTTCCTTTAGAAATGTAATTTTGCTGTCAGACTGTTCTAAACACCGGAAAGAAATATTACACTTTTATTGTTTCACTACCGTTTTTTCGGGAGCAGTGATTTTAATAATGCTTAAAGTGGCCGTTTTTTTGGGAGAAGTGATTTTAATAATGCCTAAAGTGAAACAATAAAAGTGTAATATTACTTTAAATTTTATACCTGGGGGGTGTCTATAGTATGCCTGTAAAGTGGCGCATGTTTCCAGTGTTTAGAACAGTGTAAAGGTCTGGTATGGATTTTAAGGGGAACCCTGCTCCAAATTTTTTTTTAAAAATGGCGTGGGTTCCCCCCAAAAATCCATACCAGACTCTTATCCGAGCACAAAACCTGGCAGGCCGCAGGAAAAGAGGGGGGACAAGAGAGCGCCCACCCATCTGAACCCTACCAGGCCACATGCTCTCAACATTGGGAGGGTGCTTTGGGGTAGCCCCCCAAAGCACCTTGTCCCCTTAATTTATGGGGAGAAGGACCTCATCCCCACAGCCCTTGCTCAGTGGTTGTGGGGGTTTGCCAAACTCTTTTTAAGACAATACCATGCATATAAGCCTTTAAAATTAGCACTTTTGATTTTTCATGTTCGTGTTCCCATAGACTTTAACGGTGTTCGCGTGTTTGAACAAATTTTTCGCCTGTTCGCATGTTCTGGTGCGAACCGAAGGGGGGGTGTTCGGCCCATTCCTATGTGCACGTACCAGCACACAGATGAGCTCTGGCCAGTAACTGGAGTGCACTAATGCGTAGGTGCATTTGTGTGTGCCAGCGAGCATTGGCATGCATGCTTACGTGCATTGGGGGAAACCCGCTCACAACCAGTCCCGGGAATGATGCCAAGCTACCTATTTAAAGAAGTCCCTGATGTGAGCTAGTTTCTGGATGTTATTCAGTTACCCCCTTACCTCTGTGTTCCTGTTCCTGCTGACTTATCTTACATTGCTGTCCCTGCTAGCTCTTGACCTTGTTCTGGCTATGCTCTGCCTGCTTCGTTGATACTTACTTTGGCCTGCTACTTGACCACGATTCCACTTGCTTAACTGTGCATGATCCCAGCTTGACCATGTTTTTGGTCTTGGCAGTTATCTGCATTTACTTCTGAGTGTACTCCTGCTCAAGTCTTCACACTGTGCTTCCAAGGGTTTCCTCTCAGGGTCCACTGTGCGGTATGCCTACCTACCATGATCCTTTCCTGAGGAGTCTCACCTGCTACTCAGCTACTGGCACCCATTCTACTTTGAGCTTGGTACCTCTGTCACCACATTCAGGGATGCTCAGACCAGAGCTGCAAGGAAAGCCCTCATCAGCTCGGCCTCCAACCAAGGTACAAGATACACATTGATTGATTCTTTTACACACCAGTGGTGTAAAGTAGGCTTTATTAACAAACAAAAGCCCTGCAGGAAAATGTATTTGTAAAAAATTAATTAATGACGTCCCATAGGAAAAAATGTGTTTGAAAGGAGCTAAGCAGATTGAATCACATGTTGTCGGGTTCTTCTGCTTTATTTGAAAAACTATAAAGAATACTATATCAGACTGTATTACATTAACAGTGTATTAAAGCAATACAGTATGTCACGTACCTTATGGCTGAGCCTGACGTGCAGAGGGAAAGCCTTCCTTACAGCCCCAGTTCAGAGGCCACTGATGTTGAGACAGTGGCCATGAGAGCGTGGTGAGTTATGGGTGCCTGTGCAATCTTCTGTGTAGCAGATGTGTCACCAGAAGGACTGGAAAGCTGGAACAGCAGGTGTTGGCAGGGACAGCAGAACCTGGGCTGGTGGCAGCAGGCAGCAGGCAGCAGTAGGCAGTTGTTAATAGCAGATGCAGGAAGACTGATGGCCCCGGTAGAAGATGCTCCAGCAGGGAACAGGCAGGTGCATGCAGAGCAGAAGAGCCACAGGATGTGGGGTCAGATAAATCAGGTCGATAACAGATGGTCAGATGCAGACATAGATGGCAGACAAGGAATGGTCCAGGTACAGGCAGGGGTTAGCAGCACATGATCAGGCAGATAAGCAGAAGGCAAAGGTAAAGTCTTGATATAGGCCAGGGGCGGGGCAGAAGATATTCAAGCGAAGTCAAAGGCAAGCCGGGTCAAATACAGAAGTCAGCAGGAACAGGTTCAAGAACACGGGTACAGCTGCAGATCAGACAGCAATGGGCTAGTGCAGCTGCTGTGCTTATATAGGGCAATTGGCGCCAGTGTCAATGGCTAATGAGAGCGTATGCGCTCGCCTGAGTGCAGTAAGATGGGCGTTGGCAGGCACGCGCATGCACCTCGGAACTTCAGTTCTGCAATGGCCAGCACGTTCCTGACACAGTTAAAGCCATCATTCCTGATGTTGTAAGGTTAACCGGAGTCCTAGCATCAGAAAATCAGTGCGTATGTGTGCTCGTGCTTATGCACATTGCACATGTGCTCATTTTTTCCGATTGAAGGGGCAATGTTAGAAATACTGTTCCACTTGGTCGTGCGCAATTGCACACATGTGCGCATACCAATTAGCACTTGGCGCCCGGTGACCTATTTAAACTGGTCTATTATCACTATGAGCAGTTGCTGAATGGTCTTCAGTTGCTCCTGTGTCTCCGAGACCTGACCTGCTGTACCTGCTTACCCGTGTATGACCCGGCTTGCCTTTGGACTTCACTTCTGCTCTCGCTCCAACTCTGTTACCTAACTACTCCAACCCCAGCCAGTTTACTGGACTTGTCTTGCCTGCTGACCCTGATCTGCTTTGCCCAGCTGTTACTGACCTTGGCCTGCCTTCTGGACTTGCTTTGCCTGCTGATTCATTTCCTCGCTGGTGGGTTGTTGCTGACTGCTGCCCGTCTCCTGGTCCTGCTTCCATCTCCTGCTCTGTTGTAAAGTTGCTCTTGCATCCTGTCCTGAGGACTGCGACTAGCAGCTCTACAACACTCGTGCCACTTCTTGCCTTTGGGGATCTCCATATTTCAACCCATGCAAAAAGACTTCTTCGTATCCGCCACTTTTATGCGAGAAAAAACATACTATTGTCATGGAAAGGATCACAGACACCCCTGAAATCCCTGTGGCTAAAACTGATCGATGACTCGATACCTTTATATAAACTTACATTTGAAGTTAGGAAAAAAAACGAAACCTTTCACAAATCTGGCATAGATGGCTGGCCAGCTCGTTAACCCTTCCACAAGACAAATAACTAGATAGGTAATGTTCCTAACAGATGACGTGCACCAGAACCAAGCACACACCTGATGGTCATGCAATCAGAGAAATACATACTGCACACCCCTGGTAATTCATATTAATGAATACATAGTTACATAGTAGGTGAGGTTCAAAAAAGACACAAGTCCATCAAGTCCAACCTATTTATACAAGAGACTTGATAAATGAAGACTGTTTATTGTGCACTACAGTGAACTTATGTAATATTATAATGCTGTGAATCACCAAAGTCTTTTCTTTTCTCTGTGTATGTTGACACAAAAGTTTAATAAAAATATCTTTTTTTTTTTTTTTAAAAAGGAAGGAATGCATATTGGCCTAAATTTTTGAAGAAATTAGATTTTTTTTTCAATTTTTTTTTGGATGTTATTTATAGCAAAGACTAAAAAATATTGTTTTATTTTTTGAATTGTCAGTCTTTTTTTTGTTAATAGCACAAAAAATAAAAAAAATAAAAAAGCAGAGGTGATCAAATACCAAAGAAAGCTCTATTTGTGGGGGGGGAAAAAAAAAAAAAAAGGACATGAATTTTATTTGGGTACAGAGTTGCACGACCGCACAATTGTCAGTTAAAGTAACGCAGTGCCGTATCGCAAAAAATGGCCTGGTCATGAAGGTCAAGTAGTTAAAGCAATAATGCATGTATGTGCATGTATTATTTAATACATGCACATACATACAATACATACATCTTTATTTAATTCTTTTTTTAATGAATTATCTATATTTTAATTCTCCAAACACACAGACCTAGTAGTGATTTAATAATTTGCTCTATCAGTTGCTTCAAACACTCAAAACTGTTCAGCCTCAGCTAAATAACATCATGGGAAATGAAATACTCCAATAAATGTCATATATACGCCAATATTCGATGCTCAAGTCCTTGGCAAACCTTTGAGGGGTTAAACAGAAGGCTCTATTTATGCAATAAATTAGAAATGCGTGTCACGTTCCCTGATTGCAGGAGTTCTAGGCAGATTAAAGGCCACATTACAACATATTCTCATCAAGCTAATGTGCTTTATAAAAAGGCACTTCGAATTATTTTTCTCATTATGTAAGCTCATTACGCACTGGTACACAACATTATCCAAACAAAATCATTTAAATACTTTATTATTATGTTAGGAACACATATGTGAAAATTGAAGATGGCCAAAGACTTTGGTCCAAAGATGGACACAACAGCCCCGACCACCGAAACATGGTTACCCAGTGCAACAGGCAAACAAATAGTGCTCTCGTATTCTTATCCTCTTCTAGTATGCAGTTTGTAGATTACCATTAACCACTTCAGCCACAGAAGATTTGGCTGCTGAATGACCAGGCCACTTTTTGCGATTCGGCACGGCGTCGCTTTAACTGACAATTGCGCGGTTGTGCGGCGCTGCACCCAAACAAAATTGACGTAATTTTTTCCGCCACAAATAGAACTTTCTTTTGGTGGTATTTGATCATCTCTGCAGTTTTTATTTTTGCGCAAAAAAAAAAAAAGCGACAATTTTGAAAAAAATACAATATTTTTGCTATAATAAAATATCCCCATTTTTTTTTAAAAGCTCATTTTTTCTCAGTTTAGGTCGATATGTATTCTTCTACATATTTTTGGTGATTAAAATCGCAATAAGCGTGTATTGATCGGTTTGCGCAAAAGTTATAGCATCTATATAGTACTATAGACTTATAGTATTTTTATTATTATTTTTTTTTTTTACTAGCAATGGCGGTGATCTGCGTTTTTTTTAATCGGGACTGCGACATTATGGCGGACACATCGGACACTTTTGACACATTTTTGGGACCACTGGCCTTTATACAGCGATCAATGCTATAAAAATTAATTGATTACTGTAAAAATTTGACTGGCAGGGAAGGGGTTAACACTAGGGGGCGATCAAGGTGTTAATTGTGTTCCCTTTGTGTGTCTCTAACTGTGGGGGGAGGGGACTGATCTAGAGGAAATGACAGATCGTGATTCTTAGCTATTAGGAACTCACAATCTGTCTCTCATCACAGGCAATGGCGTCCCTAGGGGGGGCCAGAGGGGGCCCTGACCACACCCCCCCCCCCCAACATTATGCTGTGCCCCACCATGTGCCCCCCAATAAAAAAACATTTTTATTTTTTTTTACAAAAAATCAATGTCTAAGAGGGAGAGAGTCCCCAGTCAGCTCCTGCTGGTGATTCCTCCCCCCTCCCTCTGCTTGCTGACACTGCATAATGCGAGCACTCACACAACCACGGCCGCCCGATCTGCTCCTTCCCCTGCATCCTCATTGGCAGGGAGAAGAGTGAGTTGCAGGAAGGACTCCACCAGGACTCTCAGTTACTGAAAAAACAGACTGATTTCTCCCATTCTTAGGACAGGAGAACCAGCCTGTAAATTCCAAGAGATGCCAGACCAGGGCTGTCAATAGCAGGGGCAGGACAGCAAGAGGAGGCTGGGAAACCCCACAGTGGCAGAACACCAGGGCCCGGTGGCAAGACAACCTTTGCAACCCTGATAGTTCTCCCACTGCTCTGGATCCTTATATTTTCTTGGTATGCTGGTAACATATATATCTTGTTTTCTGCCACCCTGGGGGGCCCCAATACAGTAGGAAGGGAGCTCACTGCAGAACATGTGAAAGGGCCATTGTGGGGTCGTAGTAAAGGGCCCCAGTATATATATATATATATATATATATATATATATATCTATATCTATATATCTATAGAGAGAGAGAGAGAGAGAGAGAGATACATTTTATAGTTGCCCCCCTACTTTTGTCCCTGTCCCCCCATGTGCCCCCCCCTAAATATGAAAGCCACTGATCACAGAACAGGGATTTGTATGTTTACACATAAACATCCCTGTTCTGCCTCTCGTGCCCGCGATTGCTGGTTACGAGGCAACGGCACCCCCCGCACCTGCTATCCCGCTTGAAGGGACCGACGTATAGCTACGACGGTTCGCGGGATCGTGCCGACCTGCCGCAGTATAATGACGGCGGCTGGTCAGCAAAAGGTTAAATTGCATGATGCCTTGTGCTGCTGCCAGCTGTCATAGTGGAAATCCAAAGTCCGCTCCCCTTCAAAATTCCCTAGCCACAATGTTCTGGTGCTGCGGCAGTTAATACCAGCCCTGGACCTATGATAGGCACTCATTAACATAGCCAACTACCCGGTATGCCTGCCCTTTCCACTTACCTCCTCCATTCATAGAAGCTGTACTATAGCTTCCATAAATGAAAAGTGATCTGCGAATGGAGGAGGTAGATCTTGCAACCATTGGCCCATCCTCTATTCATAAACCACTTTTGATGTATAGAAGATATGGTACAGCCTTAGTGGATGGAGGAGTGGGTTAAAAGGGCATAGTCAGTACTTTTGACGAGTGCCTGTCACAGGTCCAGCACTTTTATTATCCCCCACAGCACCAGAAGGTTACAGCTGCGGCATATGGGAGGGGCAAAGGACTTCAAATAATTTAATAATGCAATTTGGCAGCCGGCACTAGCACAAGGGACACTTTCAATAAATGTAACAGTGTTTCATTAAATGCAAAAGTCATGTCCCTTGTCCTGATTTTTCAAATACATTTTTTACCTACTGTAAACTTAGGCATTAAAGTCACCATTTTTACTACTCTTAATTCTTATTCAAAGTGTCGAAGGTGGTCCTTTTCCTAAGGATGCTATACATTTTGCTATTACCTGTAATTCACTATTCTGAACAATTTGCATATTAATAAAATCAGGAAGTGCCTAAAAAAAATATTGTAAAAATAAGCAAAAATACCAAGCACGAGGTATAATATTTGATAGAGGAAAGGTTGCTTTCTTCAACTGCTTGCTGACCAGTGCATGATGATACACGTCGGCACAATGGCACGGCTGCGCAAATGGGCGTACAGGTACGTCCCCTTTAAGAAGCGGCATTGTGGGCACGCGCATGCCTGCTGCATGCTCCGTGACCATGCCCGCTGGACCCGCGGACTCCATGTCCGCCGGTGTCCCGCGATCCTGTCAACAAGGCATTTCCCCATTTTGCCTAGTGACAAGACAGAGATCCACTGCTCCCTGTCATCGGGAGCAGTGATCGCTGTCATGTCAGTGGTAGCCCATCCCCCCTACAGTTAGAATCACTCCCTAGGACACACTTAACCCCTTGATCGCCCACTAGCACTGATCGCTGTATAAATGACAATGATCCCAAAATAGTGTCAAAAGTGTCTGATGTGTCCGCCATAATGTCGCAGTCCCAATAAAAATCGCAGATCACCGCCATCACTAATGAAAAAAAATAATAATAAAAATGCCATAAATCTATCCCCTATTTTGTAGACGCTATAACTTTTGCGCAAACCAATCAATATACGCTTATTACGATTTTTTTTTTTAACCAAAAATATGTAGAAGAATACATATCGGCCTAAACTGAGGAAAAATTATTATTTTTATATATTTTTGGGGGATATTTATTATAGCAAAAAGTAAAAAATATTACTTTTTTTTTTTTTAAATTGTCGCTCTTTTTTTGTTTATAGCACAAAAAATAAAAACCACAGAGGTGATCAAATGCCACCAAAAGAAAGCTCTATTTGTGGGAAAAAAGGACATCAATTTTGTTTGGGTGCAACGTCGCACGACCGCGCAATTATCAGTTAAAGCAACGCAGTGCCGAATCGCAAAAAGTGCACTGGTCAGGAAGGGGGTAAAATCTTCCAGGGCTGAAGTGGTTAAGCACAGGCTTCTGCGGGCACACAACCTGTCAGGATCTGGACCTGAACCTGAGACCTCCGCATTTTTCTGTGGCACTTCTCGCTGTGCCACCTGAGATATTGGACAGTGCCCTGCCTGATAAGTGCACAATGCCTTTAATAAAAGCTTCAGATTTTAGAAGATTAAAAGCAACTTTTGGAATTACATTAATGCATAGAGGCTCGTATGAAATTTCAATGATTTTTTTTTTAGATCTACAAAATTGAAGTATGGCCCAAAAAGCAGAGAAATGAACACAGCGGCAGATGTCTGCATGACAGGTGCACTTTTCATGACTATTGTTAGCTGAGATTTGCCAGGAAATGTGCCGTCACACTAAATGTGTAAACACATTCCTTCTTTATTTGGCTTTATGTCATATTTTACTATGTTGCCGTTTTTGTCAGTTTTTTTTTTTTTTTTTTTTTAGTCCTAGTGGAATGAAACTGTAAACTGCCTATAAAAAGTATTGTTATGACACATTCCTAAATATTATCTCTTTGCAGCCAGAAATCAAACAGCCTTCCCAATGGTATCTGGGTTTGTACTTATTTTAACACTCTTACTGTATACTCCATTCTTTTTGAGTAAATATTCCAAGGCAAAAAACAGAAGTAATCATATTCATAACAAAGTATTAATAATGTATCTTTCCCTTATACTTTGTACAAGTTTTACAAAAGTAATCTTTAGCTCTTGGAGAAAATGTTCGAATTTTGCTTTTAGCAGGTTTAAAGGGTAAGTGCAGGAAGAGCAGGATCCAACTGTGGGCACTTTCAAGAAGAGCCATGCAGACAGAATGCAGTCAAATTGAAGGTGAACTCCATGCAAATAACTAAATGCACAAACAAAATTTATATTTACAAACTGTGCAAAAGTTTTTAGGCAGGTGTGAAGAACTTTTGTAAAGTAAGAATACTTTCAAAAATAAACAATTAAAATATATATTTTTATCAATTTACAATATGCAAAGTGAGCAAACAGAAATAAAATAAAAACAATAAAATAAAAATAAATAAATAAATAATAAAACCTAATCAAAATTTGGTGTCACTTTGACTTCAAACCAGCATCAATTCCTACACTTGCACACTTTGTACACTTGCACAAAGTCAGAGATTTTGTAGGATTAGAGTCAGGTGTATGATTAACCACTTCAGTCCCGGAAGAATTTACCCCCTTCCTGACCAGAGCACTTTTTGCGATTCGGCACTACGTCGCTTTAACTGACAATTGCGCGGTCCTGCGACATGGCTCCCAATCAAAATTGACGTCCTTTTTTTCCCACAAATAGAGTTTTCTTTTGGTGGTATTTGATCACCTCTGCGGGTTTTTATTTTTTGCGCTATAAACAAAATAATAGCGACAATTTTGAAAAAAAAACGCATTATTTTTTACTTTTTCCTGTAATAAATATCCCCAAAAAATAATTAAAAAAACATTTTTTTTCCTCAGTTTAGGCCGATACGTATTCTTCTACATATTTTTGGTAAAAAAACCCCGCAATAAGCGTTTATTGATTGGTTTGCAAAAAGTTATAGCGTTTACAAATTAGGGGATTAGTTTTATGGCATTTTTATTCAAATTTTTTTTTTTACTGGTAATGGTGGCGATCAGCGATTTTTATTGTGACTGCGACATTATGGCGCACACAACCGACATTTTTGACACATTTTTGGGACCATTGTCATTTATACAGCAATCAGTGCTATAAAAATTCACTGATTCCTGTGTAAATGACACTGGCAGTGAAGGGGTTAACCACTAGGGGGCAGGGAGGGGATAAGTCAGTACTAGGGAGTGTTTTCTAACTGTAGGGGGGATGGGCTAGCTGTGACACATCACTGATCTCTGCTCCCGATGACAGGGAGCAGAGATCAGTGACACTGTCACTAGGCAGAACGGGGAAATGCTTGTTTACATGAGCATCTCCCCGTTCGTCCTCCCTGTGAGGCGATCGCGGGCATCCCCGCAGCGATCAAGTCCGCGGGACCCGCGACCTGACTCACGGAGCTCCCGGCCGGAGCACACGCAATGGCACGGCGGGGAATTCAATGGGACTTACAGGTACGCACATTTGCCCAGCCGTGCCATTCTGCCAACGTACATTGGCGTGCGCCGGTCGGGAAGTGGTTAACCAATTATACCAAGCAGGTGCCAATGATCATCTATTGCATATGTGGGTTGAAACACAGTCATTAACTGAAACAGAAATAGCTGTGTAGGAGGCTTAAAAACCAGCTTCCTGTGGATGGTACGGGATGTGGCACAACCAATACACTCCAGAATCTTTGGCCCAGTGCTGTACTGTTGATCCGGTGAAGTGTGAGCTGTTATCACTTTGGACTTGTTTGGGACAACCATAAACAACGACAAGTTTCTGGAGCAGTTGAAGCGCTGCGGCTTTATCTGCACGTTTGCAAGAATGAACAAGCATAAGTCCTGAATAGGTGTCCACTGCAGTGCAACAATATCTCAGTCCATTGTTTCCCGGGGCAGGGGACCGATGAAGTCAATCTGCCAGATCTCTGCAGGCCTCTCACCCCTCTTAATCAACCCGGTGGAGTATTTTTGCAATGGCCATTGTTGCACTTCTCCACAAACTGTACAGTTCCCTATTACAGTCTTTATCATGTCCATGGATATAGGCAATCCTCTCTGCTGTGCCCATTCATATGTTGCTTTCTGCCCCAAATGTCCAGAATGCTTGTGGGCCCAGTTGGCCAAGTTCATCAAGACATCAATTGGCACAACTGCCTTCACTTTGGCGATTTCATCTGCAACTCTGTTATAGTTCTCAAAGTCTGGGACTAGGGGCACATGTGCATCAACATGCCCCAATTTTATGGTGCGGGAGTGAGCTTCCTTCCAGATGTAGTCCCAGACTTCCTTGCCTCCCCACACCACCTTTCCATGAATCATCCAATCATTGGACTTCCACGTGAGCATCCAAGTTGTCAGTCCTTTAAAAACCACCCAGCTGTCAGTGTAGAGGGGAAAAAACAAATCAGCTACGAATAAGCATCCAAATGATGTAAAACGCTTTAGCAGTCTACCCCCCTGTATGTCTCTGCTATTGACTGTATTGTTGGATTTTATTGAAATAAAGATGTCCTTTTCCCCAGAGTGCGGCTATCCAGGATTTCTTTCTACCTCACTGCAGCTGTCAGTGTAGATAGTGACATGGGAAGAAGGATCCTCCTGAAGAGCCATCACTACAGCTTTCAACTCTGCATACTGACTGGACCCTCTAATTCCGGTCTCCTGCAGGACTGTGTCTGTACTTGGGTTGTAGGCTGCTGCTGTCCATTTATGCCCAGACGAGGCGACTATGGCTGAGCCATCAGTGAACCACGCTGACTCCTTTATGTCTTCTGACAGAGACTCAAAGGGTGGAGCCTCTTGAATGGGGGATGACTGCAGCACAGGAATTTCTTCTTCTGGCCGGGTGCTGGTAAAAGTAACAAGCCTTGCCAACTGTTTTGAAATGTCTCTAACATCTTGTAATAATCGATATAATTATTAATATTATATCTGTGTATTAATTTATCTAGTCCCTATAGTTAGTTGGTCTATTAAACTCTGAGCACATGCTATTGTTAATATCACAATAATACCAGGTTAGCTATGAAACCAAACACACTGTGCTGCTAGTAAAACAAGATCTTATTTTATTTCCCAAGGAGTTAGGAAACTATCATAAAAGTACTAAAAGGGTATTACAATGTTACATAGCTTACAATCAGAACACACTATACTAACAGCATATCTCTACAACATATAACAACAATGAAATATCAAAGATACTTATCACACATGGTTTCCTCTGCGGGTTCTGGATGATAAAAGGGGTCTGGGCCACATGGAATATAGGCCCAAGCCCTCGGTCAGAGCGAGGTCCCAAGATAGCAGAGGGACACCCTTACAGCAGGCTTCTCAGCAACGAAGAGAAAGAACAAAAGCCTGTGTGTTCCTTTCATTCAAACATACACGCCCACTCGTAGCCACCCCCATTTGCCTTTTATCCAATATACATTGCCGAGAGGTATCCCTCCCAAATGTCTGCCCATTCTCCAGGAAGCATGCTATATTGTCCACCAGGGCCAGCGTCTCTATTAGCTCTGTGTCAGATCTTCAATAGACATTTTGGCAGCAGTGGTCTCTTTGAAACTTGTACTCACACATGTCACAGCAGGTGGGCTTGAGCCAAGGCATTGTTCTTCTGATCACAAAGCTTTGATGTGTTTCATTCCTACCTGGCTGTGTCAAACAGGAAGTGAAATACCAGAGGTAAGATATTAAACCATGTTGCTACCCAACACATCCCCAGCTGCAATACCCCTTCTTTCTTGAAGGTACCACTTCCATTTCATCAGTGTCTGGTTCTGGGCTACAGCTGCCCTAGTGATCAGTCCATTATCTCTCACCCATCCTGCTATTGGCAATGCAGTATGGATGGTGACTGTGTACTTTCCTGTAATGGTCTCTATATGTTGAAGTGCTGTGTAGGCCACAAACAGGTACTTCTCTAGGGGCGTGTATCTCTTCTGTGTCCCTGTCAATTGTTTGGACCAAAATCCAATGGGTATTGCTCTCCGTCCTTTCTTTTCATTTGGCTGCCGCAGACTCCAAGATATGGTACCATTCTGCTCCACTACATCCAGCTAAAATGGTACTCCTGGTCTCACAGGTCCTAATCCCTGATGCTGCAAAATAGTTTCTTTAGCAGCCAGGAATGCAGTCCGCTGCTCTGAACCCCATGAGAACTCAGTCTTTTTTCTGGTGACATTATATATAGGCCTCAGAATCAGTCCAAGATGTGGGATGAATGACCTCCAGAACCCCACAACTCCAATGAACTTCTGTGCCTCCTTTTTGGTAGTAGGGGGTGACAGCGCCTGGATAGTTTGCACAACTGTCTCTGGAATTTTCCTCTGTTGCCCAGTCCACATCATTCCTAGGAATTTCCCTTCTGTGGCAGGTCCTTGGATTTTGTCTCTGTTGACAGCCCACCCTCTGTTCTCCAAGTGCTCTATCAGCAGGTGCAGTGCTTCAGTTACATCTTCTTTTGTCCCAGAGATCATGATGTCATCAATGTAGTGAAACACAGCAACTTTCAAATTCAGGGTACTTAAATCTCGGGCAATCAGTCATGACAAATTATTGGAGAATGAAGATAGCCTTGCGGAAGGACAGTGAAAGTGTACTGACGGCCGTCCCACACCATAGCAAACTGGCCTTGACACTCTGGGTCTATCAAAATTGAAAAGAAAGCATTAGCCAGGTCTATTACAGCATGATATTCTCCTGCATTTTTAGCAATTTTCTCAACAATTGAGATCATATCTGGTACAGCTGACTTCAATGGGGGTGCCATTTTGTTTAGACCTCTGTAATCCACAGTCATTCTATATGTCCCACCAGGTTTTTTACTGGGAACACCGGCAGTGGCTTCTCCAGCTTTCATATTTAGGGGGGCACATGGGGGGACAGGGACAAAAGTAGGGGGGCAACTATAAAATGCAATTATATATATATATATACACATATATATGTTTATATCCTGGGGCCCTTTACTACGATCCCACAACGGCCCTGTCACATGTTCTGCAGTGAGCTCCCTTCCTACTGTATTGGGCCCCCCCCCCCCAGGGTGGCAGAAAACAAGAGATATATGTCACCAGCATACCAAGAAAATATAAGGGTCCAAAGCAGTGGGAGAATGATCAGGGTTGCAAAGGTTGTCTTGCCACCGGGCCCCGGTGTTCTGCCACTGTGGGGTTCCCCAGCCTCCTCTTGCTGTCCTGCCCCTGCTATTGACAGCGTTGGTCTGGCATCTTTTGGAATTTACAGGCTGGTTCTCCTGTCCTAAGGACGGGAGAAATCAATCTGTTTTTTCAGTAACTGAGAGTCCTGGTGGAGTCCTTCCTGAAACTCGCTCTTCTACCTGCCAATGAGGATGCAGGGGAAGGAGCAGATTGGGTGGCCGTGGTTGTGTGAGCGCTCGCATTATGCAGTGTCAGCGAGCAGAGGGAGGGGGGAGGAATCACCCACAGGAGCTGACTGGGGACGCTCTCCCTTTGGGACGCTCTTGCCTTTTTGTAAAAAAAAAAAAAAAAATGTTTTAATTGGGGGGGCACATGGTGGGGCACAGCATAATGTTGGGGGGTCAGGGCCCCCTCTGGCCCCCCCTATTGACACCATTGAACACCAGAGATGAGAAAGGACTTACAGCAGGTCTAAGGATCCTTACTCTCAACAGTTCTTGAATAGTCTCCCCAATTTCTTTGTGGCCTCCAGGAAGTCTATACTGCTTGAGACAGACTGGCTTCTCTGGTGGAGGAATGTAGACAGGGGTCCATTTCGCATGACCTCTGACCACAGCCTTCACCTCCCCAACCAGATACGTTTTATCAGGATACCCGAATGTGAATGTACCTCTTTCAGTCTGAATTAACTGACCTTGAAGTACATCCATCCCAAGAATATTTTTGGGTAACTCTGATACCAAAATATTTGTCATAAATCCTGATCCCTTGCCAATAGCCAATTTCACCCGTATCCTAACTGCTGGTGTAGTTTGCCCTCCCAAACCTTCTACATAAATCAATTCTCCTTTGTGATGGGAAGGATTTCCTTCCAAAAGTGTAACTTAAGCTCCGCTATCAACTAAAGCCATTACATGTGTAGGAGAAGATGACTTCCCCCACCATACAGTAACAGGTGCATATGGGCGTTGGTCTCCTGCTGTCACTGCCCTCACGGCTATTACAGGAGACTGACCTTCCCTTCATAAAGGATAAGGAACCTCCCAATCCCCTTTTCTGATTCTCTCAAATTCCTCCACAGGATAAAGGGATTTGGGTTTGGGTTCATGTTCAGTTTTGGGAACTGGCTTGGGGCTAACAGGAGGGGTCTGTTCTGTTTCCTCTAAGTCTAGGCTGATGTTATCTCCACTAGGAGTAATGTTTCTAACCCTGACAGTTTTCACTACTAACAGTTTCCACCTCTTCAGCATTTCTGCAGTAGAAATGCCATCTATCTCATCTTTAGGTACTCCTGCCCTTAATAGGTCCACCCACATTTCTTTCCTAGAAATAACTAACCCGGTTTTCTCTTCACCTCCATTCTTCTCTTCCTCATTCACTTTCTTCTCTGTTCTTTTCTGCTTATATTCTTCCTGTCTGGCCTTGACCTTATCTACTGCCCTGACAGGTTTTGTTTTAGCCTCCTCTAGCTTCCCCAACTGGCTTAGAAGGGTTGTGTCTTCATGAATCTTGCTGTTTAATCCCAGGCCTCCCAACAAGGACAATAATGGAGCCCTGAGATTAAATGGCGCAGACTTCATAAGCTTAGAGCGTAGAGCAGACGTAAAGGGTTCCATATTTGGTCCCATCCATTCTGGAAACGTATTTAATCGGGTTATACAACCCATCTCACGTAACCTGGAAATACCCTCTCCTATTGCTCTCCATGAGTAAGTATTTTCCAGGTCAGTAGGACTAGCGTATACTCGGACTATACCATCTCTCACGAGGTCTAACAGTGAAAAATTCACGCTAAACTCTCTGGCTTTTCGCATTGCCTGACGCAACTGTGGATCATGGGTTAACACTCACATAGTCACTGCTTCCTTACCTGACAAAACAACACTGTCTGCCCCTTCATCTCATAAGCGTAGGAGCCAACGCAATAGGGGCTTCCCAGACCTTTGTTTATATTGTTTTGCCAGCTCGTGGAGTTCAGTTTGTGTAAACTCCCGTACTTATTCAACTTCAACATCTCTAGGGTTGTGATAATGCACCTCCCCATCTGCCATATCCTCTCTGTCATGTTGCCGTTTCCTATGCTTAGTAATGAGAACCTTCAAGGCATACTTTTTCTTTCGCACTAGCAGATCATCATGTGAAATATCAAACTCTATCTCCTCATCCTCACTATCATTTGAGGAGAGCACATCCTCACAAATCCAATTTTGGGATGTGACAATTGCACGTACCCTGGCTTTACTAACAGGTTTATGGCCCTTCCTTTTCCTTAAGGCATTCATTGATTTGGTGATGAGGGCTGCACACCACTCTTGCAAATCATCAGCCCGACTAGCAGTTGAACGTACACACTCTGAAACAACTGCTATCTGGTCTTTTAATACCTTAACTTCTGCCTCTGCCTTCTCCCTTCTATGTGATTCGGTGTAAATAGCATGAAGAAAATACCATCCCACTGTGGACACTGTCCTCTTTTCTTTTTTACTTAAATCCAAACCCTTAAGGCTAAAATCTACAAAATGATCTGAGACTTTATCACCCCAAGTCAGCTTCAAGGGAGAAGCATACTTCACAAATTCTTTAGCAAGAGGCTCCCACTCATTGTCTCTGGCCCAGATAGGTAAGCTGCACACTTCCTTCTGGCCACCAGAACCCTCTGCAGCCTTGCTTTTCCTAAACAGCTTATGCAGCATTTTACCTATCACAAGCTACACAACACACTACAGAAAATCAGGTCTGCTTCAATTGAATTATAGCACAGATCACGGCACGAGCCCCCAAATGTTTTGATTGCGTCTATCTAGCAAGGTTACTCTGTGGTATAAGCAAGGAAGCTGAGATTTCTGCAGTGTGTAAATGTGCTTTTACTATACAAAGATGCTGTACATACAAAACTATTACAATATTAGGAATACAATAAAAGACTAACAGATACCAATAACAAGCAAAATGCCTAGCAAATGAACAGCCTATAGTCTATACCAGTACAAATACCCTAAAGGTTACTTATCTTCTGTTACTGTATGTTCGTGATCTCCATTGGCAACGATTCTCCTGGAGCATCAGGCAACTTTCTTCTATCATGAGTGGCTTCTGATCTTCAAACCATGATGATGATGTGTGTGTGTGTCCCTAGCCTATGCCTGAATTCTCCTTTTATGTGTCAGGCTGTTTACCATAGTTACCAAACAACAGAAAACATACCTGTTTACTGTAGCTGTAGAAACAATGGACCGTTGAAAACTGTCAATTGAATACAAAAATGGTATCTATGTACCCATTGTCTCACCTGACAGTAATCTAACAGTCATTCTTTCAGTTCGAGAGCTGAAAGAACCTCAAACAAGTAAATCTCTTACTTGTGTACTGTAGCTATAGAGACAATAGACTGTTCTCAAACTACCAAAGGAAGACGACAATGATATCTACATTCCCATTGTATCCAACAACATTTGTTTGAGAAAGTCTGTCTCTGTGACACCTGAATGCTATGAGTCTTATAGAAAACTTATATTTTATATCAAACGCAACACAGTGGTGCCTGGAGATCCCCTATTGAGAGGCTATAGAGTGGGATATGTAGCTAGGTGCTGCAACTAAAAGGCTGGGTGAGCCAGGAGAGCCTAGAGAGCTGGGGAGCTAGGTCTGGGGGATCCTGACATGAGCAGCGGAGCTGCTAAAGAAAGAGCCAGGTGTCAAGATCAAGTCAGGGACCAAACCAGCAGAGGTGACGCTTGTGTGTCAAGCCAGGGACTGAGCCAGTCAGCAGGGGTGAAGCTTGAAGGTATCTGAAGTGTCAAGCTAGGGACCCAGCAGGGAAGCGTGGGTGACACTTGGGGGAGATACCACCGCAGGAGCCTCGAGGAGCTCGCGGGATTCAGAGTTAGTGAATCAGAGGGTCCAGTGAGAGACCAGGAGCTCAAGGGGCTGAAGGACTGCAAGGAGAAGTTGTAGTACAGCTGAGAGAACTGTTACTTTGAGTTAGGAACCGTTTAAATACTGTTACCGTAGGAGACAGCATTCCTGCACGTGCAGAAGTGGCGCCTTGCTGGGGCCTTTCCCTGCATGGCTGTCCTCCTATTGAAGTCTTGGAGTCTGCCATTTGAAATTGCAACTACTTAAGGGTGACCCCTACAAAATATAAAAAGGACTGTCAGAGAAAAAAAAACCTCTTTACATCCAAGAAGTCCAATGACTTTTACCACTTTTTGCACCCACTATGCTTCACAACCCACCACTTAAGGAAAGATGTCAGTTATCTTTGGCTTTGAAGGTTCTCATAATACGGGAAGAGGTCAGAGATTCTGCTACATAATCATGAAAAATGTTAATAAAAAAAAGAATCAGCTGATTATCCAAGAGTCATAGACTACCGCGCCGCTGTCATCCGAATTCGGGTCATTCATTATGTCATTATGTTATTTCAAATAATAATTATAAAAGACCCAAACTATCGCATAATGTCATCCGAATGAAACCAACAAAAACAAATTATATATTACAATTTGTTGTTTCATTATAATTTATTTTGGATTCCTTGAAATTGCTTACTATTGTGATTCGGATACATCTGCATCTCCGAATAACCAAAATTTTGTGCGAACTTCAATGCGCTCTGAAACAAATCGCTCTATTAAGCGATTAAAGTGATTTTAAGAAGAAATGGTTTTGAGGTGTAACCTGGGGGACAGGTAGCAGGTACAAAGCTCCCTGGGATGAGCAGTCTTTCAGGCACAGATACCACATCCAGTGAGTTGGTGACAAATAGTGCGGTGTTTATTTGTGATATATACAAGTCTATATACAGGTGCTGTACAGAGTTCCAGAAAAACAAATAGGAACAAAAATAGCAAAACAAAAACCTAGCCGTGTCTTGGCACTAACTATACAATATTTACAGGTCCTAACTACCAGGCCGAGCAAGCCTACAGCTTGTCAGCTTCCACACACACACAGCTTAATCACTTTTACCAACCTTTTGCTCTCCTAGACAGAAGTTGTCTGAGGTTCCCAAGCCAGGAGCACTGGCTGTCTGTCTCAGGTGAGTTTAAATTGGCCTGGGGGAGAGGACCAAGATCCGAACTGGACCATGGATCAGAGATCCTTGAATGTGTATGAGAGGAGCCTGGGAGATGTATAAATCCCGAACAGGACTTTTCCCGGCTCTCTCTGGGACGCTCTGGTACAGAGGCTATCTGGACTTTAATGGTACTGTACAAAGGCTATTCATAACCATATATTATAAAAGTATATTATACAAAAATCTCTATAAAACATACAAAAACATGTAGAATTATAGACCAGAAGGCATATCTTGCACATTTAGCTCTATAAAATTACAGACGGGTTTAACAACAGGGGATGATAATCAACCAAGCCACGTCCCATCTATATTGAATACTTATTTCATGCTCTACATGTTTCGCGGGGAACACCACCTCTTCTTCAGGAGCTTGTTGTAGATGTTAAATTCTTGTTTTTTTTTTTTAAATAACAAACGTGTTATACCCGCTCTGTGTAATGGTTTTGCACAGAGCAGTCCGGATCGTCCTCTTCTCGGGTCCCTCGTCGGCGCTCCTGGTTCCTCCCTGAAGCAGCTTGCTGTGAGGACAGCCAAGCAGGCTCACTCCCGACCCAGGGTTGTGAGTCCCCGGAGAGGCAAGGCTCTCATGGACATTGCTGGATTGAGATGAGACTCATGTAAGTATGGGGGGGGGGGCTGCTGTACACAGAAGGTTATGCATGAAGATAAAAAACCTTGTGCCTTTACAACCACTTTAAAACGAAGGTCCACACAAATTTTTAAGTTAACCTAGTTATCGCATTCTTGCATTGCATACATTGTCAAATGGAAAAAAAATATTTTTTTTCAGAGGGGATACCTGTATATCCGTGTTTTCTTGGTTGTTTCCTGTCTCAGACTCCCGCGGGTATGGGTGGGTATGGTCGTCATATCCCACGGTGCACTGTCTCCTGGGAGCAGTGGCGTAGCGTGGGGGGTGCGAGGGGGGGGAGGCCCCGGGCGCAACATTTGGGGGGGCGCAATCCCATGTCAGTGTGTGTCACTCTGGCTCCGTCATCCTAATTTCTATTTCCTGTGTCCCCTGCGATCCGGCCTCCATGTTTAATGTCAGCTGGGTGGCCGGCGCCCTGTGATTGGGTGAATGGGGTCATGTGAGGCGTGGGGCTGACCTGTCCTTAATGCTCCTGGAGTCCCGCCTCTGCTATCTTCTTCTCCTACTCCTCTCCTCTTTACCGCAGCATCTGGGACTTGCATCGTTCCCTATTGGTTGTGGCAGACAGAGGTCAGATCGATGGTGAGCAAAAAAAAAGCAGGTGAGACGAGGGAGCAGCCACTACTGCAACTAATCATCCTCTCCAAGGCAAAGCCAGCACTGTGAGTTCTGCCTCTCTCCTCACAAGAAGTGCATGCATACTTTCCTGGCTTCCTATTGGCTGTGAGACTCAGGACACTGAGCTGCTTCTAGTCCAATGAGTCCATGCAGCATACTGCTCAGAGCTCCTCTGCTGTTCCATGGACATGTGTGCTGCTGTACCCAACATGTAATGACATGGACATCTCTGGGTCACTCACTGTAGTATGTGACACTCAGCATGTATAACACAGTCACATAGGACAACCTACACTTACAGTCTACACTACACACATACACAGAGCATCACCCTCTCCCCCACTTTGTCCCCTCCTCTCCTCCCATTTATCCCCAATGTCCCTCTTCTCCCCCCAAATGTCCCTCCTCTCCCCCCACTTATCCCCAATGTCCCTCCTCTCCTCCCACTTATCCCAAATGTTCCTCCTCTTCCCCCACTTATCCCCAATGTCCCTCCTCTCCCCTGCACTTATCCCCAATGTCCCTCCTCTCCCCCCACTTATCTCCAATGTCCCTCCTCTCCCCCACTTATCCCCAATGTCCATCCTCTCCCCCTACTTATCACAAATGTCCCTCCTCTCCCCCCACTTATCCCAAATGTCTTTCCTCTCCCCCCACTTATCCCAAATGTCTTTCCTCTCCCCCCACTTATCCCAAATGTCTTTCCTCTCCCCCCACTTATCCCAAATGTCTTTCCTCTCCCCCCACTTATCCCAAATGTCCATCCTTTCCCCCCAAATGTCCCTCCTTTCCCCCCACTTATCCCCAATGTCCCTCCTCTCCCCCCACTTATCCCCAATGTCCCTCCTCTCCCCCCACTTATCCCCAATGTCCGTCCTCTCCCCCCACTTATCACCCAATGTCCATCCTCTCCCCCCAGTTATCTCCAATGTCCCTCCTTTCCCCCCACTTATCCCCAAGGTCCCTCCTCTCCCCCCACTTATCCCAAATGTCCCTTCTCTCCCCCCTCTTATCCCAAATGTCTTTCCTCTCCCCCCACTTATCCCAAATGTCTTTCCTCTCCCCCCACTTATCCCAAATGTCTTTCCTCTCCCCCTACTTATCCCAAATGTCCCTCCTTTCCCCCCAAATGTCCCTCCTTTTCCCCCACTTATCCAAAATGTCCCTCCCCTCCCCCCACTTATCCCAAATGTCCCTCCTCTCCCCCCACTTATCCCAAATGTCTTTCCTCTCCCCCCACTTATCCCAAATGTCCCTCCTTTCCCCCCAAATGTCCCTCCTTTCCCCCCACTTATCCCCAATGTCCCTCCTCTCCCCCCACTTATCCCCAATGTCCGTCCTCCCCCCCACTTATCCCCAATGTCCCTCCTCTCCCCCCACTTATCCCCAATGTCCGTCTTCCCCCCCACTTATCCCCAATGTCCGTCCTCTCCCCCCACTTATCCCAAATGTCTTTCCTCTCCCCCCACTTATCCCAAATGTCTTTCCTCTCCCCCCACTTATCCCAAATGTCCCTCCTCTCCTCCCACGTATCCCCAATGTCCCTCCTCTCCCCCCACTTATCCCCAATGTCCCTCCTCTCCCCCCACTTATCCCAAATGTCCCTCCTCTCCCCCCACTTATCCCAAATGTCCCTCCTCTCCCTCCACCTATCCCCAATGTCCCTGCTCTCCCCCCACTTATCCCAAATGTCCCTCCTCTCCTACCATATATCCCCCACTTATCCCCAATGCCCAATGTCCCCCTTCCTCGTCTACGCATCCCCAATGTCCCGCTTCTCCCACTTATCCCAAATGTCCCTCATTTCCCCCCACTTAGCACCAATGCCCCCCTCCCCCCCACTTAGCAACAATGTTCACACTCTCCCCCAAGTTAGAAATTAGCACATTGCCCCCCCATTTAGCACCAATGCCCCATTAACTTAGCACCAATGTCATCCCCTATCCCCTCTCTCTGCACTAATGACCCGTCTCTCCACTTAACATTGCACTCCTACTGTAAGTTGTAGTTGCTTTTGGTGGGGAAGAGACGATTCGGGAGTGGAAGGAGAGCTCTGTACTGGAAGGGGGGTTGTAAACTGTCCTGTGAGATATGTATTCCTGATCCCTGCAATCTGTATGTAACACAGTCATGAACTCAGTGCACTCCTGAACTCTGCACTCTGTACGTAGTACAATCTTGATCTTTGCATTTTGTATATAGCACATTCCTGATCCTTGCATTCTGTACGTAGCAAAATCTTGAACTCTTCACTCTGTGCAGAATGCATAAGTGGTATTTAACAATGCCCCATTAACCTCCCTGGCGCTTTTCCCGAGTGTGGCTCGGGGTTAAAATTCAGGACCATTAGCAGTAACCCCGAGCCACAATCGGGATTACATCGCAGGATCCTGGTGTGGCTTTACTTACCTTGTCCCCGGGATCCTGTGATGTCCCCCGCACTGTCTGCGGGCTCCGTCCTCCTCCGAAGCCTCTCCGTGCCAGGCTCCGTTCCCTGCGAGCGGCACGACGCACGGGGGCGGAGCCTGGTGGCAAATTCAAAAAAGTGTAAAATCATAACACATACAGTACTGTAATCTTACAGATTACAGTACTGTATGAAATGATTTCACATCCCTTTTGTCCCCAGTGCTTTGGCCCATGCCCTGCATGCAGTTTTATATGATATATACTGTTCTTTCTGTCTGGAAACTGGAGATTGTCCATAGCAACCAAAACGTGTCCCTTTACATCAAAAGTGGCTTTAGACCAGCTAGAAAACAGCGATAGTAAATTAGAACACTTGCAGAATTGAGCGATAGTGAATCGTGGGGAAATTTATTTTATTATTATTTTTTTTTTATTATTATTATTTATTTTTATTTATTATATTATAATTTATGTTTTTGTGTTTCAAACTTTATCATACCTGGGATATCTACTAGACTCTTGTTTGGACAGATTTAAGTGTGTTATTGTTAAGAATTACAGACCTACAATATAAAACGCCAAATTTCCATGCAAAATAATTGTACCGCTTTCAGCACCTAAAATCCGAAATAATCATACCGCCAGGGAGGTTAAGACTCCCCCACTGTTAGGTGGTGGTGGCGGCATGGTTAAGTTCCTGCACCTATTATAAGAGGAAAATAGCCCTGCATATAGTATGTCTGCAGTCTTTCACTGTATCTCCTGTAGTATATCTGCAGTCTCTGACCATCTCTTGTATCATGTCTGTAGTCTCTGACCATCTCTTGTATCATGTATGCAGTCTCTCACCATCTCCTGTACCGTGTCTGCCGTCTCTGACCATCTCCTGTACCATGTCTGCAGTCTCTGACCATTTCTTGTACCATGTCTGCAGTCTCTCACCATCTCCTGTACCATGTCTGCAGTCTCTGACCATCTCTTGTACCATGTCTGCAGTCTCTCACCATCTCCTGTACCATGTCTGCAGTCTCTGACCATTTCCTGCATCATGTCTTCAGTCTCTGACCATCTCCTGTATTATGTCTAGCACTAAATATTATGCACAACCCTAAAATCAGGGTTATTATTAGGCAGCCAATCAGAGACTCAGGCGGTGAGTGGGGAAACCCTTTGCATTTCAGCCACAGCCACAGCACATGAGCAGCAGCAGAGCAGTCCCTGAGCTCCCATTCTTAGGTGCTAAAAGTCCACAGGTTAGGGGGCGCAAATTACTTGCCTTTCCCCGGGTGCTGACAACCCACGCTACGCCACTGCCTGGGAGCACTTCATTATTCCCAGTAGTCAGTGCGGATGCCCGCCACTAATTCTCGTGAGATTCGGAAACCAGGAAGTAACGCGATGACGACAGTCACGTTTGGGCTTTCCTTCGTCTGTGTGCGTTTTGTGTTATCTTCATTGCCATCACAACGGGGCGGGAACTTCTGATGCCGCCGCCTGTTGTGATGGCGACGCGGAGCACCGTACAAACTGAGCCTGCGCGGGAGCGAGCGGTGAATGCTGGTAGCTCAGCATTCACTGCATCCAGGAGGTTTATGCTTGTGGGCTTCACATGCCCACAAGCAAGATGAAACCTGCCATCACCACATTTTAAAACTACATTTTTCGTACGAAACCGGACATCGGGGGATAAATTTAACCAAACAAGTTAGTGTAACATAGACAATATGTAAGGTTATGAATAGTTTTTTTTTTAAATTGAATTGTCGGTAGACCTCCGCTTTAAGTAGTAATAGAACGGTCCTATAAGGATGACTTAGCTACATATTTTCATCTTAAAAATATCCGGTATGGTCAGAGGGATTGAAGAGATGAAGATAAATTATCTCTTTGCACAGTTCAAACATCCTGTCTCCTAAACGAATGATATATACAGCCAGCCAGACAAAGGTGGAAAAAGTAAAACAAATACAGTTCCAGTATATGATATAAGAGAAACATTTCAACGCTTCTTGAGGAACCTAGGTGATGGTATGACGGTAGAAGACTAAACTGACGTGAATTCTTCCAGCCTTGCCTCCTTACATGGGAAGAAAAGATTTCCGAGCTTATGCTGACAATAGTCAATTATTACTTAGGATTACTAGATATAGTCTCACGAAGAGATGAATGCTGACAGTAAATCTTTTTGTATAATGACAAAGAACATGCCTTAAAGTGTATTTCCACTTTTGCAGCCAAATTGGGATAACATTTACATGTATATCTGTTGCAAAAAAATTCAAATAAATGGAGACAACTTAACCACCTGCCGGTCGCAATACATATATATATACATATATATATATATATATATATATATATATATATATATATATATATATATATATATACACATACATACATACATACATACATATATATATATGTTGCGGTTTACAAGTGGTTTACCAGGATTATAGCTGAAGATATCGGCTATAACCCCCGGTAATGTTTTTTTTTGCAGCCTTTGGCTGGCTTTCTCATGAAACCATTCAAGAGCCGGTAGAATGCTTTCCGAAGCAGCAGCGGGGGACGTCCCCCCCCACTCCCGCTGCTCGCCGGTGTTTCTCTGGATTACCGTTACCGCCGGTTCCCCCGAGAAACAATTTGATGGTGCGGACAGCTGCTCCCATAGGCGATCAAAGAGTAGATACTCTTTAATCGCCTCTATGGCCTTGAAGGACCGGACGTCACGATGTCACTTCCAGTCCAGGCTGGAAGTAAATCATTTTTTTTTAAAGCAAAAGATTAAAAAAAAAAAATCGTTTCTTTAATTTTTTGCTTTTAAAAGGTAAAGAAGAGATCTGGGCTCATTTTGACCCCAAATCTCTCCATAAAAAGGACCTGTCATCCAGATCTCTCCATAAAAAGGACCTGTCATCCAGATCTCTCCATAAAAAGGACCTGTCATCCTTAAGTTTACATTCCTTGTAATAGGAATAAAAGTGATAAAAAAAAAAAAAAGTTAAAAGGGACAGTCTAAAAATAAAAAATAAAAAGTAAAATAGATTAGAAAAAAAAATTTAAAGCACACCCATTCCTAACACAAAAGCGAACACATACATAAGTCACACACGCATATGTACATGGTATTCACACCACACATGTGAGGTATCGCCACGAAAGTTAGAGCGAGAGGAATAATTCTAGTGCTAGACCTCTTTTGTAACTCTAAATAGGTAACCTGTAAAGGCGTTTAAAGCGTCGCCTGTGGAGATTTTTAAATACCAAAGTTTGTCGCCATTCCACAAGTGCGCGCAATTTTAAAGCGTGACATGTTATAGATCTATTTACTCGGCATAACATCATCTTTCACATTATGCAAAAAAATCGGGTAAATATTGTGGGTTTATTTTTCGTAGAATGAAAATCTGAAAATTCGAGAAACCAAAAATCTGAAAAAATAACTAACTAATAATAAATATAAAATTATAGGTAGTGGAATTTCCTTTCAAATTTGGCTGTTAGTGAACGTAACGAGTACGAATTTATCCAACGTTACGAATTATCTGAAATAACGAATGCCGTATCTAAAGGAATGGAAGGTAACGATCTAATAATAATAAATAACAATAATAATAATAATAAGTCCTTTTTATTATTATTATTTATTATTAATTTGTTCCATTCCATTTGTTTAGATGCGGCATTCGTTTTTTCGGATAATTCATAACTTCAGATACATTTGTATTCGTTACGTTCACTAACAGCCAAATTTGAAAAGGAAATTTCAATACCTAGAATTTAATAGTTAGTTATTATTAGTTAGCTATTATTTCAAATTTTACTGATTTTCTTTCTTTTTTTTTTCAGGTTTTCAAATTTTCTGATTTTCGAATTTTTGAATTTCCGAATTTTCAAATTTCAAAGATTCGAAAATTCGAAATTCGCAAATTCGAAAATTCGGAAATGTGAAAATTCCGAAATTCGAAAATTCAAAATTTAGAAATTCGGAAATTTAAAAAATCCGAATTTTCAGATTTCCGAATTTTCGAATTTCCGAAAAAAGCAAAAAAACGAATGAAACGAAAACGAAAACATTTTTTGTCAGTGCATATGTCTACTTCCTATTATCTTTTGGCATAATGACTTCAGGACAAGTGGACTAGTTAGTGGTGAGTACAACCTGCAGCTATAGATTACTGGTCTTCACTCTTGGAAGACACTCCACCAAAAGGCATGTAATGGCAGACCACTGTTAATTTTGATGTCAAATTTGAAATTTCGTTTTAGTCATAGTCTTTTGACTAAAATACCATTTTAGCTTTAGTCATATTTTAGTCATCTGAAATATTTTCCTTTTAGTCGACTAAAATCTCCAGTACATTTTTATTGTCTAAAATCTCCAGTGCCCATCTGAACTTCCGCTTTCCTTAGAGTTCCCGTCTGTCTGTTAAAGCCCCAGCCCCCTGGCTCTATTGTCAAGCTGTATTGGCTGAGAGACGCAGGCTCCCTCTGTCTGCCTGGGAGTTCTGGAACAATGCCCTGCAAACCACAGAAGTGGAACTTGGATAGGGGGTCAGATTTGTTTCTGTCTGGATGAGACCTGGTGAGTGTTTCCCCTCTCAGCAAGGTAGCAGTGCTTAGCAATGTGTAAGATACCAGACTCCGCAGACCAGTTCTCTGCCCTGTGCACTCCCATTTACTTCCCCATCCCCACTTGCAGCAAATATATATTTTAACCACTTGCCAACCAGCCGCCGCAGTTGTACTGCGGCAGAATGGCACGGCTGGGCGAAACAACGTTATGTAACGTCGCATCGCACTGTGGCCACTAGGGGCTTGCGCCCCCTGTTTGCCCACGAAGCCGATGCGAGTGCCCTGCGGTCACGCTCACCGCCAGGCTCCCGCAATCCCTCAGGGCACACAGAGAACCGGGATCTGTGTGTGTAAACACTAGACATGTGCACTGACAAAAAATAATTTTTTTTCCGTTTTCGTTTCATTCTTTTTTTGCTTTTTTCAGAAATTCGGAAATTCTAAAAATTTGGAAATTCAGAAATTCAAAAATTCGGAATTCGGAAATTCAAACATTCGGAATTCAGGAAATTTGGAAAAACATTCGGAAATTCAAAAATTCGGAAACTTGCAAAAACAAAAATTCAGATTTTCAAATTTTTGAATTTCCAAATTTCGAATTTTCTCATTTCCAAATTTCCGAATTTCAAATTTCCAAATTTTCGGAAATTCAAAAGTTCGAAAATCTGAAAAAAAGAAAGAAAATCAGTAAAATTTGAAATAATAACTAACTATTAAATTATAGGTATTGGAATTTCCTTTCAAATTTGGCTGTTTGGCATTCGTTATTTTAGACAATTCGTAACTTCAGATAAATTTATATTTGTTAAGTTCACTAACAGACAAATTTGAAAGGAAATTCCAATACCTATGATTTAACATTTATTATTAATTATTAGTTCAGATTTTCGGGTTTTCGAATTTTCAGATTTTCATTCTTTTGAATTTTCAGATTTTCATTCTTATTCTTGGATTTGTCAAATTTCCAAATTTTAGAATTTTAAATTTATGAAATTTCGAATATTCGAATTTCGAATATTCGAATTTCAAATTACCAAAATTTAGAATTTCCGAATTCCCAAAATTTGAAAATTCGGAAATTTGAAATTCGGACATTTGTAATTTCGGAAGTTCAAAAATTTGGAATTCGGAAAATTGGAAATTTGAAAACTCGGAAATTCGAAAATTCGTAATTTCGGAAATTCTAAATTCGGAATTTCGGAATCGGAACTAAACAAATAAACACACGGTTTTCGGTTCTCTGAGGGCAGAAGTGACAGATCGTCTGTTCATACAGATTATGTACAGCGATCTATCTCTTCCCCTACACAGTCCCCTCCCCCCTTCAGTTAGAACACCTCCCTAGGGAACACAATTAACCCCTTGATCGCCCCCTAGTGTTAACCCCTTCCCTGCCAGTGACATTTTGACAGTAATTAGTGCATTTTTATAGCACTGATCGCTGTATAAATGACAATGGTCCCAAAAATGTGTCAAAATTGTTCAATGTGTCCGCCATAATGTTGCAGTCCCAATAAAAATCGCAGATCACTGCCATTACTAGTAAAAAAAAAATTCATAATAGAAAGGCCATAAAACTATCCCCTTTATTGTAGAGGCTATAACTTCTGCGCAAACCAATCAATATAGGCTTATTGGGATTTTTTTTTTTTACCAAAAATATGTAGAAGAATACATATCGGCCTAAACTGAGGAAAAAAATAGTTTTTTATATATTTTTGGGGGATATTTATTATAGCAAAAAGTAAAAAAATTGCGTTTTTAAAAAAATTGTCGCTCCATTTTTGTTTATAGCGCAAAAAAAAACAAAAACGCAGAGGTGATCAAATACCACCAAAAGAAAGCTCTATTTGTGGGGAAAAAAAAGGACGTCAATTTTGTTTGGGTGCAACGCGGCACGACCGCGCAATTGTCAGTTAAAACGACGCAGTGCCGAATCGCAAAAAGTGCTCTGGACAGGAAGGGGGTCAATTCTGAAGCGGTTATAGTTGCACTTCTGTTTGTCAAAAAGCCTCTTTTTTTTGTTTGTTTGTGCATGAAACTTGGTTTTATTTATAAATATAA
The DNA here is from genome assembly GCA_037952925.1 of Lithobates clamitans. Lineage (NCBI taxonomy): Eukaryota > Metazoa > Chordata > Amphibia > Anura > Ranidae > Lithobates > Lithobates clamitans. The sequence goes on along the minus strand of JBBGZY010000275.1, from coordinate 1,155,642 downwards.
TAACATTTAAAATTGTTTTTCATCATAGTTTTCATCAACTGACCTAATTCTAATTTTATTTTCATTTAATTGTCGTCACTGAAAACATGCAGCTGACGAAAACTATGGCGAAAATATTTTCGTCCACGAAATGACCCAGTGAGTCAAAAACGCAATTGGAAGCCTTTTTTTAAATAAGTAAATGCTTAATGGACATAGCATGGGGTGGTAGGAATAAGGCTAAAGGTGATTTTTTTCTAGCGGATGGGCTTTTTTTCATTATCTCATTATCAATTTTATCACAAATGTGATCATAGTACAGCAGTACATTAAAAATAAAATCCAAAGGAATAATTGCAAAACCCTTTTCAGGAGATTTCCCCACATTCTTTTGAGAAAAGAATTTCTATAAAGGAGATACAAACAGCGGTAAGTACATTTTTAGTATGGCTGAGAACTTTTGGTACATCATTAAGACTTTTATTACGGTCAGTGAGGTTTTTATTATGGGCACAAAAGTACAGTAAGGGATCCATACAGAGGTTTTACCCTTTCCCTTACTACATCTATCAATTCAATCACAAAATATCTGCATTGACTTCAGCTATGAGTGGGAGGTCAGGGACCATAATCATTGTAACTATGAGTGGGAGGTCATGGACTACAATCATTGTAGCTATGAGTGGGAGGCCAGAGACCACCATCATGGCAACGGCAAGGCTCAAGACCTTGTAATTATGCTCTTGAATGCAATAATTCATGTGAAAACCTTATAGGGACCATATAGGGTTATAACTGAAAAACGAGTAGGCTGCAACAGATGAGGAAAATGTGGGTTTATTAACAAAGTACAGTACAGGTGAGCAATGTGAAACAACAAAGGATAGAAGACAACTGAAGAGAATACACATGGAAACAAGGCCATATGCAAGAAAAGTAGGGGCTAATAGAAGGCAAAAGGTCAACAAGGTAATATAAATAACTAGCATGATAAATACTGCACACAATTACAGGCAAAGATAAATGCAGGCCAAAACTAAGCGAATGAGTATGAATGCAAAGACCCTGTAATAAAAGGGGTCTCAACAAAAAGCCAGCAAATGTCAAGGTCTAGTTGATAGTCTTTCAAGGAATACATACAAATAGAACATAATCAGGAAATTCAAGCAGAATAGCAATTCATAATTGTGGATAATAGAAGTCTTGTCTGGTCCTGCAGCATCAGAGTGTACACCTATTAGGCTGCTTGGGGGTCTTCTAAACTACCCTAAGGTTCCATGGCATCATACATGTGGTAGTAGCCCCACCTACTTCCGCCCAAAGTACTAGAGCCAGCTAAACTATAAAGTGTTGACACCCACACAAAAGTCCAATCCCTGTTCAAGGCTAGGGACAAACTGAGTGGGTTTAGCATGCATGGATTGACACTGGGAAAGGAAAATGATGGTAGTGTTTGTTACAATTTTCTATTTTCTTGTGCCAACATGGCAGTATACATGTGGTAGACCAATAATGAGCTACCCGTGTGGGAAGCTTAAACACATCCTATCTGATAAGAATATGAGTAAGCTACCATTGTCTTCCCAGTTCCCACCAAAGTCAGCTGTAGTGAGGACTACTTTGCCCAATAGTAGTGCTAAAGGAACGCACCAAAAGAGGACCTGATTGGCTGTCCTGCCTATCGTGTCAGTTGACACCCCTGCATAAGGTGCCTACGATGTTCAGATGCTGCTGGTCGAATGTACAGCAACGACTTCCGGTGGGCTGCAGCCCAGCCATATAGTGGGTTCTTTGAATTAACTTGGATGTATTAGGGAGCACTTCACCTAATTCTGGTCACTAGCAGGATGTGGGATAGGCAAACAAACACCCATAGTCTCTTAATGCAATGACAACAACAAAGCTGTGAACTGCTTGCAGTTCAAAGAGCCTGCCCAAGGGTTCTTATACTAGAAGCTGACTTCAAATGAGGCCGAATTTTCACCTGGTGGAAAAACAATTGAGCACCGCCTACAACACCCTTCCTGTCCACAACAACATCTAAATCCCCAGGACAAGCTCCTGGAGTGCAAGTCCCTCTTTAAGGGACACACCCCAAAAGCCCTCCCCAAAAACCACCAGTGCAAATGAAAAAAGCACCACACGCAGCACCCAACCTTTCCTAGAATCCCAAATAGTGCTGAAAGCCAAACACTGACCTAGGCCCAGCTGCAGGAGAGGGCTTGAACAACAAATAAATTTGTGGGGAGAACGTCCTGAGGTTTACACCAAGATAAGCATGCATCACATGTCCAGCAATATATTTAACAAGAAGTAGACCTCCCAGCTTAGCACTAAGAGACTCCCAGACTCCAAGACGCTCCGTCTTGATCCAGTAGATCCCTGGGAGCAACTGTCCGATGTCCCTTTAGCTTGGTGTACCACATTCACTTTGGGTCTGTTTGGAACAATGAGGAACACCAAAATGCCTTACATTCTGAACATGCGAGACAAACAAGGGAAGGAATAGATCAAGAAGTACTGATCCCACAGAGCAACCAGAGCATCGCTGTATCCACTAGAGGATCACTGCACCTGAGACAAAATGCTTATCCTTTAACTTGACCTGAGGGAAGTCAAGCTCTGTAGTTGCCTACCTGCGACATACCTCCAGTGGTAGGAATCACTCCACAGGTTTAGGTGCTGCTGCCTGATGCAGAATGCCTGCCACTGTGTATACCTGGAATGCTCATGAATGACAAGGCTGTAGCCTGACATTCTGCCAAGGATAGGACCCAATCCTGCTTTTTGCAATAGCAGAATTCAAACCTGTCCATTGAAAGTAAAGGCCGTAAAAGGGTCTGGGGTGAAACTAGGCCAAAGGAACTGCCTCACATAAGGCTTCCCTCAAATCTGGCACTGTTGTAAAAAAGGGGAGAGCCAGGTGGCTCCTGGTCCAGAGAGTGTGAGACCAGAGTGTGTAAAGTTATCAATAAAGAAAAGCACTCTGTCCTGAGCCGTATGTGGGACCTTTCAGATATTCCTAAACCAAGTTTTTTCCAGTGACAATCTCTGAAGTTTCTGGATCCATCCAAACTACTGAAATAGCTGGAGGATCGTGTCAGGTTGCTTGATAGAGCCCACACGGAATAGTTCCTTCAACGTGAGGTCTCATCTAAAGATCCCACTATAATAATGTTTCAGGAAAGCAATAAGGCTAGCATTGGGTCCAGCATCCTAGTACCCAAAGTGCTGATGGGATGAGGGCCCTGCAAATGGCCCTTGATTCAGGGTTTTCAGCTATGGGCATTCTGGCATGCATTCCTAGACTGTAAATGCCTTATCTGTAAGCCACTGACTGTTTAAAGCCATTTCCTCCACTCTTCTGCCTGACTCCAACTCCTGGCAATCTTCTCACTGTGCCCATTTCCAAGACGGCTTCCGGGCAGTTCTGCCCAATTCCAAGATGGTCCCTGGTGCAGTGCTTGCCCAAACCCAAGATGGCACTCATATGAGCTCTATCCTTTTCACATGTTCAACATTATGCATCATTCCCTTGAATATAGACACATTGGGGTTGATTTACTAAAGGGTAATAGACTGTGCATTTTGCAAAGTGCAGTTGCTCCAGAGCTTAGTAAATCAGGTAAAGCTTCACTTTGCAAAGAATACCCAATCACTTGCAAGGAAAATTTAAAACAAGCATTTTTGCTGGAGCATGATTGGATGATGGGAGACAGCAGAGCTTCTGCTCATTTACTAAGCTCTGGAGCAACTGCCCTTGCAGAATGCAACTGCACTTTGCAAAGTGCACAGTCTATTTGCCTTTAGTAAATCAACCACTTAGCGTTTCCTTCCACAATGGCCACTAGAATGCACACTGGAACACAGTGCAGCTGCAGCCCATACAAGATGTAACACACAGCTTTGGAGGACATTCACAGATAAATTCCAAAAAATGAGAAAACATACTTGTCTTGGACATGAGCACATCCAGGAGATCTACAAGGAGAAGACAGCTGGGTGGCTGGTGAGTGAGACATTTGGGGAGGACAGAGAGACAGCCTGAGAGGATTGAGGGGTGGCAGTCAGAGACAGTTATAGAGTCAGTCTGGGAGGACTGTGGAAGATTAGTCAGAAGGGCTAGTGAAAGGGGCAGCTACAACCAGGTAGGGTGACAGTGCTTGAAGAGGTGGTGCTGGGATCAGTAGCCACAGAAAGGCAACTGGACACTGGGACTTTTCTACACATCAAAGGGGCCCTGCCTGTAAAGGGCTGGTACTGGATCTGACTGAGTGCCTTGTCAGATCCCCCAAATAGTGTTCCAGCTGGGCCTGAGTGTTTCTGCATGCAAGATTTGTACAGGAGGCAGAAGAGAAGTGTATATATAGACTGTATACAGAGTCCTGTGGGAATGCATAGGAACGACGTTCCTGTATTTTTTGCACAGCAGGAACGTCGTTCCCATTAGCAGCTGCGTCCTGGCTGAGAGTCGGGAGTGGGTGATGGAGGGACAGCCTTCCACTATCCCTGCAGGGCTCCTCCAGTTCTGCCTGCTGCGTGGCTTTCGGTGACTGCTATGCTGCTGCCCATATCGTGAGTACAAGCTGCCCCTCTCTCTGCCCGGCGCCTACCTGCTTTAATTAGTACAGAGGGTTATGATATGCGTTCCCTCTGACCATGCCAGGCTATCTGGGGTCCCCTCTGACATGGTCCTCTCCTGACCCGGTGTGGGAGCCTTCTCCTCTCCCTGAACCTCCCATCTACCCTGCACCCCTCATCCCATACTGATCTACCCCATAAAACCCTTCCCCCCTCACTGTTCACCCTGCCCCTACCCCATAGAACCCTTCCCCCCTCACTGTTTACCCTGCCCCCACCCCATAAAACCCTTCCCCCCTCACTATTCACCCTGCCCCCACCCCATAGAACCCTTCCCCCCTCACTGTTCACCCTGCCCCCACCCCATAGAACCCTTCCCCCCTCACTGTTCACCCTGCCCCCACCCCATAGAACCCTTCCCCCCTCACTGTTCACCATGCCCCTACCCCATAGAACCCCCGAACCCCTCACTGTTCACCCTGCCCCCACCTCATAGAACACTGCACTCCACACTGTTCACCCTGCCCCTACCCCATAGAACACTGCACCCCACACTGTTCACCATGCCCCTACCCCATAGAACCCCCGAACCCCTCACTGTTTACCCTGCCCCCACCTCATAGAACACTGCATCCCACACCCTGCCCCCACCCCATGGAACACTGCACCCCTCACTTTTCACCCTGCCCCCACCCCATAGAACACTGCACCCCACACCCTGCCCCCACCCCATGGAACACTGCACCCCTCACTTTTCACCCTGCCCCCACCCCATAGAACACTGCACCCCACACCCTGCCCCCACCCCATAGAACACTGCACCCCACACCCTACCCCCACCCCATGGAACACTGCACCCCTCACTTTTCACCCTGCCCCCACACCCTGCCCCCACCCCATAGAACACTGCACCCCTCACTTTTCACCCTGCCCCCACACCCTGCCCCCACCCCATAGAACACTGCACCCCACACCCTGCCCCCACCTCATGAAACACTGCACCCCTCACTTTTCACCCTGCCCCCACCCCATAGAACACTGCACCGCACACCCTGCCCCCACCCCATGGAACACCTCCAGTGAGCGGGAGTTGTGTGGAGGAAAATGTCTTGTAGATGTCACAGGTCAGAGGAGAATAGGCAGACTGATTCCAGATGATAGAAAGGTAACAGTAACTCGAATAACCACTCGTTACATCCAAGGTGCGCAGATTACCATCTCTGAACGCACAACATTTCAAACCTTGACGCAGATGGGCTACAGCAGCAGAAGACCACACCCAGTGTCACTCCAGTTATCCAAGAACAGTAAACTAAGGATACAATTCGCACAGGCTCACCAAAATTAGAAAATAAAAGTTTGGAAAAATGTTGCCTGCTCTGAGAAAAATCGATTTCAGCTGAGACATTCAGATGGTGGGATCAGAATTTGGTGTACACAACATGAAAGCATGGATCCATCCTGCCTTGTATCACCGGTTCAGGCTGGTGATGGGGGTGTAATGGTGTGGGGGATATTTTCTTGGCACACTTTGAGCCAATTGAGCATTGTTTAAACCCCACGTCCTACCTGAGTATTGTTGCTGACCATGTCCATCCCTTTATGACTACAGTGTCCCCATCTTCTGATGGCTCCTTCCAGCAGGATAATGCACCATGTCACAAAGATCCAATCATCTCACCACTGGACAATGAGGTCCCTGTACTCCAATGGCCTCCACACTCACCACATCTCATCCAATAGAGCACCTTTGGAATACCTCCCAACTTTATGAAGTGGGAATGAGGGACACCTATCAGCAAAAGTATTCAGGCATAGGACACACCCCTTGCCACGCCCCCTTAAAGGAGAATTGTGCAAAAAAATAAGTTTAGTTAAACCCACAAATGCTCTTTTTTTACCACTACTATTCCTTTATATTTGCTTTTGGAATCTACAAATGCAGCAATTTAGAAATCAGATGAAAGGTTTAGCGCTGGACAACACTTTTTGATAGATGAAAAGTGCATTTTATATACATCTATATAGATCAGACCAAAATGAGGGAGAAATGAGGGGGAATGAGGGACAGAGGGACATTGCTCCAAATCAGGGACAGTCCCTCGAAATCAGGGACAGTTGGGAGCTATGCTTTTGGGATGTGGGGGGAACAGTAGATTGGTATCATGGATGTGCAGCCGACAAATCTGTAGCCACTGTGTGATGCCATCATGTCACTATGGAGCAAAATCTCTGAGGAATGTTTCCAGCACCTCGTTGTATCTATGCCACCAAGAATGAAGGCAGTTCTGAAGGCCCCCGAGTTTAGTGTCACTTTAAGTGAATCAGGTTTGTGTATTTTAACTTGGAAACGCACAATCACAAAATAATGTCCTTACAGCCTCCGTCTTGTCCTGTTTCCATTTCCATTAAAAAAACCAGCCAGGGAAATCTCTCATTAATCTCTGTAGACTTAGCTTACTGACATGTTAATGTGAAACATTTACAGAGTAATGCACTAATGGATTAGAGGCTCCTGTCTGTGCTTTAGTTTGGAGAAACACTGAAACGGTTTTATCCATTTCTATGCACCCACCATGCAATCACTTCTACTTTACAAACAAATGCCGGGGTAGGAATGTCGGTCTGCCAGGGGACATAATGACAATGATCAGAGTTCTGTCTGCATTATCATAGGTGGGCTGTGCACTGCTGCAACATTTTCATTTCCCACTGTGTTTTATACCAGCATTTCTTATCCCTTTTTTTAGTCGTGTCATCTTTTAAAAGTATACAAAATCTTGAGGCACTGCAGTCTAGAATGTAAATGTTACCTATCAATGGTTGGACTTGATGGACTTTTCAACCTCGCCTACCATGTAACTATGTAATGGGAAACCAAAGGCAGGACAATGCACACAACCACCTTAATGATGTAATATCAGAAATCTTCTTACAGGTTTCCCCATCACATCAGAGTACACTCTATACATTGGAGGCCCCCCATCACATCAGAGTACCCTCTATACATTGGAGGCCCCCATCACATCAGAGTACCCTCTATACATTGGAGGCCCCCATCACATCAGAGTACCCTCTATACATTGGAGGCCCCCCTCACATCAGAGTACCCTCTATACATTGGAGGCCCCATCACATCAGAGTACACTCTATACATTGGAGGCCCCATCACATCAGAGTACCCTCTATACATTGGAGGCCCCCATCACATCAGAGTACCCTCTATACATTGGAGGCTCCCATCACATCAGAGTACCCTCTATACATTGGAGGCCCCCATCACATCAGAGTACCCTCTATACATTGGAGGCCCCCATCACATCAGAGTACACTCTATACATTGGAGGCCCCCATCACATCAGAGTACCCTCTATACATTGGAGGCCCCATCACATCAGAGTACCCTCTATACATTGGAGGCCCCATCACATCAGAGTACCCTCTATACCATCTATACATTATACATTGGAGGCCCCCATCACATTAGAGTACTCTCTATACATTGGAGGCCCCCATCACATCAGAGTACACTCTATACATTGGAGGCCCCCATCACATCAGAGTACCCTCTATACATTGGAGGCCCCATCACATCAGAGTACCCTCTATACCATCTATACATTATACATTGGAGGCCCCCATCACATTAGAGTACTCTCTATACATTGGAGGCCCCCATCACATCAGAGTACCCTCTATACATTGGAGGCCTCCATCACATCAGAGTACCCTCTATACATTGGAGGCCTCCATCACATCAGAGTATCCTCTATACATTGGAGGCCTCCATCACATCAGAGTACCCTCTATACATTGGAGGCCCCCCTCACATCAGAGTACCCTCTATACATTGGAGGACCCCATCACATCAGAGTACCCTCTATACATTGGAGGCCTCCATCACATCAGATTACCCTCTATACATTGGAGGCTCCCTTTACATCAGAGTACCCTCTATACATTGGAGGCCCCCATCACATCAGAGTACCCTCTATACATTGGAGGCCCCCATCACATCAGAGTACCCTCTATACATTGGAGGCCTCCATCACATCAGAGTACCCTCTATACATTGGAGGCTCCCTTTACATCAGAGTACCCTCTATACATTGGAGGCCCCCATCACATTAGAGTACTCTCTATACATTGGGGGCCCCCATCACATCAGAGTATCCTCTATACATTGGAGGCCTCCATTACATCAGAGTACCCTCTATACATTGGAGGCCCCCATCACATTAGAGTACTCTCTATACATTGGGGGCCCCCATCACATCAGAGTATCCTCTATACATTGGAGGCCCCATCACATTAGAGTACCCTCTATACATTGGAGGCCCCCATCACATTAGAGTACTCTCTATACATTGGGGGCCCCCCATCACATCAGAGTATCCTCTATACATTAGAGGCCTCCATCACATCAGAGTCCCCCCTATACATTGGAGGCCCCCATCACATTAGAGTACTCTCTATACATTGGGGGCCCCCATCACATCAGAGTATCCTCTATACATTGGAGGCCTCCATTACATCAGAGTACCCTCTATACATTGGAGGCCCCCATCACATTAGAGTACTCTCTATACATTGGGGGCCCCCATCACATCAGAGTACCCTCTATACATTGGAGGCCCCCATCACATTAGAGTACCCTCTATACATTGGAGGCCCCCATCACATTAGAGTACTCTCTATACATTGGAGGTCCCCATCACATCAGAGTACCCTCTATACATTGGAGGCCCCCATCACATCAGAGTATCCTCTATACATTAGAGGCCTCCATCACATCAGAGTACCCTCTATACATTGGAGGCCCCATCACATCAGAGTACCCTCTATACATTGGAGGCCCCCATCACATCAGAGTACCCTCTATACATTGGAGGCCCCATCACATCAGAGTACCCTCTATACCATCTATACATTATACATTGGGGGCCCCCATCACATCAGAGTATCCTCTATACATTGGAGGTCTCCATTACATCAGAGTACCCTCTATACATTGGAGGCCCCCATCACATTAGAGTACTCTCTATACATTGGGGGCCCCCATCACATCAGAGTATCCTCTATACATTGGAGGCCCCCATCACATCAGAGTATACTGTATACATTAGAGGCCCTCATCCCTCAACTCTCACTGGCCACTTTATTAGGTACACTTCACTAGTACCTGGTTGGACCCCCTTTTGCCTTCCGAACTGCATTAATTTTTCATTGCACAGATTCAACAAGGTGTTGAAAACATTTCTCAGAGATTTTGGTCCATAATTAACTTGATAGCATCACGCAGCTGCCCCAGATTTTTCGGCTGCACATCCATGATATGAATCTCCCGTTCCACCACATGCCAAAGGTGCTCTATTGGATGAGATCTGGTGACTGTGGAGGCCATCGCAGTTCAGTGACCTCATTGTCAGGTTCCAGAAACCACTGGTGAGATGATTGGAGCTTTTGTGCATTATCCTGCTGGAAGAAGCCATCAGAAGATGGGTACTCTGTGGTCATAAATAGATGGTCAGCAACAATACTTAGAAACGCCATGATGTTTAAACGATGCTTAATTGGTACTAAGGGGCCCAAAGTGTGCCAACAAAATATCCCCCCCCCCCACCATTACACCCCCACCACCAGCCTGAATTGGTGATACAAGGCAGGATGGATCCATGCTTTCATTTTGTTTACGACAACTTCTGACCCCATTCTGATGCTCGGTTTGAACTTCAGCAAGTCGTCTTCACCACGTCTCTAAATACATCGAGTTGTTGCCATATGATTGGCTGATTAGCAATTTGTGTTACCAAGCAACTGAACAGGTGTACCTAATAAAGTGGCCTGTGAGTGTATATGATGATGGATTATTTTAGCCCCCGCACTCTATCTTCTTGCTCTCTCCTGATAGTTGTGTTCCTGTAATAAATGTTATAGGCGGCACCAACCCCAACACACTGTACTGCATATCATTCACTTTAAATAAAAGTTACTATTTTGTGGAGCGGTCCACATCCAGATGACAGTTCACCCACATTCCTCATCTATGAAAATTAAATAAAATAAAAGAAAGTGTGCTTTTGTACAAGAAGTATATCCAGGAAAATCTCTGACAGCTGCACATTAGCAATGACACAACGATTAGAAATAGGTTGGGTTGTTGCCAGATAGGCACCATTGGGATGTCCATGGGTGGAGAACGTGATGAAGACGAGTAACACATGAGATCCAGAATAAACACCAAACCATACGTAGGAAAATCAAATACCATAAAAGTCTGGATTTCATTTCCTGGATCTGCTTTGTCTACCGACTGCGTTACCTGTCAACATTCTATCTATTAATAAATTGATCAACAATTAAAAGAAAAGACCCTCAAAAGTATATTAACCCCCTTGGCACCAGCGCCCGCCAGCCCTTTAAGGGGTTTGGCATTCCGGGAGGCGGGGCTTGTGACCATGTGACCACCGCGATTGGCTGTCATTGCAGTCACATGATCGCAAAACTCCCGGAGCGATCGGGAGCTTTTTCATGAACCGCCGGTCACTGGGCTGGGAGCGTGCAGGGCACACCCTCTCGGCACATCTCTATCGGCGCTAATGCGCGCAAATATGCAGCCCCTCAGCGCTGAGGCCCGGCCGCCGAAGGCCGCATATTTGCGTGCAGTCAGCGCCCAGGGGTTAAAAGTGAAATACAGTAAAACCTTGGATTGCGAGCATAGTTCGTTCCGGAAACATGCTTGTAATCCAAACCACTTGCATATCAAAGCAAATTTCCTCATAAGAAATAATGGAAACTCAAATGATTCGTTCCACAACCATTTATTAATAGGTCCTTCAGTTTATAGTCCATATAAAAAGATTATAGCAATGTGACCAGGTTCACGTGTTTTTTTCCGGATTTTTGGTTGATAATCTGTCTCTATCATTTAACCCCTTCCAGACTGCCGCACGCCGTTATATGTTGGCAGAATGGCACAGGTGGGCAAAATGGGTACGTCCCCTTTAAGAAGCAACAGCGTTGGCGCGCACCCGCCGTGTGCTCCGTGACCATAACCCCGGGTCCCGCGGATTCGATGTCCGACGGGTGCCCACAATCATGTCACGGATTGGAAGAATGGGGAGATGTCTTCGTAAACAAGGCATTTCCCCATTCTGCCTAGAGACATGACAGAGATCACTGCTCCGTCATAAGCCCACCCCCCCCCCACAGTAAGAATCACTCCCTAGGACACACTTAACCCCTTGATCGCCCCCTTCCCTGCCAGTGTCATTTACACAGTAATCTCTGCATTTTTATAGCACTGATCGCTGTATAAATGTGAATGGTCCCAAAAGTTGTGTCAAAATTGTCCGACGTGTCCGCCATAATGTCGCAGTCACAATAAAAATCGCAGATCGCCGCCATTACTAATAAAAAAATATATAATAATAAAAATGCCATAAAACAAACCCTCTATTTTGTAGACGCTATAACTTTTGTGCAAACCAATCAATATACGCTTTGCAATTTTTTTTTTACCAAAAATATGTAGAATAATACATATCGGCCTAAACAGAGGAAAAGAAAGGTTTTTTTTATATATTTTTGGGGGATATTTATTATAGCAAAAAATAAAAAATATTGCGTTTTTTTTTTTAAATTGTCGCTCTTTTTTTTGTTTATAGCGCAAAAAATAAAAACCGCAGAGGTGATTAAGTACCACCAAAAGAAAGCCCTATTTGTGGGGGGAAAAAGGATGTCAATTTTGTCTGGGTGCAACGTCGCACGACCGCGCAATTGTCAGTTAAAGCGACGCAGTGCCGAATCGCAAAAAGTGCTCTGGTCAGGAAGGGGGTGAAATCCTTCCGGGGCTGAAGTGGTTAAAATACACCTATGATAAAAATAATAGACCCTTCATTTCTTTGTAAGTGGGCAAACTTACAAAATCTGCCGATCAAATAATTATTTTCCCCACTGTATATTGCTATACACGGTATATACTGTATGTATGTAGTTTCATTGTACATTATGTGTGATATTTTTGGATGTTTTGATGAGGACGGTATTTAGTCTAAATGCTGAAGTCTTGGAACATCTTTCTCATCAGCATTCACAGAACTGAACCACTGAAGTTGCACAATTATTGGAAAGTTTACAGCGGTAATTACCAAGCTAAATGCTACCAATCAGTGTGAAATGAATAGGCTCTGAATTAAAGCTGAACAACCAGGGAAATTCAAAAACGACCCTTGAAGTTGAGCCCCCGCCCAACTGCAAGGTTTAAAAAACTGTTTTATTTACCGTACACCCCGCTACACGCCGCTACCGCGACAGCCGGCGCTCATCCCTTCCCATTGCCACATGGGCAGACCATCTGGGGTTGATTTACTAAAACTAGAGAGTGCAAAATGTGGTGCAGCTCTGCATAGAAACCAATCAGCTTCCAGGTTTTATTGTCAAAGCTTAAAGTGGTTCTAAAGCCTAAATATTTTTTACCCTAATGCATTCCTTAAATTAGGGTAAAAAAATGTTTAGGCACTGATTTTGCCCCTCAACACCCCCTCCCCCCCTCCCCCAATACTTGCCTGAGCCCTCTTTCAATCCAGCACTGTGCACATCTGCAGCTCTTCTCTCTCCTCACTTCCGGGTCTCGCTGGCTTTGCTGGGGCACCGGGAGCCATTGGCATAGCTCCCAACTGTCCCTGATTTCGAGGGACTGTCTCTGATTTGGAGCAATGTCCCTCTTTCCACCTCATTTGTCCCTCATTTTGGTCTGATCTATATAGTTATGTATAAAATACACTTTTTAGCTTTCAAAAAGTGTTTCCCAGTGGTAAACCTTCCATCCAAATTCTAAATTGCTGCATTTGTAAATTTTAAAAGCGAATATAAAGGAATAGTAGTGGTAAAAAAAAGCCCTTGTGGATTTATTTAACCTTTTTTTTTGGTTAATTCTCCTTTAAGGGGGCGTGTCCTATGCCTACATATGTTTGCTAGTAGATGTCCCTCATTCTCATCTCAAGATGTTGGGAGGTTTGCATTGGCTCCCAGTGCTGTCAATCAAAGCTAGTGACAAGGGAGCGCAGGGGGGGCGGGGCCGAGTCCTGGTATCTGTGTCAATGGACACAGCAGAGGGGCTCGGGTTTGAGCATGCATTAATGTGCCCCCATGGGAAGCAGCTTCCCCTGGGGGCACTGGACAGAGGGGAGGAGCCAGCAGGAAAAAACATCCTTTACAATCACTTTAATTGAACAAGCTGAAGTCAGAAGCTCATTGTCTATCATGTAGAGCTGCACCAGAGTTTGCACCCTCCAGTTTTAGTAAACCAGCTCTTCTGTGTCTTCACTTACTTCAAAACAGTCACATCACGAGCAATCCCTGAAACATTTAAGCTCATTGATTTCTATGGTAGGGCTCAGTTACTTGTGTAGCACTACCCCATAGGGGCTGCAAGTGACAGGGTTCCCCACTGCTGCACAGCCAGGCACATAGCATCTTTAACTTGCATCCAGACACTGAAAACTGTTTTCTTGTTTTATTGAGGGGATAATAACTTGGATGGGGATAGGAATTATGGGATTTCAGGCCAGCCACCTGAGCCCCGGCCCAAGGCAGAGCACCCCCCCCCCAGACTAGGGGGTTCACCTCAAGTGCCACCAACAGCCTCCTCAGAACTGCATCTCCATCTTCCACCCGACTCCCTGCTCAGCATGACTCATGTCCATTTAAGGGCTCACTTAGTCCCCTGCCAGGCCCACTTTCTGGGGATTAGCTAAGGGCCTCTAAATATGCAGAAAAGCTACTCCTAGCCTCCACCCTCTAGTTTCCAGAACATTCTCCAACATTCTAGAACCAGGGGGAGGCACCAGAGAGTTGTCTGTATGAGTCATGCTGCTCTGAACGCTAATAATCCTGACCCAATTACAGACTGGATTAATCAGGATAAAGTCTGCCTACTCTCACCTACTCTCACACTAGTAGTGAACACTAGAGGGCGCTACATTTGCAATAATTTTTTTTGCGTGCTGGGTCCAACTTAGTTTCCTCTAATTTTTCAGTACTCTGTGTTCAGAGGGTTTATGGGGATGCAAAAAATTGTTATTTTGTTTATCTCAAATACCACTTCAATCTTCTGTCTCACCTTGAGTTCCGCTGCTCAAACAGGATAGATACTGTAACAGATTGTTCGCTCTTCAGCTCCTCCATTTAGAAAATGTCTTGTATTTGCAGGACTTTACCAAAGAGATCTGGTCTTGAGAAGGATTTTTCTCACTTACTGGGAGGTGTCCGGAGGAACCTGGAAGGTAGCAGCTGTCCTAGGGACTTGTGAGTAATGACTCTCTTCCTGGTGACTGTGTGCTTTTGGGATATAAGTGCCAGACATTACTCTGACTGAGACTTCTCTCATAGGCAGGGTCGCGGATAAGGGGGTACCACCGGTCCTCCTGTACGGGGCCTGGGTACACAGGGGGGCCCGGGTAGGACAGGGAGGGTGATCGGTGCAGCCTAAAAATCAGATGTGGGCAGGACAGGGAGGAAGATCACTGCGGAGGGGGGGGGGGGCACAATTACAGGACAATTCCCTATGTGTCTTTCCCTGCAGCAGCTGAAAGCCAGCTTCTCCCCCTCTCCTTCCTGCCAGCTTTCAGCTGCTGCAGGGAGGGACACACAGGGCATCATCCTGTTATTGTGCCTCACATCACACTAAACCCCCTCCCTGTCCTACCCACATCTGATTTTTCCTGCTGTTTCCCCCCCTTGTGTGCCGGGGCCCCTATCCGCAGTGCCACCAGCTTCCCTCTCCTGCCAGCAGCGCCAGGTACACACATGGATAATCAGGATGGAGGGCGGGGGGGAAGAAGCAGATAAATATGTAATTTACTAGCCCCTTCCTTTAGTGAATGAACACAGTCTCACTGTGTTTATTCATAGCTGAGCATTATAAACTGTGTTTACTATGCTTCAGTTTATGAATGAACAGGAGCCTCTGTCTTCTGTTCATTCATCTGCACGCTGAGGCTACAGAGAAAGAAATTGAGGAATCTGTGTCATCAATTCCTTTCTCTGTGTCAAAGGTGACATCTTAGGGGTCTGTTTAGACCACTGATATTTCACCCAAGACCCCCAACAACATTGTAAAAAAAAAAAAAAAATGTCAATTATTTTAACAATGTAAAAATGTATAAAAAATAGTAAAAAATAAATAAATAAAATGTAAATAATAATTTAAAAAATTGTAAAAAATATATATTTTTTAAAAAATGTCAAGAAAAAAAATTGTAAAAAACAATTTTGAAAAAATGTAAAAAAAGAATAAAAAAAATGAAGGGCTCCTCCTGAACCATATAAGGCCACATGCTCACAACATGGGGGGGGGGGTGCTTCGGGGCAGGGGGCTCTGCAACTCCCACCCCAAAAGACCTTGTTGCAATGTTGATGGGGACAAGGGTCTCATCCCCAAAACCCTGGCTGGTGATTGTGGGGGTCTGCAGGCAGGGGGCTTATCAGAATCTGGAATCTCAGATCCCAGTAGTATCCCCTACCCATTCACCAAAAAAGTGCAAAAGTGAATAAAGACAGGAGGCCGTTTTTGACAATTCCTTTATAAAAAAAAACAAAACTTAAATGTTCCCCGATGTAGATCCATTGTCAATCATGACGCCCGCCACAACGCCGACCCAAAAAAAGGGCAGGCAGACCACGGGAAGCGGACCTTTCTTTTCTCTCTTTTTTTGAGCCGGCGTTGCGACGGGTGTCGTGATTGGCGATGGATCTACATTGGGGGACATTAATTTTTTGTTTTTTAATAAAGGAATTGTCAAAAACTGCCTCCTGTCTTTCTATTTACTTTTACACTTTTTTTGGTGAATGGGTAGGGGTACCCCCTACTCATTCACATAGGGGGGCCAGGATCTGGGGGCCCCCTTGCTAAAGGGGGCTTCTAGATTGTGATAAGCCCCCTGCCTGCAGACCCCCACAACCATCAGCCAAGGGGATGAGGCCCTTGTCCCCCCCAAAGCACTCACTTCCCCCCCATGTTGATTGCAAGTGGCCTGGTATTGTTCAGGAGAGGGGGCCGCTTACTTAAACCCCCCCCCCCTTCCTGACCTGCCGGGCTTCATGCTGCAATAAGGGTCTGGTATGTACTTTGGAGGGGAACCCACACCGTTCTTCTTTTCTTAATTTTTCAATAGCCGGGTGCCGGCAAATGAAACCGCGAGTCATTTTAATTGGGATTAGTTTTTTTTTTTTTCTTAAGAAATGTCAGTTTTGCTGCTTTGTGCCTGCTACAGATGCTGCAAACCAAACAAGGGGGTGGTGTTTGGCCCATCTCTATTTGCGAGATGCTTGCTAAAACTTACCGCACGTTTTCATGCGGTATTTAAAGAATAATTCGGAAATATAAGGCATGCGAGATTTTAAGAAGAGTTTTTTTTGTGAATTACACATTTTTTTTCTTCAAAATGCTGTGTGTGTTATTTTACCGCATACTCAAATGCAGTAAAATATCGCTTAGTGAATTGTGCCCAGCGTCCCTTGTCTAGGGATCACCTTTCCTTGATGCGTTTCACTGAAACAGCTTGACCACGAGGATCCTTGTGATGTCTCCCCTTTCAGGGAAAGGCGTCAAGGAAATCTGATTCTTGAGCAAGGGAAACTAGTATACTTTGTATGTATTAGGTGCTATCCCATTAGGATTGATAGGACTCACTCCTTCTACAAAATGGATGTATGCCCATTTTCTGTTTAGTTATCTATAGCAGCCTTTTTCAACCCCGGGTTGCCTTGAGGTATCTTCAGGGGTGCCATGAGAAAATGCCTAAAAGTTATCCAAAAAATCTATACAAGCCGGTAGATGGATCAAGCCTGCCTTTTAGTTACACAAAGCCACAGGTTCTTATTGTGCACTATTTCTATAGTACTTTCCAGCTACCAGCGTCTGAACAACCAGTGATATCATTAGTGTTGATCACCTGCACAGCATCCTTGTATCCCCCTCCCCTGGACCTCTACATCAACATTGGGGTCACATTAGCTGAGTGATGGAGAGAAAGTGAGGGAGAAGGGAAACACTGGAGAAATAGTCAGTACCCGTGTGCAAAAGTGTATTTGTTTTGTAATGCCACGTACAGACGGGCGGACTTTTTGACCAGACTGGTCCGACGGACCGAATCCGGCGGACAATCCGAGCCGTGTGTGTGCTCCATCGGACCTACAGCGGACTTTTTCGGTCAAAAATCTGACGGACTTTAGATTTGGAACATGTTTCAAATTTGTCCGACGGACTCGAGTCCAGTCGAAAAATCAGCTCGTCAGTATGCTAGTCCGACGGACGAAAACCAACGCTAGGGCAGCTATTGGCTACTGGCTATCAACTTCCCTATTTTAGTCCGGTCGTACGTCATCATGTACGAATCCGTCGGACTTTGGTGTAATCGTGTGTAGGCAAGTCCGTTCGTTGGACAGTCCGTTGGAAGTCCGTCAAAAGTCCGTCGAGAGTCCGTCGGAAAGTCAGTCCGGCCAGTCGGTCGAAAATGCCGCCCGTGTGTACGTGGCATAAGAATAAATTACCTCGAACGTTGGGTGCCCTAAGTATGTCAATGTTGCTGCATTATGTAAAACTATTATGCCCCGTACACACGGTCGGACATTGATCGGACATTCCGACAACAAAATCCTAGGATTTTTTCCGACGGATGTTGGCTCAAACTTGTCTTGCATACACACGGTCACACAAAGTTGTCGGAAAATCCGATCATTCTGAACACGGTGACGTAAAACACGTACGTCGGGACTATAAACGGGGCAGTAGCCAATAGCTTTCATCTCTTTATTTATTCTGAGCATGCGTGGCACTTTGTGCGTCGGATTTGTGTACACACGATCGGAATTTCCGACAACGGATTTTGTTGTCGGAAAATTTTATAGCCTGCTCTCAAACTTTGTGTGTCGGAAAATCCGATGGAAAATGTGTGATGGAGCCCACACACGGTCGGAATTTCCAACAACAAGGTCCTATCACACATTTTCCATCGGAAAATCCGACCGTGTGTACGGGGCATAAGAATATTTTTTTTTTACATTTTAGAATGGGGTGCCTTGAGACTGTTCATAATTTTAAAGGGTGTCTTGACTGAAAAAAGGTTTAGAAACAATAAACGATAGTTTATTACATTGATGACTTACAACTGTTTATGTACGGTTATATTGATGGGTCTTTATACATCTTTATACATGCAAATTTCCCTACAGCGCATACATGTCCTCTGAAGAAGACCTGATGGGGTTGAAACGCGTCAGTTCTCTTCCAACCGCTTGAATATTTTGTACAAATGTGTTTAGTTTCCCATGTGCGGTTATGCTTTTTCACATATCTCCTCTACCACAGCTCATGTTTTTACTTTACTGCCATTCTTGAAACCATTGCTCAATAAAGTTAATTAATCTCATACCCAGTGCTATCATTCTCCCATCGTTTTGCTGCCTAGAAAACCCCTTCCCTTTTGGGGGACAATTTTCCTTTTTTTGATAAACGATTGTGTAACATGAATCATAAAGTCCGACAAATGGGATGCCCATTGACCTGCCACAGCAGGTGTGTGGAATTGAACATTCAAATTCAGAGTCTTCACAGCATGACCTGCTGAAACAAAAGAAACCCTTATGCCCCGTACACACGATCAGACTTTCCGACAAAAAAAACGTGGAATTTAGTTTGAAGGTCGTTGGCTCCAACTTGTCTTGCCTACACATGGTCACACAAATGTTGGCCAACACGTACGAGCGTAGAGACGTACGGCGAGCCGATAAAAAGGTAGTTCAATAGTCATGCGCCACCCTTTCTGCTAATGTTGTGTTTGGTGCGCATTGATTCCGAGCATGCATGGACTTTTGTGCGACGGACTTGTGTACACGCACACGATCGGAAAGTCAGACAACAAAAATTTTTTGGCGGAAAATTTGAGAACCTGCTAGCCAACATTTGTTGGAGGAAAGTCCGACAACAAATGTTCGATGGAGCATACACACATTCTGACTTTCCGCCAACAAGCTCACATCCAACATTTGTTGTTGGAAAATCCGATCGTGTGTATGTGGCATTAGGTCCCTTTCACATGGGGCGGAATCCACCTGCTCAGCGGGGGATCTCTCCGCTGATCCCCGCTGAACAGGTAGATGACAGGTCAGTGTCCGCTCCGTTATGCAGAGTGGACACGGACACAGCCTGCTCTCCTCTATGGGGAAATTGGATGGAAACAGACTGCATTTTCATTTCCATCTGATTGTCATCCGATTCGATCCGCTGGACAGATGGCGAATGTATTGCCATACGTTTGTTTTCAGCGGATTTTGTCAGATCGGATGCCCGGTGGTTGTCAGCGGACACATGTCCGCCGACATCTGCCGCCCATAGAGGACAATGGCTGACCCGATCGGTCCGCTGGTGTCAATAGAACCTTATCCTAGTGTCTACTGAAAAGTAAAATATCAGCTTTGAGGTGGTCTGGCTCTAATTTTATGGTTTGATTGTCATTTCCCTTTAACTGCTGCATTCAGCTAGAAGTGCTGTCCTGGTACAGAAACACACCGAGCTTTTTGAATCAAATAAGAACAGAGCCATAGGCTGAGGAGCAGGTGGTTTAAATTCACAGCATAGACATGATAAATGTGTTTCTCTGCACTCTGCTGGAGCGTATAATAAATATAAATGTTCCCAAGCACCCATGCAATTTGGGCATTGCAAAAAAAAAAAAAAAACATTATTATTTTAAGCTTAACCACATTTTGCAATTCTGAACTATTACATGTTTTCATATCATCAGGAAGCACAGGCTTGCAGAAAGGGAAATTCTGTCTTATGCCAGCAATATAAATGTGTAATATGGTTTCCTAAAGCGGAGCTCCGCAGATTTTTTTTTATTAAAGTCAGCAGGTACAAATACTGCAGATGCTGACTTTTAAAATATGGACACTTACCTGTCCAGGGCGCCCGCGATGTCGTCACCCGAAGCCGATCTGTCCCTCGGCTCTCGGGTGGAGGCGCTGCCATCTTCAGTAAGGGAATCAGGAAGTGAAGCCTTGTAGCTTCTTAGCCTGGTTCCCTACTTCGTATGCGCGAGTCACGCTGCGCGATCTCACTGGTCCCTGCTGTCTTCTGGGAACTGTGTGTCTCCCAGAAGACAGCGGGGGGATGGAGGAGGCACCGGACATGGCATAGGTATCCGCGGATACTGCAGCTATCTATGCCCGGAAATGGGAGCAAATACCTACATTAGACAGGCATCTGCTCCCCCCTCCCCTAGGGTTGCCACTTTTTCTTCAAGCCAACCCCGAACACTTTCGCAGAGCACAGCAAAAACTATTTTTTTAAGCATACACTATAGGAGTGTAACAGACCTTGGACACCTTTTGGCGCTCCAAAGAGAATAGCAATGCAGCATGCATAGTGCCCCCTGTCAGGTCCTGTTCGGAGCCACAGCCCTGTCTGAATATTGTGTCCGGGTATCAGGTGGACTGAAATCCGGACACATGAATCAAAACCTGGACTGTCCGGGTGAATCCCGGACAGGTGGCAACCCTACCCTCCCCCCTCCCCCCTGAAAGGTGCCAAATGTGACACCAGAGGTGGGGAGGAATCCGAAAAGCGGAAGTTCCATTTTTGGGTGGAACTCCGCTTTAACTATATCAAGCTATATAAGGTATAAGTTAGACACCGGGTCCTCATTTGTTATCACTGTCTGCAGTCTCAGGGAAGACCTGGTTGGATCTATCCTTATGTGACCTTCTCTGTCCAACAGCAATAGACATTCTAAACAAGGTGGATCAAAGAATGACATAGCAGTGGGGATGTGACCTGCAATCTCATTCTTTTTCATACCCTGCATATGGGTGTGGTCATCTGCGCCCGTGCATGGGGGGGTAGCTTATCAATGCCCGGGGCCAGGCGGTGAATAATCTAATATTAAGGCAGTTCGCCGACTTAGAGATGAACCTTCACCGCTTGCAGTAAAAAATGCAGAGTTCCTCTGAAAAGTGACTTGTCCCATGTCACTGCACACTGTAACTTGTATGCATTAGGAGGGACGTGCTGAGTCTGTGCCCACTCCACCAGTCCTGTGTACCTCTGTTACCTCACTCCAATTAACACAATGGGGTCCCGCTGAGCACATAGCGCGGCCTTCATGCATGCTCAATTACTCTATCCTTCATGTACTTCATGAGCAGGCCATAGATCTCTGTAACATGGGTTTGGATTCAGTTGCTATTGGATACTGAAATAAATATGGGGTGATTTTGGATTCCCCCTATTTAAATTATAACTATGTATTATCTTGTCTGTTCCTATAGTTATCTAGTCTATCAAAGGTACCAGACCTACACGGTCTACCAAATGAGGACCTCTCATTGAGGCATTTCTCCCAATTTCTTATTTTTCATAGTCCAGCAAAGCTCTGATCATTTTAATGGCGATGATATAATAACAATACTAGCTATAAAAATAAACACAATGCTCAAAGAAACAAAGGTTTTGTTTATTTCTTTATTTATGAAGTAGATCACTAACATAAAATCTAAGGATAGTGATACAGAGCATATAAAACAAAACATGTTACGCAAGACCCTCCTCAGGGTTCTGTATGTTGGCTGGGCTCCAGGACAAAGAGGGGGGCCTTCATCTTTGGCCCTCACATTTTAAAGCACTCACAGACACAACCCACACAAACCCCCCCTTCCCGCCCGTTTAGTCCTCTGTCCAATGAAAAAGTATAATGGGCTGTTTTTCCTAATCACCAGGAAGTATGTTATTACCCTCAACATCCTTCAGGAAATATGTTACTGTCTTCCACAAGGAGCATTACTCTGTGAACACCTGCTTTGACCCAGGTCAACATTCCAGTCCACATGGTCCCTTTGATGTTCTGATAGAAAGTGAGCCAATTAGGCACTATAATCTTCACATCACCAGGAGGTCTCAGCCCAGGCTCTCTTATTCCCATACCCCACCACCAGGGGGTATGTGTGAATCCTCTCCCAGATGAAGATTCTGATATGCACATGCAGTCAGGGGAGGCAGGTGAGGCAGGGCCATGAACATTAAAAAGAAAAAAAATTTAAAAAATTGAGCTTCGAGGGTCATAGCTCGGCAACCTGGGGTGTGTAGCCTAAGTCCTACCCCACCACTGGTAAAAATTTGGGGCTCCTACGACCTATTGTTCTAGAGATGTGGGGCTCCTTGCGCAGCCTGTCAGAAGCTAAATACAGAGCGGCCACTTTAAATACAAGCTGGCACACTCTGTTTGCATCAGACTGAGAGGATGAGTTCACAGAGCCTCTCACTTCTTGTCAGAGGCACTGAGCTCAATAAAGAGCTTGAAATTCTGGACCAATGGTAAAGCACCATTGGTCCCAGCTGTCCAATAAAAATACTGCAGTGGAGGCACGCCTCTCACTGCAGTGTCATAGAAGGGGTATGTGTCTGAAATTACTGGTTGGAAGTTATAACTTCAAACTTCAGTAATTTGTCCGTTAAGCCACCTGCTTGAGTACAGATTTTGAAAATATAGTAAATTATCTTAAAAACAATATATAATATTTATTTGTATATTACTTGCTTATGGTAATTAACCCCTTGCCACCCAGGCCAATTCTGACACTTCTCTCCTACATGTAAAAATTGTAATTTTTTTGCTAGAAAATTACTCAGAACCCCCAAATATATATATATATATATATATATATATATATATATATGTATATATATATATATATATATATATATATATATATATATATATATAATATATATATTTGTTTTAGCAGACACCCTAGGGAATAAAATGGTGGTCGTTGCAACTTTTTATGTCACACGGTATTTGCGCAGCAATTTTTTTTAACCACCTGCTTCCACGGCCATAGTCAAATGACGTCCGCAGGAGGGATTTCCCATCCTGGGTGGGCATCATATGACGTCCTTGGCTTCCCGGCCATCTAGGGGGCACGCGCGTGCGCCCGCTGCATCACTCAGGAGCCGATGCGCGTGCCCGGCAGCCGTGATGTCCACCAGGCACCCGCGATTGCCGGTACTAGAGCAGGGACGTGGATCTGTGTGTGTAAACACACAGATCCATGTCCTGTTAGGGGAGAGGAGACCAATCGTGTGTTCCCAGTACAGAGTAACACCAATCTGTCTCCTCCCCTTGTGAGTCCCCTCCCCCTACAGTTAGAATCACTCCCTAGGTAACACATTTAACTCCTTGATCGCCCCCCGGTGTTAACCCCTTCCCTGCCAGTGACATTTATACAGTAATCAGTGCATTTTTTACAGCACTGATCTAAAGCACAGGAGGGCTGGCTAGGTCCAAAAGGCCAGGAGCTGAGCTTGTAACGTTTAACCCTTTCCCCAGCCTGGGTCAGGCTCTGCCTCTCTCTCTCTCTATAACTATACACAGCTCAACCTGCCTGCATGCAGACATGGCCTGGAGCTACAGAGGTGTCTGCTTAGTGAGTGTTGTGTATGCACCTCGAACCATCTTGAAATATTCATCTCTGTTGGCTGCTTGCTGATATTCCATGTAACGAGCCCCTTGCTCGCTCGATTCCACTCTCCCAATACTCCTCTGCAGCTATAGAATCAGACTGCAGATCGCAACATCTGATTGCTCGGTCATCCGAAGCTCCGGGATTAGAACTTCAGCTATGTGCCGTTCTAACCCAGTTGTGATAGCTCAGAACAAACACCAGGCAGGCTGTATGTAGGTTCAACCAGGACTCTCCTTTATTGCAAAATACAGGCTTTTATACACTAAAAGTGGAGGTGCAGACCTCCTGCTCATATTACTCTAACAATACAGCTGTAACCTAATTAACCTAATTAACATGAGCTAATTAACTTACCCTTTAGACAGCCTAGATGACTCAGACATGACCTTTAGGCCATACTGGCCGTCTTGTAGTTTAGAAAATCCAATCAACATTATCACAATCAACATAGACTCTTCTTCACACAATAGCAGAGTTAATTAACACAAACAACAATGGGGATCTAATGACTCTTAGATCCCATACTAGAGACTTATCTACAATACACATTTAAGCAGACAACAGACAGACAGGTGTTGGAATTTACATCAGCATCTCCTAACAGTATCTGTCCCAGCATTATGAATCAGTCACTATTCCAATATTCATGACATTCCAGTTATTAAAATAATCTCAGCCAAAATGTTTTTATGCCTTCAGATAACAGTGAGCTAGTATAAGAATTGCTGGTTATTTTTTTTTTACTTTTCTATGCTAGTGAAGTAGGTGAAGCACAAGTATAGCCAAGATGTTTAAGGAGGGTCCTCCCCCTTCTTCGGTGCTAAAAACTGTAAGGTAATGTAAAGTGTGGGTAAAAGGAATGTCAAATGTCACAGGGTGGAGAGGAGCTGTAGGCTTGTGTTCCATTCTTGAGGATGCATCTGTAGCACATAGACGTAGACACCGGAGGAAACGGAGCTACAGGAAACAGAAACGGGGTAAGAGAGCAGGTATAAGATTAAGACTGGAAGCTCGCCCATATAGACCTGTGTTGCCAAGTCTTTTTCTTAGTAATTGCCGATCTCTTTTAAACAAGATGGATGAACTCAGGCTGCGGTTTATTACACACAAATTAAATAGCTGTGTGACTGTCCTCACAGAGACCTGGCTGGATGGTTCTATACCTGATGAAGCCATTGAGCTGGCAGGCTGCTCTGTCTATCAAGCAGATAGGACTGCGGACTCTGGAAAGACTAAAGGTGGTGGTCTGTGTGTATATGTTAACAATAAATGGAGTACAACTATCAATATTGTCGGGACATACTGTTCACCTGATTGGGAATATCTTATGCTAAAATGTAGACCTTTTTTTATACCAAGAGAATTTACTAATGTTATAATTGTGGCTGTGTACATACCTCCACAGGTTAATTCTAAGCTGGCTCTGGAGGAATTATACGATGCTATTAACATTCAGCTGAACGCACATCCAAAGGGGGTTGTGATTGTGGCTGGCGATTTTAACCATGTGGAGCTAGAAATGGTTCTTCCTAAATTTTATAAGAATGTGCACTTTCCAACAAGGGAGAACAATATTTTAGATCAGGTATATACAAATGTTTCCAGTGCATATAAAGCTACTTTGTTGCCACATCTTGGTCTATCAGATCATACCTCTTTAATGATGATCGCATGTTATAAGCCTCTTGTTTGCAGAACAAAACCAGAAATTAAAACCATACAGGTTTGGAGTGAGGAGTCAAATTCACTCCTGCAAGAGTGCTTTGAATTAACTGATTGGGATGTATTTGCACAGGATGCAGACTTAGAGGAATATGCTTCATCTGTTCTAGCTTATATCTGCTTTTGTATGGAGATGTTCCTAGTTACAAAAACTATTAAGGTATTCCCAAACCAAAAGCCTTGGTTGGATGGTAAAGTAAGGGCTCAGCTTAGAGCAAGGGATGTGGCGTTTAGATCGGGCGACCCTATGGTTTATAGGAAAGCTCGGAATGAATTAAAGAAAGGCATTAAAGTGGTGTTCCGGCCAAAATTATACTTTTTAAATAAAAATACCCCTATAATACACAAGCTTAATGTATTCTAGTAAAGTTAGTCTGTAAACTAAGGTCTGTTTTGTTAGTTTATAGCAGTAGTTTGTTATTTTATAAGCTTACAGCAGGCCGTGGCCATCTTAAGTGTGGGCATCTGAAGCCAGACTGTATTTCTTCCTGGATCTCATCCTTGCAGATCTCGTACATGCTCAGTGCAGCACAAGCAGTGTAATAGGTTTCAGGTCAGGTTTCCATAGCAATGGCAGTGTCAGAGGAAGTTGCCGCCCCTTCCCAGAAAGCATTGCAAACAGGAAATGATGCGATGGGCCGCGGCCAGGGAGGAGGAAGTGAAAAATGAATACAGCAGATATACAGTAAGTGCTGAGAAATTTTTTTTTAAAATATCCAATTCGTTTACAGTGCACAGTTTAGTGA
Source organism: Lithobates clamitans (assembly GCA_037952925.1). NCBI lineage: Eukaryota > Metazoa > Chordata > Amphibia > Anura > Ranidae > Lithobates > Lithobates clamitans. The sequence continues at coordinate 1,129,090 of JBBGZY010000275.1, read as the reverse complement.
GGGATGCTGAAGAGTTGTAAAAGTGGGTGGAACTCCACTTTAAGGAGGCTAAGCGTAGATATAAACAGCGCATTGAATCTTATTTTGAAAATCAAAATTCTTGTAGCATGTGTAAGGGTATCAAAACAATGGTAGATTTTAAATCTAGGAATACACAGGTTTGTAAAGTGCTCCCTGACACCTTAAACCGATTTTTTGCTTGCTTTGAGGGCCAAAATATGAGATGTGAAACCCATAGTAAAGAACTAATGGAGAACGACCATTTATTGGTATTAAAAATACATGAGGTCAGGTCAAATTTGAGGGAGGTTGACATCAGAAAGGCAGCAGGACCAGACGGGGTGTCAGGCCGTATACTGAGGGGATGTGCAGACCAGTTAGTGATATTTTTAATTTGTCATTGAAGCAGGCTGCAGTACCTTCTTGTTTTAAATCTACTACTATTGTCCCAATACCTAAAAAAATCAGCGGTATCGCACTTAAATGATTATCGCCCAGTTGCCCTAACTCCTATCATCATGAAATGTTTTGAGAGGCTCGTATTATCACATCTTAAAGCGGAGTTCCACCTTAAAGTGGAACTTCCGCTCATCGGATTCCTCCCCCCCTCCGGTGTCACAATTGGCACCTTTCAGGGGGGAGGGGGGTGCAGATGCCTGTATAATACAGGTATCTGCACCCACTTCCGGGTACAGCTAGCCGCAGCTAGCCGCAGACTCCCCGCCCACCCCCGTTGTGTTGTGGGAAATACACAGTTCCCACAACACAACGGGGACCAGTGAAGACGCGCAGCGCGACTCGCGCATGCGCAGTAGGGAACCGGGCAGTGAAGCGGCAACGCTTCGCTTCCTGATTCCCTCAGTGTGAATGGCGGCGGCAGCACCCGAGGATCGAGGAACGGCTCGGTCTCGGGTGCCGACATCGCTGGACCCCGGGACAGGTAAGTGTCCTTATTTTAAAAGTCAGCAGCTGCAGTATTTGCAGCTGCTGACATCTAATTTTTTTTTTTTTTGGTGAAACACCACTTTAAGGCAAGCATTCCTGTTGATCTGGATAAGTATCAGTTTGCCTATCGTGCAAATAGAAGCACAGATGATGCAATTGCTATTGCATTGCATGCTGCCTTGACACATCTTGAGCACCCAAACACATATGTTAGGATGTTATTCATTGATTTTAGCTCTGCATTTAATACAGTAGATCCTGAAAAATTAGTGGAAAAGTTAAAAGCTTTGGGCCTATGTCCATTGCTGCGCTCATGGATTATGGATTTTCTAACAAGCAGGCCACAAATGGTGAGAATAGGAGATCAGACGTCTAACACTATTATTTTGAATACAGGGGTACCACAGGGATGTGTGTTAAGTCCGGCCTTGTTTACATTGTTCACGCACGACTGTACTCCCATACATGCGTCTAACACTATAGTGAAGTTTGCTGATGACACCACTTTAGTGGGACTCATACAAGATAATGATGAGACGGCTTATAGGCAGGAAATTTAACATTTGGTTGAGTGGTGTAGAGAAAATGATTTAATACTCAATACGGCAAAAACTAAATAAATAATAGTGGATTATAGGAGATCAAGAAAGATTAATCATTGCCCGGTTTATCCGGTTCCCGACCGGCTCCTGTACATTTACGTCGGCAGAATGGCATTGCTGCACAAAGTAACGTACCCATACGTTACTTTGAATTTGCCGCCGTGTGCGGGTCGCGGGTCCCGCCTCACGGAGAGGACGAACGGGGAGATGCCGTTGTAAACAGCATCTCCCCCGTTCTCCCCGTTCTGCCTAGTGACAAGTGTCACTCGATCTCTGCTCCCTGTCATCAGAGCAGAGATCAGTGACGTCAAAATTGTCGCTCTTATTTTGTTTATGGCGCAAAAAATAAAAATCGCAGAGATGATCAAATACCACCAAAAGAAAGCTCTATTTGTGGGGAAAAAAAGACGTCAATTTTGTTTCGGAGCCACGTCGCACAACCTCGCAATTGTCAGTTAAAGCGACGCAGTGCTGAATCGCAAAAAGTGCTCTGGTCAGGAAGGGGGTAAATCCTTCCGGGGCTGAAGTGGTTATATAGGTGATGAGGAGGTGGAAAGGGTGGACACTATTACATTTTTGGGAGTACATATTACAAGGGAGTTGTCATGGTCTCAAAATACTTTTTTTCTAGTGAAAAAAGCGCAGCAGAGACTGTTTTTCCTTCAGAGACTGAAGCAGGCTGGATTGCCGTTAAGGTTTCTGGTCAATTTCTATCATTGTACCATTGAGAGTCTTCTTCTCCACTGCCCTGTAGTGTGGTATGCCAGCTGCAGGGCAGAGGATAAGCAGTGCCCGTCTCGTGTGGTAAAAACAGCACAGCGGATCATAGGAACAGATCCACCCCCTTTCCCCATCTCCATACATTTGGGGGAAAAACTGGCCCCCCATGGGCCTAACACAAAACCGTGGCCCTCAATCTCCACCTGGCCCCTCGGTTTACCCCCTGAGGTTGAGCTCAGTGTGAGATCAAAGTCGGGCCTGAAAGCTCAAAAATAAAAAGAAAAACTGCGCTGCAGAGCAAAAAAGGTCAAAGGTAAAAGCTGCACACAAAATACACCAATATCTGTGTATACCATGAAAAATAAAAAATAAATAAAGTGCGCTAATTATATGAAAATACACACATAGATGTGAATACATGTGGGTAATAGTAAAAACCACAATCTACTGAGAGCAAGTAAATGACTCCATGAGTGGTAAAAATATATAAGTGCAAAACATAAAAACTCAAATAAAAAGAAAAAACAAAAAATGTGTACATGTGAAATACAATGATATTAATAGCGTGAAAATCTGAAAATCAAACAAACTCAGTCCATGGGTTCAAATATAAAAAGTTAATCAGTGAAAAAAAGCTTCCATCCACTATACAACTCAGCAGCAACTAATCCCCCTATGAGTGGATTGACAAAGGAGAGAGATGTGCAGGATGGTGCAAATCCACTCGCGGTGACTCCAATAAGTGAGAAAGTGATAAAGGTGGACTCTTACCCTCCGTGTTGGACCCCCTCCTTGGCAGGGTCTATCAGGCATGCAGATTTTTGCCCTCTGCAGGGACCATGTAATGAGAAGATCTCCCCAGCAGCTGTTAGGAATGTTGTCTCCGATCCGGGCTGGTCCAAGTGAAACGCCTGGAGAGGGGGGAAGGAAAGCTCTCTTGCTCCCAGTGTGGCAAAGGAAAAAACAAAAGAGCGGAGCTCCAATAGTGTAAAAAGTTTCGGAATTTATTAAATAAAAGTACAGACCGCAACGGAGAGTGCACGCTCCGTGAGGTGAAAATACAATTAAAAACAAGCCGGCATATAAAAATCGTAATAACCCGTGCATAACATGGGGCAATCGTGACGGCTTACAACGTAGCCACGCCCTACATGTTTCATTAGTAGACGTCTTCAAAGGGGCCTGAAAGCTGACCCCTGGGTGTGGAGATTTACCTGTCCCAGTCGGCCCTCCCACACGCACCCTCTGAAACCCCCCCCCACCACCCCCCCTCCCCCTCCCCCATCACCCCATCCAGAACGAAGCTGGCCCGGCAATGCACAACCTTTTTTTTTTTTTTTTTCCTGCCCTTATTAAGTCCTCTGCCCCTTTTGACCCCTATACTCTTTTGCAGAAGTTATTGGTTTCCAGGTAATTAATTCCCCTGTAGGCTCTTGATTGGTGATTTTCTCCCACCAACCCAGGATCTCCACTAGAGGAATTTCTAGGCGTTGGCAGAATTTTTGTGTTTCTTCCGGGAATCTCAGCGTGGCCGATCGGCCCTCCTTACGACCGATTAAACAGGCAGGGAAGCCCCAGGAGTATTGCACCTCGTGAGTTGTTAGAGTCGCAAGTAGTGGTTTTAAAATTCTTCTCCTCATAATTGTCTCTGCTGACAGGTCTTGGAAGATGTGTAAGCTTGTTTCTCCATATTTTGCCTGCATATTTTTCCTTAAATTGGAACTAATCTCCTCTTTATCTTGATAATTGTGGAATCGCACAATGACATCATGCGGGGCGTCTTCCCTAATTTCTGCTGGTTTTCTAATCCTGTGCACTCTGTCCAGTTTTAATTTACTACTATCTTCACTCGGGTTCCTCAGATCCTTGAATATAGTCTCCATTTTGTCCTGCAGATTCTCTTGTTCCCCTTGCGCTTCCGGAAGACCTCTGATCCGAAGGTTCTTTCTTCTACTGCCGTTCTCTTGGTCTTCCATTTTATACCTTGTATTTCTCTGTTCGATCCGCAGTGCTTCCATCTGAATTTGTAGGTTTTTGATTTCTGCCTCTTGTTTGACCATTGTATTTTCAACTTCTTCCACTCTTTTTAGAATATGACTCATATTCTCGTGCACAGTATTAATCTGCTCTTTGATTGAAGCCTCAAGTTTCGCAAACATTTCTGCGATTTCCCCCTTAGTGGGAAGATGTTTTTCCGGTTGGGGTGCCATCAACATTTCTACTTCTATCTCTCCACCAGAGGGTCTTGTTTCTATATCTGCCGCCTGACTTCTGGTCCCAACTTTAATTGGGCGTCCTGGTGTTTTGTTTTTTGTCCCGGTTGCTCTATCAGGACTTATTTTACTGGGCTCGTTCACCATGTATTTCCTGATGGCTCCTGGGCTAGCGCTTACTCTAGGCGGGTTTGCCAAGGCCCCTCTTGCTGATTTGCCTCTCATTTTCTTCCTTTCCTGCTAGAGAAGACGCAAAGATGGTAAAACGAAGCGCCCACGGTGAGTATCCAATCCGTTCCTTGACCCCTCTTCCCCAGGCACCCTGCGTCCCCAGATAAGAGCCCTTATGTTCGTAAATTATAAATGATTAAGGAGGGGGGGGTCTCGTTGGTTCAGGGTTAAGACGTGTTTCTAAATATGCAGACTCTGAGTTTTTGCCCTCGAGCTATAGGCTCCTATTCTCCCCGAGGCCCTTCTGTCAGGGGGGTCTCACCACTATTGCTCTACCACCTCTAGGGCTCGCTCACCTCCAACCACCTGCATATAGAATTCCGCCAAGAGTATCCATAAGATTTTGCCGCTTGCCGCTACAAGCCCATGCCTGGGCACGCCGCTCCCACTATCTCCGCCCGCTGCGGCCGACTTCCGAGGCCGAACAGCTGGATGGAGGAGCGGAGAGATGGAGACGGAGAGATGCCTCACAGCACTCCAGAGGGGGGGGGAGAGGGCGGCCGGGGGTCAGCGCTCGGTCTGTATACCGCTCGGTGCATGCATCTCGGCTTGGAGGGACGCCGAGCCACCCAGGTTCAGCAACGGCGTCAAGACTCCGCCCACATCCGGCCCCTCCCTCACCTACCAAATTTGGACACAGCATATGCCAGCCGATTAAAAAAGCAGGCAAAAGCTATTAGTATTGATCCAACCCACCAAGGTTACAGTGTGTTTGTCCCATTGCCATCAGGGAAAAGATATAGAACACTTATAACGCACACTAATCGCTTAAAGCATAGTTTTTTCCATAGGGCCGTATTGTCCATAATCCCATCAGGTACAGTGTTTTAGGAATTTTATGTAGAATTTTAACATTCTTTTATTTATTTATTTTTAAATAACATTTTATATTTTGATATATTTAAATAGATATGTGGGCATGTGCTAGGAGTATGTATGTGTGGTTTTCTTGAGAAATGTTTTACTGCTGTAAGAGTATCCGGAAAAATTTTGTTGTATGTATACAATGACAATAAAGTCTATCTATCTATCTATCTATCTATCTATCTATCTATCTATCTATCTATCTATCTATCTATCTATCTATCTATCTATCTATCTATCTGTAAAGCAAGCACACACATTTAAAGGAATATGACTCTTTAGATACGCAATAGCTACATTACAAATATCCCAGACTTACTTGGTGATAAAAGTTCCAGGCATGATCCTTTCATTGTGACAGTCTTGTCCACAGGATGGTCAGAATGATGGGCGCCTGTCATTTTGCTTTGTTAATTGCACATGTGCATGAAGAAATGTTAAGGAGGGTGAAGGGAGCTCAGGATACTTGTTGGTTGCTTCTCAAACGCAGTCTCTGGTCTTTTTTATCTGGATCTCTCTAGTGTCCCACTCTCAGTGAGCTATATTGGCTGGACACTAAAATTTTAGGTTTACTTCTCAACTTCTGAGGTTCCAGTGGTAACTCAGATTTTGAGGTTCAAGACAGGACAGCAATGGAAATGTTCTTTTCCTACTCAGAAGTCTCTCGCCATGTCCATGTGGAGGACCTCTGCAGTCTGATTCCTCTAGGCCCAATAAGGAATCCATTGTAGCCAATATCTTCATGAGGGGCATTCCAGGAGGGGAGATCACTGCAACATCCCAAATTCTTATGTCGTAGACAGGGTTTCTCAACCAGGGTTCCGTGAAACCTTGGGGTTCCTCTAGAGCAGGGGTAGGCAACCTTGGCCCTCCCGCTGTGGTGAAACTACAAGTCCCATGAGACATTGCAAGACCCTGACAATCACAGGCATGACTCCAAGAAGCAGAGGCATGATGGGATTTGTAGTTTCACCACAGCTTGAGAGCCGAGGTTGCCTACCCCTGCTCTAGAGGTTGTCAGGGGTTCCTTGAGCAATGAGCAGTTTCTGCATCCTAATTAAGTTCACCATTGATCTTTTTAGCTATCTATTAGGTGGTAATTCTTCCCAATGACAACAAACGTTAGGTGCATTCTGCCCACTGACCATCACACTAATGTATCATGAGTTGTAGATATAGTCATTTTTATCAAGGGTTCCGTGAAACCCGGAAAGTTATATTAAGGGCTCCTCTGTGTTGAAAAGATTGAGAAAGGCCGTCCTAAGGCATAGGGACATGACTAGTATATCAGCAGCATCCTCTCAGTATGAAACCCTGGAGGGAAGACCCCCTAAGCCTGCTGATTGGTCAGGTATCACACATCCTTAACATAAAATATTACCTCTAGCATACTCTGTTAAAATAAGCACAACACAGTCTAGAGATCATTTACTCTGTACTTACAGGACACTACCCAGCAAACAGCTAAGCTGGCTAAAGCACACTAGCAGTTCACAAAATACAAAATGAATATTTAGAAAATTACTACATCACTACACATCCAAAAAAGCTAAAGCATCCACGAAAACCTTGCCGAGGTAAATAAAACAGGAAGAGGACCTGAATGGGTTGTTTCATGTAGCTAACTATGGGGTTGCATATAAAAAGAAAGGGGGGTTGGCAATTAGAAGGCCAGAAGTTGGAGATGATGTGCTATTTGAGCTCCATGTTGATCCTAGTTGGAGCTAATACAAAGCTGAGGACTCTGGTGATGACACTGATGCCTGAGGAGCAAATAAACAAAAGCATGAGCACCGTCATATTGGAATTAGGGAAGCGAGTCCTATGCTTTCCTATATTTGAAAGTCACCAATGGAATGGATAGGAATTAAATAAATGAGTATGTGTTGCAGCAAGGGCTTGCATCAAAGCCCTTGCGAGGGCAGGGCTTGCCTTTTCAGGCAAATTCAGGTTCGCTCCAAACCCCCACATTCAAATATAACCTTATTTCAACTTTTTTGTGTTAACAAGCAAAAAAAAAAAAAAAAATGTTAAAACTATTACATGTTTCATAGAGAGGATTACATAAAAGCTGTTTTTATAAAGACTTTAAAATACAGTTATTAGTTGAGTGCTTCAACCATGCCCTTGAATGTAGTTTAATGGCTGAGTTTGTGTTTACTGGTTATTGTCAGCTATTTCGTGCAGAAATTCAATACTTGCAACATACAATTTAATGTCCTTTCTTTTGTGTTTGCTGTCAGGAGAAGTTATGTGCACAAATTTCCTATTTTTACCCAAACCATTTCCACTTTGTAGTCAACATTAAATTTGCTGTGTTTTTCCAAAGCATTGAAAGCATGATATTAACACGATAATTTAAAAAGCCATTTTTATGCTGTGCATTATGTTTGTGTGTGGCCTGGATTTCAAGTTTGGGTATTTCACAGGTTCTAGAGGTATCAGGGTAGCAGCATTACCAAAAAATTACATATTAGAGTGTAGCGGTACCCCCGAAAGGGTCGGTGGCTGATGATGGTCAAAGGCACAGTCACTGTACAGATGATAAAGATTAGTGAGTTTCCCATCACTAATGCAGAGGCTGCCAGCACATAAAGAGCACATTCCAGACACACTAAGGCCTAGTTCACACTGGCATTGAAAGCAGGCGTTTCAGGGGCGTTTCTAAGGTCCCTCAAACCCCTAAGCAATTGGTACAATGGACAGCACACAGTGCTATTCACATTGTCAAAACATGAAGCGGTAGCGTTACTTCGCTTCAAAATTGAAGCCTCATGTCAAGTTTGAAGTACTAATGCTATAGGCGCGTTTGATAAACTTCAGTATTTTGAGCAAGTGTGAACAAGCCCTAACACAAAGAGCAGTCTCGGGATGTCTCTTTGTGGTTTTATTGTTAAATAACTTGGATGGGGTGTAGGATAGTATGGGATACTCCAGGAACACTAACAAAACAAGAGGACATTATTCTCTAAGTTGCAAGCTTTAGGAACAGTTCTTCTACTCAGCTCAGCATACAATGATCCCATGAGAGACTAGTAGAGGCCAGAGGTATGTACTCCTCAAGAGGGGAACTACTTGACCCAGCTTTCAAGGACAGTCCTCCCATGAGAAATTAGAGGAGACTAACGTACAATTTGTACTTCTCAGGAGAGGAAATACTTAGCTCAAAGTCTTTCCACAAAACTAGAGGGGACTGGTTGGTATGTACCTCTCACAGGAAAAACTAAAAGGCCCAGCAATCCCAATAGTACTCAATCACAATGATCTTGCAACAGAGCAGTACTCAGGAGGCCATAGGAGCGGCTGTGCCCATTCAGCTTTTTCCAGATGCCTACCAGTTAGGATATATGGGTCAGATCCTTAAGTGAAGCCTCAGGGTGCCCAGTACACTCGATGAACAGCAACTTGGAAGATCAGAACAGCTGAAGGTAGAGGGTAGCCTCCCCCAACTAAACAGGTGGAATCCCTTGAACAGCAAGACACTTCTGTTCTATAGCTCAGACCATTTATTTCCTTCACAGCTACCTTTTGGGCACACCGCCCCAGGGATTGGCTGCAGCTCAATAAATATTCTTGCTGTCCATTTGCCTTGTTCCACTCCTAAAACAGTCAAAAGAAATCAACAGCTGCTCAAATGATTACAGAGGAGCCAAAAAGGACTACATTTACCGTATATACTCGAGTATAAGATGACCGAATATAAGCCAAGGCACCTAATTTTACCACAAAAAACTGGGAAAACTTATTGACTCGAGTATAAGCCTAGGGTGAGAAATGCGCAGCTACTGTAAGTGGAAAAAAGGGTCAACAATGCCCATTTGCAGCCTCACTGTGCCCATTTGCAGCCTCACTGTGCCCATTTGCAGCCCCACTGTGCCCATTTGCATGCCTCACTCTGCCCATTTGCAGCCATAGGTTCCCCCGAACTTCAAACTCGGTAGTTAAGGTTTCCTAGATGCCCCCTAGCTGCAGCCAAAATTTGGGGTCTCCTGACCCAAAGGGTCCCGAAATGACTTTGCTGCAGATGGACACAGTTGACCGACTTTGGGGCCCCGTATCTCGGCGCCACTTGGTGCTAGGAACCCCAGATAGCACCAAGTGGCCCTGAGATACGGGGGCCCCAAAGTCGGTTCGGAAAATGTCAAGCACTTTTCTGCAGCAGAGAATTACATTTTCCGAACCAACTTTGGGGCCCCGTATCTCAGGGCCACTTGATGCTCGGAACACCAGCTTTGGATGTGTTGTAATGCTAGTTCCACTGGGGTTGCACACCACATTTGGGGTTCCTAGCACCAAGTGGCCCCAAAATACGGGGCCCCAAAATCGGTTCAGAAAATGTCATTCTCTGCTGCAGAAAAGTGCTTGACTCGAGTAAAAGCCGAGGGGGGCATTTTCAACACAAAAAAATGTGCTGAAAAACTCAGCTTATACTTGAGTATATACGGTACCTAACACCCTAGCAACCTAACTAGGAGGGTGCTATAAGATCAATATATATATACAGAATAATAGAAGGGTCCAGTTAACATAACATGCAAGCAGGTTTAAATAATTAAAGCAAAATTTGCACTTAATTTCTCACCAATAGCTGTAATAAAAAGTGTAAAAGTACAAAGAAAAAAAGAAAGACAGAGAAAAGAGCATTGTAAAGCGGAAACCAGTAAGTTGAAAAAGTATGTCATCCTGTATAAAATGTCCATCAACAAGCTCTGGTTGTTTTGTTTATGTGTTTTCTTTTTTGTTTAAAAAAAAATAAAAAAAAGGGACAAAAAAATCTCTATATGTGCTGAATATAATGTGACTGCTTTTATTTTTCTACCTTTTGTACACTGTATGTGCTCTTTGATGTTTTGTATATTTTTCTTCTTGAATGTATGTTCACTGCATGACATTCTTAATAAAAAAAGTTTGGATTTAATTAAAAAAAAAAAAAAGAGGAAGAGGAGTGACATCCTTATTTATAGCTGCTTCCGTCGTCTGAAAGTTCGGCTCATCATCCTCCTCCCCCTTCCTCTACTATTTTCTTTTTTCTGGGAGCGGGTACCTTTGGCTGACAGGAATCCAATTCCTTCTTCCACATTACTCCACATTACTCGCCTAGGCCTCCCCACCCACAACCTCCTAGGAGACATCACATGTCCCAGTAGGCTGCGAGACCAGCCTGAAAGCATACTGATTCTTGTACGTGCGCCTTGGGAAACTGGCTGCGGAACAGCAGGAAGTCATAGCCAGCTTCCCACAGTCAAGATGGCCCCACAGGGGATTCGAAGACTGGCAAACAACTGTGAAGACAGTGTTGAACCCTTGGGCTGGTAACTGTCTGTTTTGTAAAAATCAGCAGGAATAGTACTTGTAGCTGCTGACCTTAAATTTTTTTAACAATGACCATAGTTCCCCGACTTAGTCAGCTATAAAAAAAATGCCATCACTGGTCCTGCATTGCACATCAAGGGCTTGCTTATGACAATAATGAGGTCCAATGAGCCCCAAACCGAGTCGTACCAAACACAGTTCACCTTAGTGTTCCAAAACTCAATATTCAGTGAGAAACATACTGAGATTTTCCTGTCAGTGTCAGATATATCTCATATTATCCCCTCCCAACAACAATCAGCTTAGCAGATCCAGTTGAACAAACAGTCTCATGGGTCAATAAGCCAAATTACTTTTATTTAGGTCCCTTGTTGAATTGCCATTTCATTGGACTCTAACAGAAAAATCCACATGCTCTATTATATCCTCAGTAGAAATGGGGGTCATAAAATCTATAGAGCCAGAACTTGCTAATTGCTATGGTTGTATTGGCTGTCATAAAGACATTTAGACACAATCCTCATTGGAGACTGGCTTCATCTGACCTGAAAGTACCCTGTTCATCCAGTTTAGCTCTCCAAAACCAGTCATATTTCTTAAATCCAGATCTGATAAAACTACAATAATAACAAATGCTTACACAAATGTAGCACCCTCTAGGTAGGTAGCTGAGGATTTTTGCTTAGGATTAGGTAAATTTAGGTAGGCCTTGCGGGCAGCCAGGCCTGTGTGTTTTGATGTGGTCTGGGCTGGGAGTTGCTCAGGGTGGTGGTGTTTGTTTCTTTTAGGATCTACTGGGATGTCCACCCCTCTCCGGCTGGAGACAAGATTCTGCGAGCAGAGTCTCTCTTGAGGGAGAGATGCCCTGGCTCAAAATCTGTACTATATTACATATTACTGTTAGCTGCAGGGACCTGTAGGTAGAATGTGTTAGGATGTGGAAATACTTGCCAGATATTTTCTATATATTTTTGTACATATTTATTTGTACATATTCCTTGTCCAAGTTATTTCCCTTTCCCCCTTCCAATTTAGCTTATGGGATGCCCTTGCTCCTGGGCCCAGGAATCATTTTCAATTTTCACAGCCAAGGGACTGGCTGGATTTTGGTGGGGGGTGAGTGTAGCACCCTCTAGGTATGTAGGTGCTATAGTGAGGATTTTTGGTTAGGATTAGGTCAATTTAGGCAGGCCTGGCTGGCAGCCAGGCCTCTTTGTTTTGATTTGGTCTGTGCTGGAAGTGGCTTAGGGTAGCAGCTATTGACTCACAGGCAGCGCCACTGAGACCTCCCTCTTCTTTCTAGAATATATATAAAAAGAGAGGAGGAGAGGAGAGGTGAAGCTGCCTAGGGTGTTTTAGGGAGCCCTGACCAATCCCCAACCTGGATTGGCAGGGGGCAGGCCTCCTTAAACACCTAGGGTCAGCCCAGCTGGGGATGAGTTGGAGTTGTTCAGAGCTTTGGAGATGGAATGCTAGGCTGTCAGGCCTTTGAGGGGCCTTGGGGGGGGGGACCTTGGCCATGGGCTCAGGTGCGGACGGGGCCCTTCAGGAAAATGTGGTGGTGTCCTGGACAGGAGGCACAGGAGGAACAAGAGAGGACAGCAGGAGAGAACATTGCTGGGCAAGTCTCCAGAGAGAGGAACAACTGGTCGCAGCCAGGAAAGGGCTGGTGAGTGACATGCACAGTCGGGTGGACTGGGGAGGCACGCCTGAGAGGACTGGGAGCATGCAGTCTGGGATGGGTGCAGAGCCAGTGAAGTGGACTGTGGTGTCATGGGCAGTGGAGAAGGGCAGATGAAGCTAGGAGGGCTGGCAGGGCCTGAAGATGGGTTACTAGGCTCAGTATCTGAAGTTAGGACAGCTAGCACCAGGAATTTTCTATTGCCGTGGTCCCTGCCTGCAAAAGGCAATTTCTAAGGCCTGGCTGAGCCAGTGTCAGGCCTAACCACGTGGTGCTAGCTGTACCTGGAATTTCAAGCAAGTAGAGTGCTGGAGGATCTGAGGAGTGATAGTCTACAGGAAGAGTTGTGCTGGAGGAAGAAAGGCGTGTATATAAGTTGTCCCAAGAAAGTTATTCTAATTCCACTGGGCATCCCATATTTCCCTTACCCCATCCAAGTTCAATTCCCCCAATAAAAATAAAAAACAAAGCATATAGACTTTTCATTGTCTTGGAGTGTCTGAGGATTGAATGCCAGGCTGGGCAGGGTGACAGGTGGGCCACATCACTCAGCATCCCCTACAGGGATACTGCTACACAAAAGTAAAGGAAAATACGGAACAATTTAAGATTAAACACGACTAGGATACACTGTACAGGAGAATAAGTCACAGTAAATGCCATAAGAGAAGTATACATTTTGATTAATACATTGTTTACTCATTTATGAAATATCATATACACTTTAGCCCTCCTACCCCACACCCCTCAACCCTTTTGATTGGGTAGGCTCAATGACAACCTCCAGAGCTGCTGAAATTGGCAGCTAGCGCTCTCAGTTTTCCATTGCCAGAGTCATCTCTGAGGGGCAGTGACTCTGATACATCAGATCGAACATATGTTGCATTTAGTTGAACTCTTCCAAAAGTAAAGAGCAAGCAAACTTTGTTATTTTTAGTTGTGTAGCACCCTCCTAAGTGGGTGCTAGAAGAGAGTATAGTTTTTGGTCTTTCTGCTTACCAGGAAGATGGCCAGGTAAAACTTAGTGTGCTCTCTGCCTATCAGGGAGCAGGATCTATTGGTTAGGTCTGCTCATTGTACTCACGTGCAGCTAAGCTTGTTCTGACTGTCCCCCACTGGTCCAATAGGGAGGCATATTGGACAATGGGAGTGGATATGGCAAGTGGGTGCACAGGCTTTGTTACATCCCTGGCAATTGGCAGAAGGAAAGTGATGCATTGCATTGTGGAATACTGTATATAAGGCCAGAATACATGTGCTCAGGGTAAGTTGAGCTGGGGAACAGAACCCAGGAGGGAGAGGAGCTGCTTCCCTCTCCTCTGAGGCGAAGGCCATGTGGCTCTGGGTGGTTGACCCACTTCCCCAGAGTGTCAGAGAGAAGCTGAACCCAGAGGCCCTGCAGAACTGACTGGAAGAGAGACTCCAGGAAGGATCTGATTATGCCTACTGTGAGTACAGATCTGTGTCTTTGGGACCTGTCGAGTGAGTGCCGCCACCTTCAGCTAGGAAAGTCAGTGGATGGGTGTCAGCTCAAAGGGGATGCTAGAGAGTGTCCTGAAGATAATTTAGTGCATGAAGTCTGCTGCTAGTGAGAGCAAAAAGACTTAACCCTTGCATACATGTGGCTGTATGGTTCAAGCAGTGTGTCTGCTTCCACAGATAATTTGGTGAGGCGAAGTGAGAGTTGTCCTCATCTATAGTTCAAGTTGGAGTATACCATTCATCCTTTCTCCCATCCAAGTTTCAAACAAAATACAAAAATCCAAATACCCTGGACTTGTCTTTGAATAACGACCAAGCGGGTATAAGGGACAATTGGGAGCTCCTCAGCAAGCAAGCAGGAGTTCTCAGCAACCAAGCGGGAAAACCTAGCAACGCAGGGGGTAATCATTAGCAACCAAGCGGGAACCCTTAGCAACATAGTGGGAAATCCTCCGAAACCAAGCGAGGACCCTCAGCAACATAGTGGGAAACCCTCTGAACCTAAGTAGGAACCCTCTGCACCTAAGTGGGAACCATTGGCGATCAGCTGCAGGTAAGCAGAGAGAGACCTATGAAGCCAACATTCAGCAAGCCCTACGGGGACAGCGCTACTTATTTTGCTGTTGCTATTGTCTATTTTTTTAAATATCTTTATCTGTGACTTTTTTTCTTGCACCATTTTTCTTGTCTTTTCAATAAACGATATCAAAAGTTGTTCTTGCCTCTTGTAGAAAGCCTCTATGCTAGCTACTCTGAACTCAACTGAACTGTTTCTTTTTTGACTGGGCTGTCAGTGGATGTCAAAAGTAAAGGGAAGAGAGGAAGGGCATAGATCTAGCACAGTAAATCACTTTATTCATAAAAGACAAACAACATAAAAGAATTGCACTCACATTTAAAAAAGAATAGAGGTGCTTTGTATCTGTCACTGGAGCCAGCGGTGCAGTAATGTCAGTCTCTCTCATCCAGGTTTGAAATGCCTCCAGGCTGATTATGGTGGTGAGAGTAGGGGGATCGGAGGATGGAAGATTTCAACTAAGATTCCACTTGTGTAGGGATAACAGCTATAAGATTATGAATACCCAACGTTTTGTCTTCTTTTTTTTTTTTTTTTTTTATGGGGTGTCCCGCTCCACTGATCTCCTAGCATTTTGCCCAGAAAGTGATCTACTGATTTACAGTAGCAACTACCACCTTGAAAAAGTTAACAAAATGCTCAATAAAATGCGCAGAGTTCTTGCGGACTTTAACTCCATCATGTGATGTCTTGACTGTAAAGTATAAAAATAGGGTTCCTATTGTGACGATGTTAACCTAAGGCACACATTGGGGTATGAGCTAGGAGATGGTATTAGATTTGCTAGTTTTTAATGAATATGTATATTGTTCTTTGTGTAACATGAATTTTTAGGGCAACAAAGTTACAATTTTACGATAATTGGTGTATGTGTTGGCCCTCTGCTGCATGTGCAGCTGCTGCAGCATTGCCAAAGTCGAGTTCCACTTGGTGGGCATGTCATAAATCAGGCGGTTTACGGGCAGATGGAATTCCCGCTGAATTTCAGCCAACCGAGCACTGGCTGTGTATGACCGCCTGAAATGGCTACAGACTCTTCTGTTCTGCTTTAGCAGATCTTAGCACCCTAGGTACCTATTTAAGAAATGCTGCACCACCAAATTGAGGACATGTGCCAGGCATGGCACATGTGTCAACTTTGCCTGTCTAAGGGCGGACAGGAGGTTTGTGCCATTATCGCACACTGCCATTCCTGGCTCCAGCTGGCATGGCGTGAATCACCAGTGGGCCTGCCCCTGAAGAGCTGCAAGAATCTCTGCTCCAGTATGGTTCCTTTCCCCCAAGACACACCAGCTGAAGCACTGCATGGCACCTCATTGACTAGCCCCTTGAACGCTTACGTGGTATTTGTGGTTCATAGGACAATTCAGGAGAGGAGGGCATGAAGGAGGAGGAGGGGGTAGAGCTGACAAATCTTGCATCATCACCACTAGCTGTATGGAGGCGTTGCAGCAAATCAAGCTGCAGCACTGAGCCCTGTTCTGCATCCTTCTGAGTTGCAAGCAGAGTTACCCAGTGTGCTCTGAACTAAATATATCCTCCCTGACCATGCTTGCTGGACCACGTGTCAGCAGTAACGTGGACTTTGCAGCTGACTGCCTTGCCCAACGATGCCACAACATTGCCTTCCACGTAATGGTACAGAGCTGGAATGGTCTTACGCTATAAGGAAATAGCGATGGGGAATCTGCCATTGTGGTACAGCACATTCTGCAAATTAACTGAAGAGGCAGAATCCGCCAGACAGAAAGGCAGAAGTTGTAGAGCCAGCGGCTTTGACAAGCTCTCATTTAGACGTTGGGCATGTGGGTGGCAGTGACTATATTGTTTTTTGCTGCAGCAGATGGGGCGGAAAAATTTGCCCTCTATAGTCTGAAGTTGGTGGTGTGCTACTGGCAGATGTGCTGCAAGGACCTGGGACACCCTGTGCTATACCATCATCCCTGTCAGTGGAGGCTGCTGAGAGGTCATGAGGTATAGCTGGGCAGACTGAGGTGAGTAAGAAGGAGGAACAGAATTGCGCCCCTTTTGTTTGGCTTTCAGGTGCTCTTGCCAATGGGCTGAGTGGTGGGAGGTTAAATGCCTTGTCAAGCATGTGGTACCCAAATGGCTGATGTTTTGCCACGTTTTATGTGCTTGATACAAATTTTGCAAATTGCAACACTGCGATCAGCTGCACATGTGCTAAAAAAGGCCCAGACAGCTGAGCTGTGGGAAGTGGGCTAGGAAATAACAGCTCCATAATGTGATTGAATAGGGTGGCTACTCTCTATTCTTCCATGATGGCTGTCTCATTGGGGTTGTGCCTCACCCTCACTTTCCTCCTCTGCTCTATCCGGCACCCAAGTCATGTCAGTGACATCATTATCATCATCTCCCCCATCCTCATTAACACTGGAGACAACTTGGCAATACGCTGTGGCTGGAGGAACATAGTTACATAGTAGGTGAGGTTGAAAAAAGACACAAGTCCATCAAGTCCAACTTATGTGTGTGATTATATGTCAGCATTACATTGTATATCCCTGTATGTTGTGGTCATTCAGGTGCTTAAATAATAGTTTTTTTAAACTATCGATGCTCCCCGCTGAAACCACCGCCTGTGGGAGGGAATTTCACATACTTGCCGCTCTTTCAGTAAAGAACCCTCTACACAGTTTAAGGTTAAACCTCTTTTCTTCTAATTTTAATGAGTGGCCATGTCTTATTAAACTCCCTTCTGCTGAAGAGTTTTATCCCTATTGTGGGGTCACCAGTATGGTATTTGTAAATTGAAATCATTTCCCCTCTCAAGCGTCTCTTCTTCAGAGAGAATAAGTTCAGTGCTCGCAACCTTTCTTCATAACTAATATCCTCCAGTCCCTTTATTAGCTTTGTTGCCCTTCTCTGTACTCGTTCTATTTCAAGTACATCCTTCCTGAGGACTGGTGCCAGAACTGGACAACATACTCCAGGTGAGGCCAGACCAGAGTCTTGTAGAGTGGGAGAATTATCGCTTTATGTCTTAAGAGTTAATCCCCTTTTTAATGCATGTCAATATTCTGTTTTCTTCGTTAGCAGCAGGTTGGCATTGCATGCCATTGCTGAGCCTATCATCTACTAGAACCACCAGGTTCTTTTCCATCCTTGATTCCTCCAGAGGTTCTCCTCCCCCGGTGAGTAGATTGCATTCATATTTTTTGCCACCCAAATGCATTATTTTACATTTTTCACATTAAACCTCATTTGCCATGTAGTTGCCCACCCCATTAATTTGTTCAGATCTTCTTGCAAGGTTTCCACATCCTGCGGAGAATGCCAATTTGTGTACCAGTGTACCAGTGTAGGCTCATGTTTCTACCTTCCTCAACCTCAGACCCAACATCTGAATCAAGTAATGGCTGTGCATTGTCAAGGTGCCAGTGGCTAACACTGTGTTCAAATAACTCAGCTGACTTCTCTATGCCTGATGTTGGGGCTGTGGCAGGAATAGCTATGGACAAGTAGGCAGCTTTAGCCAATCTGGCAGCTGCAGTGGACTGCGCACTCATCTCTGCTTGGGTGACGGAGGATGGTTTAGTAAGCCAGTCCACCACCTCCTCTGCATGCTGTGGCTGGATAGCAGGGGAAACATCACTAAACAGAGGAAACTATGCCCTGTCTGAGGACTGACCATGTCCACCTTTGCCTATAGACACATGCGCTGCTGGCCCCCTCACAGTCCCATGGGAATATCTGCCTCTTCTTGCAGTCCTCCCAGACATGATTGGTGGGGGGGGTGGTGCTTATTAACAAAATGTAATAAAGATGGGGGGAAATGTACGTGGATGCACTTTAATCAATTGAAAGTGGTGTTTGGTGCACTTTAACTTGAGTACTCACTACACAGACACACTTCACTGATACACTATAATATAATGCAGTAAAACTGCACTGACGCACTGCAATATATTCAGTCAAACGAGCAGTAATGCACTGAAATATACTGCATTAAACATGCACTAAGGCACTGAAATATACAGCATTAAACTTATAGTAATGCACTGAAATATACAGCATTAAACTTACAGTAACGCACTGAAATATACTGCATCAAACAGAAGGTGACGCACTGAAATATACAACATTAAACTTGCAGTAATTCACTGAAAAATATACTGCGTTAAACTTGCAGTAACGCACTGAAATATACTGCATTAAACGTGCACTAACGCACAGAAATATACTGGGTTAAATGGCATGTAATGCACTGAAATATACAGCGTTAAACTTGCAGTAACGCACTGAAATATACTGCGCTAAACGACACGTAACGCACTGAAATATTCAGCGTTAAACTTGCAGTAACGAACTGAAATATACTGCATTAAACGCGCACTAACGCACAGGAATATACTGAGTTAAATGGCACATAACGCACTGAAATATACGGTGTTAAACTTGCAGTAATGCACAGAAATATACTGCATTAAATGTGCACTAACACATTGAAGTATACTGCAGTAAACCTGCCCTGACAAAATAAACTGACACTATTGTAAAAATGAGTACACTAATGCCCCGTACACATGGTCGGATTTTCCAACGGAAAATGTGTGATAGGATCTTGTTGTCGGAAATTCCGACCGTGTGTAGGCTCCATCACATATTTTCCATCGGATTTTCCGACACACAAAGTTTGAGAGCAGGCTATAACATTTTCCGACAACAAAATCCGTTGTCGGAATTTCCGATCGTGTTTACACAAATCTGACGCACAAAGTGCCACGCACGCTCAGAATAAATAAAGAGATGAAGACTATTTGCTACTGCCCCGTTTATAGTCCTGACGTACGTGTTTTACGTCACCACATTCAGAATGATTGGATTTTCCGACAACTTTGTGTGACCGTGTTTATGCAAGACAAGTTTGAGCCAACATCCGTCTGAAAGAATCTTAGGATTTTGTTGTCGGAATGTCCGATCAATGTCCGACCGTGTGTACGGGGCACTACACTGACTAAACTATCACTTGATTCACACTAAACTGATATTCTACACTGACAATAGAATCACAATAGCACACTATGTGGTAGCACTGAACACTGCTTCAGTAAAGTCAGGTAATGTTATTATCAAAAGTATTACTTATTTATTAAGTGAAGTAAAAAATATCACAATTGTGCAAGAGATAGAAATACAGAATGCAGGGGGGCATTTACAGAGATAAGAATTACAATGCATGTAAACCAGTACTCAATTGAAACAATTATAACAAAAGAGATAACCCAATGCATTTCAAATCTATTGTAATAGTTCTCTTCTTCAGGGGTGTGTGGTTACATCAAGACGGTAGTACGTCTACAATTGAAAAAACATGAGTGTAAAAATATATAGCCATGACATTGAAATGATAACAAAGATTGAATGATACACTAGGTCTATATTCAAAAATTGAACAAACGCTAACCCTGCACATTTTATGAGGAATTGCCACAACTTATTGCATCCAGATTAAAAACAATTTGAGAAATGCTGTGGCCTTGAGGGTGACCATAGGAGCTTGGAAAGGATGGACACACTTGTGATGGAAAGACCAGACTACGGCATCGTGGTAGCCATAGAAACTAGCCCCATAGATGCCGGAACTTTTTTGGATAACCCAACACCGCGGTTAGCTCATAGCTTTGCTGATTGGAATGTTTTGAAAAATATTAGGTAGCCAAGTCCCCCTCAGATCCCCCTGAGGTTAAAGCCTCTAGGAAGGGTCTGAAGGAGATGGCACCATTTAAACCAGGTAGTTGGGTTGCATTCAAACTGAAAATTCACCTTTGTTTCAGTTGTAATAGAGACTTATTCCAGTCTCCCCCCCCCCCTCCCCCGCATACCTGGATGTATGTGGTCAAGGATCAGGAAGAATATCCTCGGTAGAACCCCGTCATGTATATCGGTAACATGTCTACCAAGAGGGAGACTTGGATTACATGTTTTCATTGAATTGATATGAGTGGGCTCTACGCCAGAATTCCTGGATTGTTTTCCCCACATAGAAACAGGCACACTCACAAAGGAGGATATACACAACACCAGACGTTTGACAGTTGGCATAGTGCCTGGTTTTATATAGTTCGCCATTGGGTAATCTGATATCATTTGAAGTATTGATAAACCTGCAGTAATTGCAGTCGCCACGGGTAAATGTTGCAGGGATCTTTTCGCCTATCGTTCTTAAATTCACCCGAGACAAGCTGGGCTTGCAGAGATTTATCTAGTTTAAAAGTAAAGGATGGGGTGTCTGTCACAAAAGGATCTATGGTGGGGTCCATGGATAGAACATGCCAATACTTTTTGACAATGCCCTTGATGATTACCCGCTGATTGGAAAATGTTGTTATAATAGAAATAGGGTTCTTTTTATTTTTGTTAATCTTCGAGGACGGATTGTATAAAAGATCATTATGTGTCCTCAAGATTGCCCTCTTGTAGGCCCTCTTGAGACATGTATTTGACATACATATATATATATATATATATATATATATATATATATATATAGCACCGTATTCGTAGAGTCTATCCCTGAGTAGATCAGCCTCATGCTTGAACGTTGAATTGTCTGAAAAGTTTCTCCTTATCCTTAAATACTGACTGTATGGAATTGTTGAAATGAGTGCCTTAGGATGGAAGCTACTGGTGTGCAAAATGGAGTTGCCAGCCGTAGGCTTCCTGTATAAGCTGCTACTGAGTGAGCCATTTGCATCCTTGTGGATGACAACATCCAAGTATGTAATAGAGGATTTATCCCATGTCATCGTAAAGGTCAGATTGAAGTTGTTTTGATTAAGCAGTGAGAGAAAAATTTCCAATTGGTCATAGGGGCCGTCCCACACGAGGAACACATCATCAATATACCTGTACAAGATAACGACATTCCTCATGAGGGGGGCCAGGTCCTCAGAATGACCAATCATACGTTCCCACTCCCCCAGGTACAGATTGGCATACGATGGGGCATACAAAGTCCCCATCGCAACACCCTGCACCTGGAGGAAGTGGGAACCGTTGAAAGTGAAGTAATTGTGTTGCAGTATGAACTCAAGGGCACAAAAAAGAAAATCGTTGGTCTTTTTTTCGAACCAACTGTTTTGAGTAATGATGTGTTTAATGCAGGCTAGGCCTTTATCATGGGGTATGGAACTGTACAGAGCCTCCACGTCTATCGCCACTAGGGCTGATGTGGGCGGAATGCACAGTCCATCGATATTCTGAAGCAAATGCATCATGTCATGAATGTAGCTAGGTACATTAGCCACATAGGGACATAGATGTCCATCAAGGAATCTACAGAGTTTTTCTGTTATAGATCCGTTGCAGGATATTATAGGTCTGCCCGATGGGTTTTTCATGCATTTATGCAATTTGGGCAACAAATAAAAGGTGGGCATCCTGGGTAGTTTAATCCGTATATAGTCCCACTCTGATTTGGTGAGAATATTTTGGGCATATGTGTGATCTACCAAAGAGTAAATCTCCTGGTGGAATTTCTCAATTTTAATCGAAGAAATTTTACAATACCACCTTTTATTGTTCAAGATATTGTTGCACATATCAACATACATATAACAATATTTCCCCCTTTGTCAGAGGGCTTTATTGTTATACCCGAGTTTTCTGTCAATGTCTTTAGAGCTTCTCTTTCTGCTTTTGGATAAATTATCCTGACCTTGATGTGAAACCTTCATTTTGCAAATCTCTCTGCCAGTTAGCTTTACGAAGGCCAATACATTGGAGTTGGCATTCAACACCGGAAATCTGTTTGACTTTTTTTTATATATGGCGGATACAGGGGGTTCTGTCTGATCAAACCGTCCTAATAAATGTTCTAGGTCGATCTGATCAATAAGATCTGGAGTCTCATTTTCCTCTAGGAGAGTGATCAAAGTGTCGAAGGCTTTGAGTTCCTTGTGACTTTGCAGGCACATCTTTTGAGTACATCTGTTTTAATATCAATTTTCTAGCAAACAAATGGAGGTCTTTGATTGCCTGGAACTTATCAAAGTCTTGGTTGGGACAGAAACTTAGAACCCTAGCAAGGATCTGTGTTTCCAAATTTGTAAGTATATGAGACGACAGATTAACAACATTCAAACTAGAGGTCAAAGCCTCAGCAGGGGGGATAGATTTACCGCTTACCCGATCCATAGTTCATTGCGATTCGATGTTTCCAGTTGATTTGACCAAACGGCCGTCTTGTGCGCCATTGAGTGGTGGTGCTCTGTTCGCTAGAGGTAACAATCTGGAAATAAAAGGGTTAGAGTCGGAGTGAAAAAGTGAGAAGGGTGTGCTGGAGCTAGCTATTGGGTTACCCTGGGTCGCTTGAGTGCCGCTGTGAGAAACCGGTGGACCGTGTGATTCCGTGATGCATTTTTTGTTATTCAATTTTTTCGCTGGATCCACTTCTATAAGATCCTCTCTTTCCTAGATCTTTTGGATCTTAGGGGTCCCTTGCAGGAGATTGAAGATGCAGATGATGCATCTGAAAAGCCAGGATCGTTATAGTATGATCTCTGTTTCAAATTTGCCTTCGATCTTATCTGCGTGTTTCTCCAGTTATAAGCTTTATTCTCTTGAAATGCATTTTGATCCCTTAAAAGTTTTTTCTCCTTTTAAAATCAAAATGTCTCTGTTAAAATGTTCTAAATGTTCATTTAGCTCATAATCAAACTGTACATACGACATATGATTTTTTAAGTGCAGCACAAACGGTTGGCCTTATATAAATCCTGAATAATAATAAAAATAATAATAAAAATAGTAAAATATGCTCTTAGTTTATGTTATTATATATCTTGAGAATTTAAGTGTTTGTAAAGGTAAAACATTTTTTTTTTTTAGTGAATATCAAATATGTCTTACTTAACTGCTTTGTGCAAAACCATTGCACAGAGCAGACCCAATTTTCCTCTTTTTGGGTCCCCCACTGGCGCCCTGCCGAGTGCCCCCATTGCAAGTAGCTATTAGACACAGAGAGCGCGGCTCAGCCCCTCCCCTGCTGCTTCCTCACTGGCTGTAATTGACAGTAGCTGGAGCCAGTGGCTGCTGCTGCTGCATCTCAGCCAATGAGGAGGAAGAGACCCAAGAGAGCCTCGGCTCTCATGCACATCACTAGATCGGCACAGGTAAGTATTAGGGGGACTAATAGAACTTCCTGCATTCTGTATAAATATTATAAATATATGAACAACAGTGGTTTCTATTTGTCTGGTGATTCAATGTGTATTAGATTATAAGGTACAAACTTCAACAGTTCTAAATCTCCAACAGGTTTTAGTATCCTCTTTGTGCTAAAAAAGCATCAGTGATTAGCAAAGTGTTTAATATCACACAGTCTGGTACCAGAGGGAGATCATTAAGAAGTTATTATCAGTTGAAGTCTGCAGTCTCCTCAGGTCTGCTTCATTTAAACTCTCACTGCGGAGGATGAAAACAAAACTAAAACATCAGTTGGGTTTTTCCTCTTCTAAAAGATGTTTCCCATGGTATACGTATAATGATTTGTAAATACTATCAGTTGAAGATCTCTTTAATCAGATAATGCGTTATATAAATTACTGTTAAACATGAACCAAGGGCATTGTTTGTAACATAAGGACTTTTGAGGGCATATAAATTATATAGCCAAATATATTGGAATTCCCGCCTTTACACGCACATGAACTTTAAAGGGATCCCAGTCTTAGTCCATAGGGTGCAATATTGAGTTGGCCCGCCCTTTGCAGCCATAACAGCTTCTGGGAAGGCTGTCCACAAGGTTTAGGAGTGTATCTATGGGAATGCATTTGTGAGGCCAGGCACTGATGTTGGGCGAGAAGGCCTGGCTCACAGTCTCCGCTCTAATTTATCCCAAAGGTGTTCTATCAGGTTGAGGTCAGGACTCTGTGCAGGCCAGTCAAGTTCCTCCACCCCAAACTTGTTCAGAAGGTGTCCTTCTTTGTCTGTTGGCGCTATCGGGAATCAGAGGGTACCCTATTTCATATTTTTTGGGAGTGTCCGAAGTTGAGTGACTTTTGGGACATGGTTGAACAGACGGTTAAAGAGCTAACAGGTGTGTCTCCTGAGAGGAGGCCGGTAGCATTTTTACTCCGTGATACACCCTTAACCACTAAAAGTTATAAAAACTCACTGGTAAAACATGTTTAACGGCTGAAAAAGCATGTATACCTGCACTGTGAAAGAGTACTGTTGCGTCGACTAAATCTCAATGGATGGCTAGAATTACGGAAATCCAGGAAATGGAAAATCTCACAATGTCAATGAAAGAACAGTGCAAAAAATATTGGAGGACTTGGATGGCTTTACATGCCCACAGTGAAGATGGAAACGCTCTGCAGAGCTGAAAGCAAACGTGAGCAATTAAAAAGTTCGCAAATTGAGCGGAGAATTTATAAATCACACGCATTAAAGTATTTAACCAAGTGTAGCAGAACGGATTACCTAAAAAAATAAAAAATTAAAAGCTGGATGGAAAAGAAGAGAAAATAACTGAACAAAAACAGGAAAACCAGGGAAACAGGAAAAAACCTTCAAACTAATAATGACCAGCCAAATGTTTCAAAAAGATAGTGAAAGCAAGATCTATGAAAAACACGTATAGGTCTAATAACTAAAATTAGATTTTTAATTTTTAATTTCATTTTAAATTCTACTTTTTATTTTTATTTTTATTTTCAATTTTTTATATTAAGAGAATTAAATTAAACTACATTGATTAGAATAAATTAAATCAAATTAAATTACATATAGTTAAATTTAAATTATACTAGATCGAATATTGACCAATCTAAAAACTATAGAGTTGTTGCCAAATATCTCCCTGTTTTATCTAATGACCATGTGTATGCTAGGATTTTGTCTAACGGCATATGGACTATTTCCAGAAGAGCCCCGACTTTAGGCAGATCTTTGTCCCCTCGTTTGTACACCAGCCATCGATCTGTCACTCATTGGTAGACATGTACGCCGTCAATAAATTTGTTTTGTTCCGTTCCGTTCCGCTTCGTATTAGAATTAATGCGTACTTCGTAATTCGTGCCCGAAATTTCGTGCGAAATACCCACCATCTCTGTGCTGACTTCCTGGGGTTTTTAACTTTTAGGTTCATTAACTTTTCGTAACAATTACGAATGTTCGTTAGGAATTTGGATCCGAAATTCGTAAACGGAATTTCGTATTTCGTACAAAATTCGTAGCATAGCAATTCATATTTCAGATCCTCCTGAATGTACGAATTTACGGAAATTTGTACGAATTTTCGCTTCGTACGAAACGAATTGCACATGTCTACTCATTGGTTGCAATTCAAGATTACTTTTAGATGTGGTGTGAGAAACTGTACTTACTGTTCATCCATCCAAAGAGAGGATGAGGTACATTCAGTCAGTACGGGTAAATCCTTTAAAACTCCATCTTTCATTAACTGCAATACATGATTTCTAGTTTATGTTATTACATGCACATCATGTCAAATACAGTATGTGGGTCGGACGAACCGTAGACTGATGGACCATCTTCACGATCACCTATATGACATTGAGAAAAAACATTTAACCAACACAGCCAGACAGTGGAATATACATCATAACAAGGATGTGTCCAGCTTAGCAGTTCAGGGTGTGGTAAAGATTGCTCTGTCACCTAGGGGAGGTAATACATTTAGGATATTATGCAAAAGAGAGGTGTTTTGGATATTCTATCTTAATACCAGAAAACCGGCAGGTTTGAACTTTGAGTGGGATGTATCCAATTTTTATGAATAAATAAGGACCTTTGCTCCAGTGTCTTCACAGTAATGCCCCGTACACACGGTCGGATTTTCCGACGGAAAATGCGTGATAGGACCTTGTTGTCGGAAATTCCGACCGTGTGTGGGCTCCATCACACATTTTCCATCGGATTTTCCGACACACAAAGTTTGAGAGCAGGATATAAAATTTTCTGACAACAAAATCCGTTGTCGGAAATTCCGATCGTGTGTACACAAATCCGACGGACAAAGTGCCACGCATGCTCAGAATAAATAAAGAGATGAAAGCTATTGGCCACTGCCCCATTTATAATCCAGACGTACGTGTTTTACGTCACCGCGTTTGGAACGATCGGATTTTCCGACAACTTTGTGTGACCGTGTGTATGCAAGACAAGTTTGAGCCAACATCCGTCGGAAAAAATCCTAGGATTTTGTTGTCGGAATGTCCGAACAAAGTCCGACCGTGTGTACAGGGCATAATTGTTCCATATCGTCGATGTCTCTACTCGGTATTTATTCTGAATTTATTTTGAATATATTAGCGCCACATTAGAATGCAAGCTATATTTACTATCAGCCTAATTTAGATGTTATTTCTGTATTTATCTAACAATAGACGATGGTTTCTGCTATGCTGGTTTTGGGATATTCCGACAAATTATTTGTCAATCCCCATTTTTGTTTTGGGGGGAGGGGTTAAATGGTTACACCTTTAAAATGGTATCGCTGCAGTAATATACGTTTTCTGAATGAATTCCTGTAGATATTAGATTGGTCAATATTTAATCTAGTCTAATTTTAATGTAACTTTATGTAATTTAATTTATTCTATTCAATGTAATTTAATTTAATACTATTAAAATTAAAACTTGAAAACAAAAAAAATAAACAATAAAAGAAAATAAAAAAATAGAATTTAAAATTAAATTAAAAAACGAATTTTAGTTATTAGACCTATACGTGTGTTTTTCATAGATCTTGTTTCCACCATCTTTATTGAAACATTTCGCTGATCATTATTAGTTTGAAGATTTTTTTCCTGTTTCCCTAGTTTTCCTGTTTTTGATCAGCTATTTTCTCTCCTTAAGCCGTTGTGCTGAATGTATGGTCCTGTTTTCATGGATGTGCCGAAGTTATGTTGATACGAATGTGTTTATTATTTTTCTCCGACAGCCCCACGTCACATAAAACGTATACAAAGTAAGACCTTTTTATTGTACACTTATTGTTTTTATTGACACACCTATGTACATAATTTTTGTGTTTACTCACATATATATGTTTCTGTATTTTTGTATTGAATAAAAGCCCCTGGTGTTAATTGCAGGTTTGATTCTGGGACTACCTGTTCCAGTTCCTGGATTGGACGTCCCATGCGCCTGCATCTCCCCAGGTGTTCCCTATGTGTTTTTGGAATTTGAGTCAGATTGTCCATGTGGGTGGTCCTTCGTACACTCCTTTGATTGGATTTTTACCCCTATATATATATGGACAGTCAGCTCATGTTCTAGCAGCTATGACTAAGCACCCACCAGTGGTGGGAAATGCGTCAGCAACTTTGTTCCTGTACCTCTGTGATCTTTGTGACTACATGGATTTTAATTGTTTTTAATAAAGGTGTTGCAACGGAGTGCAGCTGTCCAGCTATTCTTTGTTCTTTCGAATTATGTGCAGAACCAGCACCTATGCTTCTACCAGCAGGATGGGTGTCATTATGGGATAGCTGCCTGGAGCAGTGCCAGTTTGTCTTGTTGGACTCCATACTGTTTGTATAAAGACCAGTTCTCTCTACAATCAGAGGAATGATATTAAGGAAGGTAGGCGATACACAGGACCTGAGAGAGATGCTAGCGGGAGGGAAAGAGGGGTCTTTTTTTTTTTTTCTTTTTCTTTTTTTATGTTTTTAAAGAGAGACAGAGAAAATGGAATAAGAAATATGTACACCTATTGTGACAGGGTTTGAAAATGTAGAATACAGCAGTTGAGGACAATAATAGTTAGACATTATGCTATATAGTAGATTTGCATAGGCTTTTATTTTTAATGTTTACCTAAATGTAACTTAAATCTGCAATCAGTCAGCATTTTGTTTGTTTTTTGTATGTTGGTTGATTGGTAATGTTCTGATATGTAGTAATCATGATGTTACTTTATATATTTATAGATAAAGAATAAAAAATAAAATAAAATAAAAAGTGTCCTTCTTTGTCATGTTTTAAAGTTGATAAATATGCATTTAAGGAAAGGGGTATTAACACAAAAAAAAGTACAATTCTAATTTCTTTAGATGGACCTGGTCCTTATAAAAAGTAATAATTCAATAGTTAAAGTTCCTTTACAGCCCATTTAGATATTTTCTGCTGTATTGCTGTGCATTACGGAATATGCATTGCCGTAAGGCAGTCCATTGATTTTGAAGGTTTTTGATGGACAAGCAGTGTTTTTTTTTTTTTTTTTCAACGCAGAACGCTACAACATTGGAATGGTTCGTACCACAGGGTGTGGCGCACTGGCGAGGTGCATCGCTGTGCCATTCAAAATGAAAAGTGCCGCAACCCACTGCATACATTTTACAAGTGTGCTATCACAACGCCATAGTGTGAATAGTGACCCTTCAAAGTCATAAAGGATAATGATGGTGTGCAAAATATATGATTTGATTGCAGTCCATTCAGATGTTGGTTTAGTCAACTCACATTAAAATTTGGCACATGTGATTGCCTCTCTCTCACTGCTCTCTATGTATTGACATTTATCTAAACAGAAAAAAACACAAACAAGAGAGGGCGCACCTTTCTAGCGCCTTATCTCTGAAACCGTTTATTCAAAAAATAGTAAATGTATCTACTCACAGACAACACGATTAACCACTTCAATACCGGGCACTTTCACCCCCTTCCTGCCCAGGCCAATTTTCAGCTTTCAGCACTGTCACACTGTGAATGACAATTGCGCTGTCATGCAACGCTGTACACAAACTACATTTTTGCATTTTTATTTTTTGGTGGTATTTAATTACCACATTTTTTGTTTTAATTTTTGCTAAACAAATGAAAAAAGACCGAAAATTTTACAAAAAGGTTTTTCTTTGTTTCTGTTTGAAAATAAGTACCTTTTCTTCTTTGCTGATGTGCACTGATGGGCAATGATGAGGTTGCACTGATGAGGTGGCACTGATGGGGAGGCACTTATGAGGAGGCACTGATGGGCACTGGTGAGCACTGATGGGGAGGCACTTATGAGGAGGCACTGATGGGCACTGGTGAGCACTGATGGGGAGGCACTTATGAGGAGGCACTGATAGGCACTGGTGAGCACTGATAGGTGGCACTAATGGGCACTAATAGGTGGAACTGATAGGCTTATGGGCAGCCTTTATGCATACTGATAGGTGGCAATGATGGTCACTGATAGACAGCACTGGCGGGCAATGATAGGCAACACTGATAGGCGGCACTGATGGGCACTGAAAGGCATCACCGATGGGCACTGATTGGCACTGATTGGCCTCACTTATGAGCACTGATTGGCATCACTGGTGGGCATCACTGGACAGCACTAGTGGGCATTGCTGATGGGGCTGCACTGATAATCAGTGCACTGATTATTAGTGCAGATCCCCCCTGTCAGGAGAGCCACTTATCGGCTCCCCTCTACTCATGCTCTGTCAATGTGAATAGAGGAATGCTGATAACTGTCACTTCCTAGTTATGCTGTGATCAGCTGTGATTGGATTTTTACTGATAGGATCTTTACTGGCCATCATTTTTCTAATGAATGTGGTTAACAAAGCATATCAAGGTTGCACAATCAATTCATCCACTCCCTGCTCCTGGGCTTGGGGGGATATCACCTAGGATCCAAATGGCTAACGCGTTTCAAGGCCCATGTCCTCTTCCTCAAAGTCAAAACGTTGTGGATCCTTAAAGCATTTGTTACCCTAACATGTCATATTCCTGATAAGTGGCTGCTGTACCATGTTCTTGTATAAGAAAGTCTACTGTTCTCTTTGTATTTCTTCCTTTGTGTGAAATCCCTGGTGTTCCTGCCAGTCCCCTTGCTTTCATATTAAAAACTGATCACACTAAGCAGGGGAGCACATCCTGTTCAGTTCTCTAGCTATGCTTGGAACTCAGCCTGCTCTCCTGCAATGATCAGACTTGTCCTGACACAACCCCGCTGCACAGCCATTCACTGGGAAGCTTAGTGTGCTGCTGCTTCTCCTCCCCCAGCTCTTATGCCACTGAAAACAGGGGGAATGTGATCACTTTAAAAAGGTATACATTTTATATATATATATATATATATATATATATATATATATATATATACAAATGTTTTGCCTTTTTATTTATTTTTTAAATGTAATTGGTTGTTTTACAAGGTCATCGTTTACAATCACTTTAACATTAGCCTTTATATATCATAATGACTGTGGATGTGGAGGAGGTTTTTGTGCTATATTTGTCTAAACAGTCCTAAAAAAAAAATGTCT
Source organism: Lithobates clamitans (assembly GCA_037952925.1). NCBI lineage: Eukaryota > Metazoa > Chordata > Amphibia > Anura > Ranidae > Lithobates > Lithobates clamitans. The sequence goes on along the minus strand of JBBGZY010000275.1, from coordinate 1,098,203 downwards.
TCAATTTAACTCATCTTTCATTTTTTTTTTGCTACAATGAAAAAGTAATTATCTATGTACTCCCGGTGATTTTTATTATGCATTCCATATATTCACACAAGTTTACAAACAGGCTACGACACAGACAGCGAGCAGCACAGTCAGCCTGCAGGAGATTCATACTGTCTGAAAAATATGGATATCAAATAAATTCTGCACACATAAAGGACACAGAATTATCTGATCGTAGACAGTCTTCGCTGTTGGGTTTGACAGCCTGCAGTTTTCCTAGACGTGATCCAGGCACAGAAACTTACAAATCATTATTTTTAATGCCATTTCTTCCAACAGATATAGGCATTTGTTATATTCAATAGCAGCTGAAGCTTTGAAGTATAAAAATAAAAAATAAATAAAAAATGGCATTCATTTTTTTTTTTTTAACATTACAAATCACATTTAAAAAAATGATCATTGGAAAATGTAATTGTTTGAGTCTTAAAAATATGTTCTGATCTATAATGAGTTCAAAACGGATGTAAACCCTAACTAGATGACCCTTAAAGCGGTATGAAACCAAAAAACAAATATGTAATTTATTGTCGCTTACCAATTCCTAATATAGTTGCTGCATTAGTTTTTTATTTTTTGTCTTTATTCCCTTTATTTTTACCTGGTAATCATGCCAGTAAAATACATCCTAGATTAAGGTGGCTCCACTCTAGGTGGAAGAGCAATGAACTCACCCTTAGACAGCACCATTGTCAGTCTGGGGAGAGGGTCATATTAGATACATCAGCAGATTTAGATGGACTTGGCTAACAAACTGAACTGAACACTTTTTAACACTTTTTAAGCTGTTAAAGCAAAAGTTTTTTCATTCCCTTTGGTTAAGTATCCCATCAGCCCAACTTATATCATTGGGCCACCAGCCCAACATACTTCATTGAGCTATCAGCCCAACATATTTCATTGGTCCACCAGCCCTATATATTTCATTGGGTCACCAGCCCAACATATTTCATTGGGCCACCAGCCCAACATATATCATTGGGCCACCAGCCCAACATATATCATTGGGCCACCAGCCCAACATACTTCTTTGGGCTATCAGCCCAACATATTTCATTGGGACACCAGCCCTACATGATTCATTGGGTCACCAGCCCAACATATTTCATTGGGCCACTAGCACAAGATATATCTTTGGGCCACCAGCACAACATATTTCATTGGGCCGCCAGCCCAACATATTTCATTGGGCCACCAGCCCAACATATTTCATTGGGCCACCAGTCTAACGTATTTGATTGGGACACCAGACCAACATATTTCAGTGGGCTACCAACCCAACATATTTCATCGGGTCACCTGTCTAACGTATTTCATTGGGACACCAACCTTACATATTTTATTGGGTCACAAGCGCAACATATTTCATTGGTTGCCCGCACACCATCAAATTATGGAGGGGCGGTGCGGTTCTTGTTCAGGGACGACATTATATGGCGTTGTCCCAGAATGGCCGCACTCGCGCCCCCGGGGGCGCAAAGCACGGCGATCGCAGCTGCGCAGTGTTTCTAGGACATGGTGTGATCCCGATCTCTGTAAAGAGCCACAGCTGCGGCTCTTTAACCATGTGATTGGCTGTTTCCAATCACAGCCGGTCACACGTGAACACAGATATGCCAGTAATCGTATCTCTTCGCCTCACACTGACAGATTGTGTGGCGAGGAGAGCTGATCAGCGGAATCTCTTTGCAGGGGACATCCAGACATGTATTCAGGGCACTGATCATCAGTGCCCTGATTAAAATACAGAGCCACCAGTGTCAACAATCAGTGCCCACCAGTGCCAGCAATCAGTGCCCACAAGTGCCAGCAATCAGTGCCCACAAGTACCACCAATCAGTGGCCATTAGTGATTTCAGTCGGAGCTGGCTATCAGTGCTGCCCATCAATGCCCATCATTTCTGCCCATCAATGCCCATCAGCGCCATCCAACAGTGCCCATCAGTGCCGCTCATCAGTGCCCATCAGTGCCGCCTATCCGTGCCGCCTATCCGTGCCGCCTATCAGTGCCCACCAGTGCTACCTATCAGTGGCCACCAGTGCTTCCTATTAGTGCCCACCATTGCCACCTATCAGTGCCCACCAGTGCCGCCTATCAGTGATCATCAGTGCCATATATCAGTGCCACCTATCAGTGCCCATAAGTGCAGCATATTAGTGTCACCTCATCAGTGCCACCTAATCAGTGCCCATAAGTGCCACCTCATCAGTGCCCATCAGTGCAGCCTATCAGTGCCCATCAGTGCCACCTCATCTGCGCACATCATTTTTGAAGGAGAAAAAAATACTTACTTACAAAATTTACCGACAGAAACTCAGGAAAAACGTTTCTTTTTTTTTGTAAAAAATAAAAACCCAGTAGTGATTAAATACCACCAAAAAAAAGCTCTATTTATGTGAAGAAAATGATAAAAAATTTCACATGGTTACAGTGTAGCATGACCACGCAATTGTCATTCAAGGTATGACAGCGATGAAAGCTGAAAATTGGCCTGGGTAGGAAAAGGGTGAAAGTGCCCTGCAGGCATATGGTTAATTGGACCACCAGACCAACATATTTGATTGAGCTACTAGTCCAACAAATTTCATTGTACCACCAGCCCAACATATTTCATTGGGCCACCAGCCCAACATATTTCATTGGGCCACCAGCCCAACATATTTCATTGGGACACCAGTCTAACATATTTCATTGTACCACCAATCTAACGTATTTCATTGGGCCACCAGCCCAACATATTTTTTTGTCCCCCTGCCCCCCAGCCCAGTCGTCCCCTGATGATAACTCCAATTTAAGGAGCAGGAACTTGCCTGAGCAGCCCTTGGCAGGCTAGCTTAGGTGATAAAACTCCTGGAAATAAAATGATTACTGGCAAGTCTCATGCTGCAGTGGATGTGGCACATTACAGAATTCTAACTTTTTTTTTACATTGATCACAGAAAAATCCAATGTAAACCGAAAAGGAAAAAGCAGAGAGTTCATTGTGTGTGATCCTTAGTCAATTTCTGCTTTTTATTCCAAATTACACTTTGTGTCATTGCCAGGATGCTAAATTGCATTCAATGTAGCCATTAGCTGAGTAATTATTTTGTCAGCTCCAGGGAATGACATACTGTACGGTACTAATGGCTGTTGAACATTAATGGTGTCTAAAAATCTTTTGGCAGTCCATTCTGTTAAATTACCTGATAATGGTGAATTAAACTGGGAATAAAAGTATCTCTGTTGTGTTTTGACATGGGTTTAACTATTCTAGAAATATATACACATACAGTATCTCACAAAAGTGAGTACACCCCATTTTTGTAAATATTTTATTATATCTTTTCATGTAACGACACTTTGCTACAATGTAAAGTAGTGAGTGTACAGCTTGTATAACTGTGTAAATTTGGTGTCCCCTCAAAATAATCAACACACAGCCATTAATGTCTAAACAGCAGGCAGCAAAAGTGAGTACACCCCTAAGTGAAAATGTCCAAATTGGGCCTAAAGTGTCAATATTTTGTGTGGCCACCATTATTTTCCAGCACTGCCCTAACCCTCTTGGGCATGGAGTTTACCAGAGCTTCATAGGTTGCCACTGGAGTCCTCTTCCACTCCTCCATGATGACATCACGGAGCTGGTGGATGTTAGAGACCTTGCTGTTAGAGACCTTGCTCATACTTAGCCAGTCCATTACCTTTACCCTCAGCTTCTTTATCAAGGCAGTGGTCATCTTGGAGATGTGTTTGAGGTCATTATCATGTTGGAATACTGCCCTGCGGCCCAGTCTCAGAAGGGAGGGGATCATGCTCTGCTTCCCTCAATGAACTGTAGCTTCCCAGTGCCGGCAGCACTCATGCAGCCCCAGACCATGACACTCCCACCACCCTGCTTGACTGTAGGCAACACACACTTGTCATTGTACTCCTCACTAGGGATGGGCGAACTGTTCAGCCCGAGGATAAGTTTTGGCCGAACTTTCACTGTTAGGACGTTCGGGTCGTTCAACTGTTTGTTCGGCCCCCAAACCGACCACAATGCATTGCGGTGCTGAACAGTGCATTACAAGCCCTGATTGGCTGAAGCAGTGAAAGCTTCAGCCAATCAGGGTACAGAGCACTGTCAGAGTCATGATTGGACACTGTCATCATTACTTTATCCAATCATGGCTCATTTCTGCCCCACAGTATGAAAGTATTCTTTCAATGGCAGCCATTTTCAGTGTGATTTTGGCGTGGAGAGAGATAGAGCAGGGCTCTGTTCAGTGCTATTAGTTAGTTAGTTTGCTATACTGTGCTATTTTGCTTCAGGTTGTCAGTGTAGAATATTAGTTTAGTGTCAGTCTAGGGATAGTGTGAGTGTAGTGAAGAGGACCATCATTCAGCTTTGCATAGTGTGTAGTTAGAGTAGGCACATCTCAGATAGTTTCACTGTAGTGTAGTGAGACCGTGTCATACATACATACATTAGTGTAGAGTAGGAACAGCTCAGGTAGTTTCAGTGTAGTGTAGTGAGACCGTGTCAGTAATCTTTACAATAGTGTATAGCTAGAGTATGAACAGTTCAGATAGCGTCAGTGTAGTGACGGTTAAACACTGTCTAATTGATTGCGTTATAGCCAGTTTAACCCCTTTTACTACTGTTTGCATTACTGCCAGTTTAACACCATATAGTTCTGTGTGCGTTACTGCCAGTTTAACGCCATATAGTTCTGTGTGCGTTACTGCTAGTTGAATGCCATATAGTTTTGTGCGTTACTGCCAGTTTAATGACATAAAGTTCTGTGTGCGTTACTGCCAGTTTAACACCATATAGTCCTGTGTGCGTTACTGTCAGTGTAATTCCAAATATAGTTTTCTGCGTTACTGCCAGTTTAACGACATTTACTTCTGTGTGCATTACTGTCAGTTTAACTCCATATAGTTTTGTGAGTTACTGCCAGTTTAACGCCATGAAGTTCTGTGTGCGTTACTTCCAGTTTAACGCCATATAGTTCTGTGTATGTTACTGCCAGTTTAATGCCATATAGTTTTCTGCGTTGCTGCCAGTTTAATGCTATTTACTTCTGTGTGAGTTACTGTCAGTTTAACACCATATAGTTTTCTGCGTTACAGCCAGTTTAACACCATTTACTTCTGTGTGCGTTACTGCCAGTTTAACGCCATATAGTTTTGTGTGCGTTATTGCCAGTTTAATGCCATATAGTTTTGTGTGCGTTACTGCCAGTTTAACGCCATATAGTTCTGTGTGCATTACTGCCAGTTTAACGCCATATAGTTTTGTGCATTACTGTAAGTTTAACGCCATTTACTTTTGTGTGCGTTACTGCTAGTTTAACGCCATATAGTTCTGTGTGCGTTACTGCCAGTTTAACGCCATATAGTTCTGTGTGCGTTACTGCCACTTTAACGCCATTTACTTTTGTGTGCGTTACTGCCACTTTAACGCCATATAGTTTTTCATGCATTATTGCCAGTTTAACGCCATATAGTTCTGTGCGTCACTGTACGTTTGGCACATTATATTGCAGTATATTATAGTGTATCCGTGGAGTGTGTCTGTGTAGTGTGAGTACTAAAATTAAAGTGAACCAAACACCTCTTTACATTGATTAAAGTGCGTTTACGTACAGATTTCAACTTCTTCTTTACATTTGTTTATAAGCACCGCCCCCTCCCTTCCAATAATGTCTGGGAGGACAACAAGGAGAGGCAGACATTCCCTTAGCACTGTAAGGGGGGCAGCAACAAATGTGTCTACAGACAAAGGTGGACGTGGTGGTCAGTCCTCAGGCAGGGCATCATTTCCTCTGTTTATTGAGTTTGCTCATGCTATCCAGCCACAGCATGCAGAGGAGGTGGTGGACTGGCTTACTAAACCTTCCTCATCCCCCTCATCCTCTGTCACGCAAGCAGAGACAAGTGTGCAGTCCCCTGCAGTTGCCAGAGTAGATAAACCTGCCTCCTTGTCCACATCTATTTCTGCCAGAGCCCCAACATCAGCCATTGAGGAGGCAGCTGAGTTACTTGACCACAGCGTCAGCCACTTGCACCTTGATGATGCTCAGCCATTACTGGATTCAGATGTTGGTTCTGAGGTGGAGGATGACAGGTACATGAACCTAGAGAGAGGGAGGAACACCAGTAGACAAATTGGCATTCATGTTCCCCAAGCCGCAAGTTGTTTCCAGAGGAAATGATGAAGATGGATGATGGATGATGTCACTGATGCGACTTGGGTGCCAGATAGAGCAGAGGAGGAAACTGAAGGTGAGGCGGCACAACCCCAAGGATGCCGACATCAAGAAAAAGTAGAGAGCAGGCACCCTATTCCACATTCTGCAGCTGTTATCTCTAGGCCCACTCCCCAAAGCTCAGCTGTCTGGGCCTTTTTTAGCACATCTGCAGCAGATCACACTCTTGCTATCTGCAAACGGTGTCTCAGGCATATCAAACATGGCAAAAACACCAACCATTTGGGTTAATGCTAAACAAGGCATTTAACATCCAACCACTCAGCCCGTTGACAAGAGCACCTAAAAGCCACACAAAAGGGGCACAAATCTGCCCCTCCTCCTCTTTACCCACTTCAGTCTTCCCCTGCTATACCAAGTCATTACCTCTCAGCAGCCTCCACTGACAGTGATGATGGTATAGCACAGGGTGTCCCAGGTCCTAGCAGCACATCTGCCAGCAGCACACCACCAGCTGTAGACTGTAGCCGGCAAATTTCTCTGCATCTGCTGCAGCAGGAAAAAAATAGTCCTTGCCACCCACATGCCCAGCGTCTAAATGCAAGCTTGTCAAAGCTGTTGGCTCTCCAACTTCTGCCTTTCAGCCTGGTGGATTCTGCCCCCTTCCATGAATTCGCACAATGTGCTGTACCACAATGACAGGTTTCCAGTCGCTACTACTTTTCACATCTCTCTACCATCACGTGGAAGGGAATGTTCTGGCATCATTGAGCAAGGCAGTCATCTGTAAAATCCACCTTACTGCTGACACGTGGTCCAGCAAGCATGTTTCATTCACAGCATACTGGGTAACGCTAATTGCATAAAGATCTTGTGAGCCACAAATGGATAGATGCCCATAAAGTGAATCCAAATACTTCAATCAGCTGCACACACTATCCACGTTTCATATCGTGTATGTGATAAAATTAAAATAAATAATTGTGTATGCGCTAGGTAAAAATAACGTGATAAAAGTATAGATAACACCTAAAATAATATTGTAGCGAAAAATCTATAAATCACGTTAAAAATAAAACTAATAATATTCAGTGCCATTAATCAGTGCCATTCATTAATGAAAACCAGTGAATATATATATATATATATATACCACCGCGATCTCCCTTCCTGCACCGAGGGAAGTGACGTCTAGAGCCCAGGCGCCGAAGGAGGCAGACTACGAGGGACCCCCTAGCAACAGGCATTTAGAGGTGAGTAAAAAAACAAATTTTCTCCAAATGTTTTTTTTTTTATTTTTTTAAAGCACATTAATATTTTTTTTTTATTTTTGGGGGTGGAACTCCACTTTAATGGCTGTGTAGTGAGTTATTTTGAGGGGACAGCAAATTGACACTGTTATATAAGCTGTACACTCACTACTTTACATTGTAGCAAAGTGTCATTTCTTCAGTGTTGTCACATGAAAAGATACAATAAAATATTTACAAAAATATGAGGGGTGTACTTACTTTTGTGAGATACTGTATATATATATATATATATATATAAAAAATAGAGTGTGATTTTGGTTAAATAACATGATACAGAGTGGCAGTAGGCATTAGGTGACTATATTCACCTAAAAGCTAGTTACTATTCATTCTGAGAATGTAACCCATGACGTTCATCGAATAGCATGATCAAAACACGCAATGATGTCTAATCAGTATCAATAAACCTCACTTCAGATCTTTAGTTCTCTGTCCCTGCAGGAAAAAGTAACAGTTTAACTTAAAGCCCAAATTAATTTTCAATCTACGTAATGTCTAAGTAGTTTATGTGACATTTACTATATTCCAAGTGCTTCAAAGCAAAATATAATTAACCACTTGACCTTCCAGAAGGTTTACCCCCCTTCATGACCAGGCATTTTTTTGCGATACGGCACTGCACTACTTGGGCAATTGCGCCGTCATGCAGCACTGTACCCAAATAATATTTATGTCCTTTTGGTATTTGATCACCACTGCGTTTTTTATTTTTTGCGCTATAAACCAAAAAAGGACAATTTTGAAAAAATAACGATATTCTTTACTTAGTGCTATAAAACATACCCAATTAAAAAAAAAATAAACATCAAATTTCTTCATCAATTTAGGCCATTTGTATTCTGCTACATATCTAAAAAAAAAAAAAAAGTTCTAATATCTTTATCACACACATAGGTTGGACTTGATGGACTTGTGTCTTTTTTCAACCTTACCTACTATGTAATAAGCATATATTAATTGGTTTGCGCAAAAGTTATAGTATCTACAAACTATAGGATATTTTTGTTTATTTATTTATTTATTTTACTAGTAATGGCGGCAATCAGCAACTTACAGCCAGACATTCTGACACTAACTGACACTTTTGACACTTTGTGGGAACCAGTGACACTAATACAGTGATCAGAAAAAAATATGCACTGTCCCTGTACTAATGACACTGGGGAAGGGGTTAACATCAGGGGCGATCAAAGGGTTAACTGTGTGCCTAGCCTGTGTTTTTACTGTACTGTGGGAGGTGCTTTTACTAGGGGAAGACAAGGATCCAATTTCCTGCTTTGCAGGAACACAGGATCCATGCCTTCCCCCCTCTCAGAACGGCAATCTACATTGTTTACATAGGCAGATTGCAGTTCTGCCTCTCTGGCTTGATGATCAGCGGGTGCCGGTGGACATCGAGTCCGCAGTACCTGCCGATCAGCTCTCGATCAGTGGGAGCGAAGCCACCGGCGGCGCACATTCGCGCCACCGGCGGCGCGCATGCGCGACACCGGCGGCGCGCATGCGCGACACCTACCCGGAAGTGCAGGATCACGTATATATATATATATATATATATATATATATATATATATATATATATATATATATATATATATACATGATCCTGCACACAGCTGCTGCCCTGTAGCAGTAAAAATCCTATAGGGCGGTCGCTAAGTGGTTAAAAGATAGCAGACAGGGAATTATTTTATTCTATTCTATTTTATTCTATTGGATTCCTATACACCATAAGGCATCGTGTTTTTCTAAGAAGAATTAAGATGTTTTTATTTGCATTTTATTTGCCTTTTTCAAACATACCTTTCTTATGTGACAACTCTTGATTACCCATAACAAAAGCCGGGATTTATTTGAACAAAACCAGCGTGATGCAGACACATGAGAAATCAGCACAGAAAGGAGGACAGAGGTAATAAACAGCCTTTTAACGGCCTCCATTCCTGTACTGCAATAGAATTAACTGCAGATAACCTCTCCCAGCTGACAGTGAGATTGACTGGGATTGTTAAAAGTTTCATTCGCTGTCAGAAGCAATTATTTCAGTGCTGTTCCAGAAGCAGGAAAACAGGCCCATGGTGTTGTGTATAGATGTCCTCATTCCAAAATCGTTTTTCTAAATGTCTAAAAAAGATTTGGAGGCGACAAGTAAACATTATGGGTTTTGTTAAATGGGTAACTCATGGCATTTAATGCATTGCATGCTATTATATTTTATATGCAAGGTGATTAACCTGTTTGTTTTTTATGAACTACAAAATAAAGAATTTAACCACTTAAGGACCAGCCTCGTTTTGGAATTTAGGTGTTTAAAACTGTTTTTTTTGCTAGAAAATTACTTAGAACCCCCAAACCATTATAAATTGTTTTTTTTTTCTAACACCTTAGGGAATAAATTGGCGGTCATTGCAATACTTTTTTTTCACACCGTATTTGCGCAGCGGTCTTACAAGCACGCTTTTTTTGAAAAAAAAAATCACTTTTTTGAATTAAAAAATAAGACAACAGTAAAGTTAGCCCAATTTTTTTTTTTATATTGTGAAAGATAATGTTATGCCGAGTAAATTGATACCCAACATGTCACGCTTCAAAATTGCGCCCGCTCGTGGAATGGCGTCAAACTTTTACCCATAAAAAAATCTCCATAGGCGACGTTTAAAAAATTCTACAGGTTGCATGTTTTGCGTTACAGAGGAGGTCTAGGGATAGAATGGCTCTAACCATTGCGGCGATACCTCACATGTGTGGTTTGACCACCGTTTTCATATGCGGGCGCTACTCACGTATGCGTTCGCTATTGCGTGCGAGTTCGTCGGGACGAGAGGTTTTAAAAAAAAAAAAAAAAATTATTTTTATTATTTATTTTAAATGATTTTATTAATTTTTACACTGTTTAAAAAAAATTTGTGTCACTTTTATTCCTATTACAAGGAATGTAAACATCCCTTGTAATAGAAAAAAGCATGACAGGACCTCTTAAATATGAGATCTGGGGTCAAAAAGACCTCAGATCTCATATTTACACTAAAATGCAATAAAAAAAAAAAGTCATTTAAAAAAATGGCATTGAAAAAAATATGCCTTTAAGACGTATGGGCGGAAGTGACGTTTTGACGTCGCTTCCGCCCTGCAGTGTCATGGAGACGAGTGGGCGCCATCTTAGCCTCGCTCGTCTCCAGGCACAGCAAGGAGACAGACGCGATCGCCTCCACCGCTACCGACGGCTCCGGTAAGCGGCAGAGGGCACTGGATCACGGCAGGAGGGGGGGGCCCTCTCCCGTCACCGATAAAAGTGATCTTGCGGTGAATCCGCCGCAGAGACCACTTTTATCTGAAAGCCGACTGCCGCACGAAAACGGGGATACCGGGGTTATGGCAGCTAGCTGCAGCCACATCAACGATATCCGCCGCCAAACTTTGGATGTACAGCGGCGTGCAGCGGTCGGCAAGTGGTTAATGGAGTTCACCTATGGTTGTAGGGAGGGGTGTGCCCGTTTTTTTGGATCCCACCTATTTTGAACTTTATTTGGAGTTACCCCTTTCTGGAGGGAGTAGGGGATTCTATAGTGTGAAGTTGCTAGATAACAATGACTGCACCAGCCAAAGGCCAAAAATTTAATATTCCAGCATCCCAGTTTTGGCTGAGCTGCACTCTCCCTGTCTGACTGTCCACCTGCAGGGTGATTAATGTAGACACGGCCTCTGGATGAAGACCAAACCTGAACTTGGAATTTCTTTGATTTTGTTTGGCCTGCGTTGCCCTTCCATGTGCTCCTTGCAACAAAGGCCAGTTATAGGTGAGGGCAGTGGCCATTAGTTTGTACTGCAAACCTGTTTTAAGCCTGCCTTGACCCTGACTACTCTCCCATCTGAACCTGGACTGCCATTAGACTACTCTGTCTGTCCGTGTCAGGGCTGGGCTCAGCACTTCCTTCTCTGAGCTGGCCGCTCAGCTGTCAGCTAATTGCCAGCTCCTATCTCTCCACGGGTACTCAGCTGTTGATGATAACCTTTCTCGTCATTCCTGCCTACTTAAACCGTCCAGCCCAGAGGATCTCTGCCTTCGCCTTAGGCTAGCCATTCATGGTCAAATTTCAAAAGAATTTTCTTTTGAAAATCAGAAAATTTGTGCGCTTTGTGATCCAATGGTACCACCATGTCAGAAACTATGAATCAGACCGAGACAGAAGTACAGTTAATCACACTTGTTTAATAATAATAAAAAGGTAAAAAGAGTAAGCGTAGTCAATACATAGCCAGAGTTCAGTAACCAGATCGGGTAGTCAGCCAATGCCAATGTCAGAGAGATCAATGTAGTAGTACTGCAAGCAGGATCAGGAGCCAGAAGGGACATCAGCCGAGCAAGTCTTCAACAGGAACACAGGGGAAAGTCTCTGAGATGTGACCAAAGGCGAAGGCAGAGATGAAGTGAGCTGGACGGCTTTAAGTAGCCAGGACTGACGAGCAGGATATCATCAACAGCTGAGTCACTGTGGAGAGAAAGGAGCTGGCAATTAGCCGACAGCTGAGAAGCCAGCTCAGAGAAGGAAGGGCTGAGCCCAGCCCTGACACACCACTGATTTCAAAATTCGGCCAACCAAGCCTTCAATTTCACCTCATGTTGCTTCAGAAAAGAATTTTCGTGGCTGGGAATCTTCTTTTCTTTACGGGAATTTTCTTTTCTTGCACATGCGGATTTCTTTTTCAATTAAATTTCTCGCTTGATTCTCCAATCATTGATTAGAAAATCATTTGTTTTTCGAAAAATTTCCAACATGTCCGATTACTTAAATTTGATTGCCGCACGAAAATCGGCTGTTGCTGCAGCCCACTAATGGTGCGAAATATGAACGAATGAATTCTTAGATAACATTTTTTAAAGAAAATTCTTTCGAAATACGACCCATGTATGGCCTGCCTTAGGCTCGATTCACACCTATGCATGTTGCTTTTGAGCGTTTTTGGAGGTTTTTTTTTTCATGCTTGCCACGTTTTTGAGCAGCGTTTTTGCCGCGATTTTGCCGCGATTTTGCCGCGATTTGCGTTTTTTTTTTTTTTTTTTACAGTTTTTTTAACAGTCTTAAAAAGAATTAAAAAAAAAAAAAAATTAAAAAAAAAACAAACAAAAAAAAAACCCCGGCAAAAACGCATCAAAAACGCACCAAAAACGCATCAAAAACGCTGCAAAAACGGTGCACTTGCGTTTTTGATGCTTGTCCATTGAATTCTATTACATGCAAAACGCTGCATTTTGCATGAAAAAAAGTCCCTGACCCTTTCCAAAAATGCAGAGAAACAAAAAGGCATTGATGTGAACATGTTCCATAGGAACCCATGTTAAAAAATTCCCGTGCATTTCTGCAAAATGCAAAATGCATCAAAAAACGCGCTAGTGTGAATGGAGCCTTAGTCAACATCACAAGAGACGCTCTCCTGCATTCCTGTTAAAAGACTTGCTTGGCTGACATCCCTTATGGCTTCATATCCTGCTTGCTGTTTTACTACGCTCATCTCCGGCTCCCTGACGTTTGGCTTCTCTGACCAGTTCCTGAACTCTGGATATGTTTTTGACTACGTTTGTTCTATTTACTTTTATTATTAAACAAGTGTGATTTAACTGTATTTCTGTTTCGGTCTGATTTCATGGTTTCTGACAGTCTGCCAACTACAAGTATCTGTTTGCTGTGCTGAGCTTGGGCCTGCCTCAGCGTGTTAGTCTGGCACTATGCCATTGTGTATAAGACCTGGGGGCAACCATGTACCAGTAGGCCTGCTTGCCTTATGGGAAATGGGCCTGCTATAGGTGAAGGACACAGAGCCAGCTTTAGTGCCTGACCACCAATGCTAGGGATAGGCGTGACGTGGTCTTAGAAATACAGTATGGAAAAGCCATGGCCAAAACACATTGAGAGTTGATGAACTACCCCTATACATGGAAATACCCATATACATGGTATAGAAACCACAAATTGGTCATACTAACAGTAGGTGAGATGACCCTCAGGTTTATGCCATCTGAGTAATGTCAGATGGGTTCCTATATTTATGGTGTCAATTCATGAAGGCCAGTTGATGTCTACAGAGATCAGTCTAGTCCCAGGAAAACACAGACTAAAGCCTCATATGCCGCATACACACGACCGGACTTTACGGCATACTTTGCCCGGCAGACTTTTCGACGGACTTTATGACGGACTTTCCGAATTAACGGACTTGCCTTCACACGATCAATCAAAGTCCGACGGATTCATACGTGCCTGGACTAAAACAAGGAAGTTCATAGCCAGTAGCCAATAGCTGCCCTAGCGTCAGTTTTTGTCCGTCGGACTAGCATACAGACGAGCTGACTTTTCGACCGGACTCGAGTCCGTCGGATAGATTTGAAACATGTTTCAAATCTAAGTCCGTCAAACTTTTGAGAAAAAAAAGTCCACTGGAGCCCACACATGATCAAATTGTCCGACGGACAATGTACGCGGCATTACTCACAGTCTGATTGTTGGACGACTGAGCATCTGATTTTTGTCAAAAGGACATGTGCAGGATTTTGTCGAGCATACTAACTATCCGCAAAGTGTCATTTGACAAACACGAACGTAGTGACGTACTATGAGAGTATAAAGAGGAAGTTCATTTTTCAAGCGCCACCCTTTGGGCCCCTTCTGCTAATTTCATGTTAGTAGACGTTTGGTGAGGGTTGATTCGTGATTTTCAGATTGTACAAAACAAATGCCTTTTAAAATACGTTTGGCATAACTACATGCAAAGCAGCTTCATTATTATCCCATTAAAGAAGATGAGAATTTTGACATTTCATTAATTGCCGCATCACAAATGTTAATTCTACATTACGAACAGTAGTTTACAAGACCAAACTCTTCCCAGTCGTTCCTTGATTTCGAGCATGAGTGTTTGTACTTTTGACTTTTGTGTGATGGATTTCTGTACTGACCATCCGAAAATCAGACGTTGAGTTCACATCAGACAAAAATTTTATAGTCTGCCCATTCAGCTTTTGACTGATCTAAAAGTCAAATCGTCTGAATGCACCACACTAACAATCAGAAAATCCACAGACAGCTCGTCTACAGACTTTTCCCTTCTGATTTTCGTACCGTGTGTATGAGGCCTTATGCCCCGTACACACGATCAAAATTTCACCAGCAAAAGTCCAATGAGAGCTTTTGGTCGGAAAATGCGACCGTGTGTATGCTCCATCGGACTTTTGCTGGCGGAATTCCGGCCTGCGCATGCGTAAGGAGAGGACACTCAGCAGCTGTTTACACATCTGGACTCATGAGCACTAGTGTTGGACACCAGAACAAACTTTTTATGGTGTCCCACACAGGTACTCCAGTGGATACTTGGGGTGTCTCCATGTGTGAAACTTGTCCAAAAAAAGGTAAGTATTCCAGCTTTGGTAAGGGAAAAAATCATGTCTTCAGCTTGGAACTCTGCCAAAACAGACAATTGTACGACACTTCAAGCAATGTTTAATATTCCTATTTCTGGCCTCAAATATCTGTGTGCTAAATATACCTTTTGTTTCATTCTCATAGGGGAGAAAAGACTCGGGACATCTGAGGACACCAGGAACCCCCCACCTCCGAAAGAAGGGGAACGGAGGACACCACAACCTCAGGATGTGGAGGAAGGAGAGGTGGAAGAAGTGGTTGAAATTGGCACCAAAACAGGTCAGTGCCTGACACCACAGATTCAGGTAATAGAGGTATGCCTGCATATTTATAATACATGATGTGTATTTTTTCTTTTAGGCAATGTGCATGTTGTGGAAGAACAATCTTCTCATTTCGCCAGTGACAGTGCACAAAGACTAATCGAGGACATAATGTGGTGTAGTTGGGATTTAGACATCATAAAGCAAAAAACAAATGAGGTTGAGCAAAAACTGAAGAACATGATTGATGTACTAGGAAGAATCTGAATAACCACAAAATAACACCATTTTATATTTTTTTGGACCAAGTTTTCTAAATTTTTGACGCATTTTAAAAGACAAATTTTGAAGATGCACACAATGTGTCAACATGTGCTATCTGCCATCAGGGGATATCAATGTACGCGTTTTGTGGGTGCAACCCCTTCCTCGCAACTCAAGTAGCACATGTTGACATTAGGCATGAGATCAGGAGGGAAATCCCCAGTTTGACTCCCAATTTGTGTGCATCTTTAAAATTTGGCTTTTACAGGGGTGACATCACCCCATCTGATGAAGGCAAGATCAACACATTTTTGACAGTATAATGTCTGATATTGCCTTCATTTTTTCAATGTTCTTCCTGAGTTGTGTATATTATGTTTTGAAACATGCCTGTTTATGTACCAAAAAAATTATTTTCAAGGTAAAACTTTATAAAACCAAGATGTTGTTTTTTTACCCAAAAATGTTTTAGAACGCACATGTGCACGGAGTAAGAGGTTTTATACTCAACAATGTGTGGCTTCTTCTTTCAATGCTCACTACCAGTTTTTGTATTAAGTTGGTGTTTACAGTGACAATGGGTGTTATTTAATATTGGAAAAAACACTTGGCACTACAAGTGCACTAGGAGAACCTAGGAGACAGCTATAAGAAACACAAGCAGTAAATCAAAATCAAGATTTTATCAGATAAAATAGAAAATATTTACAAATTTGCTGGCATAGCAATGGCCCCCCTACCCATAAAATGATCCACATATTTTTGCCGCACTTCATGGGCGCTTTGGGGGGGCAAGCCAGGGTGGCCAGGATGGCCAGCTTCCAGGGCCGTCAGTGTAGTTTCATGAAGTCCGGCCTCAGGCCCAACTGAGGTAATATAATTAGGAGCATTTCTCTTTAAAAAGTTGTGAAGTATGCAGCATGCTAGAACTATGTGGTTCAGTTTGTACTCCGCCATATTAATTACCGCAAGAAATAGGCAGAACCGGCTGGCCATTGTCCCAAAGGCATTCTCCACGACTCTTCTGGCTCTGGCCAGCTGGTAATTAAAAACCCTCTTCTCTGGGGTGAGGGTCCTCTGGGGGAATGGGCTCATCAGGTGATCACCCAGACCAAATGCTTCATCTGTGATAAAAACAAATGGGAGTCCTTCAACGTTCTCTTCCGCAGGTGGCAATCCCAAGCCACCACTCTGGAGACGTCGGTAAAACACGGTCTGGGCACGTCCCACGTCCACATATAAAAATTCATATGTCGCTGACACCTCCGCCATCATTACGATACTATTGAAACCCTTATAATTAAAACAGTATGACTCAGAGTGGGGTGGTAGGACGATGTGGACATGTTTCCCATCAATTACCCCTCCGCAGTTAGGAAAGTCCAAACGCTCAACAAACTGGGAGGCCACAGTCTGCCATTCCTGTGGCGTTAAAGGAAACTGTGGAGTCAAAAAAGAAACAAAAAAAATTTGTACTTTTGCACATAACATTGCAAGCAGATTAGACACAAACATTCTTGTCCAACATCAGTATAACATTTATTTTAAGGAGTATTTAAAGACAAAAATATAAGGTCCATTTATCAGATTCCTCACCCCCTCTGATGGCCCATTGGAAAACTTTTAGGGGGGGGAGGGTTCTAAATGAGTTTGGGACCCCAAAAAAAAGCCTCTGGCACTCTACCTGAATTTAAGAACAACAATAACATTTGGACACATTTTAGGGGGTGTTTAGGGTAAAGCACTACAATGGAGCTGACAAAATATATTGTTAAGTGACTAGTCTAGGTGTGTAGGGGCCCAGGATAGCATGGTGGGGAGGTTAGTGAAAGCAAATATGTATGAAGGACAAAAAAGGAGCATTAAAAGCTTAAAGCATGCATGAGGATAAAGAGGACATTCACAGCATATTACAATCATGGTAATTAGGGAATGATGAAAGAAATACAAAACATTAGCAAACATTAAATACATAGAATGTGATGTTAAAGGAGAAAACTTACCCTAATATAGTCCTTCTGCAGGACCTGAATGATGGCAGAACAGGTCTCTGGAATAATGATCTCCAGTGCCTGGGGGGAGATGCCTGTCGAGAACTTGAGGTCCTGCAGACTTCTCCCTGTCGCCAAGTACTGCAACGTGGCGACGAGCCTCTGCTCGGGAGTGATGGCTTGCCGCATGCAGGTGTCCTGCTTCGTAATATAAGGGGACAGCAAAGCCAACAGACGGTGAAAAACGGGGTCCGTCATCCGGAGAAAATTCCTGAAATCATCAGGGTTATTCTCCTGGATCTCCCGCAGCAAAGGCATATGAGAGAATTGGTCACGCTGGAGTATCCAATTCTTGGTCCATAAACTTCTCCCCCCCCCAGTTCATGGACTGGGCTTGGGTCAAAGCATGAAGCCCAACACCAAGCCCCCGCATATCACAAACTCTACGATGAGTACGTAACCGCAATATGGCTTCAAAACGTTCGGCTGGTCAGAACGAACTAACAGAACGCACTGAAAAACAGCAAGGCCTGTGAAGAGCGAGTTGAAAATCAGAAACGAGTGGACAAGAACGCACTGAAAAACAGATACAAACTGTCTACACGCACTGAAAACCAGATACAAACCGACAAGCACAAACTGAAGAGCAGTAACGGACTGAAAAGCACGAGGCTGAAAAGCGCGAATCGTCTCTCACCAAACTTCTACTAACACGAGATAAACATGAGATTAGCAGAAGGAGCCCAAAGGGTGGCGCACTGGGTATTGAACTTCCATGTTATAGTCCCGTCATACGTGTTGTACGTCACCGCGTTCTTGACGGTTGAAATTTGGTGTGACCGTGTGTATGCAAGACAAGCTTGAGTGGAATTCCGTCGGTGAAATAATCCAAGGCTTTTCCGATGAAAATTCCGATAGTGTGTACACGGCATTAGTGTACATTCTAAATTTACTTGTGTGGTATTCTGAGATACCATCCCTTTTATTCACACTTCAATGCATGCTGACTTGCGTTGATCTGCATTTTAGCTCACTTGTAAAATGCAGCTCAAGGCATAGACACATAAAAAAAATTTCCAGTTCACACTACAACGCTCAGTTGACCTGAATTGCATTGTGTTAAAATGCAACATGTATGCATTTTAGCGCAATGTACTGTAGGTCAACTCAGCGCTGTACCTGCATTGTGTTGCTGTAAAATGCATTTTAACGCAACATAGTTTAACGCAGCACTGCAGTGTGAACAGGACACATAAATTGACCTGCATTTTGCAAGTGTGTTAAAATGCACATCAACACAAGTCAAAGTGCGTTAAAATGTGCATTGAATGGATGGAAATGTACATCCAATTCCCCTGCATTTTATTGCAAGTCAATGTGAATTTCCTACAGCAGCTCACATTAACCCCACCATGTCTTCCACGATGGGGACCACTGCTCTTTAAGGTGTAGGTGGCTTTCAAAAGGGCTGTAAGTGTTACTAATAACAGAACAGCGCCTAGCTGTTTCATATTAGAGACATTAGGGCTTCTTATAGATTTGATAAACACTGAGCTACAGAATAATCAGCTATTTTGTATCCTCAAGCTGATGACTACATCGATATTCTTTCAACAACAAGCTTCTTGAAAGAAACCCAATGACGTTGAAGAGTTTCTGAAGACAAGACCAGACTTTTAGACAGACGCAAGTTTTTACATAACAACTCTTCAAACAGGACTGTCAGGATTGAAATAAAATACAAGATTATTAAACACAACCTTTTCCAGATCTTCCGGCTTACTGCTTAGTTTCTCCTGACCTACAAAGAGAAGTGATATTATTTGCACGTATTTCATCTTTTGTGGTATGGCCATTTTCCTGTTAAAATAAGAAATGTACTAATAATTTCAGAGTTAGTTTTGGACAGAATACTAATGCTGGCCAACTTACTTATCTTGTACTGCAATCGAATCTCTTCAGAGCCTCCAACATCCATTGGTGGCCAATGAGGAAAGCTAAGGGAAGAACTACAAAGTTTGCAAATATAGACCAATTCTGTCGCTAAAATGAAACCTTCCAATAAGGGTTTACCTGCAATCAAGACATTAAATACTCACCTCTCCCACCGCCTGCACTTCAAGTCTTTTCAATAATATAGAGATACCGCTGCTTAAGCTTCTCCAGAAACCAACATATCCAGAAATGTCTACTTTCTGCCCCCCTCAACCTGTTCCTTCCAACCAGCCAGGACAGTGAGTAGCACTTGCCAACCGGCCCGTAGTAAAAATACATCACTACTTTGACGTTAATAGACTGTGTCCAAGACAGCAGAACAAAGGCTTTGGTCGTATTCAGTGTGACCCCACTTTTCTCTGTGGCAGTTAACCACTTGCTGACCAGGCCTTATTTTGAACTTTTTGTTTACAAGTTTAAATTAGTATTTTTTTTGCTAGAAAATTACGTATGCTGCATTCACACCTGAGCGTTTTCAGTTCGTAATCACTAGTAAAACACTCATCTCAAAAGTTCCACAATGCCCAACAAGCAAAATCCCATGAATTTAAATGGCCCCTGTTCACATCTGAGCGTTCTGTCAACTGAAGCAAAATGTCTGAAGCTCAAAAAAAATACATGAACTTCTTTTTGGGCAGATTACAGGTGTTTTTCTGCTTTTTACATTGGTGACCTTTTGACCTGTACAAAATTGTGGCAAAAACGCAACAAAAAACTCGGTAAAATTGCACAAATTTCTGCCTTAAAAGAAAAGGCTCAGGTATAAATGCAGCCTTAGAGCTCCCAAACACTATTATTATTTTCACTTGTGTAGCACCCTCTAGTTAGTGAGTGCTAGAAGTGAAGTTTTTTGGACAGGGTAGGAAAATTTGGGCAGGCTTAGCTGGTGGCTTGGCCTGTTTGTTTTCATTCTAGGCTGGGAGTGGCTCAGGGAGAGTTGGGTGACTGACAGGTGGTGTCACCATCACCTCCCTCTTCCTTCTAAAAGGTCCTGGAAGGAGAGGAGAGGTGGAGCTACTTGAGGTATCTAGGGAGCCTTGACCAATCCCCAACTTGGATTGGCAGGGGGCAGGTCTCGCTAAATGCCTGCGGTCTGCCCAGGTGGGGAGGAGTTGTCAGATGGAAGAGCTGGAGTGAAAGGGTGTTGAGGCTGTTGGGCCCACAGGGAGCTCCCCAGTCTGGGGGGGGAGACCCTGGACTGGGGCTCGGGTGCATCCTGGGAGGAGTGAAGAGATCCCGCAATCAGAGGCACATGAGAGAGCAGGAGAGAGGGCATCGGGAGAGAACACTCTAAGAGTCTCCAGGAGGAATACAGCCAAGAGGGCTGGTGAGTGAGCATAGTCGGGACTACTGGGGAGGCACGCCTGAGAGAACTGGTTCACTTAGGGGTGTACTCACTTTTGTTGCCAGTGGTTTAGACATTAATGGCTGTGTGTTGAGTTATTTTGAGGGGACAGCAAATTTACACTGTTATACAAGCTGTACACTCACTACTTTACATTGTAGCAAAGTGTCATTTCTTCAGTGTTGTTACATGAAAAGATAGAATAAAATATTTACAAAAATGTGAGGGGTGTACTCACTTTTGTGAGATACTGTATATCTTGTCAAATAGCCTGGTATACATACCTAAAAAGATTTTTAAGGAAGTGGACGGGTGCAGTTTGGCATCTTTTCCCTGGGCACTGGATGGCCTTGTCCCAGCATTGACTATGGTTTAATCCCACTTCTCCACAATTTTTTATATCTCTGGGAGCATATCTATGAATACAGAGACTCTTAAAATACGTACATCAACTACACAATAATGGCCCCTTTAAGTCCTTTACCCAATTGCAACAGGAACTTCAACTTCCAAACTCTTGGTATTTTTTGATACCTCCAATTAAGACACGCAGCCACAGTCCAGCTAGGACTCAGGGAGGTCCACTTCAGCAATTCGCCATTAGCAAATGAATTGCTGAGCCGTGAATACTCTACACATTTTGATCTTCCCAATATCTGCAACCCAAAGTGGTGTATACTAGGGGTGCTGGAGGACATAGATCTGGGCTCCTATCAAAATCGATTTCCTCATTATTTGTTATTCTGTGTTATTCTGTGCTAGGAAAACAGTGCTGTTACAGTAGATTCATTCTGGGGTTGTCTTCATAAATTGCGCTCAATATAGAGTGCAGGGTTCAGGGTTGCGCTACATACAGAGTGCAGGGTTCAAGAGTGTGCTGTGTACAGAGTACAGGATACATGGGTGAGCTACATGCAGGGTTTCATGGGGGTTCAGCTCCCCCCACAAACTAAAGCCCCATCCACTAACAGACCCACCCCCACCAACTACTGCCCTGTCCCCACTACCAGACCCCCACCCCACAACTACTGCCCTGCCACTCACCACTGAAAGACCACCACTGAAAGACCCACCCGCTGACAAACCACCACCCAACAACTAATGTCCATCCCACCAACTAATGCCCACCCCCTCCACTAGCAGACCACCACCCACCCAACAACTGCCCCCTACTACCAGATCACCACCTCCTGTGAAATCCCTGGGGATAAGCACTCAATTTTTGACAAGTGGTTCATCCAGCCTGTGTGTCCTCCATTCCCGCCTGTGCCTGCGTGCCCGGTAGACCGCTCGGCATGTAAGGAGTTATTTTTACTAAGCTGCCTGTTTGGCTCCAGCATCTCCGCGCTCAGCTTGTATAGCCTGGAACCAGCGCATGTGCAGTAACAGGAGGAGATACCAATCTTGCTGTACTCGCTGAGACCATAGCTGTCACTGTATACACAGAAGTTCCTGTGTTTACAGTGACAGCAGGAAGAGCGGGTGAGAGCCGGAGGTGGCGGCTGGGGGCCGCTGCAGGCCATATGACAAGGCCTGACAGCCCGGATTCCGCCCGTGTTTGACACCTGTGCCCTAGAGAGACTCAGGGCTATGGGTCCCAGATTCGGGGCTATAGCCCCAGAAGTCACCCCCTAGTGATGCCACTGTTGGAGGGTCTATTGATGCTGGCTGCTGGGGAATCTATTGTTGCTGATGGCGATCTATTTTTATGCGGAGGTTTATTGTTGCTGGGGTGGTCTATTGATGCTGATGGGGGGGTCTTATGTTGCTGGGAGGGGGTCAATTGTTGCTGGTAGGGATCTACTGTTGATGGAGAGATCTATATTGTTGCTTGCTCCTGGGGTGGTGTTTTGTTGTGGTGGGGCAATTGTTTCTGGGTTGGGAGTCTATTGTTGTGTGGGGGATATATTGTTGCTGGGGTGGGGTCTATCATTTGTGGGGGGGTCTACTGGTCACTGGAAGGGATCTATTTTGCTGTATTTCTTATTATCATTAACAAGTTCTGTGCAAATCACTTAGTAGCACAAAATTATACTTAGTTCTGTATTCTGTAAAATGGGCCCAAAGCACCCACCCCCCATGTGAGGGCATGCGGCCTGGTACGGTTCAGGAGGGGGGGGGGCGTTCGCTCGTCCCTACCCCCTTTCCTGACCGTCCGGGCTGCGTGCTCGGATCGGGGTCTGGTATGGATTTTAGGGGGGACCCCACGCCGTTTTTTCGGCGTAGGGGTTTCCCTTTATAATCCATACCAGACCTAAGGGCCTGGTATGCCCCGCGCTCGTCACAATAGGAAAATTTGTTTTTCCTATTGCAGCGAGCGCGAAATGCAATACCCTGCCCCTGCGTCGTATCTGGTCCATCCGACTAGCATGCAGACGAGCGGCCTTTCCGTCGGACCAGCACACAGACGAGCGGACTTGCCGCCAGAAACTGAGTCAGACGGAAAGATTTAAAACATGTTTCAAATCTAGGTCCGGCGGGCTTTTGGGAAAAAGTCAGCCGGAAAAGTCCGCCGGAGCCTACACACGGTGGGATTGTTCGGCGGACTCTGGTCCGCCGGACCAAGTATGCCGGAAAATCCGCTCGTGTGTACGCTGCATAAGGGTTTACCTGCAAACAAGACATTAAATACTCACCTCTCCCATCGCCTGCACTTCAAGTCTTTTCAATAATATAGAGATACCGCTGCTTAAGCTTCTCCAGAAACCAACATATCCAGAAATGTCTACTTTCTGCTCCCCTCAACCTGTTCCTTCCAACCAGCCAGGACAGTGAGTAGCACTTGCCAACCGGCCCGTAGTAAAAATACCTCATTACTTTGATGTTAATAGACTGTGTCCAAGACAGCAGAACAAAGGCTTTGGTCGTATTCAGTGTGACCCCACTTTTCTCTGTGGCAGTTAACCACTTGCTGACCAGGCCTTTTTTTGAACTTTTTGTTTACAAGTTTAAATTAATATTTTTTTGCTAGAGAATTACGTATGCTGCATTCACACCTGAGCGTTTTAAGTTCGTAATCACTAGTAAAACACTCATCTCAAAAGTTCCACAACGCCCAACAAGCAAAATCAGATGAATTTAAATGGCCCCTGTTCACATCTGAGCGTTCTGTCGACTGAAGCAAAATGTCTGAAGCTCAAAAAAGTACATGAGCTTCTTTTTGGGCAGATTACAGGTGTTTTTCTGCTTTTTACATTGGTGACCTTTTGACCGGTACAAAATTGTGGCAAAAACGCAACAAAAAACTCGGTAAAATTGCGCAACTTTCTGCCTTAAAAGAAAAGGCTCAGGTATAAATGCAGCCTTAGAACCCCCAAACACTATTATTATTTTCACTTGTGTAGCACCCTCTAGTTAGTGAGTGCTAGAAGTGAAGTTTTTTGGACAGGGTAGGAAAATTTGGGCAGGCCTAGCTGGTGGCTAGGCCTGTTTATTTTAATTCTAGGCTGGGAGTGGCTCAGGGAGAGTTGGGTGACTGACAGGTGGCCTCACCATCACCTCCCCCTTCCTTCTAAAAGGTCCTAGAAGGAGAGGAGAGGTGGAGGTACTTGAGGTATCTGGGGAGCCTTGACCAATCCCCAACTTGGATTGGCAGGGGGCAGGCCTCCTTAGCCCAGGTGAGGAGGAGTTGTCAGGTGGAAGAACTGGAGTGAAAGGGTGTTGAGGCTGTTGGGCCCACAGGGAGCTCCCCAGTCTGGGGGGGAGACCCTGGGCTGGAGTGAAGAGATCCCACAATCAGAGGCACATGAGAGAGCAGGAGAGAGGGCATCGGGAGAGAACACTCTAAGAGTCTCCAGGAGGACTACAGCCGGGAGGGCTGGTGAGTGAGCACAGTCGGGAGGACTGGGGAGGCACGCCTGAGAGAACTGGTTCACTTAGGGGTGTACTCACTTTTGTTGCAAGCGGTTTAGACAATAATGACTGTGTGTTGAGTTATTTTGAGGGGACAGCAAATTTACACTGTTATACAAGCTGTACACTCACTACTTTACATTGTAGCAAAGTGTCATTTCTTCAGTGTTGTTACATGAAAAGATAGAATAAAATATTTACAAAAATGTGAGGGGTGTACTCACTTTTGTGAGATACTGTATATCTTGTCAAATAGCCTGGTATACATACCTAAAAAGATTTTTAAGGAAGTGGACGGGTGCAGTTTGGCATCTTTTCCCTGGGCACTGGATGGCCTTGTCCCAGCATTGACTATGGTTTAATCCCACTTCTCCACAATTTTTTATATCTCTGGGAGCATATCTATGGGTACAGAGACTCTTAAAATACGTACATCAACTACACAATAGTGGCCCCTTTAAGTCCTTTACCCAATTGCAAAAGGAACTTCAACTTCCAAACTCTTGGTATTTTTTAAAACCTCCAATTAAGACACGCAACCACAGTCCAGCTAGGACTCAGGGAGGTCCACTTCAGCAATTCGCCATTAGCAAAAGAATTGCTGAGCCGTGAATACTCTAAGCTTATTACCTCCTATTATGGTACCTTAATACAAAGTAACCCGACCCGTTTACGTACTTTACGAGCCCGCTGGATGGTGGATATTCCTGATCTGTCCGATGGTGATTGCGATGAGCTCCTTCATAATTATTTTACCACTACTATTTCATCAAGAGACAGATTAATTAAGTTGCGCATTTTTCATAGCATCTATTATACACCACTCCGTCTTTTTGAGATGCATAGGAGAGATAATCCTGAATGTCATAAATGTCATAACTCAAGGAGATTTTTTCCATATGCTATGGAGCAGTGATAAAAATCCATTCATTTTGTTCACACGTTACTCAATTTATTGCTACACATTTTGATCTCCCCAATATCTGCAACCCAAAGTGGTGTATACTAGGGGTGCTGGAGAACATAGATCTGGGCTCCTATCAAAAACAATTTCTTCATTATTTGTTATTCTATGCTAGGAAAACTGTGGTGTTACAGTTGATTCAGTCTGAGGTTGTCTTCATAAATTGCGCTAAATACTGTATAGAGTGCAGGGTTCAGGGTTGCGCTACATACAGAGTGCAGGGTTTAGGGTTGCGCTACATACAGAGTGCAGGGATTAGGGTTGCGCTACATACAGAGTGCAGGGATTAGGGATGTGCTTCAGACAGAGTGCAGGGTTCAAGAGTGCGCTGTGTACAGAGTACAGGATACATGGGTGAGCTACATGCAGGGTTTCATGGGGGTTTAGCCCCCCCCACAAACTAACACCCCATCCACTACCGGATCCCCCACCCCCCAACTACTGCTCCACCGCTTCCCACTAACAGACCCCCCCCACCAACTACTGCCCTGTTTCCACTACCAGACCCCCACCCCCCAACTACTGCCCTGCCACTCATCAATGAAATACCCACCCGCTGACAAACCACCACCCAACAACTAATGCCCATCCCACCAACTAATGCCCACCCCCTCCACTAGCAGACCACCACCCACCCAACAACTGCCCCCTACTACCAGATCACCACCCCCAGTGAAATCCCTGGGGATAAGTGGTTCATCCAGCCTGTGTGTCTTCCATTCCAGCCTGTGCCTGCGTGCCCGGTAGACCGCTCGGCATGTAAGGAGTTAATTTTACTAAGCTGCCTGTTTGGCTCCAGCATCTCCGCGCTCATCTTGTATAGCCTGGAACCAGCGCATGTGCAGTAACAGGAGGAGATACCAATCTTGCTGGACTCGCCGAGACCATAGCTGTCACTGTATACACAGAAGTTCCTGTGTTTACAGTGACAGCAGGAAGAGCCGGTGAGAGCCGGAGGTGGCGGCTGGGGGGGCGCTGCGGGCCACATGACAAGGCCTGACAGCCCGGATTCCGCCCGTGTGTTTGACACCTGTGCCCTAGAGACTCGGGGCTATGAGTCCCAGATTTGGGGCTATAGCCCCAGAAGCCACCCCCTAGTGATGCCACTGCTGGAGGGTCTATTGATGCTGGCTGCTGGGGAATCTATTGTTGCTGATGGCGATCTATTTTTATGTGGAGGTCTATTGTTGCTAGGGAGGTCTATTGATGCTGGTGGGGGGGTCTTATGTTGTTGGGAGGGGTCAATTGTTGCTGGCTCCTGGGGTGGTGTTTTGTTGTGGTGGGGCAATTGTTTCTGGGTTAGGAGTCTATTGTTGTGTGGGGGATATATTGTTGCTGGGGTGGGGTCTATCGTTTGTGGGGGGGGTGTCTACTGGTCACTGGAAGGGATCTATTTTGCTGTATTTCTTATTATCATTAACAAATTCTGTGCAAATCACTTAGTAGCACAAAATTATACTTAGTTCTGTATTCTGTAAAATGGGCGGTACTGGGAGGAGGATAGGAGGTGGAATCAAGGGATGGTGCTCAGAGGTGGGTAGGGAGCAGAAGCAAAGGGTGACTCAGAAGGGGGGAGTTCCTGCACCTCTTCTCTGAGAAAAAAAGCCCTGATTATTATTATTGTTATACTGGATTTATATAATGCCAGCAGTTTACGCATCACTTTTCAATATAGTGTGACAGTGCAATTACAATATAGTTTAGTACAGAAAGAATAGGAGGGCCTATATGAAGTATGCTACATACATAGGCATGCGCGAGGGGTGTGCCAGGTGTGCCTGGGCACATCCTAATCACTTTGTGTGGTGCCGATTCTCCCTACTGCCCAGGCTTCCCCCTACCCCGCAGTGCTGGCTTCCCTCCTCTCCTCCCGGCTGGTGCGGGGGATGTTTCTGGATGGAGAGAGAAGGGAGGGGCTAGTAGATATGTAATTTACCAGCCCCTTCCTTTTCTAAATGAACACAGTGAACACACTCGCTCACTGTGTCCATTCATTACGGAAGCATTGTAAACCAGGTTTACTATGCTTCAGTTTGTGAATGAACAGGAGGTCACTCAGCACAGAGCACTCCCTATTCATTCACTGTCCTGTACGGCTAAGGCTGCAGAGAAAGGCATATGTGTTTGAGCTTTGGGCTGCACACCCTAATTATGGTGACCAGACGTCCCTGTTTTCCAGCGACTGTCCCCGGTCCAAATCTGTCCCCAGTTTTATCCCGGAATAGCAGGGGCAGACTGGGCCGGGGACGGTGTCCTCAGTCCGGGCACTGGGCCGCTCTGATGCCCAGTAAAAAGGATGGAGCAAGACACTGTATAAGGCCGCCCCTGCATTAGTGTCAGTGGTGTCAGTGGTAATTGACCATGCAGGGGTTAATTAACACTGACACCACTGCCACTAATGCAGCACAAAGGGGTTAATAAACTGACACTGGTCACTAATGCACCAGTGACCAATGGCCGTTACATTAACCCCCTGCATGCTGCATATTACAAATAGCATTATAGATTATTTAACCCCCCCCCCCCCCCAACGTATCAGTGTCCATCAGTGCCTCCTACCAGTGCAGCCT